>JALGBA010000004.1:2932500-3624216 GCA_023970755.1 Azemiops feae
TAACTGGTTAGTTAAGCAATCCTGATCTCGTATATTAAACCACAAGCACTGCCAGTGATATCAGTCCTGCCTACCCGATAATCTGACTATCACCTGATATGCCCCCTGCAACCTCCCACAAATAGATGCCAAATTTTAATTCATTGTTCACTCTCATGGTAATAGATATAAGATTGCTTCCAGGCTCACTAAAAAGTAGGCAATGGGGCCTTCTGTAAACAGCTATTCAGCATTCAGATCATTCTAACAAAATGATCTCAGCACACGGAGAGAGAGAGACCCTGGCTGAAAGACCAGTATAGTAACAAAATGGATATTCAATCAGACTTACAGTATTTCAGTTGTAGTGACGATTGATTGTTGCTTTGATAAACCTCTGATTCCAAGCTTTAGTTAGACACTTCTGAAATACTATTCTCTAAGTTATTGAATACTGAATTTCTGGAAACTCAATAAATTAGTGTTGTTTTCCTTTACGGTAAACTACATTATGGTTGATTGCATAGATAGCCAGATGTTTAGACTGGATTAGGCATTTGTGTCCACCTATGGCGTCCTTCCCAAGGACCTGGGATAGGCAGATGTTGTATTTGATGGTGTTAAGGTATTGTTACAAGACGTAAGCGGTTCCAAATAAAGTTGCCTTCTGCAATTGACTGTTTTGTCAGTGCCAATGATGCACAAGTGGTGCTCTAGATGTTTTGTAGTTTTGCCTAAGATACCTATTACTATTGGTACCATATTTATTCCCTTTTGCAATGGTCAATCTACCTCTATTTGCAGGTCTTCATGGTTTGTTATGTTTTTCCAGTTCCTTCTCTCCTATTCTGTTATCTCCAGGTATTGCAGAGTCCACTATACAGAATTTTTTGTCTTTCTTTTCAGGAAGTATTAAGTTTGAGGGCTTTGTGGCTGTTTGAGTGTTTTGTCTGTTTGAATTCTAAAGTCCCACAGAACTTTATTTTGTTTATTTTCTATTACTTTGTTTTGTAGTCCCTGCAATTCTTGCTTGCGGGCAAGTGGTGTTTCTTGTAGGTATTCCAATGTACCATTGTTGCTATTTTGTCATGCCATTGTTTCTAATCAGTTTGTGCAAAAACAGTGCAGTTATGGGCATAGTTTTGGAAAACCCAAAGAAATACAACAAGAATACAGCTTGGATAAAGGAGGTGGAAAAGGAAAAAAAGAATCTGAAATTAAAAAAAAAATTAATAATATAAATGATAGAGAATAAGCAAGAGTTAGTCAGCACCAGGCAAAGTTGAACTGCATCTTTTTTTAAAAAAAATTTAACCCTGCCTTTATTATTTTTATAAACAAGGTAACAAGCATACTTAGTACTCCTCCCGTCTTCTATTTTCCTCAGAACAACAACCTTGTGAAATGAGTTGGGCTGAGAGAGAGGGATTGGTCTAAAGTCACCAAGCTGGTTTTCATGCCTAAAGTGGGACTAGAACTCAGTTTCCTGATTTTTAGCCTGGTGCCATAACAACTAGACAATGGACTCTCCCACTCCCTCCCTGTCTCTCTCTGTTTCATTGAAATATCTGACTGGTCTGCAGCCACTCATTGCTAAGCAGTTTAACAATACACTGCAAGGAGATGAAATTAAAAATTAGAAAACCTCTGGCAAAACTTGCAGCTGCCTGTTCTTTATCTGGTGTTGGCTTTCCTTTACATTGAGTTCTTCCCAAAACTTAGAATGTCATAAAGTACTGGCATAGTATATGTGCAGATCCAAGCAGTATGGCCTTTTGTAATTGAGAGATGGAAATTTTATCAAGGTGCAGATCTTCTGTGCTGTTCAAGATTTTTTGGCACAGCACTCAGTGTGCCAGTAACCTTTGGGATGACCAGAGCCAGTTTATGCCATAATCTTTCAACTTCAGTTCTTAGACCTTGATGTTTTTGATTCTCCAATTCTTTGTCTTCTATTCTACTATCTACTGCCACATCAGTTATCTATACTCTTTTCAGCCAGAGTCAAATCGGGTGTGTTATGAGCTAAGATTTTATCAGTTTGTATTTAGAAAAAAAATCTCTGGTGTTGGTGACCGACTCAGATGGGATCCTGCAACCTTATCCTGGGATACGTACATTTGCCTTCATTCGCAAGATTGCCAGTGTTGAAAGAAAATTCTTCATCAGGGTCCAGTGCAAGCTGGGAATAAACAAAATGGAGACTGCTTTAGAAAGAAGGTTGTAGTTTATTGAAGAGCAGACAGAAGTGTGGCTCTGGGAAAGCTGACCACATGTAGCTGGGGGTGTTGGGTTTTTATACCTTCTTGGGCTTTTGTTTCCTGTTCCTCTGGCATGAACTTTGACCTGCGCTTTTGAGTGTGTCCTTTTTGGTATTGGTGGGTTAATCCTATTACGTCATGTTTTTAGAGTTTGGGTGGGGTATGTAGGTCTTTGTCTTTCTAATCTCATCAGCTCCAAGCTTCCTGGCCCTAATGCTTCCTGAATGAATCTCCAAATCTGCATTTCTACAGAGCTGGTTTCTGCTTGGGGCAGAGAGAGGGGGTTGGTTTCTGGGGGCTGGTTTTTGTCTAAGATTGTCCTTTTTCCGTTACTGTATTCCTTTGGGGAAATATAATATTCTGTCTCTTTAATATTCCCCAAAATATTCCTTTCTCTGGGGGGGGGGTTGCTGTCCTCCCACACCAGTGTTGAAATAAAATTCAAAGGCTAGTTCAGTTAGGCAGTGATATTTTTTTGAACTTGCCCAAAATGTCTAGGAAGGAAAGTATATGTGATTAAATAACTGAACAAAACTATGCCTGTGAAACCATCTCCAAGGAATTAATTGGGGAATGTTTGCATTTTGGGTATCTAGAGTGACAGGTTTATGTTTTGTTCAGTTTCCCTCAAATGATTATTGCTGCCAGCTTTGCTTTATCTCATAGGATGGGCTCAGGAATTCATATAAACCATGGTTTATTTTAATTATGGCTCATTAAACAAGCCATAATGCTTTGTCCCATTCAAGACTGTAGTTTATAAGTCGTACAAAGACTTGTCCTGACATGGGAGCCCACTCCTAAGGTTAAGCCAAAATCACCCAGAGATGAATCTTAAATCTTAAAACATTCTTACAAGAATTTGAATGAGGAAAATTTCATTCAAGTGTCCATACTTCAAATTTCCCTCAATCAGTGCACCAGCCAAAGCATAGTTATATTTTGATATTTGCAGTTTTATGAATCTTGTAGTGCAGTTACTCAATTTAATAAAAAATGCCTGCATTGGCAAAAGTTGTGTGCAACACACACAAATCTATTATGTTATGGAAAATTACCTTCAATAGACTGACTGTAAGAAAATGTCAGCAAAAAAATATGTATGTCAGGAAAAAGATTCGGGAAAATCATAAGTAGCTATTGATGAGATGAACAAAATCATATTAAGATTTGAGCACAGAGAACTGAGGGAATCCGAAATTGTCAGGTTTATCCCTATCCAGCTCTAGGATAACAGGATACCTACAGTACCTAACACCGTATCTACATTCTATCTACAAACTCCATTTGGGACTCTATGAGCTGACTCTTGGGTGAAGTAGAGATTTTCTTCTTCTTCTTCTTCTTCTTCTTCTTCTTCTTCTTCTTCTTCTTCTTCTTCTTCTTCTTCTTCTTCTTCTTCTTCTTCTTCTTCTTCTTCTTCTTCTTCTTCTTCTTCTTCTTCTTCTTCTTCTTCTTCTTCTTCTTCTTCTTCCTCTTCTTCTTCTTCTTCTTCTTCTTCTTCCTCTTCTTCTCCTTCTCCTTCTTCTCCTTCTCCTCCTCCTCCTCCTCCTCCTCCTCCTCCTCCTTCTTCTTCTTCTTCTTCTTCTTCTTCTTCTTCTTTTTTGGTAATACTTTATTTACTGAAGAATTCTGAAGAACTCAACAGCCTGCATATTTGTAGAACTAGAAAATTACCCTGTCCAGTTTCAGTTTTATACATTTATATACTGTATATTATAAACCATAATTATATTTCTTTACATTGGCTGTTGTTCAATACTAGGCAGGGGCAGATATTTCTTTATCAGGGCACAAAGGGAAACACAAAGCTGCAAACTCCTTGTAGGCATCAGGAAGGGTATCCGGCCAGTAAATGCTCAACTCCATTCAGTCACCCTGACTCCACCTCAAATAAAGGGATTAAAGCAGGGATTCACAAACAAGTGAAGCCCCTTCCGGGGGAAGCAGGCAGCATGTGAAACCATGCCCCATCCGGACTGTGGAAAAACCACGGAACCAGTCCCTGGTGCCCAAAAGATTGAGGGCCACTGGATTAAAGGATTGTAAAAAGAAAAAAAAATCTCTCCTACCATTTGTTAAATATATTCTGAACAGGGTTATATTGTCTCTTTTTGTGCTATATAAAGCAAGTTTAAAATAAGCAGAAACAGACTTAAAAATCACCCAAATGTGTCTGACAACTCATGATTAGCCAGTACATTGTTGTGGAATAAACAACATGAAAAGCAATTCATGCACTAAGTTTTGAAAGCATACATTGGACATAACAAGTCTGAATTTCCATCAATGCTAATTCATTTATATAAATGTTATTTTGTCTTTTTATTTATAAAGTTCAAGGCAGTTTACATAAAACAAGATCGCATAATAAAAATGGAAAAATAAAATTAGTCACATAGTCAAGCAGATAAATACAATGCATGTATGCATGTTACATAATTTATAGACTGCCCCAATTCTGAGCATTGAACTTTGATGAACTTTAAGCACTGAACATGAACAAACCCAAAATTTGTATTCAAAATTATGTACCAGAAGATTAACATTGAGTAGGTTGACAGATCAAATGTTTATAGAAAAGTAAAGCTGACTTCCTACTGTTACATAAACAGATTAGTTCCTCATTTAATTGAGAGTAGGAGATTTAATCAAACATTCTTATATGAATTGCGTATATGGGCTTAATTAGCTAATACCTCTTTGTCTTTATATTAACCTATTCAGCTAAATTCATAAACAGTTCTAAACTATCATTTGTTAAATCATGACTTATTACTTGAATTATAATTTATTAAACCTCAGTTTCTGGGTCTAAGTATTACATTCAGTGGTGGGATTCAAATATGTGAACAACTGGTTCTCTGTGTGGATGCCGCTTCAGGAAGTCCATTCTGGGCCTGGGCAACAAAAAATTAGCTACCAGTTCTGCCGAAGTGGTGCGAACCAGCTGAATCCCACCACTGGTTACATTACATTATATTATATGAAAGTAATCCAGTATGATATCTGTACTTAGCCCAAATCCGAGAAATGCTTGACAACCAAAATGAGCCCGATTCCAAATATTGGGGCGGGGGAGGCACTTCAGAAAATGTTTACAAATTTGAAATTTAGTTCCTATGTGGGTTTTTCCCAGAAGCCCTTCTTGAACTGCAGAATCTCTTCAAATATTATATAAATATCGGATTTATGTCACCCTCACCTGGTCAAAAGAAAAGAAAAATAAACATTTCTTGTTGTTTTCAAATTTAAGCCACTTTAACATAAGCTACCATTGTCATTCTTCTGTGTACTTTCATCTGCACTTTCTGGTTTAGTACTGGGAATATAATCTTGAACGGCAGTAGTAGCTGGCCCAGTGACCAAGACATCTGGCTATTATGGACAATATATCAATCCTGAGTGAGGAATAGACAAGACTACATGCAACCCATTATTGCAGAAAGATTCTGCCAGCTTCCTACACCATCTGTGCATACACAAAAAAGTGACATAATTTCAATGTAAATGAGTTTTTACAATATTTCCATAGACCTGGAGCCAGAATCTGTTTTTTTTTTAAACAGAAAAACAGGAATATGTTCATGAGGCTAAAATGATGATTGGACGATTCTTTCCAAATATTTACTTTCCTGCTCCCTCTTTTGCTCCCACATTTGTTTGACACCAACTTTACAATAAAGCACCAGACAATATTGTCATAGTATATTACAAGACTTTCTATTGCAATTATTTGTTAAAAGGACAAAACTTGTTTTCTACCCAGAACAAATAGTACAAGGCAGAGAAGCCTGGTGGAGAGACTTATTTTAGCATCCTAGAAGCCCAAATCAATATCTTAGCTTTTTTCTGACATATTCTAGGGCTAGGCTGATATATTTCTGGTAGAAATGCTACTTTTAGAAGCAGTCTTCAGCTGAAGAAAGTTTAGGCATATCTTCTTGTCACAAATCTATTCAACTTTATTGTAAGGAAGTAAATGTCACTAAAGAAGGGCAGCTGCTGATTATATGTTTATATCTAATGATCAATTAGTTTAAGACCATAGTACTGATGCAAGAGTGTACTTCCTGCTTCACCTTGAATGTCAGAGGCTTTTTATCCCAGTCCAGCCTGCAAACTGGACTAAATGACTCTCAGAGATGTGATTTGGTGCTTTTAGAGATTCCAAACCTATTCAAACAAACATGTACAGGGCTTTTGAATGATAGCAGAATTGTGAGTGACCATTGTTTCTATTCATGTTGAGATAGGCCGCATCCCATATAATCATTTATGTTTCTTCTTTCTGTGTTAGGAATCAAAGAAGAATATCTACGAGTTTGGATTTGCCTTGGAATCAATATATAATAGACTTACTATTTGAGCAGAGTGAGTGCTGAAGCAGCTGCCATTTTATGCAGCCTCCTATAGCTACTTCACTATACCGCCCCTCCACACACACCCCAGAGCACTTTTGTTCACCATTCATCACCTCTGCCTCTCATCCACACAAATATCTGAAAACATGACTTCTGAACATGTTAATGGGATTGGTACCGAAGAGCCCATGGATACTTCTGCTTCAGTTACCCATCCTGAGCATTTCCAAACAGTGCTTGTTTTTATTTATTCAGTTTCTGTAGCTACCATTTGCAGTCAAATGACTCTGGGTGGCTTACAATTCTAAAACGATAAAACAGTTAAAACAAAAGCAATAAAACTATTGCAACAGCCAACTAACCAAAAAGCCAGGAAACGGGGCCCTTGATGCTGGTTTACCACAAAAAGTTGCTGGAAAAGTATGTGAAGTGTGTACCATGCAGTGCTAGTGATTTAGATGAAAGAGCTAGTGAGGCTTTAAAGGAATTTAATGAGGAAGGTGCACTGCAATGCTTCAGCAGTTTAAAGCTAGTGATCTCTCTCATGTTCTAAACAAAAGTGCTTTTTATGTGGGCGTCATGAAAACATATAGATGGTGAGAAAAACACGGACCAAAGGAACAGATTCCAGCAAAGGAGCAGGTGAGGCAAAAATTAAGGCACTTTTGGAAAGAAAAGGTTATATCCTTGATGTGACTACTGGACAAAGGGAGTATGGTGGTCCTCCAACAGAGTGTGTCTGTTCAAGACAACAGCCTTCAGTTGGCACTGAGATATTTGTAGATAAAAATCCAAGGGACTTTTTTGAGGATGAACTTGTTCCATTATTTGGAAAAAAAATGGATCTATTTGGGTCATCATTTTAATGATGGATCCCTTGATAGGTCTAAATAGAGGCTTATGCTTTTGTCACTTTGTAACAAAGGCACAGCTCAGGAAGCTGTTAAACATGCTAATAATCATGAAATTTGTTCTGGAAAATACATTGGAGCATATATATTTGTGCCAATAATTAGCTCTTTGTTGCCTCTATTCCTAAGAGTAAAACCAAGGAACAAATTGCAGAAGAATTTAGCAAAGTAAGAGAGGGTCTTACAGATGTAATATTGTATCATCAATCTGATGACAAAAAAAGAACAGAGCTATTGTTTCTTTGAATATGACAATCACAAAACAGCAGCTCAAGCCAGGCATAGGTTAAGGAAGGGAAAAGTAAAGTTTAGGGTAATGTTGTTACAGTTGAATGAGCTGACTCCATAGAAGACCCAGATGCTGAAGGGATGGCAAAGGTGAAAGTGTTATTTGTGTGGAGTTTTGCAAATCCAGTCCCAAAAGAAGTACTAGAAAAGGCTTTTAGTAATTTTGGAAAATTGGAGAGGATGAAAAATGTGAAAGATTATGCTTTTATTCATTCTGGTGAGTGTGCTGGTGTTCTAAAAGGGAGGCAGAAATGGCAAAGATTTAGAATAGAGAATAGAATATTCTTAACTGACCAAATGTGATTGGACACACAATTTGTCTCTGGTGCATAAGCTCTCAGTATACATATAAGCAGCAAAGTGATAAATCATAAATCATAAGATACAATCATAAACCGTAAGATACAACCAACAATGTGATAGTCATAAGATACCAATAGGAGTAGGTAATAGGGAAGATGAGAAGGATAATGGTAATACAGTCCTGCTACATGTTTAGATTTCCTTAGGCATAGACAGTGCTGTGGAAATTATGTTTAGCAGAGTGATGGCATGGGGAAAAACTGTCTTTGTGTCTAGTTGTTTTGGCATGGAATGGCCTATAATGGCATCCTGAGGGGACGAGTTAAAAGTTTATGTCCAGAATGTGAGGGGTCTGTAGATATTTTCTCAGCCCTCTTTCTGGCTGGTGCAATATACAGGTCCACAACAGAAGGAAGACTGGTTGCAATTGCTTTTTCTGCAGTCCTAAATATCCATTGAAGTCTGCACCTGTCCTGTAAAGTTGCTTTATCAAATCAGACTGTTATAGAAATACAAATGACAGATTCAATGATTCCTCTGTAGAGCTGTATCAGCAGTTCCTTGGGCAGTCTGAGCTTTCTGAGTTGATGCTGGAAGAACATTCTTCGTTGTGCCTTGAATAATGTTAGGTGTCCATTTCAATTCCTGGGATATTATAGAACCCAGAAACTTGAAGGTCTCTACTGTTGATACTGTGTTTCCTATTAGAGGTGGTAGAATAGGAGGGCTCCTCCTGTTCTACCATTTATTACAATAATTATAATACCACCTCTTAAAATAATCTACACTTATTCTACCACTCCTCCTATAAGGACAACATACTGAAATTGTGTTCACAAAGCCACCAGTTTAAAACAGGAAAGAGCAAAAAGCAGAGACAAGCTGCTAAAAATAAAATGTATGATTATTATTACTACTATGGCTCTTTCCATATGCCCCCACCAACAAGAGATAAGAAATAACATGGGGTAGCCTCCTGACTAATGAGTATGAAGATTATTATGATTACTATGGCTATGACTACTGTAAGTATTGTGGTGGATGTGAAGAGCCTTATTATGGTTATGAACATGTTTAAGTAGGAGCAAGAGGAAAGGTGGTACAAAGGATGCTGCTCTTTCCAGAGGTCAGGGGCTGCTGCTCCCCGTGGCGGAGCCAATTATGCACAAAGAGTAGTCCTGGATCAATAACAGGTGCTTGTGGTGCCCACCAACAAGGAAGATGCAGTCAAGGAAACGGGATTGAGGCTGATCCTGTCCTGTACTGACTCGCTAAGTGGGATTACCCCAGAAGATTGCAGTGGAGTAATGATAAGGAAATCAAGTCATTTGGCTATATTGGAGCAAATTATTTTTAGAAGATTCTTCCTGTAAAGATCTTGGAATTAAATACAGGACATTTCTAATATAGTTTCTCTGCAGTGCAAATTATAATTCTAAAGCTAATGTTTTCCCAATGTGTTCAACATAATTTCTCCATAGCATGGTTTCCTAATAATTGTTCTGAACGTTTTCAAAAAAAGGAAAGATTTACGATTCTCCATAATTAGAGCTATTTGAATTAAAATGCTGTCCCCATACCCTTACCCTGTCTACTTGTAACTTCAATATAGAGTCGGTTTTTCAACCGAGTCAAATATTCATTATTATAGTGGAGTGTGTTATAAAATCTTTCCTTGTTCTTTAAGTGGCATGTAACTTTTACCACAGCAATCCTTGATTTGTAGAAATATAAATAGCATTTGACATAACTGTTCTGAAGTCACAATGGACCTCTGGTATTTGTGTCTGTATATGTAATGGTAGAACAGATTTGCTAATGGTATCATGAAATTTAAAATCTCTTACCATCACATTTATAATTTCTTAGTGTAAATTTGTTTTTGATAGCCTTTGGCTAAACAAAGATATTGGTTGGTTTACAAAACAGATGGTCTAGCATAGAGGTTTATCTCAGAAATTGTTTAAATCTCAAAATAAAACAAAGAATATAATAGGCATTAAAAAGTATAATATACTTTATAATATAATAAGTAGCATATTCATGTTGTTAGACTTTGCTTTGCAAGCCAGATTCATTACAGTGCTTTTTGTTGCTGGGTATGGAGAAAAATATTTTACAGTTAAATAGACTGGGTAATCTGACTCAATAGCATGATACAACTTTGCCAGATTTTGCATAGGTTTTCTTCAAGAGATCCACCCAAATAAAATAATGCAACCTCCCCAAATAATATTTAATATTATTTGTAATATTATGTAATAATATTTTCCATTTAATAAGTGAGATCAAAAAATCGAGAGGTAAATGAAAAGGAAGTTGTGCTGAATCAAGCCTAAGGCTCTATCACTATTTAGTTTCCCCAGGATATAATCCTAATAACAGCACTGCTTTCCATCCTTATTCCCAGCTCACAATGAGACAGACTTAGACTGTCTGTTGTTAGCTGTACTGGTATAAAAGTAGCATTTTTCTGCATATTACAACTGCCTTTGAAATCAGTTACAGGTTAACCATTTACCTTAAAGGCAAAACCAACAGTCAGTGATGGATGTGATCAGAGGTTTGCTGTGGGAATACAAGAAAGGGCAGACAAAACTCTTCCTGCTGGTCAGCCAGCCTCTACCACAGTTATTTCAATTTCATCTTCTACCATCTCCATGTGCACTTTATATCTCAAGTTCCTTTCATAACCACCCCCCTCCCCTTTCTGTTTTTGACATCAAGCTTCAAAACGTGAATCAGGGCTAGCTTCTCTTAGCTGCTTACAATACAAATGCCAGTGGAGCTCCTTTTCATCTCCTTGCTAAGATCAGAACTGGAGCTTGTAGCTCTTCCTGAAGGGCAAAATTACTGAGAGTCCATTGTCTCAATCCAAAACTGCTGGTTTGCAGAGTGCCAGGCTATCTCCCAAGCCATTTCATGTTGCTACTAAGATTTAGGGTTATCTGCACCTGGTCGAGGTGTTACAATTGATCTCCAATCAAGAGTGGGATGGATGATGTTGTGACCAACTTAAGGAAGAAACTATGCTCAAAACTTGTTGCAACCGGGATTGAATCTGACCAGACATATAGCTGCTCGTGGACAGGGTCAACTATACTTGAAAGGTCCAGTTTGTAGTTTGAATAGAATCTCAGCTGAAATAGGAAATTTAGTATCCTCCAAAAGTTGAACTATTCTAGTTTAAACAGTCATGAAAATATAATTCATATTCCTTCATTAAATCAAAACATAACTTGAGAAAAGATACTAGTACGCCAATTAAAATTGTGCAATTTATACTGGTTTTCAAGCTGATTATCATCTTAAAACATAGAGGGTGAAAAAGATGGGAAACCTAGATTTTCTTGTTGCAGGGTAAGGCCTGATCACTCAAAGATGGGGAGGGAGAGCCCCCTAGCTGTAGTTCAAAGGGATGTCCTCCTGTTATAATGAAAGAAATCAGACAAGCGAAGAGAACATTATCACTGTCAGGTTTCTGATTGCTGTATGTGTTTCTTTGGAAATGTATGACAGAGCAGGTGTAGCATGTACAAGTTTCTTTTCCAAAGAATAATAGAAAGAAATGAATATGTGTGTTAAAAAAATTGAAAAAAACATAAAAGAAGAACTCTAAAAATTAAGAAAATATTTTGGCAATCTACCAAGACTATTAAGCCAAGGCTGCTTAATAGTACATCTAAAATAACAGCTATTAATAATATTCAAACACATTATTTGTTATGACCACGGTTTTTAGTAAACTGAAATGTTTTAAAGATTTAAACAGTAGATTGTATGTTTCTGATTTGGGCTCCAAAATGTTTCCATCTACCAGGCGGTCAGCATAGCCTATCTATCATTGTTCTTCCTCTTTTCAGCTTTATGATAGACCAATTTTTAATTCTTCGTCTGAACATTCTGTGAAATTACATTGAAGCAGATCTTACATAAGGCACAAGATATGAGTTCCAGTAACTGCATTGTGTTGGACTGAAAAGAAAACAAAGAGCCAGCAGGAAATAACTATTTGCCTGGGGAAATGGCTCTTTACTCACTGTTTAAATGGCTGATCCAGAAGGACAAAATAGGGGAATAATGCTGAAAGATTAATTGTAGTCATCACTGAGTGAGTATCTACACTTTCTGGGAAACCGAAACAAAATCTTTAATTTTGGTTCTGCAATAATTAATTTCCTGACTGCCTAATTTTATTTTTGACATGACATTTTCTGTCTAGTGTCAACAATCTTTGTAGCAATAATAACTCAGGAAAGGACAATTTTCAATTCTGAAGCACATGGCTTCCAAGTAAAATTGGCATTCTGTGGTCTGGGAAGTGGAAGAGATTATTATTTTTTTTACTAAAACCCATCAATCTGCAACTTGATAATGAAATTTAGATAAATTGCTTCCTTTTTTATTTAGTGGATCATGCTTGAGACAATACCTTCATCTTTTTTTACTTTCTCCTTTTCTATTGTTGGTTTAACAGCAAAAAGTATTGGTTAATTATGATAATACTTCAAAATATCAAAATATCTTTATTTTGAAGAGCAAGGTGAATAAAGATGA
Organism: Azemiops feae; assembly: GCA_023970755.1. Classification (NCBI taxonomy): domain Eukaryota; kingdom Metazoa; phylum Chordata; class Lepidosauria; order Squamata; family Viperidae; genus Azemiops; species Azemiops feae. Next base: position 2,945,164 of record JALGBA010000004.1, read on the forward strand.
CAGTAATTCTCTAGCCTACATTGATTGCTACATAAGTGCTGGACAGGCTAAATTTTCTCTAATAGCAGCCTGAGAAGAGATAAACAGAATACACCTGGGAAGGGAATGGGTAATATTTCCAATAAGTCTCCTTTGCTAGCTATGCTGGGCATGAAATATTCCTGCCCTGATCCAGATGTGAATAAATAGTCAATGAGAAAGCAGCAGAATGAGAAGTGAAAATAGAAATAACTTATCTGCTAATCACTATACACTGGAGTTTGTCATGCTGAAGTTTGTCAGTAAAATCTGGCTATTGCAAAGCACTCCTGACTTATTTGGTCAATTCTGGTGTTGCTTTCTGTTTTTTAGTGGTACTCTTGTATCCATTGATTGGTTAGAAACCATAAACAAACAAGGTCTACTCAAATATCAACTTACAGTGCAATTATGATTAACAGCCAGTAAACAGCTGTGGTTTTTAAATGGGCTTTCAGACATGCTTACATGCATGCATACATACCCATCACACTAGTCTTTCTCAGGGTAAGCAACTTTATACAAAGTCCAGCAAAGGAGTAAGAAATGTTGTGACAGCAAATAAAAAGATGGAAACATAGCCAAACCTAATTTACAACAATTCAATCACTTTATATTTCTATAATTTTCTTAACCGTCCTTACTTCCACAGTATATACTTACTGCTTCACCCATTGCCTTTTATCCTTTTCTGGGGGGAAAAGGAATAAAAAGCAATTTTCTCATTTTGAAGAACTTATCAACTCCACCAACTGTGCTTTCTTGGCATGGCACGGTCTGCATACAAAAGTACATGCACATCACAACCAATACAACTCTTTTATCATCACAATGATTCTTTAGATATTTAACAGACAATGTATAACCAAGGGGACATCCCCAAATCTCCCTGATCAGTGCTGAACCATTCATTCACTATTTCATTTATTTTAACACATTCTTTACTTCCATCATGTACTGTTCTTATTGCATTCAACAATCAACCACCAGATCCTACGCAGAATAATTTATTCATTGTTCCATATTCATATCTCATACTAAGTTACGACTATCATCCATTTATGGCCTAAATATTTTATTGTAAACTCTTAAATGTCAGTCCTTGATTGTAGTGGCCTAGAAATACTAAGCACATACACATACACACACAAACACACAAACACATACACCAACTCTTTGTGCGTGGATACAGTTGATAGATAAAAATAGAAATTAATATAGTTTCAGAATTTACAGGAGTGTCTGATGTGCTGCATAACTTGGCCTTTTAAAAATTATTATTTGCAAACAGCACAGACCTCATGGTGGTTCAATCATGAGGCAGCATGAAGACATGCAGTACAAAGAAAAGCTAATTCTTCCTCTAATGTCATTGTTTCTACTACCATAAAAGCCCATCATGTTTGTGAAAAACAAAACTGGCACAGAGGAGATACTATTGAAGGAATGGCTTTGCTTTGGGACTGCTTTTGCTCCCTACACTGTTTTTCTGCTGAACTAATGGCTGTTTATACCAGGCTCAGATAACATGTTGAACTATGAGTAAAGTAAGCTTATCTAAAACAAGCCAGGACTACAAATCATACTTAAGGAGCCATGCCCCATCCATAGTCTGACTGAGGTGTGGTCTCGGCTTGGAAAAAAGGATAAGCCAAACCTCACTGCATTCTGCTTTTGCAGAAAGAGAAGAAAGAGATAACCATAATAGTTATTCAGTATAGACATGAACTATTAAATCCCAACTGAAAATATGATGATCTTATAAGCAGAACTTTTTTTTAAAAAATAAACCATTTCCTCTTTTTTTTTCCAGTATAAGAATGCAATCCAAGATATGGCTAATTACTGTAGAACTGTTTATCAGAGCTGTCAAAATCTAAACAACCACTAGATGGCAACAAATATTCCATCTTAAATATTATATAGACAACTATAAAACAACAAAACCCACTTTTGATGATTAAGAAACAATCACTAAATTAACATGCTGCTCCTGTTGTTGGATACAGTTTTTAAATTTCTTCTACAGCAGAGGAAGAAACACTTGGTAATAGGAGAAGGAAGGCTTTTCACCATCTTTTCAAGTGCCCTTCTTGCATATTGAATTTCCATTTAGGAGTTTCCTAAAAATGGCTTCCTCCAAATATGCGAGTGATGCCAGAGACATTACAAGGAAGCAAAACAAATCTAACTACCCCAGTCTACTCTTTAATCTTTTTACACAGACAGTAAATGGTTGTGGTTAGAGTTTCAATACAAACAACTTTACTATGCTCCTAAACTGGAACAAAAAATATAGTGTTACAATAATAAAAGCTGAGTAAATTTAATAAAGTTGTAAAATGTCACCTGCTCTACTCTAAATATAAGGTAGATAACTGCTATATCTCTTCTCATGAAGGAGATAGCAATATGCCAGATGCTACCTACTAACTGCAAAAAAACAAAAACAAAATTTTACAACCAACTAAGTTACTTTCTGGACCTTGTCAGCAAGTTTAATAATCAATATAAAATTCATCAAGTTTGCCAAGCTACTGTTTGATTAGCTCTTTGGCCTTATCTAACCCAGTAAATAACAAATATTCTGGACATATGATCTCTATTTGCTGATAATTCTGTTCTACCTTTATGACCTATGTTTGCCAGATATTAGAACGAAAAACAACCCAGATGGATCCTCAGCAATGTTAATAAAAAACCCTTGCCAAATTTGGTCTTGGATTCTAATCAGCTTGGCTTCCAGGCATAAGGCTACGTTTGGAACATGTCTAGGCATCATAAAAAGTGAGCCTGATTGGATTTTTTAAGAAGTTCAAAATTGGAATATAAGCCTAATTGCACTCCATTTAATAATTGTACTACATACAATGGAACCTTAAATTTCTGCAGCATTCTTTTTTGCCAAATAATCCAAAGATTCCTAATTTTTTTAGCCTTTCATAAAGAGCTACCGACCTGGCTGTTTCCCTAGGTATTTGGACCAAGAGATTCTGCAAGCAATGTGGGCTGGAGCTGTTTTTATTGTAAACTGGGATTGCTTTTTGTGACCTCAGTCATTTGTTGCTTGGGTTGTTACTCTAATTCAGGGGTGTCAAACTGCCGGCCCGGGGGGCGGATGCATCATCCGGAAGCCATGCCCACCCCATTGCCGGCAATGGCAAAACCGTCCCAATACATTGCGCGATGTCACATGATGTCGCGAGTTTGACATGTCTGCTCTAATTATTTTGGTTTTAATTCTTATTCACTGTTCAGACTCATTGCTTATAGGTGGCTGCCATAGTAATTGTATAAACAAATGAATAAATATTTCAACAATCTATAAATTGTCTTCCCAGATTCCAATTTTGGCTTCAAATAGGGCAGGGGTAGGCAACCTTGGCTCTTTTATGACTCATGGACTTCAACTCCCAGAATTCCTGAGCCAGCTACCCCTAAAATACGTTGCCTACCCCTGAAATAGGGTCCTAAATTTAGAGCTACATGTGGTCCCTTTTCAGTGATATTTAATTTGATTCTGGAGTGCTAAATACAAGTTGATGCACAACAGCATGAAATTTTTAAAGTCCGACAGTCATTGTGGCAATCTATTCTGTATGAAAGGAAAATTGGGAAATCTTAACTCCTTCATTGGGCCTATTATTCTTCTGGGTCTGGTATTAGAAAAGCATGCATGGTAATTACCCCATCCATCAGTATTCCAAAATATCACTGACAGTTGTGTCACTCCCTGTCTTTTAATAATTGTCTTTTATTGGGAATTTGTCCTGATCTTTCTAATTAATAAGGAACTTGAATTTCTGTACAGGTTAAAAGATTATTATCTAAATCCTTTAAGGATTCCACCTCCCATTCTTCTGGGGAGGAAAATATTATATTTTGTTTATTCACAAAGGAGTCATTATTAGTTACTTGGACAATCTATGAGTGGGTGTATATGTACAAGGAAAGTTAGGACAGACATATTTATAAGTTAGATTTTTAAGAATAGGACCCACTCTTGTGTCAGAGTTTTGGATTGGACAGAATTCTGACTTTCAAGGCTGCAAGATATTTTAATTTCTGCACCCAGGTTTGCAGCAGGATCATAAATCATCATGATAGTCAGTTGGACTACTGACCCTTTATTCTTGTGATACCTCTATGTAGTTCTCTGGTTGTAATTAACAGATGTCACAGAATGTCTGAATTGCTCATCAAATGTCGATCAAAGAACTAAAGCATATTTGGGTGAATGGAAACTGTGATTCTTCTGGGGGCTGGTTCCTGTGAAGCATTAGCTTGACAGCTATCATTTGGAAGAAATGTTTTAGTTGAATCTTCTGTCAGTTTAATTTGAGATTGTAGCTCAGCAGTAATGAGCAGTAAAGAGCAACATTTTGTGATCTGATACTTTCCTGAAAATGCATTTGTAGCTACATCTTCTGTCAGTTGATTCTCATTATCTGAAATAGTATATTGAAGTCTTAGAACTGACAAAAGTTTCATCCACAACCATGATGGAAGTTTATTGAGAAGGTATGGAGTCAGTAGGGCAGAGTATCATAGTGGTTGGATTTGGGTCTCTCTGTGGCAAAGTTCCCACATCCTGTTATACGAGCAAAGGTACTGGTTTGGCAGCATACCTTACTCCATAAAATATTTCCTTAAACGTCTGGGAGAAATTGAATTTTTCCTGAATTCTTTAACATTAGGTCTTTTTTTTTTTCACTTGGTATGGTTGAAGATTCAAGCTTTTTCTTTGTGAAGCTATTGTATTATTACTCTGAGAGGTAATGGCATTGGCTGTATGCCCAGAAACTACAGTTGAATTAGCTTTTATCTCTATTCACATTGAACAAAGAATGTCAGGCTAATGGGTCAAATCCCTACTCATCCCAAAAGTTTACTGGATGATTTTAGAGTACTACCTGACCTACCTCAAAGAGCAATTGTGAAGCTAAAAAACAGAAAGAGAGGAACCCTGCAGTCCCCATTTTTAAAAAATTTCCTTTACTAGTCAGTGGTAAGCTAGTTTGTAGAGGCCTACTAGGAGTTACAGTAAAGGCGGTACGTCAGTAAGGAACAAAATGGAGGACAAGATATGGATAAATAACTGGAGTAGGGGAAAGCATGGGGAGTAAGCCATGTGTGAATTGGTCTATTAAGGATAAATGTGTCCATTTGTGAATGAATGAATCAGTCTGGGTGACATGCATTTTTGTAAGAGAACAAAAGATAACACATGAGTAAAGCAGAAACAAAATACAAACATTAAGATAATTATCTATTCTTCTATTTTTCAACCTGGCATTGTCAGATGTATTCAACAAGTTTCCATAATTCTCTTCCAATATTGCCCATAATGGGTGGAAATTAAGGGAACATTTTAAATAAAAGATTTAGGCAGTAATACATTAGAAATGTAGTTACAATTTTCCATTTATTCATTATAATCCAAGGATGGATACTGTTTTATAATAATAACCATCAGATGATAATCCTTTAGGTACTGTTAAAAAGGTTTTAAACAAAACACAACTATATATAAAAGTAGTCCTCGAATTACAACCACCATCCATTGCTAAGTGATGGTGTCCTAAACTGAGACGTCCTGTGACCACATTGCTTAGTGACAGCAATCCCAGAATTTCCTGTTGCTGTCATTAACCAAGAATTCAGATGGTTAAGTGAGTATCCACCCCAATCCAAGCCATTCCAGGCTTGATCCCTCCAGCCCCAAGCTTCAGTAAGATAAGACACAGCCTTTAATTCTCCCCACTGCCCACTTCCCCACCTTTTTTGACCTCCTGCTACCATGCACTCCACCAGCCTAGTTGACATTTGCTGTCTTCTTGCTCCTTTTGCTAACAGGGCATGCCCACTCTGCCCTTTGCACCAAGAAGCCCTCTTTCCCCACTGTGCAGGGTGGCTTCCTGGTGTGCCATGGATCTGTGGCTGCTGCTTACTTGCTTCTTGTGGTGCCCTAGATTGGGGCTGAATTTCTTGACACATCACAAGAAGTAGAAGCAAAAGCAGGACATGGCTCATAAGTCCCTTCATTTAGTGCCACTGTAACTTCCAGCTGTTGCTGAATGAATGGTCACAGAGAGAACTACTTGCACTGGATATGGGAGAGGTGTTTTCAATTATCACATTATTATGTTCAAATTCAGCACTGGATTTATCCACCCATTTCCCCAGCTTCTTTTCCAAATAGTGGGGAAAATAAATTTGACATCAAGAAGGCTCTAAAGGAAACACGGTGGAAAGATTAACTCCAGTGTCCCTTTGGCATTGCCTTATGTTCCCAATACGACTAGCTTAGAATTAAAAACATTTTCCCATTGAGTATGATGGAAGGTTTTCTTATTTTCTTTCTTTGAGCAGGAAAATCTATTCTGCACATTTCAGGATGACTCTGATAAGATATTTAATTTGGAAATCAGATAACTCAGAAAATGTAGTAGGATTACTTTAGTTCTTATTATTTAAGATAGAATGGTTTAACATTAATATTGTTCCATTATGGTATTAAATTTTTCCTTTTTAAAAAAGTTACCTTTAATTGTGTTTTAACATTCATTCAGATAATGATTTAAAACATCTCAGAAGTTCATTATGAGGCAGCTTCTATGAAATGATGAAATAAAAAAAATAAAAAAATATAAAATATATTTCTTAGAACAGAACAAAGGGAGCTACAAAAGTAACATAAACATGATAATCTAAAATCAATTGTTATTCTATTGCTCAAATACATACTGATTTGGGAAAAAATAGAGTTAAAAAGTTAGATTAACAATACTTTAATTAAAATATATATTCAAACTAATGAGCTTTCAAATTAGAATTGATTTCTTGCAAAGGATTAGCACACAAATTAATTTGAAAGGGAAAAGCATGCCAAAACCTTGCAAAACAAATCAGTCAGCTGAATGCTAAATAGCTGCTCCAAACAATGCTTGGCTCAGAATATCTTAATATAAATACAGAATCTCAAAATCTCATAATCATTAAAATGTATATGAGATAGATCTACTGATTCATTAAAATGAATACATTTTTGACATGGATGTACACATTCATTAAAGCATATAATTCGAGTATTACTGCTAAGCCCCCAAAATGAATGTGTAGCTGCTAAAAAAATTCAACACACCTGTTGTATAAATGTTAAATGAAGTTTTGCATTACACATTTCAATGATTTTGATTTTTTCTACTTTCTCTTTTTTCTATACATTTAGTAAGACAAATACTTAAGAAATTAAGGAATCTATCTGTCTATCCATCCATCCATCCATCCATCCAATATGTACATATATACACATTCATATACAGAGTGAGATTTACATAATATTCAAATACTAAGTTGTTTGTATACGGTCTGAAATAATTTAGTCTAGCATCAAAGATACTGCCTATTTTAAGCTATTGGTTCATTTCAGTCTGGCACAAAAGGCAGTGAAACAGGTGGAAGGAAGCCTTATCATGAGAAATTTTGCAAATATATCCACCATAATCAATCAACACATTATGTTAATTGTAATGTGAAAGCCATTAATGTGAGAAGCAATACTTTCAAAATTTAGAAGAGTTACTGTGTATCCTTCTAAATTGTTGGTGGCGGTTCCTTTTTAAAAAACAAACAAAAACAAAAACAAATGGTGTACCAGACCATGGAGTGAATTAGAAATTAAACAAGTGGGTGGAGAGATTTAAGAAACCAACTGCATATTTTCTATGCATTCATTATATCTCATAATCAGCTTCACATCATATGAGATGTAACATATAGTTTGACCTTAACTTTGATTTTCATTGACTTTGCTAAGTATTAGCATAAAAAAAAAATCAATTGTGGAAAGCTTCTTTTTAAAAATTACACAGCTCCAGTGAGATAGCAAAAAAAGTCAGAAAAAATATTTATACCATCCTCACTGCTAATCCCACTACTGAATTCATGTTTTTATTTTATTTGAAGAATGCCAAATGAGGAGATAACAGGCATTACTTGTATGTATGAATGATTGTAGTTTTCTCTGCACTTCATGAACATTTATCTTGATATATCAAGACAGCGCTAAAGAAATCAGGCATGGACTAGTTCTGATAGAATTTTTGAGTATCCTATTTAATTCCACTGACAGAAACTTCAATAAACTATAAGCCGCATGTATTCTGCAGTATAATTCATTCTTTTGACAGTACTTGTATATCTGTTAAGGGTTGATGCACCAAAGAACTAGATCTGCACTTCTAAGAAAACGCTCCACTTCTTGGATGGTTAAAACATTTTAATACTGAGATGGCTTGGCTGGATTCAATATATATAAGGTATGTGGGAATGACCTTGTGAGACTGGGCCAGAGATGTTGCCCAGTTAAGAGACAGCATACACTGCAGCTGGATAGTGGCAAGAGGCTCCAAAGAGACCCTCCCTAGTTTCTTGGAGGTAAAGGAGATAGGGGAGAATTGTATTTTCAGACTTGCATGATTCCATTCATGTACCTTACAATAAAGTAGAATTAACTGAACAGGTTTTGTTTCCTATCTAGTCTACCTGGTAAGGCTGACATTGTGTACGTTGATGATGCAATTAGGTCAATAATTTAATTAAGATATTTAACTATGAAAATATAATTAGCAACAAAGATACAGATGGAAAATATAATTAAATTAGAACAAAATACAGAAATTTTGAGTTTAAAATAAGTATCTTTTCTCTTGGTGGAAAAGTATCAGGAGAAAGCCCTGAGCATTTTATGATGTCTGTTTAGTATAGAGCTATTTGAAATCCAGCCTCTTGTTTTCTGTAAGATAAAGGTAAAGGTAAGGGAATCACCTTTTAAGAAAGGAGGTGGGGCTTTAGTCTCCACTGACCAATGGTCGCTTAAACTAGTATTGTTACGATCAAAGCACTACTGAAAGGCATTCCATATTCCAATGTTTCTGAACCTCAGAAACTTTAAGATGTTCAATTTCCAGAATTCACCAGCTGGCATCTTTCATCCAATTTAAAAAATAAGTTTACACATCTTAAACAAATATTGTGTACATCCCATGCATAGTATACAACAAATCATTACTGATATATTCCAGTCCTACAGGTTTTTCAATTCTGCTAGTGGTATCAGAGTTTGATTTCTAAGTATGTAAAAATAGTCTTTAAGCAACCAAAGTTTGATAAATAGGAACCCTTTTAGAGTCAATTTGCATTAAGAAATAAGGGCTATGGAAAGAGGACCCAATAGGCTTCATGCCCTGAGCTTCAGTTGAGAAAAAGCCAGTTCTTCTTGGTGTTGCTGTGGGGTTGCTCATGTCATCTTTTTCTTGAATCTAGGATGTTAATTGAGAAAATGGGAGCATTATTCCTCCCCCCATTCTATTTTCTAGCATGAGAAAAGGATATATCTCTAATGGCATATTCAAAACCTATTCATATTCATCTTCAAAATGGAATAAAATTTGCAAGAAATGTACATCAAGATTAATTCTCTTATTTTGAGAAGATTATTAAGCAGTAATAATATTATACAATAAACAAATTTAATCTGTAAATTCCACAGGAAAAGAGATAATGAAAAACTACTCTTTGCTGAACTTTTTCTTAAATGGTTCATACTGTATATACATTGCCTTCATCACTTCTTTCCTTGACAACGTTCCAGATGACATCCCAGCCTCGGAATATAAGCTCTTCAAAAGCTCTTATAAGCTCTTCCAAAGCAAGGGTACTGCTACAGAGAAGGATATCTTTCAAATCACTATAATCTGATTTCTTGGAGAGGGAACTTTTGCAGCGTTCCCTCCTAACTAACACAAATTAGATGACAGAATCCACTTGACGAATTTACACTCATTGTATTGGGAGATTAATCTAGATTCTAATACTTTTTTCATACTGCAATTATAGTTTATCTTCTCACATCATTCTGCTTTCACTCCTTTCCTTTTTTTGTGCTTATTTCATGCTTTTTTCTTGAAGATCCACTGTTGGCACTGCCCCCAATATGCTCTCATGTTCAGAAAGCTCATCACTGTGTCCTTTGCTAATTTGCTCAGCTTTCCATCATAAGTAAGGATATTAGTGACAACTTCAGATTTATATAATTCCTTTGGCCACGAGAACATATGAACTGACTTATGTTTAACCCATGTATTGAAGTTTTTTTTTCTTTTGCAGCTATAAGAATTCCTATTATGGAATTTTAAAACCTCCAGATAACTGTAGAGAGCATTTCATCTTCACAGAATATAGACCTATAGAATCTCTAAACTTATCTGACCAAAGATTATGGCACCTTTTTTTCTAACCTTGATATATATATATATAAACTTACAGTTGAGTTTGAACTTGAAAAGAATTGCAAATTGTTTTGCAAATAAATAAAAGAATTGGATTTATTTAATCATAAACAGAAAATGACAGGTAAACCGAGGAAAGTTCAAAGATTTTACACTTTCCTTGCTGGCTTATAGTGAGTGCCTCAATGCCAATACCCATCAGTTATCTGCCTATGGTGAGGTGGCTCTGATGGAATGCCAAATTTCACATTCTCTCTTGGGTAAAACTCAATAGTAATGTTCTGTACATCTGATTTTATTGTTCTGTGAAAAGAAGTACTCCCAATGACAACCCCTTATCCATGGCAATGATCCATCCTATTTCAAACAGATAAAGTAAACATCTTTTATGAGCTAAGAGGAAAATTTTCTTGGATGTATTATAAAAACTATTTGAAACAAACATGTTCCAAATAACTGAAAGCTGCCTTTCAGGCACCCTAACAGCTGTTCTAAATCAAACAAATTGAAACACTAATTACCTCATTATATTGCAGGTCTAGGACCTTGGTTCAGTCAAATGCTGCTCTTTGCCTCCTTGTCTTTTGATTGCCAACTTCCTTCAGAATAGAAAACAAGAGAAAATGATAATAAAACAACAAATCACATAATGGCATTGAGAAAAAAATGCTATTTAAATTGTAAAAATAAAATCAGAAATATAACAGAACTATTTACATGCAATGTACAAAAAAAGTTAATGTAAACACTGCATAAAAACCAAGGTTTCTATATTTTTACACACTTTTAAAGTAGAATTTTAGAGATGATTTACAATATTTTATTTAGAAAAAATGTCTAATAGCTATTCTACTATCCCTTCACTGCCAAAAAAATGAACATTTCCATTTTCCTACCTGTTTTAAATTCTAATGTATCTTTATTTTTTCACTTTATTTCACTTTATTTATAAACTTTATTTAAGTTTATTTTATAACTGCCAGTATTAAAGTTATTTAACTTCTATTTCCATTTGCTTTAGTTATTTGTTATTGTTGCAATTATTTGAATCTATTTTAATGGTCTGTATTAGGATTTGTTTCATGCTGCTGTTTTAGATTAAAATGTTTATACATTAAAAATATGAAAGGAAGCAACCTATGAAAGACAGCTTATACATTCTTTAATAAATAAACGTATTGAAATTCCTGGTTTTTTGGCCATTAAAATTAGAATTGTATATCAGCAATCTTTACTTACTGTTTCTTATTTAGTACATTTCATAAAATGATGCCTAGACCTTCAAATGGTCCTGTAACAAAATAAAAGATTTTATTAGCAAATTGCAGCAAGTCTTAAATGCTTGTGCTTCTTCTTTCGCTTCTTGTACAAAACCAATCATTCTCATATGTTTATTCTATTAAAGAAAGAATTTATAGGAAAGCAATTTCTGTGCACAAATATTTGGATGAAAATTAGAGAACTGTTAGATGGAAAAAGCAACATTTGTTGTTCACCATAATTTCCTTCTTTTTATTATTTCCCCCTTCTCTCAAAAAATAAAACAAAACAACCCTTTAGCAAGATAAGATAAAATATGATTTATTTCCATGGATGTAATACAAGGAAACAGAAGAGATAGTCTAGGGCATTCAAATGCAGGATTCGGGCCCAGCCAAATTTATTATTATGTTTGTACAGAGTAGTTGATAAAGAATACCTGCTTGTTTTATCTGCAATATTTTTCTCAAAATTAATGCTTTGCTTACACATGGAGTATGATAAAATATGCCAATGACTATTTCTCAAAACAAGAAACAACTGAAATGAAGACATGAGAAAACAGTAATTGTTAAAAGCTTCTAAAGAAGAAAAGTAACAATCAAGCTAATTTTCAGTTAATTTTTCATGTGGCAAATGCTATAATTGAATTAAAGCATAAGTCTCCGTGGGGATAATCTGAATCCAGAGATCAGTATGTTTTCCAAAGTATGAGTTAGATTAATTCAAAAGTAATCCAATTTCTGGAGAAACAAATGCTACTTTTTTATAGCTAAACTTGGGAAAATGTTACCCATTGTACATATTGAAGGATCCTTTTCTAATCAAACCCAGTACAAACTAATGAATTAAAACTGTTCTATTTTCTTGGATAATAATTTGAAAAAAGAACATGTTATAAAAATAGTATTTATATAATCACATTTATACGTAAGATACATATAAGTATTTAGAATATGGTTTTTAAGGAGAAAAAGAACAACCTATGAATGAAATCAGAATCACATTAATTTTGGGAGTATAAACCTTGTGAACTCTCAAGCTTCCTCCTTCCGTTATATATTCAAGATGGACAATGTTTAATATTCATATGTAATATATATGTAGGGGTGTACATATGTTGTATATAGTATGTATATGTTGTATATAGCATGTTTAGGTATGTGCCATGTATGTGTTCACTTTGAGAGCGGGCAACTAAATTTCATTTTTTGATATGTGTCTTTGTGCCCACAGTAAAATGACAATAAAGGTTATCTTATCTTTTAAAATATTTCTAAATATTGTACATTTGTCATATACAACAAAGGGAAAGTTAGAAACTAATATTTATATAAGGTTTTTAGTTCTTCAACTAAATAGTGGAAATTTTTGCAGATGAGAAATTCAAATCCTTTCTCAAATAGCAATATTTTAAGCTGAAGAATGAATTGGACAATGCTTTAGATAAATACATAGAAATTTTTAGAAACAAACACAGAAATTTAAAATATTTCTCGTTCTATGTACTCAGTTCCATATAGATATATAGAACTGAGTGTGAAGCAGTTGTATGCAGTAAGCAAACTAGATGAAAGAATTAAAAAGATACATGGTTAATATGACCATCTGTCAAATGTTCTGTCTGTCATATCTACAATCTAGAGTTATCACATTTTAGCTTGGCCAATTATTGTCAACTATTCAACAAACTTACAGGCAAAGGGAATAAGATGTCAAATACTTTTCGCAGGTACAGTTGTATTTGTTGTTTCTATTCAGATTTAATGCAGTTAATAAACAAAACAAGTGTTATAACACAAAAGAGGAGTTGGGTTTTCAAAAATACTCAGTTTCAGAACAATCTGTAAAAGAAGCAGTCAAAAGTAATTGTTTCAGAGAGAAAGAGAGAGAGAGAGAGAGAGAGAGGGAGAGGGAGAGAGAGAGAGAGACCGTATGCAAAATAAAACTAAAAAAAATCTGTTTTCTAGTCAGGCTGCTGAGGAACTTAAGCCACTCAAGTGTTAAATGTTTTGAGACGAAATATATATTCTTTAAATGCCAGAAACATCAGTTTACTACTTAACTATGCCATTCTATTTTCTCTAATCTTGAATCACCGAACAGCTCCTTAATACGGAAAAGCACAATGAGACAAGTTCCTCACTGACATTTCACATCAGTCACAGGGATTGCAAGAGACATAAATCTTTATAGAGCTGACATTTTATTACTAAGGCACATCACAGTTCCTAGAAGCATAATATTTCCTCTGTTTTAGCTACTTACTAAAATTATTACTCATTTCAGACATTACGCTAAGGCAGAGGTAAAGTCTTGGATGTGTCTCAGAGAACTCAATGAATTATCAACATATAACTACATGTAGAACTAAAATCCCTGCAGTGTAGATACTTTCACAAAAGAACTAGGGGAGAAAAGTAAATGGTAAAAGAAGACTACTGTAAGTAGAGTAGGAAGTTAAAATTGTTTTTTTAGGCCTTAAGTAAGGATTCTTTGAATTAAACTTGATTCCTGTTGCATTGACTTATCCTTTGACTCTTCTTTTCAACAAAATGAAAGTGGTTTACTAATGAGTTGTTTTGTTTTGTTTTCCCATTCTAGGCTATGACCCCGATATTTCTTATGGTTCCAACCTAAGTACTGATCAGATTTGATCCTACTTATTTTTTGACTTCAGACAAAATGAACTAAATACTACTGGGCTCTTAAACACATTACTTGGCTAACAGAAGGCAGTCTCCTACCATTTTGCCCTTATTAAGACTCATTGGACATATATAGCCATTATAATTATTATAAATCTTATTTATAGTTACAATAAATCTTACATTCTAGCAGGAATTAATTCATATGCTATTGTGCTTCATATCACATTTTTTCAATTCACTCTTTGATTTTCCTTAACTCAGAAAAGGCCTGATTAGATATGAAGCAATGATTCCTCAATATAGTCATTTAATAGAACTTACCCAAAACTTGGAAGTTCCTAGATCTTAACAAATATCCTTTCCCCTGTTGGAAAATTAATTAACGTTGATAATATTAATGTTAATAATTTCCACATTAGTTTGCATGTAGTATATTCTCAGTTAATCCTCAGATCTGGATCAGAACAAATGTACATGCCATTCAGTACCCCAGCATAAAACATAGCTTGATGTTTGTTTATTTACTATACATCAAAAAACTTCAAAAACAGATAACTGGCAAAAACAGGGCAAAAAGAAGGCAAAGGCAGAGAGACAAAAACCATGAAAAACATCAGGTAAGACATAAAAAGGCAGAAAATTAATAATAATCTACATTATCTATATCAATGTATCTTACACTGGAAGAGAAAATTGGGAAAAATTACATGGAAAGTCCAAAAGGTAATTTGTTTTTTGCTTATTTATTTATTACATTTTTTAACTTCCCAGAGACTATTATTTTATTTTTACTGTTTTATGTACATAACAGCAGCAAAATGGAAATGGAAAGTAATAAAGTAAGATATCCAGGGAATATCAGCTTCTTCTATTCTGCAGAATTAAAGTAACATGTTGGTCAGTGGGCATGTCCATCTCACAGAGAGCCTTTAACATTGCCCAATCTACAGCTGATTCCTGCAAAATTATTGATAAACAATATGGTTGCTAAGCAAACATGTTTGTGTGTGTGTGTGTGTGTGAGAGAGAGAGAGAGAGAGAGAGAGAGAGAGATTACAAAGTTTGCTGGTTGCTGTTCTATTATTTAGATCAGGGCTTTTCAAACTTTTCACAATGTACCACTTTTAGGACATGACAATATCCAGTGCTTAGCAAAGTGTCAAAACTTGATGACTAAAAAAAGGGGGGGGATTTTGGGCTTTACTGGTTAGATTTATTTGTTGTTATAGAAATGGCTAATTTATAATATTATGTAAAAGTAAAAAGTTGAGGTTCAATATTAATGCTTCCTTCCTACTGCAACATTAGAACTCAGAAGTCAATGCCTTTTCTTTTTCCCTTCTCCCCCTCACTTTTCCCTTTTTCTCTCACCCTTCGCTCACAAATCCCCCTCACCCTTTGCTAGCAAAAGCATCTCGCTTGCTCTCATTCACTCAGACGTTGCTCACACAAGCTTCTTTCTCGCTCCATTCACTCAGACGTTGTTCGCAAAAGCTTCTCTCGCTCTCATTCACTCAGACGTTGCTCACACAAGCTTCTTTCTCGCTCCATTCACTCAGACGTTGTTCACAAAAGCTTCTCTCGCTCTCATTCACTCAGACGTTGCTCACACAAGCTTCTTTCTCGCTCTCATTCACTCAGACGTTGCTCACACAAGCTTCTTTCTCGCTCCATTCACTCACACGTTGCTCGCACAAGCTTCTCTCTTGCTCTCATTCACTCACACGTTGCTCACATGAGCTTTTCTCTTGCTCTTTCACTCACCCTTCGCTCGCAAAGGCTGCTCGCTTGCTCTCTTCTCACTGCTTCACTAACAAAAGCCTCTTCTCTCTCTTTCTCCATGTGTTTTTTTTCTCTCCTGCCAAAACCTGCTCCTTTTATGGCTTCTCCTCTCTCCGCCCTACTCCTCCTTTTCCGGGTGCACCAGAAGCTCCAATCAGCATGCAGCCATGCGCTCAGATCCTTGGGCTTCTGCCGAGCCCTGCAGCTCCAGCTGCAGGTCTGTGTGGCGCCGCTTTAGCTAGTTTCCTCCCCCGCTATACTTGGTTAGGGGTCGCGTGCCACCTGCCAGGTGATAAAGTACCACCGGTGGTATGCATATCACTGGTTGAAAAGCCCTGATTTAGATAAGATGCTGTGCTTGACTTTTTTTCCTTTTTATTTGTCCTATTGCAGGAAAGAGAGACTGCTTAAATAAGGTCTCTTTTCCTGAGATGCTTTTCACCACAGCACTGCATTTCCCTAAAAAGTGCTAATCACAACTTAACAGCCCTGTAACCTTCATTAGTTCATTAGAACCCTCTGCCAGCTGGCATCTGCTGCCTGAAACTGACCAGACCTTAATCAGTTTCACAATTAAGGTTTTTGTTATGGTAAATACAGTTTTTGAGCAAATATTTCTAAAAAGGTTGCCAAAGTTCTTGTAATTGTTATTTCTGTGAGACAATTAATTTTATAGCAACCTGTTGTTTTCCCTGTTATTTTATCTAATCCCATTTTTTAAAATGTTTTTGTTTACTCTCCTAATTTGTAATACATATGGAAATTTAGTTTTTCTACTTTGATTAATCCTTTAATTTTAAATATAGCATTCTAATTTTAATATTTCCCATTTTTTCCTCTTGTTCTTACATGACTATGTTTGCCTATGTTGTACACTTAACATTTTTATTTTCTTAAAACATTCAGAATAGATGAATTTTTCTTATTCATCTTTGTCAATCATTACTGAATACATTTTGAATTACTATTTTTTAAGTAAATACATTTCTTTCCCTCAATTCCTCAATCAAATTCAATAGCTATAATTTCCATGTGAGAAGAATGTGCCTAGCATTAGTTGTTAAAGATAAGCAGTTTGCCAGAAAAAAAGGTAATTCTAAATCAAAACTACAATCACGAATGAATATGAAAATATTAAAATCTAAAATTTTAACTGCAAGGTCTTAAGCTGTCCCGTTTGGTTAAAAAATATTATGAATTATTTTCATCCTATATATGATGCAGTGTGCAAGTTAGGGTAAATTCTTATAAACAGGAACTTAACAAAATTATTATTCAAAAACTGATACCTATACAGGAATAGAAGATAAATTGGGTCAAAAAGGCATTTTATCAATTCTAGTCTATTCTGTTTATTGCTTATAGAATTGTAATGTCCGAAGTCTATAAAATATAGATAGTCTACAATATTTGTTACATTATATCCCGTTTATCAATATTGTTGGTATAAAGATTAAATATCTGTATGTTTAAAAAGTTAAAAGTGCAATGGGGTGTACTTAACTTTTTCACATGACTATACCTGAGTACAGTCCAAAATTCTGTCCTGACAATAATAACAATAATAGCAACCACAGCAACAACAAAAGACTGGGGCTTCTTTGACCACTAACAATCAAATGAAGTAATCTGTGGTTACAGAGCCCCCTGGAGCCTCTTACAATCAGATGATGCAATCAGATGAAGCAATCTGTGGCGCTTTTACATGTTCTTGGCCTCCTTTCATTCATATCATAGGCCAGTCTGAAGCACCAAGTCCGCTTTATGTATTTAGGCTTCCCCTTTTATAAAGATTCCTGCATAGTATCTGTATCTTAATGTGAATTAAACAAGTGCAGGCCCTGACGTTTTGGAGGCAAGGGAGGCTTGGATGGAAAAGAACAGTGCTCAATGCTGCCAAGACTACATGACTGTGAATTTAGTGCTTCTTGGATCCCAGAATTGGAGAATTCGCATCCTTGACTCTGAGCATTGCCCACTCAGATTCAATGAACAATTTGGGAACCTTCTGTGTGGACAGTTCCTACTTGAGAATCAGATGACTGGGATTGAGGGGGGCTTTGCACATTTCATCTTATGTGCCATTTGACCTGTTTCTGGATTAGGGGGACTTGTTCATAGTCCTTCACTTCTCAGTCGCCTCTCATTTGCAATACACTTTAAATGGAGCTGGCCTTAAAGAACATCAGGAAGCTAGAGCTGGTCCAAAATGAAACACTGTAGGTAGTTATGGGCACTTCTCACAAGGCCCATTTGACACCCCTACTCCGTAAGCTGCATTGGCTCCCAATTGGTTTTTGGGTGCAGTTCAAAGTACTGATTATCACCTTTAAAACTCTACATGGCATAGATCTGAGTCCTTGTACAACTGCCTTCTCCCTAGGATGCCATACACTGTGAGGGGATACTCCAAGACCCTTCACTGAAAAGAGGTCTTCTTGTGGGCCTCAGAAGACAAGCCTTCTTGGTGATGACCCCATCTTATGGAATGACCTTTCTCCTTATGTACAGATGGCTCTGAGTCTGTGGGCCTTTAAACCTGGTTCTTCCTCCAGGCCTTTGGGCCCTGATGTGCCAGAGCCCCAATTGGATGATAGTGTTGCTGCTGTTTGAGTCACTATTTTATTGTTGTATTATTCTCTCTCGATGTATACAATACAGTTTTATATACATTTTGTTAGATGTTGTTGCATTTTCCTTTTGTAAGCCATTCAGAATTACTTGGCTTGAATTAGGCGGCCATACAAGTGAATTAAACAAATAAACAGTCCTGTGAGGGAGTGAGCATGTGGGTGGTACCACTTTAAACTGAAGGTCAGGGAGAAATCTTAAAACCTCACCCATCATATAAAGTTCTTGGGCTATAGTACATTACATAACCAGGCCAGAGTTAGTTAACCTTCTGTCATATGCTAGCTTAATAGATGCCGGACTTTGTTTATTAATCAGTGCAAAATTAAAATCACACGCACACCTGCAGTCTGATGTGGTTTTGTCCAGATTTCTCTGTATGACCTCTGTGGAAAAGGCTTCTGTATTCTAGCTCTGCAGCCAAAATACAGCAAATCAATTACTCTTTTCCTCTCCTCACAGGCAAAAGTCTCAAAATGAACCTAGACTCCTTGTTCCAGCAAATCTTCCTCGTAGAACAGAAAGCTGAAGAAAAGAGATGCCTGATGCATCAAGGTCAGGGCCTACCCTTATTTAATTAAGATTAAGAAACAGATACTACACAGGGATCTTTATAAGAGGGGAGGCCTAAATACATAAAGCAGGCTTGCTGCTTCAGACTGACCTGTGATATGAATTCAGAGAGGCCAATATATAGAAGCGCCACAGATTACTTCATGTGATGGTAAGAGGTTACTACTCAAAGGAGCCCCAATTTTCATTGTTGCTGTGGTTGTTATTATTGTTGTTATTATTGGTACTCATATTGTCCATGTTTTCCTGATCAAACTTCCCTGCTGTTTCAAAACCATGGATGTTTTTTTTTTTAATTGGCACAACATGGTAACTTTAAATGTCCCTTTGAGACTAAGTAATTGAATAAAAGAACATCACAGCAATCAAGAAGAATTACGATGTCCTAACAATGCTTTGTATTGTTCAATTGCCAGATGGTAAAGTGTTTATTTTCTTTCTGTAGGGATTTGGAACTGATTTTAGAGAACTGGAAAAATGGTGTGTTTGTGTGTGTGTGTGTGTGTGAGAGAGAGAGAGAGAGAGAGAGAGAGAGAGAAAGAGGGAGAGGGGGAGAGAGGGAGAGGGAGGGACGGAGGGAGGGAGGGAGAGAGAGAGAGAGAGTATTGTCTTCAAAGATTCCTGGCTCACCAAAATTACTGTAGTTTTTTATTCTCTGGATTGATTTTATTCCAAATGCAGGACAGCCTATTGGGTTCAAAAAAGATTGTATTATTTTTCTTAAAACTGATTAGTGCTGACTTATTCACCGTGGTATTCATAATAAATTTGCTACCATAAAATATTCATTGATCAAATATCTTTGAGATTTTTTTTAACTATTTCATGTTTATGAAAAAAGAAAGTTTGTTTCCAAATATGTTTGATGTATAAATGTTAATTTTATATTGCAGTAAATCAGGAGATAAGCAAAAATCATGAAAAAGCTAATCAAATTACACAACAACGTGGTGAAGAAAAACAAAAATTGGAAATTGAAGTAAGAGCAATGTTTTTTTTAAACTAATGTTTTAACATTTGATATCTTTTTCTATTTTCTTTTTGTTATATATCAACTTATTTATATTAAAAATAGGTGGAATTAATAATGATACATATGTGTTAGTATGCAGAGCATCCCTGTTTTATAGTATTAGCAATGTTCAACAGGATTATTGTAAAGGCATAGAAGATACATATGAATTGAACATAAGCTCCTTCAATTTGCATGCTCAGGTTGTGAAATTCTGGACATTTTCCTAGTCAAATTTAGAAAGAATATAATATCACATTAGGGAGGGAGGGAGGGAGGGAGGAAGGGAGGGAGGGAGGAAGGGAGGAAGGAAGGAAGGAAGGAAGGAAGGAAGGAAGGAAGGAAGGAAGGAAGGAAGGAAGGAAGGAAGGAAGGAAGGAAGGAAGGAAAATTCTCTTATCTTTGGTATTAAATTTTGTCATGTTTCTTGATAGTGGTTAAATTTGGACATCAAGTTCAATCAAAGTGTCTGTTGACAAAAATGAACCAGATAACGGAAAATATTATCTATTAATTATGTTTTGGCAATACCTAATATGTGAATAATTGAAATTAAAAACAATTTTTTGATCTCATCCTTGCAGCTATTCTAGAGGAGGATAAGATAAACTATGTTTTAACTTATCACAGTTATCACTTAAGGAACCATAAGAAGTGCTCTCAAGCATGTTTAGAAAAGACTTTCAGGAATTCTTAAAGAAGAAATAAGCATTAGAAGACTCCCAAATTTTTCTCACTTCAGTTCTTTGCAAATTTAGAATTTGTTTTGATTGCATATGCTTTCATTGGAGAGTTCTTCATAAAATTAATCAAAACTTCATAAAAATGGCCAGATCATTTTTCCAGGTCTTTTCAGACCACCTTGAAATTTTTTTAGGAGAAATCCCAAACGCAAGAACTCAAGGGAGTTTTTTAGGTTAGTTTGAGGCAGGATTCAGAATTTTCCATCTCTGTAGTTTAATTTCAATAGCATATTGTAAACAAATCATATAGATATAAAACCTATAACTGCCTATTTAGTTGCTAAGTCTAAAGCTATTTAAAATCAATCTAATGCTTTCAATTAGAAGACTGTCCAGCTATATCTCATTTTTTTAATATTGGGTCTCTTTTGTTCAATGCTAAAGACTATAAATAAGTTAAGAAGATATAATATAAATATACAGAATCCACAGAGTTTTATCAAAATAATGTGTTTGAACATCCTTGAATTGTTCATGATCTCTCATTTAGTAGTAAACCATGGTCACAGAACAGGAACCCCTTGTCCTTTCTGCAAAATTACAAGAACCCTATTGCCATTTTTGCCAGGCAATGACATTCATTCTGTTGCTGCTTATAAAATAATTTATGACAATCATAATTCCATGTGTACATCACTAATTTGCTATTGATTCATTCTGATTTACAGTTTTGGTTACTATGGCAGATACAGAAGGTTGGTGAAAGTAGGGAAACAATTACTATGAATTACAAATGAGGAAAACTAGAAAAGCATTCCTAAATCAATTATACTTAAACTCACATAATTAATTACGTAAAGGTCAATGAACATTAATTTATATATTTGGCTCAATTTATTTTTCAAAAGTCTGTGCATGCATTCACAATCCTGGAAAAGCCAATATGCATTACTTCTGCTGGATGAAATAAATTCAGTTCACCATTATAATTGTCACCACTTATCAGTTTTGGGATAGTGAAAAAAGTCAAAATATGTTCTTCTAATGCAGTGTGTATTAAGTTGAGTGCAGTTCCACTCTAAATTCCATTTCCGGATTGCTCTACAAATTTTATTTCTAATTTTCATGCATTCAAGACATTATAAATATATATGGAAACACAGAGAAAAAAAGCTCATGTGGCTGAACTGCTTTTGATCAAGGAAGTATACATTTTTTGTATGTTCTTGTGAAAAACTAGGTAGCATGTAATTAGAACTTTGAGTTATAGCATTTCACCTTTCAAGGTTCAGTACTTTCTTTTCAAAAATGCTGCTCTCAAGAATATATTGCGTAAGTAGTTTAGGACACAGCTGATCTCGCCAGTATAATCCAATATAAATGTAGTCGCTCCTTAGCCAGCATGTCCCATTTCTATAATGACCAAAGAGACAAAGTCCTTCACTAACAGTGAGTACTGGCTGGGAGATGGAATGTTCTGTTTCTCCTTGACAGTGAGCCATCTCCAAGGCATTTGCAATCAAGCAGTCTCAAATGTAAGGAGAACTGAACCAGAGAGAAAGTTTGGCAGCAAGAGGTTTCAGAGACAAAACTTGGATCTGCATCTCCAAGTTCTTCAGAAATAGAAAGATTGTCTAAATGCAGGACCCCTACTTTTTTTTAAAAGACTTGATTTATTTTGGTCAGTTGGAATGGAGGGTGCTTTTCTCCTACATGACCAAAACAAAGGTTGAATATCAATAAGAGAATTTCTTTTTATTTATATGCGGTCTGATTATACCTTGGAGTACTGTGCCCAATTTGTCAGTATAAATATATTTGGCTTACCACACATGTCAAATCAAAAGTCTTGTTTTTAATCTGTTTTGTCTTTGAACTAGATTTTAGCCTTAAATGCTATTTAAACAATTAGACCTTGATTTGCAACCAAAATGGGAGCGGAATTTCCACGTGATATGCTTATAAAATGCAATATCACACGAGCACATCATGTCGTAATGGCAATCTTGGCACTCCTCATTGCCCTTGTTAACTGAATTTCAGAGGTTTTCAAGGACTCATCCCAGTCTAAGCCATTCAGGCTTTGTCCCTTCCAGCCCCAAGCCTTGGTAAGATAAGAGACTTTCTCCTCTTCAACTCCCCCACTGCCTATCTCCCCAACCCATCTCTGCCCTTTTGGCCACCCTGTACCCTGAAGGGTGGCAAGCAGCCCCAGAATTGCATAGCTCTAGGGCTGCTTACCATGCTGTGATTCAGTAGCCTATTGGTGAACCACAGCTCCAGGGTTACAAGAAGCCCCTGAGCCACAGCACAATGCAAATCTGCAAAAATCCCTGGAAACCCCAGCAGCATGACAAAAGACGCAGTTACCCTGGAAAAACTCAGCTACCCAGATTGGTCCCAGACATAGTCACCTTCATCACCTTGCACTTCAAGGCCTCTGACATACTACACATTGCTGTCCCAGCAGACTTTTGCCATCTTCTTGCTCCCACTGAGAAGGCATATCCTCAACAGGCAAGTCAGTTTCTGGTCACATGAGACCATCTTTCTGAGGTCTTGCAAGGAAATGGTCATGGGCAATCTTGGGAAGAAGGTCTCTTGCAGCCAGCAACTGCCTGTCAATGGGCCAGCACTGGGACCAAGAAGATGGCAAAGGTCAGCTAGAACAGCAGGAGCTGCAGACTACAGGAAGCCAAAAGGGCATAAGAGGAAGTGAGATACAGTAGGTGGGAGGGGGAGAGATGAAGTGCTCCTGAGGTCGTAAGTGTGAACAGGCTGGCAAGCACCTGAATTTTGATCACATGACTACAGAGGTGCTGCCATAGCCATAACTTCAGGGACGGGACATGTCCTGTCCAGTCATTGTTGTTGTTGTTAGTTGCGAAGTTGTGTCCGACCCATCGCGACCCCATGGACAATGTTCCTCCAGGCCTTCCTGTCCTCTACCATCTTCTGGAGTCCATTTAAGCTCACGCCTACTGCTTCAGTGACTCCATCCAACCACCTCATTCTCTGTCGTCCCCTTCTTCTATTGCCCTCAATCTTTCCCAGCATTAGGCTCTTTTCCAGTGAATCCTTCCTTCTCATTAGGTGGCCAAAGTACTTGAGTTTCAACTTCAGGATCTGACCTTCTAAAGAGCAGTCAGGGTTGATCTCCTCTAGGATTGACCGGTTTGATTGCCTTGCAGTCCAGGGGACTCGCAGGAGTCTTCTCCGGCACCATAGTTCAAAGGCCTCAATTCTTTGGCGCTCAGCCTCTCTTATGGTCCAACTTTCACAGCCATACATTGCAACTGGGAAAACCATGGCCTTGACTATACGTACTTTTGTTGGCAGGGTGACGTCTCTGCTTTTTAGTATGCTGTCTAAATTTGCCATAGCTGTCCAGTCATTAAGCACCACTGTAACCTTAAACAACAACTGAATTAATGGTCATAAATCAAGGGCTACCTGTATGTAAATCTGCATTAGTTATATTAGTCAGTTGCCAAGCATCTGAATTTTGATCATGTGACTGTGGAGATGCTGCAACAGTCGTGTTACTTTTTTCAGTGCCGTTGTAACTTTGAAGAGTCACTAAATGAATTGTGGTAAGTCGAGGACTAACTGTAGTAACCACAATACATATTAGATAAATAAATAAGTAATATAGTCTTGAGTTTAGTTAAATCACATAGTGTTGAATTCAGAATGCATTAAGCTTTAACTAAATTTCTACCTGGAGTAGGGAAATAATGAATATAGCTTGTGGTGGTTTGACCATATATTATTAAGATTGTTTTGCACACTTTTAAGAGATACCATTTTTTAAAAATGTGTTTATATTGGTTTTTAAAATCTTACGAAGATCTTCATATGTATAACTTCTGTCTAATAAGAAACCATAACAAAAAATACCACTTGTTTTTAATTTCTCAACTAGTATTTTTTTTTTGTTTTGTTTTTATAGGCTCAGTTGCTATCTGAAAAGCTCTTTAGCTTGGAACTTTTCAAGAAACGGAAAGAGAGTTTAGAAAAACAAAAAGCTGATCTTCTAAGTCAGAAGAATATTAATCTTGAAGCATATGTATGTTTCCAGTGGTAGCATTTTAAATATGTACTATTCAACCTTTTTAAAATTACACTTAGCCCAAAGATTTGGGGTTCTAATGAGGCAACAATTAATGGGTTCCCAGCCCATAAGTTCAAGATAATTGATTTTTACAATTAATTATGATAATTTATTTCCACAAATAAAAAAATAAAAAATTGTATTATTTAACACAATCATATTATTATTAGTAACTAATAAATTGCTACTATCGGTTACTGAAGCTAGGTAGATAAGTGGGTAGGCAGGTCTGTGAGGAACCCAAGGCAAAATAACTTTATGTTATTCTTCTTAAGGAATTTAAGTTCTTGATTCAAATGATATGAGCTTAAAAGGATAGATTGTTTTAAGAGAAAGGCAATTCATTCTGTTTTCAATTAAGGACATAATGCTACTTATTTCCTTAGCATTTCCACGCTGGCAGTTTTCAGTGAATGTGGTTGCTATTATTCTTGTAATATTAACAAACATAAAATATATTTCTTATAAGGAAATGCATTTTGAAATAAATTATACTGAAATCAGTTGAGATTATTTATGAGAAAATGCAGTTTAGGCCATGCATCAAAAATAAGTGATTTTTCCAAATGTAAGATGAATATTTTTTATTATGCTCTTATAATGCATACACTTATGTTTATATTCCATTTCTAAGATCAGTACAGTAGGTGTTATAGTGTTTTGACATATCTCTCAATATTTATTTTCTATATATCAAAATGTATATTTAAAAATAATTTAACGTTAATTTTTTCATTTATACTTTTTTAATTTCATGACATAATAAGAAAAATCTAAAGACAAGAATTGCTGAAGAAGATGAAACATTTTTGAAGGAAATTAAAAAATTCAATAATGAATATGGGTTAATATTAAATCGGGAACTTGTAATTAAAAAAAGAGTCCAGACTGAAATATGTGAACTAGATGAGAAGGAAAGTCTTCTGAGAAAAGGTAGGCCTTTAGTTTAAACATTTTATCTTAGATTACTGGAGAATATAAATGTTTGTACTAAAACACTCTGGCAAAATACATTTATATTTTTTCCAGACTTTAAATTTTTTATTTAATATAACAATTTGCCTAAAGTGAAAAACAGTACATTATACAGTATTGAAGCTTCCTTTCTGCTGCCGAAAACTTTAACTGTGGATTTCGACACTCTATTGTATTTATGTAGGATATATTGGAGGCTAGATTTAAGTTATTATTATTTATCTTCCAATCTTCCATTTGCTATTGTATCCTACTGCATCCTTAATAAATACTAGAATATGAAAATAATATTAGTTGTATGTAACAAGTATTTTTTTTTAATATTTGCAAATCTCAAAGTGTAGAGTTAGAGTCAGTGTGAGCTGTAATTAGCACAGGTAGCAGTCAAGTTGATCATTTTTCATGTCAAGTTGATCATTTTTCAGGATAGCGTCACTGACATTCTTTCATTGCCTTCTCTATGAGTACTGAATATTAATCATGATAAGAATGGCAGCTGCAACACACAATATTGCTGATAGGATAACTGCAGCAGTCGCAGACAGGAAAGCAGTAGCATCTAGCAGCAGAATGGTCTACCTATTCATTGAAGATATGTGACTCCTAAGAACTGTCACGTTGGGAAAAATTCTCTCTTGTGGCATCTATAGTGTTACAGACTGACAGTTGGATAAAGACTTTAGATTGTAGAATTATTCCAACAGAAAATCAAAAGCACCAAAAAAAGTTTCTTCACCCCAAAGAAAAGATATATCAGTTATCTGCTCTGAAAAATAACATTAAATAATAAACATGGAAAAATGCAACACTGAGTATACATTTTTTAAAAAAGTTTTAATTATTAGGAGAAAGAATTACAGATTTTGTCATAAAACCATTCCTGCTGCTATTGGGAGTATATTTGTAACTGAGAAATGCTTTCTTAAATAATATCATGAAATGCAGGAAATTTTGAATCATATGCTATATATTGCTTTGATCAACAAGTACTAATAGAATAGGATACCATATTATGTCCTTTGGGATAAGAAACATTATTGTGCTTAGAAACACATACAGCAAAAATACAAAACAAAATCACATTAAACTACCACATTTACTAAAATAAGTATAAAATTTGTATTAAAAAAACTTTCTGAAAGCAAAGTGAATAGAGGCAAACTTTAATTTCACAGGTAGTGTGTTCAGTAGTTTGATACAACATAATGTGTCCATCAAATGACTAACTAGGCAGACACTAATTTTCATATCATTTTTATATGAAGGTAATTATTCAAATAAAGCTGTATAATTGCAAGCTCTTGTATGAGAAAATGTGAATTTTAAAATGAACCAGTGAGAAGCAGTAGTTAAACTAGTATTTCACATGATTAAAACTGTGCTATTACCTCTCCAACACACGATTAACTAAAACAGCATCTGCAGTGCATCATTGCTACTAAAGAAATTGTATATAGTGTTTTTCTTCTATTACTTTTCTCTTATTTGGGAGATTAACTTTTGAATACTTATTGTTTTGTTGTTGATATTTTATTTTTTGTTCACATTTAGGTTCAAATTAGTCACATTTTTCAAATTAATATACTTTCTCATATAAATGTAAAACTATCAATAAAAATACACATAGAATAAGATGTAATCCTGTGCAATAGTTAAAATATGCATATACTGTATCAGTTGGCAGGAAATAATTCTATATGTGATTATTAAATGCAGAAGTATACTGTTTATAGTTTCTTGCAGAACTAGATTTTATTAGTTTCTTTATATAGTTCTATTTCAAAATATTCAGAAAGGGCATGCCATAGCGTTTTGTAATAAAGATTACATTTTTAATAGATTTCTAACTTGAAAATTATTACTTTCTTAGAAATAGAATCAATGGAGCATGAAACAATTCAATTAAAAATATTTCACCTACAGAAGAATGAATTAAAGCAGGATTTATCTACTCTCCAGAGGAAACTCAGAGGTATATTGCTTACCTGATGTTCACCTGATTTAATGTTCAAGCATGATTTGAGAAATAGAGTTTGAAATTTATCCTCAATGGAAGACATTTTATGAGAAAGCAAAAAATATCATATATTCAATTATTTTAAAATGACTACATAATAAGACATAAATAAACAAATAAAATAACTTATCCTGCATTTCTTGGCAATTTTAGCAAATCTTATTGCTAAAAAGAGAATTCTTTTTTTAAAAAAAATGAAGCATAGCTTCTCATTTTTTCTGTAAGATATTATAACAGAACCCACAAAATAAGCTCTGGTTTTACGCTTTTTACTCTCATACTGTTAAATTTATTTCATTCTTTATTATCAACATATTTAACATATATTGTGTTTTATCAATTAGTTTTATGAATTAATCACATCCTAATTTAACTTTAACCTTATAAATTAAGTGTATTGTAAGCTCAATCTCCTAAGCTTCCTCTCTTAAAGCTTCTCTTCTATTTTTAGTTCAAACTATTGATTCATATAAGTCAATATTACATTGCACAAGTGGAATCTACCAATGCCAGTTCAACTGGCTGAAGCATAAATTCCAGCAACCCTGACTATTGGCTATGCTTTCTATAAATACTAAGACATGCTACAATTGGTATATTATGAATAGAAAAGACACAGGCAAATGGTATCACAAGTTCCATGAAGTTACTCCCACTGGGCTGTATTGCATACACCTCTCTCTCCCAGGAAGTTCAACCTAGTTAGCAGTTGACAGTAAGAGCTCTACCCTAGACCTCTTCTGTAATTACCTGCTACTATATTCGATTCAGCTAGAGTAGTTTGTCCAAATAGGTCTCTTAGTAGTCCAGGTAGCTTCCCCCATGGTCAATAGGGCCTTTTTGATAACCTTACCTACTGCATTTCTCAAGTTGCAGACCTCTTGCTAAGCCTCACCCAAAAACTGCTTCTGGCCTTACATTACTAATCCATATAAAAGTTCTTCAAAGGCTGCTGCTCTTGCTGTTTTACTGGTGGTGATTTGGGCTCATTCAAATCCTACTGGGCTTTTCTGGCCTTGATGCTGCTTTAGCTCTATTTGTTCTGACTGTAGTAGCTTTGGACATGCTTAGCTAGCTGCTGTTTCCTTCTGTTTGCAACTGCTTAACTTTCTACTCCGGGGCTTAAAGCAAAAAGGCTCCTCCTTCCAAAGACCAGCATTTCTTATTGTTTTCTCCACCCATTCTAAGCATCTAAGGAAAATCCCCATGCCTAATACCCACTGCTCCCATTTGGGCTGTAAATCCTTGCTTTTATCTATTTGTGTTGTCAGTATA
Source organism: Azemiops feae (assembly GCA_023970755.1). Taxonomy (NCBI): domain Eukaryota; kingdom Metazoa; phylum Chordata; class Lepidosauria; order Squamata; family Viperidae; genus Azemiops; species Azemiops feae. The sequence goes on from JALGBA010000004.1 coordinate 2,974,447, forward strand.
GGCAGGTGGAGTCATTTATATCTAACAGAGGACCTGCAAAATATCCCTGTACCTCCTGACCCAGACCCTTCCCTTCTATGCTTGACATTCAGGAGTCTACGTTCATTGCCAGGAATAACCAGGATTTCAGATCAAACTTCTTGCTCCTAATCTGGTTTAACTGCAAATTGAACCTTGGAATTTTGGTATGTGGAGGCTGTAATCTACCTTTGGTCTGGAACTGTTCAAAGAACAAATCTATTGAGTTTATTGTAGTTTTTTAAGTATCTAGTATAAATGGATAATAGCTTATTATAAACTATAAACTGTCATTTTTTTCTAGATTTTGAAAAAGAAATAGCAGAAACTAAATCTATCACAAACTGTTTAGAATTAGAAAAAATAACAATTTCTGAAAAACTTCAGACCGATCCAGAATATATAAGGTAAAGACACTCTTTTATAATGTAACAAGTTGTATTAAATATTTACTTTTTTGCCCAGCATAATGGATTCTTTTCTGCCGGTTTTTCTTTCTTATCTTCACAAAAGGTTGAAACATAAATAAATATACTTTCTAAATATACCTTGCTTCAGTATTTGTGTGTAGATAGAGAAAATGAATTGGTGACACATACATTACAGAGAAACTCTAAATGATAAGATCTGTTTCAGGTCTGTAAGTCTATGATACAATATACACTACAACTCACTTTTGTATTACTTATTCTATTATGGTAAGTTAACTTTTGTGAATGAAATTGTCATCTTTTTTCTAAATAATATACTTCCTTTGGAGTATTTTTTATTACTCTATCATTTCACATTCATTATAGTATAATTAGGAAAGTGTTATTGACTTTTAAGTACAAATGTGCTGAGGACCAAGATTACTTACTATCCTAGAATTTGCAATTAAACCCTTGTGATGGGGCTAAATAAAAGTTTAAGCAGAACTAAGATATAAAGGGTATACACTTGAAAAACACTGAGATGTTTGCAAGAAAAACTGAAAGTGATGTATCATTTTTCAGATTATTGAACATTGTGTAAAATAAAGCTTTATAAATACAATAGAAGTGATCTATATGAAACTTAACATAACAATTTTAGTTTCTATAATTTAAACTTTTTGAGCGCTCCTGTATTGTATTTAAAAATCATGCATTTTATGTTTTCCCCTTAACATGAAAGGATCTGTGTATAATTTTTAGTAATTAACTATCTGATTAATTATCCTCATTAATCTGTTACCCTGCTTAACAGAGTAAATTAAGTGATGTTTATATGACTGGCACATTAACTCTATTAGTTTGTATCTCTGATTTCCCACAATTTCTATTGAATTTTTTAAGTGATATTCAATCATTTGAAACCATGGACAAGCTATTTTTCATTAAATTAAAACTCAAAAGTGCACATCACTCAAAAAGCGAATAATAGCTCTAACAAGGGGAATATAGAGCACCGCTGGTGGAATATGAAAGATGATTCTGACTGAATACAATTTAGAGCTGCTATTAAGGCCTTTCTTATGGTAGTAAGAACAGCAATACGGTGTTATTTCTCTGCCCTTATTGCAACTGCAATGTCGCCCAGTGGCCCTTTTCTAGATCACCCTTTATTGTAGTCAATAAAGCACATGTAAATGTTCTTTTGATAATCTTGATATATTTGTTTCATGATCCAGTGTAGGCATGCAATATGGCCACAAGTGCCATGACTCCTTCTGAAACAAGGTTGAACATCTGGTAATTCCTTATTGATGGCCAGCACTAGATGCTGTATGATCTTAAGGAGAATCTTGCCAGTGTAAATTATGAGGGCAATTGTGTAGTAATTGGAGTAAACCATGGAGTTGTCCTTTTTTGGTGATTGAATGAACACTGGTTGTTTCCAAATCTACGGCCATGTACTTTTTTCCAAATATCTGGCACAAGGCTGTGATAGTTATGGTGGTACAGGCTTCAGCAATTCTGCATGAATGATATCAAGAATTCATATTGATACCTGTAAAAAAAATACCCAGAAGGTCAGAAAACTTTGTAGATTGATTTATATATGAGGTCTAAGGGTCATTCCCTTTCCTAAAAAGTTTTAATTCTAACTATTATGAACACTAGCTCCCCCCCTCCAAATCACCTATCTTTTTCTTCCCTCATTTCTTCATTTCAGAATAATGGTTCTGTGTAGATAGGTAGGTAGGTAGGTAGGTAGGTAGGTAGGTAGGTAGGTAGGTAGATACAGAGTTATTCCCTGTGGCTGGGAAAATGATGTTTCTCAAGAATCCTTGAGACCTTCTGTGAATTTTATAGAGAAGGTGAAGAGGGGGGAAATTGTTTTTGACTGATAAAGTTGGAAAGCTGTTTCTGCTGTTCCTAGTCTAGCTGGAGGTTAACTTGATTTATCCTTTAGAGAGGAAAAAGCAATGTTAAGAGAAGAAAACAATAGCTTTTGGAGAAGAAGGAAAGAGAAATAGACCTGGGAATTTATTACATAGGATTTTAAGCTGAATTCAAGAGAAATTTGAGAGTCTCTACTATGAATCATTGCAATTGTCTAAAGCTTGCTTCCATGACAGAGATTTGTGCAACATATTTAGAGATGAAGAAATTAATCTTTGAATGAAACCTTTTCATATGCCAAGAATCATTACAAATTACATTAACTATCATTACATTTTTGCTATATACTCTACAAATTTTCAGCTGATCTTTCAGTGTGATAAAGAATACATAATGAGTGACAAACCAGCACTGACTGAAGAAGATATAAGTAAACTTGAGAAGCAGAAATTCAGCAGAAAAATAATTCTGTTCCTATCAGTTCATTCATTGTTTAAACGATTTCCAAAGTTTAATCATTTATTTTATTAGGCCAGTAACAGTGTGGAATCTTTTTAATTGAGATTTTTATTTTTTGAACAAATAAGTTAATTAGTAAGTTAGCACTAAGTTAGACCTAACCTGTGGTAGATGTATGAATTGGTGTCCACTATATTTATTCCTAGTAATAACATGCAGCTTTTTAAAGGATATTTCAGTAATCTTTTGATCCTTAACATCCATCTTGTCTTTCCTTTCTACTTTCATTATTTTCAAACAGACTTTTTGCTTGTAGTGCATATGCTTGCTGAACATAGTTTTAGGAGAACAGTCAATCTAGTCCTATTCAGGAGCAGTTGTTTCATTCTTACAGCCTGTGATATTTTAATTACCATCCTCAAATCCATAATGCAGTGATATACAGTATATATTCTTGCTCTCCTTTTTCAGTGGCAAAAATTCACACCCATGATTTTCCACTGGAAAAATAATTGCTTTAAATGTATTTTAATTTTTGTTTTTCAAGAAATTTCATTGTCCTTTACAAATTTGTTTAAGTTAATCATTGTCTTTGATTTTTCCTTTAGTTCTCTAATACAATATCCATCTTTAACTATTCTTGAACCAAGAAAATAAAACTATTATTTTCATTGTTTTGTGGTCAGTAACAAAATTACTGAGATTTTTCACAGAGTTGATGAAATAAGGCTTCGTGGTTTACATAACCTTTTCCTGCTTTGTATTTAAGATTAACCCAGATTTTTCATTTTCTGAACTCTGTCATACTATATTGCCTGTACAAATTAAATAGTTATCAGAAAATACATACTTACATAATCAGTGTCTCATTTCTTATTCTATATCACTCTGTTTTAATAATGTTAACTCTTACAATAGCTTTTTTTATATATAAAGATTAGTGTCAGAAGAATAATCAGCTATTTTGCTATGCCCTAAATACATTCCATATTTTGGCATGATCTTTATAATCAAAATCCTTGCCTTAGTCAATTAAACAAAAATAAATTTATGCATTACATTTTCTTATTGTTTGTATTATCTATGGTATACCCTTTGTATAACATCTATCTGATGTCATGTCTGTCATCTTTCTATAAAGCCAGCTTGTTTGTTTCTTCATCCACATGTGGCTCTATACTTTATAAGAGCTTAGAAAACTAGTAATGAACTAAAGAATTAATTACTTAATTTGGTTTTTTAATATAATGGTTGAAATAGTCTTATGAATGTAAGTTCAGTTTGACTGTCTGCTATTTGGATAGGACCAAGAAATTTCAGTGCAGACACCAGTGGCATATTTGGTCCTTAAACCAAATATGTTATGTTTTTTTTTTCAAAGGCTGGAGAGAAAAGAAAAAAAGGGGGGGTTATTTACTATAACATTTTTTTAAATATAGCAATTCAAGTAAAAACTGGGATCTTGCACAAAGATTATAGTAAGGCTTGACCAGAGTTATGATATATGCTATGCCTGTCTGCATTTGAATTCATTGTCTTGTTTTATAGCAAAATGAAAATATTTTAAGGAAGAGAGATTTATTTACTGAAAGTTAAGAAGCTTTTAAATTAACCATTACTCTATAGAACTCTTTACAAAATCTGACTAGATTAGCAAAATATTCTGATTCCCTCTACTACCCCCATCATATAAAACCATATAAGTGGAAGATAGCATCATAATGCATTTTTTCAAGATATTTTCTAAAGCAAAACACACATTAAATAGATATATTCTACAGTTATGCTAATAAAGGAAAATAATATTAAGGATATAACAGAAATCCTTAAAATGCTGAGAAAAATAAAAGGATTATATATTAGCAAGTTATTTTACTCCAAAATGTTTTAATTTAACACTAGCTTACACAAGCATCATAGGAGAGTTTCAGAAGGTTTGTAGGTCAACTAGTCCAAAAGCAGCATTACAGTAACAAAATGCACTGATAACAAAAATCCACAAAGCCTGGAAACTGGGATGTAGCTTGCTTTGAAAAATGGCCATTACCCTTCTGGATTATACGGTCATGTGCCAGTGCAAAATATTGCCTTATTTCCTGCCCTGAAAAATCAATTGTTAGATTTCTATTTACTACAAATACATTTCAAGAAAGCGTTAACAACATACACAGCTTCAAGGTCTTAGCTGTGAAAGCAAAAATAATATATATCATAAAACACATTTTTATTCTTAGGAAAATGTATTTGTTCAATATAAATAGTTTTAGAATAAAGAAAACTATTGTAATCAATTAACTATTTTCTATTTGCAGTACATGTGATGCCAATGTTTTGTTAGAAAATGAACTTTGCTTCAGGAAATACCAGCCTAAACTAGCTGTTTTGATTTGCTAGTGTCCTTTTTGAAATTCCATTGTATGATTTGATTTATTGACATATATAACGCTATAATAAGCAGGTGACATATTCAATACAGTTCATATTTTAAAACTACTTCCTTTTGCTTAGAGCAGTTCCATGTATCTCAAAAGCAACATACATCTTACCTGTCGAATTCTGGAAAGTCAATTCACATAATTTTTCATTCACTAATCAGTTACCAATATAGCATATATTGGAAAATGTTTCCAAACACTTTCAAACAAGTTTTGTCACTGGGATTTAAATATGCATGAAGAACAATTGGTTTCCACAATACAGTGTTGAATATCAACCCACCATTTTCAAGGAGAACATCAGGAATCACTTTGAAGTCCTGAATCTCATGATACAGAATCAGAGGGATTATTGAATGTACTTAAATAAGTAATTAATCAAATAAGTCAATAAAGGTGAAAAACTACCAAAAATGAAGAAAGAGAAGAAAGCAAACTGGATGTCAGAACAAGCTGAAAATTGCCAAGAGAAGGGAACCCAACACCATTAAAGAAAACGTTCTCAAAAAGGAGCTTAATAAAAAGCTTCAGAGAACTATTAGAAAGAGACAAGAAGCAGTATTACAAAAACATTTGCAAAGACACTGAATATGGAAACAAGCAGGGAAGAACAAGGAAAGTCTTTCAAAAGATCTCTGAACCCAGAAAAAGGTTCTAAATCAAATTGGCATGATAATATACCTTAGAACAGGGGTCCTCAACCTTGGCAACTTTAAGACTTGTGGACTTCAACTCCCAGTATTTGGGAGCTTTGCTGGCTGAGGAATTCTGGAAGTTGAAGTCCACAAGTCTTAAAGTTGCCAAGGTTGAGGACCCCTGTCTTAGAAGATATTCCTCACACACCAGAACCTCTCTTGCTAGAAGATGAATTTAGGTCAGTAAGTCATTACTTCCCCAGCTAGCTTTCTGGAAAAGATTCTAATGCTGGGGGAAAAGTGACCAATGGCAAGGTGGATGGATTTATTTACAGTGGAAATGGGTACAGTGTTGGAAGGCCTGGCTAGAGACAGATCATCATGGAGGAAATCTATTCATGTGGTTGTTAGAAGTCAAAAACAACTTGATGGCACATAATCAAATATAGAGTACATTTATACTAAAATATTACCATAACTAGAAAGAGCTATAATCTGACCTTGCAGATTATAACAGGCTTCCTCTCAGAGGACTTCAGAATGGCATCTGGGATTCTCTGTGGCGGACAGTCTAGGTCCCAAGCTGGAAAAGACACCACTGAGAAAGCTTGGTCTTGAACACTACTCACTGCTTCTCAGTATACGAGAGCCCCAGAGAGGGAGATCTGATCTGTGAAAGGATAAATATAGACCTTGGACTAAATTTTCTTATTAGAACTCCTCTTTACTATTAGGTATTACTTCAATTACAAAGGACCAGGGCTTTTTTTCTCATACAACGCTCAGAACGGAGTTCCGGCACCTTTTTTGGATGGAACCTTGTAGGGTACGCAAAGTGGGTTGTATGAGATGTGTGAGTTCCGGCACCTTTTTTTTTTTTTACAAAAAAAGCACTGCAAAGGACTCAATTAATATTTACACCCCAGCTCAGGCATGTCAAATTCGCAACGTCACGTGACATCGTGCGACGTAATGTGACTTTTTCCCCATTGCCGGCAATGGGGTAGGCGCGATTTCAGTATGATGCATCCGGCCCGCAGGCCGGCAGTTTAACATGCCTGCCCCAGCCCTTCAAATCCTGTATTTTCATATCCATGATTTACAGCTGTTTTTATATTCCTAGTATGTATACGTCTAAATTACATTTTCAGACAGATGAGCTGTATGTCACGACTCCATTTTTGGTCTCTTGTTTCTTTTCTCATTTTTTAAAATAATTCCTTTCTAGAGACAGATTAGGCAGGAAGAATTGTTCTGATTGAGATGTGAGTTGCTGCAGCGTTTTAAAATATATAAATAGCATTGGAATATTATCGTGCTTTTTATTTCATTGATGAGGGTTCTATTTACTTGATTAATCTAAAAGATTTTTTTATGTCTTATTGGAAAACAAACCATATTAATGAAACCATAGAAGAACAAAGAACACTGCATTCACGTAAATCTGCAAGGAAATATTTCCAGTAGAGCATAACAAATCCTTCACATTAGTGCTGGGTTGCCTAAGGCCATGATTGTGTTGGTTTTAAGCAAATATTTTCAATTTAATTTAATGTTAATTTTATAAGCAAGGAAATTTTCATCTCTGGAGTAATCTCTGGGATACAGAATGAATTCCTGTAATGACAACTGCTCCTTGATTTTCTAAAACTTTTTATATCAATGCACAATAGAACCATTATAGTGAGAGATGTGCCAGAGTTTCTATTATGGACTCCAGTTTCAGTGTTTGTCATCCAAGAATAAAAACTTACTCTAGGGTACATTGTGATGTTGGAATTTCACATGGGAATAATTTTCTTTATTCAGATGCACATACAGGAAACTTAATTTAGAAAAGCTGTTGATCCATTTGTCATTCCCTGTAGATTTTAAAATATTGAGTAGTATTGGAAAATGATCTCTCCCTCTCTCCCTCTGTCACCCAACAGCTAGGCAAGCTCTTTTTCAAATCTAAATCATTTTAAAACCTAAACATATTTATACAATTCAACAACCTAATTTGTCTTGCAAAAGTCTCGTGGAGCAGTTTCCTTTCTTTCCTTTCATTCTTTCCTGGGCTTGAGCCCCATTGTATCTTCTCTTTACTGCCTCTAATTCAAATCCAAATGGGCTGTTTATCTGTATTTAGATTGTGATCAGCTTCACCAACTGTCACACACTGGGCTCTCCTTACTCTCTTATGAGGACAAAACAAACTCTCTCCAGCTGACCTATTGGATCATTCCCTTCACATGTGGAAACTGCTACCCAATCCCTCCTTATGAATCCAGGTTGCAGGTTTGATAGCAGAGCACAAGCAGCATGAAGGAGGAAATATTTAGAATTAGACTAATTTGTCTCTCATCTCCCCTTTTCTCAATGATCTGTCATTTTAAAGTTTCTTCTTCTGTCTCTCTTATCTTGAAGTAATTTTTTCCCACTAGTTGCTTTAATAAACAGTGACTCAAACAGTGACTGCCATTCTACCAATGTTGTGACCAATTCTGACTACAGCTGATTTCCATGGATGGGGCAGACAGTCAGTGGAGATCATGTTGTGATGGAGCTTAGGAGTCCTTTCTGAAAGGAACTTGAGTAAACAACAAGGTATGCTAGATCATTACAGGAGAAAGGTGACTTACACTTTCCCTTCTTCTATGCCAGTTGCCTCTATTCTGGGCACATGTAGATGAATTGCTGCTTATAAATTCCAGGCTTGTATCCAGTAAGAACGCACAGATGTGATAAACAGGCAAATCTGGTGTGCATTATCGATCCCTATTGGAGCAGCAATAATGTATCCTGTTATAAAACTGTTCACTCAGCTTGTGGGTCTTATAGTAACAGGTCAGGAAAGGATAATGACTATGGTAATCTATAAAAATATTGCAGTGATTGCTCTGGAGGGGACTGGTTGCAAAGTATATTAAGTTGGTCTTTAGAGCAAACTAATACTGATTACCTAACTGACCAGCAGTAGCTTTTCCTAGATCTATAGTTCCAACAATATACAACATGGGCACATGTTGAAACTCATATTTACTTCAAGCAAATGAGTTGCAATCTAAATAGACATTAGGAAGGAATTAATATTCTGACTTGTTTTGTCCAAATCATTGGTTTCTGATAAAACTACAGATAGTAGCCTCCCTGCTAGATGAGATCATAAATCATATCTATTCAATGAAGTTAGATATAGTCAGATGAGGTTAGATATGGTGATTTCCTGACTGCAGATATGTAACATGGCAAGGTATATTCTTGCAAACCTCCGAGACTGATTATTTGATCCCTGCATAAATATACTCTTTAAATTAATTAAATCAGTTTCCTCCTAGTCATTACCCATTTTACTGCATATTTTAACTGCAGCTTGTGTATTTTGGTTTCCTGTTTTCTTACCTAGGATATTCAAACTGCTTCTATTACTTAGATATCCAGGCACACAGCTGATGCATAATATGTACATTTTTAGCTGTTTTGAATTTAATGGGAAGATTTTATACCTCTAGGAGATTTTTCATGTATGAAAAAATATGTCCCTGAAATTTGGACATTATAGCAGAATAAACTGCAGCAATATTAAGAACTGTAATCAGATCTTAGGCAGGATTTATTTCTTCTGATTTGAAAAAACTGGCCTGATGAAAGAATTTGTTTTCTTTAACTTAATGTTTGTGTTCAGAGTCTTTGTTTGTTATTGGGGAATATTAGTTTAGTTTCAAGTAAAATAAAGGAATACAGAATAATTTTTCTAAAATCTGTCTTACTATTACTACAGTTGAGTCAGGAATGCCAACACTTCTGGGTTGAAAGGCTGGAATGGTGACATCATCATTGCCCAGCTGACTCCTTTCATCTCACCGAAGTGTTACCTATCTATCTACTTGCAGTTGCCTGCTTTCAAACTACTGGATAATAGAAGCACACTGTGGCAGCAATTGGGTCTTGAACACAAGCCTGCCAATTGTCAGCTAAACATCCTAACCTTGTGAGCCACTGTGCTCCTGTATCAGGATTACTAAAAGTGATCTATCTACCATGTTTCCCCGAAAGTAAGACCTACTCTGAAAATGCCCTAGCTTGATTTTGGGGGGTAGGCCTAACATAAGCCCTACCCTAAAAATAAGCCCTAGTTTTGGGGCGAGGCACATATCTAAACATCAAGCTAGGGCAGGGGTGGGGGTATGGAGCTGCCCCATGTGCCCTGCACCCACTTACCTTGCAGCCAGGCCTCTCCTTGCTGGTCTACTTCTTCTGCAGCATCCCCAAGCCTGCATTTCACAGTCAGAAGCCTTTCTGGAAGGCCACTGCAGTCGAAAACCGAATTATGGATTCAATCCATAGCTCGCTTCTGCAAGGCCTCTGCAGCTGAGAACTGAGATAAAGATTGAATCCATAGCTTGGTTCTCAGCTGCAGTTGCCTTCCAGAAAGGCCTTTGACTGTGAAATGCAGGCTGGAGCTTCATTCTCAGCTGCAGAATGAAGCTGCTCCATCAGCTGCAGAAGTGGATCGGCTGGGTGGGGCTGTCGGTGCTGGAGGTGAGTGGAAAAGACACCCCACCCCAAATAAGACCTGGTGCCTCTTTTGGAGGCCAAAAGAAAAAAAAAAAGACCAGGTCTTATTTTCGGGGAAACATGGTATGTTTGTGTACATGAATTCTTAAAGCCAACAAATGTGCATAATATTTGCATATGTGTCCTGAGACAGCATCATTGCAAAACATAATAGTAGATCCGTAGCTTTGGGGGGGGGGGAAATGATCATGGAGTGTTATAATAATAAATGAAAGCTAGAACATACTTATCTAGTTTCCATAACCTAACTGCTTTTTTCTGGCATTAAACTTCATTAATAAGACTGTGAATCCAACTTCCTTGGTGTGCTATGATTAAGGGTTTGACAGTAATCTTGGAAAGTGGGTAAGTATACTCCAGCCCTCATTTATTAGTGAGTATATTACTGAGGGCTCTCTGTGAGCTGCTTGATCCTTTTTCTCACAATTGCCAGTAGGGTATAGACTGGCTTATAAAAAAAATCTACATTGGATAAAGGCATACTTACAGGGAAGCTAAGTCTTTAATTCAGAACTGCATGTTACCATTATGCTCAACAGAATCTTTATGCATGGAAGTAGCATTCATGCAATAATGTACCATTCTCTAAACAGAAAGCTTGTGAATCTCATTAGTATCTAATATAGCTATAAAGTATCTAATATAGCTATAAAGTCTCAGCCAACATCCTATGTTCTAACTGATATACTTTACCCAGAACATAATACTTTCTTATATAAGCTCACTTAGCACTCACAAAATCACCACAATGACCCCAGAAATTGTTCCCCTATTATCATGAATGGATTTGATACAATTTTATAATTAACTTTCATTCTGCAGTCTCCTGACAAGTATGACAAGGAGTGCAGTATAACTTTATTGCTGCATATACTACGGGCTATTAAATGATCTGAAATAGCCTTTTCTTGGTCCAGCAAGTATCTACTTAAGCTACACATGCAGCATACTACATAATGGGTAGTATACTGCATGTGGATTCTTGGTTTTTAGATCTTTTTAATTTCTTGTAGAAAAGATGCTACAAATATTTATTTTTCTCACTTCTATTCAGTTTTCTGTTGTCTTTCTTCAATTGTCTTCTATCCTTCTATCAGGTCTAAATTCTAAGACAAGTTCAGAGGCTGCAAAAAGAAAGCCAGAATAAATTTAATATAACTCCCATATTTCAGAAGGTTTTTTAAACTTATGGTACTACTAAAATTTGGCCTAGGTATTATAAGATCATGTATTAACTTGTCACTGATGGAATTAGTATCACTCATTCAATTAACTTTTCAAGTAATCTCTACGCTAGTAAAACATTTCATGTAATATGATGTCCATGTGTTATATATTTAAATTCTTTTTGAAGATTTAGTTCAAATATATCCCTTATGTAGCCTGTATTATTAATCTGAGAAACATTTCTGATGATCAACAAGTAAACTGTGGTATATAAGGCGTTTTCTTTCTAAAATTGAATGGGCTAGTCTGCAATTAAAAAAATATTTTATGAATTTCATGTAACCTGATTCTCAAACTATTTCAGAAAAATCAGAATTTTTTTATGAATAACATTTTGCCAATAACTTGCCATGTGCAACTAAAGAACATTGAGGGCATTTTATGACAAATATTCAGTGTGTCACCTGAACTAAGACTCCATCAGCAATCTATTAGGAAGTATAGACTTAAGCTTCATCTTTAAAAGTTTGTTGTGAAAATGTTATTCTTCTACTCCTACACATTTTTATATGTGAATTCATAATAAAAATGCTTAAGCTGCCTTTACCCAGCCACCCTATAGAAATATTTTTGTCTTGTGGCAGAATGAAAACAGAAAATCAGGAAGCTTATACTCTGGCAAAATATTCTGAAGCCAATGCCTGTAGAACATTTTTTTCTCATTGTTATCTTATGATTATATGGTAGATTTATTTACTTATTAAAATGTTGAGGCTACTTGACTCCCCAATGACTCTGGATAGTTTATAAATGAAATAAGTGATAACAGATATAAAAAAGTATATGGCTGACCACAAGAACAAACATATAATCTTTGGTTAAACTAAACTAACTAAAAGAGGATAAACAACCATCTTCTCCCAAGGCTTGAGAGATCCAGCCAGAATAAATTATACAAAGATCTGTAATACAAGTTTAAGACATAAACATCATTGCCCCTGCTCCCCAAATTATTTTAATTTCTACATACTGCTAATCTTTGTCTGATACTGCATTGTGATTTCTAGGTTGTTGAATATAGTTGTTACCTCATAACACATTTTGGTTGCAATTTATAACTGTATATTAATGCATGACCCACCAATTATTGGGCAGCTTTGTAAATTCCTGCTAAGATAATCAAGGTTAAATGAGGATTAGGTTTGCAGTTAAGAGGAAGCTGACAAGTTCACCATATCACGTGACATGATATTTTTCTTTCTTAATATTGGCACAGGCTTAAAAAGCAGTTGGAGAATTATAAAGACGATGAAATGGAAAATGCCTGGGAGGCTCTTCAAATGGAAATTGAATTTCTGCAGATGGTACACTCTTTTAACTTAACATGTATCATTATGGTGTGAGGTGGGGAAATAGATTCTATTATCTTGCACATAAAATACTTCTTTATAAATAGTGTACTATCAGGCAGGTAGATCTACTGGCCCTACAGACAGTTATCTGTATTTCCCATTATACACATGTCACTCCTTTTACTAGAAGCAGTATGTTGCTCAAAAGTAGTTTCTGGAAAGATAGGAAATCCATTTTCTTGCTTGTAGGTTATCCTTAGATATCAGATTGGTCTTTGTTTTCCACCTTGGGTAATTCTGTCTATTTACTTTCAGTGCTTTCATGCAATTCATTGTTCAGGATAGACATTCAACTCACTCTGGAATATCTGAGCCCTTTAGTCCTTGTTAGTGTAACAACTTCAAAATAAACATTTGTAAGATCATGAAAGAGCAATCTAAACAATGGGCAGACCACAATAAAAGTGGGAACATGAGGCAATTATATTCATAGCAATGCAATCTGATGTCATGATTAGGAGACCACAGCAGCTAAATTAACTGAAAACTCAGTTACAAAATAGCGTAGGATTTCACTTTTAAAGCAATGGTGGCCAAATTACAGGATGGAGAAGTTGATTGTACAGTAACTTGGGCAATTTGTTGTTCTTCCACTTTTACTATTCCTTTCCCTTCTCTATCTTAATCAATCAAGACTTTTAACCCTGTTCTCATTCAACCTATCTAGCCCATAGCAGCTTTAGTCTCTTTTTCACAGGCTTCTACACATACATTGACTTACAACTGGTTTCTTAGAGACCATTTAAAGTTATGATGGAACCCGCCCCCCCCCAAGATACTTATGACCTCGTCCCAAAGTACTAATGGCCAATCCCCTCCTCATGGTTATGGGACCGCATTTAGGGCACCTCACCACCAACCTACCTTTTCAGCTGTTTGCGGCATCCATGGTGACATGATCGTAATTTACAACCTTTTTGTCAAAAAATATTTATTTCCAGTTTTCAGTAAAAACGCCCCATAGCAAACAATGGGTTTGCTTAATGACCATGGTGTTTGCGTAGCAAATGTCACAAACATGTCAGGTGAGTCATGTGGGTGACCTGCTTTATGACCATCACAACTAATGGCCTTAACAGGCAGGGTCTGTTATGGTTGTAAGTTGAGGTTCATCTGTACAATTGCTATAGAGAGCAGCAGCCTCATCTCTTGTATACATTTCAGTTGCAACAGGAACACTAGCTATAAGCAACTGTAATACACACAAGGAGAAACCCTTTATATACTGGTTGAAGATGCAGAGACAGATGGATGATACAGAAATGTTTTAAGTAACTAGATAAAGCTATTGGAGTGCATTGATTGTTATATAAGTTTATTATATAACAGCTATTTATTTCATCACTAGAATATCTAGTTAATTAGTACATTTCTAATTGGTAGAAATCCCTTTCTTCCAAAACAAAATAATAGAACGCCCAACCTCCCTCTTCCCCCTTCAAGCTGAAAACATTTCCAGCTATTGGTTATTCATACATACTTCTTTCATCTGCAAAATAAAAGAGATACCTGCAATCTACCTCGCAGTTGTTCCAAATGATAGAGAGAACAAACTCCTCCATCATATTCAAACTGACAAAAGATAACTTGGCTTCCTTTAATGTGCTGCTTATGAAATCAAAACCTTCCATCAAATGCTAGATGGAAGAAAGCAGTTATAAGAAAATGATTTGCAGATCCCAGACTATTTCCTTTGTCTCTTTCATAAATAATCTATCAGTAGTGATGGGGAGAAGGGCAAAGTCCCCCACCCCTTTCTGCTTACAATTCAACCTGTCAGCACTCTGCAGAATTTATTAGGGATTCAGGTTTATGTTAGTAAATGTCAAGTAAAAATTAGTTTGTTGTTCAGTTTAAAGTAAGGAGCAAGGAACTTCAGACAACTAATGATTCCCACTCCGTTTTCTTTTTCTTTTTTTTCCCTTGCAGGAATTGTTACAAAAAAAGTCTTCAGCCAAATAAATAACATATTTTGAACTGATTCAAATGTCAGAGGAGCAGAATATTGTAGTATTTGGGAAAATGCTACTTTTATCATCCTTATTGGTTAAATTTATCATCCTCTGCTTTTCCTGCTAGCAGAGCAAGGAGTCTGCTTTTTCACTACACATATTGTATCTTTGCTTCTGGATATTTATTACCACAAATGTCTAACAACTGTAAACAAATCATTTTCTTTTCGCACAGTGGGATTTTTCCTTGGCGATGTTCCCATTCCCATATTCAACAGTAAAAACCTGTCTACATTCTGTTTTTATCAGTTGTGGCAGAAGCATTAACAGTTTCACACAGAACATAGACATTATCGTTGTCATGTAGTACAGTTTTTAAAAAAGTTGGAAAATATAAATGAAGCTGATGCTTCTGGGACAGTATAACCTGCTATTTTTAATAATTTTCTCCTGACATTTAAATGTTTTCTTTCTTTAAGGTTAAATAACTTGTGAAACTTTGAATTTTACAACATCTCCAATGTAATTTTATTCCAGTTTTTACATATCTGTACTTACGTTGCCATGTTACTTTATCATTTTTATTATGAAATCAATTGTTACATAAATAGCCAATATTTATACTTATATATATTTCATGGGGAAGGGGTTAACCAATGCTCACAACTGGTACTTCAGTTCATTTCACCAGCTTGAAATTTCCATCTTTCTAAACTGTTTAGTATTGAAGTTCTCACATGTTAATTGTATATTTCTAATATAATATAGAATTGATCAATTTGGCAACATACAAATAATTGTGATAATAAATAAATATGGTCAAGTTGTGTTATATTGTGTACAGATTATGCATTGCTATGAGCAATAACTATTAATGGTTATGCATGCTTTACTATGGTAACCTTTTTCGTTTGGTCTGTAACCATTACCTAGTTGATGAGCAATTACAATTTTTAAAATATCAATGAAGACAATTTGTTTTGGTAATTAAAGATAATATAATATATGAATAGGTCAAAATTATATAAAATTTTATATAAATTATATAAAAGTTGAATTATATAAACAGTTTAGATGACAGTTTGCATTGAACCAATTCAGTTTTGTTCTGTACCTCTGTTTAACATTAGGCTAAATTTATAGTCTGAAAGATAAAAGATTAATTAATCATGCAAGGTTCATAAAACCAACCCTGATACGTTAGGCTAAATTTATAGTATGAAGGATAAAAGATTAATTAATCAAGGTTCATAAAACCAACCCTGATAATTCCATGGAAGTTCACACCTGTTCCATGTAGTCTAGTAACCTGTTTCCTACAAAGGCTGGATGCCTTTAGTCTAGGAAGACCACAAGCTGTTCACAAAAGAAATATTCCTTCTCAAAAATATTTGGTCTTCCAAACATCTTAACAGTCTTTGTAAATACTTGTTTTAAATAATACTTTTGCAGCTTGTTTTCAATCCAAAAGATGGATATTTCATCATGCATTAGTTTTTGATCAAGGGGCAGCAATCTTTAGAGCCAGGCATACTAATGGAATTCTGAAGACATGTTATGGTCATTCTCATAAAGTGCATAACATTGGGGGGGGGGGGGAAGCTTATCTATTCACAAAATGGTAATGTAGGGAGTCAGTACCCACTCCCCAGAGAATGAAATATTTTGGGGAATATTAAAAAAGGCAGGATAGAATATTTCCCCTAAAGGAGAAAAATCTTAAGGAAGGTAGAAACCAGCCCCAGTCTCCCTTTCCTCAGGCAGAAACCTGACGAGGCCACTCTTTAGAAATGCAGATTTGGTAATCCATTCAGAAATACTGGGGCACAGTATTCATAAGCAAAACGCTTTCAGCATCCACAACTGATGGGATTAAGAATTTACATTCCCCCACCCAGCTCCAAGGACAGGACGTGACCTTTAGGACATAATAGGATTAACCCCCACTATTAGAATATCAAAAGGGCACACTCAAGCTCAGGTCAAAGTACATTGCACAGGAACAGGCACCTCAAATACAAAGCCCAAAGAAGGTATAAAAACCCACCTACTCTCAGCTCCAGTTGGTCAGGTGTCTCAGAACTGCATGCTGTTGCTGGTTCTGCTCATCAGTAAACAGGAACCTTCTTTCTTAAGCAGTCTCCATTTTTATTTCCAGTGTCTTAGCCTTCATTTTATTTACTTCCGGCTTGGAACTGGACCTGATTTTTCTTCAACAGTAGGCAAGTTCAAATAGGAAATATTAGTATATCAGCCAAAAAAAAATAGCTTCCTTTAATTTCCTCTCTCCAGCTCACCAGAATACTCCAATTTAATTTCTTTTCTTTTCTTCTTCTTCTGGGCTTGTGAGTATAGTTTTATCTGCCCAAACTTTGTTTTATATAATACTTAAGTGGTTTATTTTAACACCAGGAAACCCACTCCAGATCATGATGCCTTGTTTTAGAGCCTGCTAATTTCTCATCTTTTTTTTAAAAAAAAGATCAGATCAAGCATAAAGTCTGTTAGATGCCAAATGAGGTGTTTACAGCACCATTTTGCCTCTGTCTGTTTTATGACTTTGAAGGTCATAACTAAAGTGGTAAGAAATAAAATCCCAGTGTTATAAGCTTTGAAGTTGTATGTACACTCTACCTTGCATATTTCATACTGCAACTCTAGTCTGAAGAAGATCTGAACCAGAAACTAGAGCAGGTATTAAAAGAATACCTGGTAAATCCATTCATCCTCTGAGCAATGTATTTATAGAAATAAAATAACAGTTATCCTATCCATTTTCATAATGTCTATATCCCGATTTTTTATTTTTCATATAATACAGTGTTTAAGCAAAATTTAATAGACTTTCAAAATCAGTATGTCCATGAATTTTATTTTTCAGACAAACAAAATTATGGTCCATATCAATCATAGTGAACTGAAGAAATAAAACATCAGTGAAGAAGAATAGAATTATGGTCCCAAAAACATTTATGAGGGGCACTTAATTGATGCAAGTGTGTTGTATATGCAGATGCTGAAATTAGCACCATTATCTTACTCATACAGAAATCTCAGGCTCATTTAATCTATTTGTGCACAAAGCGTGGGTATGTCTGCATGTGCAATTTTTAAATCAAAGATGAGTCATTCTTGAAATAACAAGAAGCGAAAGATGAATCTTATGTCATTTTAATTAGACTGCTACAGTACAGAACATTTCTAGATTTGAGTACATGGGATTATTAGCAATATACCACATATCCTGAATAAAGTTAAATGTTCATAAATGAAACAAAATATATTTGATTTTTTTTTAAAAAAAGATTAAGAACATCAATAATCTAAACAGATCTTTTGACATGAAGAAAATATTAAAAAGGTGAGTGGTAAAGGAAAGATACTGTTTCTATTGTCAAATAAACAGTGAATGAAGATGGTCTCATTTTGGTCTTGTCTCTGCTTTTTATTTATTTCTTTTTAGAATGATATAATTGATTGATTCCACTAGACACTAAATAAGTGGCTAGCTGTTTGGATGTGGAGGACCCTATAGATTAAATCAGATAACCTTCTAATACTTTCAGATTTAAATCTGCACTAATCTATTCCAAGTCAATCTCTAGATATCATCTGACTTTAGCTGATTTGAAATATTTCATGGCTTGATTACATCGGGAGAGAGAGCTTTTTTAGTAGTGTTATAGAAAATTTGCTCACTATACTCCAGTTCTACTTATAATTTTCTTGTATTTATTAATGAGATGAACTTAGTTTTTACTGTTCTGAAGACATTATCAGTTCTGTTTATAATCTTTTACTGACAAAAAGTTTGCTGTTTGCTTTTTGTACAATGTTGTTAAAGACGATGAAAGAAGCCTTACTTATCACTAATATAGACATAGTAGGCCTAGGCAACTAATTTAACGAGATGTTTAAATTCTGAGTAAAACAAGCCCTCTAAATTTGCACCTCAGAGCTATAAAGCAGCCACTTGTAAACCTAGCCAAGCTCATATATATGTGATGGAAAGATAGAGATAGACAGGTAACAGACAACAGATAGGTTACTAGCATAAATAGAATAGAGAAAGCATTTGAAAATATTTTTCAAAAATTTCTGGTTTTTTTTTTAACCATATCTGTACATGAAGCTTTCTTTTTCTTACATTAGTAACAGCATTACTTTTGTTTCTCTTCTGGGCTCACAGATTAACCACATTTCTTACCTCAGACAAATGCCCATCAGTTCACACATAGTTTTGAAATGGTTTGTTTTGTATATTAAATGTTAATTTTCATATAACTTCATCATATCATCCACAGTTTAAATGGGCTCCTATGCTTTTCAATATTATCAGTGATTTGTGTTCAGAAGATGAGAGCATACTTATAAAGCCTGCATGTGATACAAAGCTGGGAGAGGTGACTAACAGTCTAAATGAAGAAGAAAATGTCTAGACAGACTTGAACAGTGGGATGAAATGAATAGGAGACAATCTATCAGGGACAAATGTAAAGTTTTGTATGTAAGAAAAGTGGAGAGGCATAAATACAGGAAGTGAGAGATCTGGCTTGGCCCATATTACATGTGAGAGGAAATATAGGTGTCTTTGACTGCAAGTTAGACATGAATCAAAAGGAGTCATAACTGTTAAAAGGACATATACTGTACTTCTTGTGGTGCATTAATAAGAACATCATGTCCCGATCACCACTCTACTCTGCTCTCCAAGTAGAGCATTGGGGAAGGGATCAAGGGGCCAAAGCAGTGTCATACATAATGATGCGTGTTCTGCACCCCTTTCAAGGCAATCTCTACAAGAAACACAGCAGTGAATAGTAGCTCTGCCTTTATTGTAAGGTTATATATTAGCAGACTCTTGCAAGAATTTTACTTTCTGGAAAACTCCCTTCTGAAACTTCCCATGCCTTCTGTATTGTGTACCGAGATATCTTTTACATGTCAGTTGTCCAGTCTACAGCTGTTCCTCTTGTCTCCAAAGGCCATTCTCACACACTGTTGCATCTGTTTTCTATTGCACACATATACCAAAGGAGCAGAGGTTACATTGCACTCTTTTTATCATTTTGACAAAGGTATTGGATCCCGAAGATGTTTTTTTCTGTCTACCCATAGGCGACATAGTTCAAATAGGATGAGGTCACGTGGAGTTAGTTTAGAGAAGACTTGCACAATGAGGAAAAGTCTAAAAACCAAAGTATACGAGGAACATTTAAAAGCTCTTTGTCTATCTATCAATACAGAAAGGCTGGCAGACATGATAACAGTCATGTCCCCTGGGTGGCTATATAAATTTGATGTATAAATAAACAACAGTCTTCAACTATCTGAAGGATTGTCATGCAAAAATCAGAGTGAATATATTGTCTATTGCTCAAAGGGCAAAACTAGAATCAGTGCATTAAAACTTCTAGGATAAAACTTTAAACTACACATTAGAAGGGACTGCCCTGATTTAGAAGCTTTCTGTAAATGGACCAGACAACTGTATGAAATGGTAGGTTCTGGCAAAAGAAAGTAAACATTGGAAAAAGTCTGAATTGGGCAGCATCAAAATCAAATAAATAGAATAAAATAACCATTAAGGGAGGTAAAACCAGTTCAGTTCTAGGAAAGTGAAAAATATGAAAAAGAAACTCATAATATAAATCCACCCTGATTCTGTTTATAGTATCAGATAGGGCAGAGAGGAATTTTAATAGTCTTTCAAAATTCCCTTTGAGATAGACTAGTAACTCGAGAATTGTAACCTAATTTGTGGGAATTATCCCAATTGGAGAACAGCAATTCAAAACAATATGCAAGATCTATAGGACCACTTACAGAACTGAAAAATTCCTATGAAGATTTTCATTTACCTGAATTGGCCCATTCAATGCATTCTTACTGGGAATGCTCCTCCTTAATGTACAGTGCAGTATCACTTTTTCATATTACAAGCAAAGACTTCTGAAAATATGTTGCACATAAAAACCCCCCAGATATGGCAGAGAGAGAACAATGATAGTTTCCCAATTACAAAATTGGTGAGAAAATATAGTTTGCTCCCAACATTTGGATAGTATACTGTTTATAAGTTCTTGTGTATTTATAGAAGTAAAACAATTACACATATATTTTTCTTGAAACAGCTAACAGTTTCCCCAATTTTTTTATCCACTTATATTTTACTTCATAGTAACAAATATTTTATTTAATAACTATCAAGATGAAAGCAGCAAAATCCTAATTATTTGCTTTCATAAACTATGAAATCATATCCAGGCAACCATGTCAGGTTTTTCAGTCAGGGCACAGGCAGAACCACCCTGAAAAACCTGCCATCATAATTGCCATCCACAAATCAAAGGTTATAAAAGAAATCAAAGTGAATTTAACCTCTGCATAAGGTCAGAAATATTTAAATATGTCCGCTTCTCTGTTAGAGAGAGAGAGAGAAAAAGAATGATTCTGCGCCATCTGGTGGTTAGAACTATTATAATAGTAAAAAGAAGATTAGTAAGATCCTTTGCTATTCTGGTCCCAAGAGCTGAGCCAATATGTTTCTGTAAATTCTCTATTTACTGGTAATATCTGTTAAAATGGAAGAATTACACCCTGATAGTTGTTTGTTACTGAACATTCTTCATTAGCAACCCAATATTCCTATAGATGCTACTTACATGTTACTAAAATGTGAATTCTAGTAATATTTAGAATTCCGTAAAATTATTCTGTCTGTAAAGAGCAGGTACAATGCCTTATGGTGCCAACTAAACTGTGAATTCACTATTTCATCAGCAATAATTCAAACTTTATATAGGACAGGTTGAATACCACAAATAAATATTTTGGTGTATTCGTGTTACTGACGAAATTTCATTTTTATGTGATTTTCGGGAACATTCATTCTGTTAAGAAGCAGCAAAAAATAAAAAGTTTCCATCTGATCTGCTTAGCACTTGGCTATTTACCTGACACTTTGTACTTCAGTCCATTCAAGGTGGAATTTTCTCCACTGAACCTCCGCTAATTCAGATGTAGAAAGTGACAGAACAAATATATAGGAATAAAGATATTTTTCTCCTTATTGTTATATGCTCTCAGCTACTTTTCTTCACAACCAGTGGCAAATTTGCATGACCAATAACCAACCAAGACAGTGAAGATCTTTTTGTTTCATTTATTGCAATAAGCGGGGAGAAGCTGTCATAGCTTGGTTCTCTCCAAAGTTTCAATTCAAACTATTCCCTTCTTTATACACCACTGTCCCAGCTGCCACATCCCTCCTCGTTCCCAGTGGCTGAGGTACTATGAGGTTACACTCTTTTCTGACTGCCTCCTACATGTTTCCCAAAACCCTCCCTGGAGCTACTACATTACATAACACATGTGCATTATAATTAGCAGATTATATATGCAAGGTGTGTCAATATTTTAAGCATGCGCTTTGCTTACTATTGTGACCTTACTTCTTAGAAAAACCACCTATTTTTTTTGGAATATCAGGTGTTTGCCACAATTTATATACCCGTCTCCTGTGGCTAAAGCTAGCAATTTCCTCTTGCAGCTATTTTGCAGCTCAAATGTTTCCATTCCTCACTCTGAAGCCCCTTCTGGTGATTATGCTATGGGTTCTTGGAATTGTAAGTACTTCTGTGGCCAAGCTAGCTATTTCCTCTCGCAGCCTGGTACTTTCCGAAGACCCTTCACCCATATTCTCTTATCATTATCAACCCCAAATTGCTAAAATTATGAAGAACAGTTTCTAACCTTCAGCCTCTTCTAGTGATGATTCATAGGCCTTCTGTAGAATTCTATATTCTACCCAAGAGAACAGACAACAAAAAACTACAGAAGCATAACTCTTCAGATAACCCTTCCATCTATTACAGACTTTCTCCCATTAAACTTGAAAAGATTACTAATGAAGTTTCTGAATGCCTTTGGTTGTAGAGGCACTGAAGCTACAACTTGTTTCAAATGTAAAAAGTCTTTTAAAAAGTAGGACAACAACAGTTTGATATTAAATGGGAAAACAAACTCTCCCTGGAGAAATGAAAGGAAGTCAAAGCTTCATTGTTTACATAATTCACTTTAAGAATCCACTTATCCATGAAGTCTTCTCAGCAGCACAAAATAAGCAAAGACGTAACAAAGCATGAGACAGAATTCCAGAGCAGACAGACTATAATGACAAACACAAGTATAAATTTTAAACTAGAAAACACCCTGAATAACAAACAAAAATGCAATTGTTGCATTCAAAGGCTGTATATTAACAGGAATGTTTATATCCTGAATGGAATGGAACAATGCATATAACTTGTAATTGACAATATCTAGGCTATAGTATGTTGGCTTGCAAGATACTTAGCCGGATTCTGGTTTGCATGCAATAATGTCCACGTGCTTGGGGTAAAACCCATGTGGCATGTTGGCTCAGATATGCCAGAACTGTCCAATACTCTCTTTATTGTACATAAAAAATGCTATATGTAGCATGAGTATGACTAACATTTGAAACATATTCTATATTTTTTTTATCTTAGTAAAAAGCATTATGTCAAAGCTTCAGTTGACCAAACCATATTGGGTGGCAGAGGGTCCATCTTGTAACACTGTAGCATATAGAAGATTGTGACTATTAAGAGAAGTAAATGGCAAAAAGAATTAAATGGGGGAAAAATAAAAATAGATATATGTGTGCCAATGGCATACTAAGGCAAAGGAGAAAGCTGTAATGGATCTTAATAAAGATAGATCTTATGGAGTTGATGAATACAGGTAGGGAAGTAAAGATATGCAGGTTTAATTATGAATGAAATGGCTAAAACATATATTTGTCAGTAAAAATTAGTGTCACCTAGGGTATGAATTTAATAGGAATTTAATATCCATAGGCTGGGGATAGTTTCATGATACTTCCAAGGAAAGATGGTAATACAATGAATTTGGATGGGAAGTTGTACATCACCTAGAATTAATACAATCTAAAGGGAGGAAAAATTCTTCTAGGAGGCATGAATGAATGGAAATGAAACAAGCATATAAAAAAAGTATTTGCTATTCATGGACCCTACACAAAAAAAGAATGAGATAGCCCTGCTTTCATTTTGCTTTGTTTCATGTTTTTGAACATATGGTTTAAGCCTAAACTACTCTAGCAAAGAAAGGATCTCTCAATCTAAAAGCCCAATTTATCTATTTAGTACACACATTTAAGATAATTTGTGAAGGATATAATATACCTAATGTGGGGTAAATAACTCCACATTAGGGAGAAAATGGCTTGTAAGACCTAGAAAGAAGTAGAAGAAATAAGAGTGAAAGTAGAATATATTCAAACAGAATATTTCCAAAACTGTAAGTCCCATATGAAAAAAAATTATAAGATAGATTAGTCTCAAAAAATAAAAAATGGTGCAAGGAACTTGGAACTGTCATAGAAATATGTGGGGTTATATTAATGGGAAGTATGAAAAAGGATGCTTATGGTATAATCGCATGAAGAAGGTTGTAGATAAGAAAAATGCATGTAAGAGAATGAATGCTAGAAAGAATAAGGGTGAAATAAATGTCGTATAAATAGAATAGAATAGAATAACAGAGTTGGAAGGGACCTTGTAGGTCATCTAGTCCAACCCAGCGCCCAAGCAGGATATAATGCAGGGGTGTCAAACTGCCAGCCCACGGGCCAGATGCATCATAGCGAAACCGCGCCCATCCCATTGCCGGCAATGGCAAAAAAGTCACAATACGTAACGTGACGTTGCAAGTTTGACATCCCTGATATAATGCATTTCTCCCTTCCGTTCAATTGTGTCCTTGCAGTTTTCTTGGCAACGTTTTTCAGAAGTGGTTTGCTACTGCTCCTTCCTAGGCCTGAGAAAAAATGACTAGCCCAAAGCAATCAGCTGGTTTCAAGGCAGAATTGGAACTCACAGTCTCCCAGTTTCTAGCCTGAAGCCTTAACCACTATGCCAGATTGGCTCTATAATACTCATAGGACAGAAAAAAATAGTTGCAGAGTTAGAGAGTCTAGTCAAAAAGTGCAAAGAGCACTGACAATTAAAAGAGGCAGAATAATTTTGATGGAAATAAGTGTTTGGAAAGTATGTGAGAACTAAATAAGGGGCTTTCTAACAAAGGGAGTGGAATTAAAAATGAAAGTAATAAAATTATTTCAGATAAACCTGAAGAAAGGATATTTGAAAAGTGAATTTTACAGATTTGAGTAGAAATGATACTGATATCAAAGAGATATAGAAACTTGGTAAGGTCAGTATTCAATTATAAAAAGAAAGTCCTAAATAGTGTGAGCATTGAAAAATGAACAATTAGAGGTGTAGATAGTGCAGCAGGAGAAATTTTAAAACATGGAGTATTTTTTTGTGGTTGTGTGATTCATATAACACACACAGCTGAAGACTACATCTATGCCTGATAATCAGATGAATTCTGTTCTTATTCCTCTATGCACACACAAAGCAAGAAACAATGAATGGAAAAATTACTACGATTCTTCCAAATTCAAATGGGTTCACAAACTTTTAAGCACCACTGTGTATCTACTTATTCAGATATAGATCTGATTAAACATTAAAATAAATATAAATCTCCAAAAAACAAGAAGAAAGAACTGTCTCAGTGGATAAGATTCTTAAAGGCAACCTTACTAAGGAGAGACTTTTATTGGTACATTGCCTTGGCATTCATCAGGATCTTACATAGCATTTTAAAAAGCTTATTCAAATGCATTATTCAAGTGTAATTCTGCTCATAATATAAAGTTTAATCTTTCCTAAACTGTGATAGGAGAACAAGATAGAGAACCCAAGAGATAACAGTTAACTGACAGCCCTGCAGAAGCTTACCATCTTAAAGTGCCATCAATGTACTGTCCATGTAATCAGTCAAGATGGATGTCACATATTTCAAGATAAACTGCAATGCAATGCTGTTAGCATAATCTCTCTCTAAAAGCATATAAATTTATCATAGCATTCAGGATATCAAATGAACCTTAGCTCTAGCATCCCAAATGAAATTCCCTACTTTCACTAATGACAGGTTGCATTTAGAATAATTATATGTACTGAAGTTTCTGACGGAAATTGACAAGGACCTTGGCTTGGCTATTAAGGCTGAAATTAATGTTCTCCAGCAGAAGGCAGGGTTATTTGCATTTGGCTCTGATTTTGTTTTTGTTTGCCAGAGCAATTCAGTCACCTTCAGACCATACTCACTGTGAGCAAGAAGATCACTGAACACAGTAGCTATGTTACTGAATCTTTTACAAAAGTTTATTTTATCCCTTTCAGCCGTGGTTTGGCCTGGTTCTTATATAACATTCATTCATAAAACATGGTTTGTATTTTATAATGGCTAGTTTGACATATAACAGCAAAACAGAACCAAATAAAATTATATTTTAGAACCCAGTGAACTGAATAAATATGCACAGGGCTTTTTTTGTCATAGAACGCCCAGAACGGAGTTCCGGCACCTTTTTTGGATGGAACCTTGTAGGGTAGGCAAGGCAGGTTGTATGACATGTGTGAGTTCCGGCACCTTTTCTTTTTACAAAAAAAGCACTGAATATGCATAGTATTAAAGACAAATTAGAGAATGTTTGTGTATGTATGCCTTCAAATCAGTGTTGATTCCTAACAAGTGCCTGGACTAGTCCCTGCAGTTTTCCTGGCAAGAACAGTGGCTTGCTGTTGCCTTTTTCCTAGGGCTGGGATATAATGACTCCCAGCTGGTTGGTATAGCAGTCTCCCAGTTTGTAGCCTAATGCCTTAACCCACGGGTGTCAAACTCACCACGTCATGTGACGTGTCGAGATGTGTTGCGACTTTTTTTGCATTGCCAGAGCTGGGGTGGGCGCAGTCTGTGTATGATGCAACCAGCCCGTGGGCCGGCAGTTTGACACCCCTGCCTTAACCTATGCATTAAGCTTACTCATATAGGAATGTTTAACAGTGATCAAACTCATAAAACTAGGGCTACCAGATCTGGGCTGAAAATTCTAATTCCTTGGTCCCATCAAGTGGTCATCCAGAAATCTGTAACCCAGATTTAAAAATTCTAATATAATCATATAACTCTGGATTTCTGATAAAAATAAAATAAAATTTCCCTGTAGGGAATGTTCAAATTAGATAGAAAATAATATATATATATATATATATCAGATTTGGACTCTGAAGAAGCTTTTCCAGTTGAACCAGTCTTGGGAAAATCAAAACCTGAAATCACCTGAGGCTGATCAAACACAGGCACCATCAGAACAGTTGGAAAAATCAGATGATGACATATACATTGGAGAGTAGAGCAAAGATGGTCTTGATTACAGACAGATGGCTGTGGCCTGATTTAAAAGGCAGCCCTGACCTGTGTTACTCTGTTGGAAACAACTGTTTGATCTCCTGCTCTAGAGTGTTGTTCTGTAGGAGAAGGACTGGTGGAGCCAAGGGGAAGGGTGAAAAAAGGGATAACCCTAGACTATTGTACTACATAGCCCCAAATGACTAAATCCAACCCCTCCTTGACTGCTGTTGACCCTTATCTAATCCTTATCAAGTACTGTTAATTGAGAAGATTCCTGTGCATAGTGTTTTAGCAATAAATCAGTTAAATTGAACCTTTAGGTGTAGAACTGGTCTTTCACACCTGACATGTTCCTATGAATTTTGCTTTTGAAATTCTCAGTGTGGACTGGCTAAAACACCTGAATTGGGTCTCTGGACTGGATTTTGACTATTCATTTGTGGGCTCCTTTTGAAAGCAAAACCACTCGTGCAAGTTGCCTTTCCAAGAGACTTTTTTGATTTACATTTCTTCCCTTCTTTGTTCAGCCTTGAGTAAATTGTTTTTCTTACCTAGCAACTGTGTGAGAATTTGACACCTGAAACAGGATAGTTATAAACTGTCTAAAAACAATTCCTTTAATATGTGCGAATTAGATGTTAATCAGTGTAAGATATCAGAATGTTCATCTTGAAATATTTGCTTTGATTTCAACCCCTTTTCATTGATGTTGGGTTTAATGTTTTTCACCTCTGAAAAAATTGAGTTATTTGAGAGACTACCTATTTTGATATGAACCTGATATGATTTTCACAGGAAAATAAACTCTGTCAGGTATGTAATAAAAATCTACATCCTGTTTTGCTGCTAAACTGTGGCATGAATTCCTTCAACCCTTTTGTCTTCAGGAAATAAATTAAACCTTTCAATTATAAATGTAGCTCTTTTTACTGGATTTTAATATATATATATTATACACACACATATTTCCTCAAGCGCTCTATATAGAAGATAGAATAAGTATTGATATTTATATGGTGTAACTATCAGATGGAAAATCTGAAAAGTAAAATATAAGCCAAGTTTGACTTCTGGTGACTTAACCCTCATGAGTATGCAATTTCCTTAGAAACAGTATGGGTGTAATTTGCCATTACTACCTTTGAATTTGAGCTTTTCAATTTCTCATCTAGCCTATAATTTTCTTTTTCTTTTTTGGTGATTTCCTATTCAAGTATTAACTGCATGGTACCCTAATTTTGAGATGAGGCAAGGCTGGCTAACAACTTAATACTTGGTGACAGAACCTCAAATACAGAACCATCTGAAGAAGCCCAAAGAGCCTGTTGACATTTAGACCAGACATTTGACTCTCTCTAAAAGTTCTTGCACTCATTTGGATGAGGTGCTGCATCAGTGAGGTTGCTCCTTTTTTGGTTGCTGCCATTAAGCTCCAGGCAGGAATCCCACCAGGATATGCTGCTTACTGTAGCTTGTGCTCCTGGCAGTTGACTGATAGTCTTCTTGCCCACCTGTAATAGTTGTCAATCTTCAGATGTTACCTCCCACTTTCCCATCTGATTGTTCTTACCTCCTTTTTTCCTCCCCACCCTCACCGCCCCAAATGCTCTGTTTTAGTTTCTAAACTAAAGGCTTTTTTCAGATGAAGTTGGATGGAGCAAACATGTTCCTGCAAATGCACCGGCTGTTAATGCTAGGAAGGAAGGGAGGGAGGGAGGGAGGGAGGGAGGAAGGAAGGAAGGAAGGAAGGAAGGAAGGAAGGAAGGAAGGAAGGAAGGAAGGAAGGAAGGAAGGAAGGAAGGAAGGAAGGAAGGACCCATCTCTCAAGTTTCTGTGACTGTACAAGTTTGGGAAAAGGCATGATGCTGATCCTCGAGGAAGCAGGGATAGGAAGCAATTTTGCCAGGCAGCAGCTGCTTTTTCCAAGAGCAGACAGAAAACCCAAGCTTCACTTCCTCATGCAATTACTACAACCAGTCTCAGGGGCTGGTGGAGAACAAGAAGAATCCTGTAATACAAGGGTCCCCAACCCCTGGTCTGTGGACCGGCACCGGGCCGTGATATGCCAGAAGCTAGGCCGTGCAAACAAGCAAAGCCCAATCTGCGGGTTGCAGGCAGCATGTGAAACCATGCCCCCTCTGGCCCATGGAAAACCTCTCTCCATGGAACCGGACCCTGGTGCCCAAAAGGTTGGGGAGTGCTGCTGTAATATATGTATCTGTTTCCAAATTCTGAGAAGGAGACTGCGATCCTTATACTGAAATTTTCCTAAGCTTTAAATATAGCAATAGCTAGGGGTTGTTTAACATGAATTAACAAAGCATACCAAAACATGAAATCTAATCATGATGCTAATTATATTTCAATGAACTGGACAGGAAACTACTACTAGGGATCCTGATTACCAAATAGCCTAGACTAGACTATCCCTAGTTGACAATTTCTTTCAAACTGAGGCTAATTTAAATTGCCCTGTTTTTTCATGCTGCAGTGAGTTTCTCTTGAGCTCATGGAGTCTATTGATGGGAAAATACTCAATACCAGCTGTTTTAAGAGACCTATGGGCAAAGCTTCTCCAAAACATTTTGCTGCCCCAGGTGAAAGCCAGCTGCTGCCCATTCCCATTCTGCTTACAGAAAGTTATTAGATTGTAAATGAAATCTTAATCAAGTATTGGAGATTATCCTCCTTTACCATATTTACTTCCTTTAATATTTAAAGCATAGGCTAGGTAGCCCACGTGGAATACATAGCTTTAATTTCCAACAAAGGAAAATACTGATATACACTAAAGAAAGGTTTATTGATTCCTTTAATAGTGCTAGCCATCAAAGAAAATTTGAGAAAAAGTGAGACTTGGAAGAAGAAAAAGTCTTTAGCACCACAATCCAGATGATTCTTCTCAGTTCACTTCTGAATAAAACAAAGAATCAAAGCTATATGCAATCATTTAAATAATGTGTAATTGTAAAGCAGATTGATAAACCTTTCCCAAGGCATCCATCTAGTGTTCAATATCCAACTTCTTCTAATAAATTAGCTCTAACTAGAAGGAAATTGACCTTCTGGTAATAAATAGAGATCTGTAGCTGGAAGTGCTGAGAAAGGGCTCTTCCAAACAATGTTAAAAGTTATATTTCTTTATTAATCATATATCAAATCTAATCTTTATTATGGTCATAGACCAGCATAAGAAAGGTGGGGGTACAGTCATTAACAAAACATAAAAGATGTATCAAGAGTCAAAGTAAAATCTAAGCAGCTATAAAAAAGCTACAAGATATAAAAGATCTATGACTTAAAAATTAGAAGTATATATAAAAAGCCAATCTAAAAAAGGGGGTAGATGCATTTAGAGGGGCGTAAGAGAGCATAAACGTTTGGTGCATAGAAGATTACACTTTCATCCAAGTTATAAAGCATTGTAATGTGGCAAACTAGATGCTCATTAAATATAATTTACAGCACAGAAATCTGACAAAGTTTGAGTGCTACTGCACAGAACCTGCAATACTGCATGATGTGGCTGAATTGGTCTGAAAGCAACGGAAATGCAGTACAAGCCCTGGTGAAGTAGATGCTCTGTTGTTTCTGTCACAAGGGCATTGTCTTCCCAAGTAAGGAATCTGTATGAGCCTTTAAGGACCGCTGAGGTGAGGGCAAGGCATTTGTGGCAGAGTAAAGGCACTCCAAGACTTAGATACTGAGGTTTAGTTAGGTATGTCGTAGGGGAGTCAGAATATCTGCTGGATTCACTGGTAATAAAGTTTTGGGTTCTGGCAGAGATCCCATTGGAACTCTGTGTCAGCTGCATACTGTTTAAAAAGAGCTTTGGCCTGATATCCCATGCTGAGTAGAAGACCTGGAGAAAAACCCAGATTTTAATTGCCTGTTTCCATGTGGACTGAAAATCATCACTCAGTGGCAGGGCCAAGGGAGGGAAAAAGGATAGTCTGAGCCAATAGTTGATTATGGTGACCCATACACTAGTTCCACTCTCATGAAGCCATCTGAGCTTGGAGCACTTAGAGGAAAGAAATACTCATGTGCGAATGCTGTTTGTCGACTTCAGTTCAGCATTTAATACAATCATTCCCCAGCATCTAGTAGAAAAACTGGGCCTTTTAGGCTTAAACACTCCTTTGTGCAACTGGATTCTTGATTTTCTTATTGACAGGCCCCAGTATGTGCGAGCCGGGACAAATATTTCTAACACCATTTCTTGAGCACAGTTTCTCCTCAGGGCTGCATCCTAAGTCCTCTGCTGTTCACCCTGTTGACCCATGACTGTTGTGCTAGGTTTACCATCAACCATATTGTGATGTATGTGGACGATACAACAGTAGTTGACCTTATTCAAGATGACAATGAGGGTGCTTACTGCAAGGAGGTGGAAGGTTTGGTGAACTGGTGTAAGAAAAACAGCCTAGTTTTAAACATTGGAAAAACCAAAGAGATCATTGTTGATTTGTGGAGATGGTTACTAGCATCTAATTTCTGGGTATGCAGTTAATGAGTAGGCTGGCTTGGTTGTTCAACAGCAAGACACTGGTGAAGAGGGCACAGCAGCGCCTGCATTTTCTGCGTCAAATGAGAAAAGCACATCTTTCTTCTCTTGTCCTTACCACTTTCTATAGAGGGACGATTGAGAGCATCCTGTCATACAGCATTACAGTCTGGTTTGGAAGTATCACTGCTTCAGACAGGAAGGCAGTGCTGAGAGTGGTGAGGATAGCAGAAAAGATTATTGGCAGTTCCCTCCCTTCCATCCAGGACATTGCATATAAGCGTTGCTTGAGCAAGGTCCGCAGGATTGTCTGGGACACTACACTTTCTCTTCATGACCTGTTTTCCTTGTTACCTTCTGGGAGGGGGCTTCATGGTATCCAAAGCAGAACATCCAGATTCAATCACAGTTTTGTTCCATACAGTATTAACCTTGTGAACTCTCAAGCTTCCTCCTTCTGCTATGTATTCAAGATGGACAGTGATTAATATTTATATGTATTTATATGTAAGGATGTAGGTATATACATATGTTGTATATAGCATGTTTATATGTGTGTTATGTATGTGTACCTTTTGAAAGCAAGCAATAGGATTTCATTTTTAATGTGTGCCAGTGTGCCCACAGTTAAAAATGACAATAAAGGTTATCCATCTATATATCTTATCTATGTCTAGGCATTAGAGACACAATTAGGGACTTGAAAGGTTGATCTTAAACATTTGGCTTGTAGGAGTTCTAACAGTGCAAAGTTGGAGAAGGCAGCCAACTGAGCATCCCAAAGAACTTGTGCTATTGGCTTGCCTTCAAATAATTTGAGAACTGTGGGCATGAAGTCACCACCTCTTGTTTTAAGGAATTTACGAATGGCAATAAAGTCCTTTGTGTGTTTTCAGCAACATAGTCCCCATGGGCTTTCCTATTGCTTTCCTACTGCTGGCAAAATAAAATATTGCCTTCAGATATTTGAAACAGGAGACCAGCTGAATCTTGTGCTCTCTATATTCCAGGAATGGCTGTTGGGCTTTTTGGCAAGTACCATGATTTTAGTTTTCTCATAATTGAATTGTAGCTGGCCTCCCTGGGTTTTCCTGTGCTAGGGTTTTCAGTGCTCTTTTAAGGCCAGTGGATGTTATTAAAAATATTGCTGCATCATCTGCAAAGAGTAGAACAGAGATGTGTCTTTCAGTAAGTTATGGTGAAGTGAAACTCCCTGTGGAGATGGCCCACTATTGAGTTGATTGATTGAATAAGAGTGGAGCCAATATGCAGCCTTGCATCGGACTCTTTTAAATTTCTTTGGCAGTGGTAAGATGGCCCAGGGAGATCCTTCATGTAGCATATGTATTAAATCAAGTAGAGGTTGATCAGTCAAGAGGCTTTCTTCTGGCATTATAAAGAGATGGTAGAAGGCCTTAGTATGTGTCTGTTGAGCAAAGAATTTTAACTGGAGCAGGCTTGGGAAGTGATCACTGTCAATTTTAGGCACAGTCTGGGCATAAGAAAAAGGTCCTAGAGACAATTATATAGTCAATAGTGCTCAGTCAGGAGCCAAATAGGTAGTGAATTCAGCTGAATTGTCACTTTCAAGGGCACTAGTTGCTGTTCGAGACAGGCAAAGGTCTGCAAAGTTTGATTTCTGCTGTTTTGAGCAATGGATGAGGGAGAATTCATTGGCCACAGGGATGACCATGGGATTTTTGTAATGTACATAGAAGGTATGGTCATCGGGGCCCAATGTAGCACTGAGGTCTTCTCTCAGGACTACAAATGCATTTGAATTAACAGTATAAGGTCAAGAGCTAAGTTTCCAGTTCAGCCCATAAGGCTCTAATTTGGAGTGTCTGCTTCATTAGAGACATAGAAGCATTTTTACCAACAGGGCATGGCACTCAGGTGGGATTCACACTGCCATGGCATATCACTTGAAGGGGGGGGGAAGGGTCTGATATAATTCTACAACATCTGCATGATGAAAGCATAGATGCCAAAATAGGGAATATAGGACAGTGCAAATTACAACCCCAAAGACACCAGCTAGAATAAAATCTGTAGCTCAGCAGCAACTAGAGGGCTTCGTGGCCACCATCTCTGATCAAAGGTGTTTGAGAATAATCACAGTTTTGTTTCAATGGGCATAAAGAGAGGCGAGGTTTTAATACTGGTGCGCATGGAAAGGGAAGGAGTCACAGCAAGTCACAGTTTTGTTCTTTGTTCTTCAAGATTAAAGTTGCAACAAATGGCATTTCAGAATTCTCTACTTATTAAAATCCTTACTTAAGAGTTGACAACTCTTATCAATAAAAACTCTCAGCAGCTTAACCTGTTTTGTAAGAATGTTAAAAAATACATCTATAAAAAATGACACACAAACACACACACACACACACACACACACACATCAAGTTGCAATTACAATCACAGCAGTTGCATAAAGCTCTTTGGAATAGCCAGCATTTAATAAGGTGTCAGAATCTAAACAAAGAGGAAGTTATTTCACAATGTAACCCCTTATTTCATAAAGATTATTTATTTGTAATACTGTAAACATTTAACATTTTAAAATGAATAACAAATTAAATGATACTAAAAAGAAAACCTAACCTTATCAGTATATATAATTAAATCTGAATGTAGTCCTCAAGAATACAAGATATGATCTGAGCAATAGGCTGAGGTTTCCCCAAATTTGACTTTTTATATATATTATGTACTTTTCATAGCTATGATTTGCCAATACTTTCATCACATTAGCAATTAACTGGAGACACAATAAACTGCAATGTGGCATAAATTTCATTGGGTGGCAGTAGAAACATGTTTTCTGAATATTCCGTATTAACTTGCAAATATTAAAGGAGTTCTGCTAAAAAATAAAAAATACCCAGCTCTGACAGAACTAAACAAATAAAAGTTTTACCAAACCAGAATATGCTCAGTCTTCACACTCTGAAATAGTCCTACTATTTAGTCCTGAACAGATACTATCCATCATATAAAATATATTCAAAGGGTGGAGTGGTGAGGTTGATTAAAGGGTTGCTGAACTCTTTTTGTGAATACTTTCTCTTCCTAGACTCATTTTATTCATTTTTCAGTGCTTCTAAGAAGCTTATAGCTTGCTGATACATGTTGGTGAGCTTATCTTTTCTATATGAAATGGGTAAGTGGTCTGACAATGTCTTAAAATCATGTGGTACCTCAGTTACAGATTGGCCTCCTAATCTCTGGCATTCAGATGTCAAGCATTCCCTCAATGAATATTCCATAACTCCACTGACTGTTGATAAGCAATTATTAAAACTGGTCTGCTTCCTAGTAATAATAACCCATATCGTCTGAATGCCGTTGGGAACATGGATGACAGAGAACTAGTGTCAATGTGTAGGCTGTCAACGCTGCTAACATCGGATGTTTTTCCTTTGACAACAGTTGGAGATGCAATCATTTTCTTCTTATGTTTTACTCTTAGAGTTAGAGCTAGAGTTAGATGATGCTGGGGGGAGGAATGTGCATGAGAGTTTAGCTAGACATAATAAAACTGAACCTAGTGTGTGAACCAAGGTTATTGAAATAAGAGATGATAAGAATTGGCAGACTGGAAAACTGGAGGGAAAATCTGCGTTTCAAACTAATTGGAGAATGTGATTTATGACTGTTAATTGGAGGAGGGAATTGTGCTTCGATACTATGTGCTCAGGGGAGGGGAATCCAGTTTTTGGCTTCGACTGTGTTAGTGCCAATGCTATGCTTCTCAAATAAAGATTCTTTAAGGTAAACAATGCCTCGAAGTTCTTTGAAGAGTTTCATCTGTCGGAACCATGACATTAAGTCAAAAGACATGACATAGGCCTTGAAATAAGAATAACAGAATTGGAAGGATCGCTTACCTGTATAGCCTTGGGAAGTATGTTTTATTGTCTTCTAATTGATGCATGAAGAGCAACTAGGTAATGTAAAGGAGAAGAAGAAATGATAAATGAAACAGAAGGGTTGCTAGCTAAAAGGTCCCTGAAGCCATGGTCTTGATGGGTGGGGGTGGGCACATTATTTGTTTTGGAGAAAGAGAGAATCAAACATTGCTTTGTAAGTTGCAGAGACTTTTATCTCACACAGGATAAAGGAGGTTAATTCCAATAATGAAATGCTCCAGTTTCCAGAAACATTTCATTCTCCTTGTATCATTCTTAAATGTAATAGAACACAAAATGTATCAGCCAAATAATTGCTGATTTTGAAAGAGTAGTTATTTACCCAACATTTGCCAGACTGAAAAGTTTATTATGACAGACTGGGCTTTATTAATACTTCTTTTCTCCTCTACACTAAAAAGAAAACCCTACACTTAAGAAATGAAGACTAGTAAGATCATTTTTCCTCTCTTTTGAGAAATGCATGAGACATTTCAGATGAATAGATATGAGGAAGATATGCAGAGAAAAGACATATTAAGAATAATGAAATGATATTCCTCAGTGTAATGCAGTTGTTGACCAAGGGTTGAAGACAATATAAAAAGGGACCAATTGGTTAATTCAGCTCACAATATATTATCATACAATTAAGAGAGTTTGGAGGAAATGGAGGTTAATCTCTCTCAGAATCTCTACTCTCTCCTGTGATAACCAGTGATCACAAAGGTTACTCTGATCAGAGTACTCAGTTTTAATGCAGTTTGATTAGTTTTGATGCAGAACAAACTGCATAACACACTTCATTATACATTTTGTTGATGATGACTATCTTCTGATGATAGATATCTGCTATTTTATCTTCATGTTATATGTGATTGGAGATGCTTAATACCACCTTTCCCCAACCATAACAATGAAATATTGAAACGTGGTAAACGGGGCATGCAAAGTATTCTAGATTGGTATGGATTACTCATAAGTAGTACTTGATGATGATTAAAACTCAAATATGGGCATCTTTTACATTAGCAACAGCACTCACCAGTTCAATATGAAAAATATAGACAATTGGGCCAGCATAACAAAACAAGACATTCAGAGTTCTTCATAAGAATTGGCACTTGACAATTAAGATTCAGTTAAGGATCCAATCTGGATCAGTCACCGGGACCAGAAATGTTGTCTCCTGAGCTTTCAGACTCATGCTGGAGCCCATCTCTAGCAGACTGTGTGCTGTTCTGAGTATTTATAGTGCCTGTTGTAAGTAGCTTTTTAGATGTTGATTGGGGTGTCTTGATGGCTTGTTAGCTGTTGTTTGCTTGTGCTGCCCAGCCCTCGCCTTCTAAGTACTTGATAGGCTGGTGGTAAATCAGCAATCCTGTTGACTGAAGAGGGGGCTTGTTTCCCAGGCTTCAATCACTTCCCTGGCTGCTTTTGTGCCTGCTTGTCCAACAATCTTTGTAGCTGCAAAATTGAATGTGTGTCCTTGTTCATTGCAATAGTTCGGGTCTCCTCATCTGACCACTCACTTGTGTTCTTGCAATGTAATAATAATAATAATAATAATAATAATAATAATAATAATAATAATAATAATAATAATAATAATAATAATAATAATAATAATAATAATAATAATAATAATAATAATAATAATAATAATAAAGTTGGAAGGGACCTTGGAGGTCATCGAGTCCAACCCCCTGCTCAGGCAGGAAAACCTATACCATTTCAGACAAATGGCTGTCCAGTCTCTTCTTAAAAACTTTCAGTGTTGGAGCATTCACCGCTTCTGGATGCAGGTTGTTCCACTGGTTAATTGTTCTAACTGTCAGGAAGTTTCTCCTTAGTTCTAGGTTGCTTCTCTCCTTGATTAGTTTCCATCCGTTGCTTCTTGTCCTGCCTTCAGGCGCCTTGGAAAATAGCTTGACTCCCTCTTCTTTGTGGCAGCCCCTGAGATATTGGAACTCTGCTATCATGTCCCCCCTCGTCCTTCTCTTCATTAAACTAGACATACCCAATTCCAGCAACCGTTCCTCATATGCTTTAGCCTCCAGTCCCCTAATCATGTGGTGGTTAGCTTCCTCCCCATCTGTCCTACGTAGTCCCAGGAGCAATCCATGCAGGGGATTCGGTAGATTACATTGGAAGTATCTCCCACCTCCAAGTGATCTTTATAATGCATTTACACTGCTTAATTTACAATTAAGATACTTATTAATTTATAAATCAGTGATATTTACCACACAGCACTTTTTTTGTTTTGAAAAGCAACCTTGTTCTCTATATTTTCATGCAGTATTGTATTTCTGAGATCTATAATATTTTTGAATGCTCAAAGTGGCACAATATTTGTTTTGTTTATATGTTAGTGGATGGCCTTCCAGGTAAAAGAAGTTATAAATTGCACTGTTGTGGATTGGAAAGCTGATACTGTTAATTTATATTTGGAAGTAGTGCAAAACCTCTGTGTTCTTGGAGCTGAGCTGACTTATTTGTGGACTACCTTAAGATAAACATTCTCTTTTTCCCAAATCACTAAAATATATTGAGGCTTCCGAGTAAGAATTCTAATGTGGTAATATTTTTAGAAAGTTTTATACGATTGTTTCACTGCCCTTGGCAGGATTACTTAAATTTGTTCGGAAGGAGCACATACATTACAGAGGCCTAAGAAATTGAAAGGTAGCAGACTGATGTGCAAGGGCAATACCACGAGCAAAAGAAAAATAATGGTTGAACTCTAAAGTAGATTTGAGAATATCTATAGCAGTTTATTTGCCTATACATGAACTAATCCATTCTTCTACCTTCTTGCAAAATTACTGAGCCACAGTGACTGCATAAAGGATCTGAGAGCGGTAGGCCAGCCATTGCCAGATGCTGCTACAACTTAGCCATACTATAATTGGGCTGAAAAATTCTGGATGATGCCTGGATGACATCTAAGAGATGCACAAACTTTTTGATGGCTGTTTGAAATGTTGCAGTCTAAATATAGTAGTTCTATTGTATGCCTACTTGTCTGAAGCTTTCCTTACAGCTAATCCTCTGATTATCTTGTTCATAGTGTCTAACGCTGAAGACGCCTCAGAACAAACTTGTCATATAAGCCCCTGTATCTCGCTCCCAGGGTAAAACCTGTTGTCGCCAACAAATGCCTCACCCAAAGCTACCAACTCACTTTGAAAATACTGCATAATTTTAGTTGCATGCACACAAACAATAATATAGTATATATTAAGCCCCCAACAAAGCTTTGATACTTTGCTGAACGGCCATGAGCAAAAGCTTATATACCTTTGGGCCACAAAGACGAGACAAAGAAAAAGGCAGACACAGCGAGAATTACTGCATAACATTGAAATATTTCAGATTAAACCCATTTGTGTGACATTATTATTATTATTATTATTATTATTATTATTATTATTATTATTATTATTATTATTATTATTATTATTATTACTATTACTATTACTATTATTATCATCATTATTATCATTATCATCATCATCATCATCATCACCATCATCACCATCATCATCATCATCATCATCATTACTATTATTATTATTATTATTATTATTATTATTATTATTATTATTATTATTATCATTATTATCATCATCATCATCATCATCATCATCATCATCATCACCATCATCACCATCATCATCATCATTACTATTATTATTATTATTATTATTATTATTATTATTATCATCATCATCACCATCACCATCATTATTATTATTATTATTATTATTATTATTATTATTATTATTATTATTATTATTATTATTATTATTATTATTATTATTATTATTATTATTATTATTATTATTATTATTATTATTCCTTTCCTACTAGGCCAGCATGCTAGCCATACTATCTTTGAGATATGGTCAGTGAATAGAAACAGTTTGATTTACTGGCTCGCAGGTTCCTAACTGAATCTTCTCCCCGTTGCCATGCAAGATCATCTCACCTTGCGGCAAATATTTTATTGCAAGGATACTTTCAGCAGTTTATGTGTGGTGGGGGTGGGAGGCGTTTCGGAGGTTTGATAGGCTGACATGTGTAAAGAGAGTGATTACCTCTTATCACCCCATCCTCAATTTTGGTGGTGATTTCGGAGCAAGACAAATTGTGTAAGAGTCTCAGTCTTGTATCTCTTTCTGATTCACAGACTGAAGGAGACAAGAGTAAGCACCTCTGTTGAGACCAATAGGAATTACTATCGTCCTTCATGACATAGGGCTTGGCTAGGTTATCTATGGAACCACCTGGAGTGTTAAATGCATGCCTTTTTTCATTAGGGAGAATGTTTTCCATGTCCAAAGGAGCCACTAGCCAATGATTGATTATTACGCAGATTGATTTACAGCTAAAGCAAAAGAGATACATCAAGTGTATTACTTAAACAGAGAACATTCTCACCCTTCATGTGTAAATGGTTAATTTAAATATCCTTTCTGTATTCTACTTTCTTAGGAATAAATTATAATACTTTATTAAATTTGTATGGAAGATCCGGCTTAGTTACTGTTATACTATTAAGTCAAGTGGTTAGGAGACACCTGGTAACTAGATGTCCCTAATGTGAATCACCCTGTTCTACAGGACAGGTGTGAGATGTCTAGTCACTAGCATTCAGAATATATCTTATTTTTAAGAAATCTTGTTAGCATTTCACAGGAAGCTGCCTTCCTATAACGCAAGACTAGGTTATTCTGTATCCTGCATTCTTGGAGGATAGATCTTGTATTTCTTCTTGGTGGTATCACTTCAAACAATTGAAAAACCCTCTGGTTCCTAGTTCCATAAACTTTTTATTCCTTAGCTCTTATTTGTTGTCTTCTGCTGAATAGAGCTCTAGAAACCAATTAAAGTGGGACTCAAGTGGCTTCTTATCAAAATATTAACTTTTGCTTCACAAATATAATTCATGCATACAATTAGTGCAATTCATTATGGAACTACAATGTTATATGCTATAAAATCAGTTTTCTAAAAGTTTCTAAATGTTCATTGAAAAACTGATGACCAGGTTGTCTGCAGGGGAAGTTGAAACATCTGAAGACGGCAATGACGAGAGGTGATCAAAGACCTGTCCCCTTTTTACATCGATCAACACAGAGAAGAAGGAATGGAGCTTCAATAGAGAGGATGCGACTATTTTTGTCTCTCCCAAATACCCCTGTTTGATAATGATCATAAGTCTCACAAATGATTTACTGCCTTAAAAATATTTTCTAAATCACCCCATGATTTGTTCCCACAACAAAATCTGCATTTTTGTCCATCTGGTAATGCCAACATGGCAGCAGATGAACAGATGACTTATCACAGATTTCCATTTCGAACATACACTATTACTAGTTATTTCCATGCATTCTCCAAGCGTGTACATAATTATAAGAGAAAGGAGAAGCAACAAGCTACCTGCATTGGCTTTCAGTTTGCTTCTGGGTGCAGTTCAAGGTGTTGGTTGGTATCTATACAGTAAAGTCATTCAAGACAGAAGGCCAGATTATTTGCAGCACCACCTCTACCCTGATGTTTCTACCCATCCCTCTAAATCCAGCAGGAGAGAAGCATGCCATGGGTCCTCTCAACCAAAAAAATATATATGCTATTTGCTATTTAAGAATTTTTTTTTCTAACAAAGGGTTGTGGATAAATCATTTTAAAAGAAGCTTGGCAGGGATAAGGTACTAAAAGGTTATATTATTTAACTATAATTACTCAGGTACCTCAACCTCTATACTAAAAGTATTTAGGACGAAAATAGCCCCAGTGCTGATCTAGGATGAAAAGTTGTGGGAGTTCAGATCCATTTTTTAAGATGCATATTGGAAAATAATAAGAATAAATTTACCCTGCGGTCGGAGCAGAGACATGTATGCATTCCATACATAAGTGATTTAATAAAGTTTCACATACTGGCAAAGGAGTCATTTTATGGTTCTTGAAAGACTTCCCCGAAGATGCTTAGCTAAACAGATAAGTATGGCTCGGCCCAATTCCTGGGTGAGCCAACTTAACAAAGTCATTTCATACCATGGACTTTCTATACAGTATTTATTCTCAACAGCCTCCCAGGCAAGGGAAATTTTTAACCAGAGTCTTGCATATGAATGCTCAAACTGACATGGAGTTATTGACTAGAAACAAATCTTTAAGTTGCTCGGCTAGGAACAAAACTATTCTCTAATCTGAAAAATACCCGTCAATGAGGTGGTCACAATTTTTAAAAAGGGCCTACTCTAGAGCAAGACTTGTATTGTTGGATTCCATGGCCAAATAAGAGCGCTTCTACCACTTGCCATATCACAAGGAGATATGCAGGCTTGATTTAATTCTGGTCTATTACTAAAGGAAACATTGAAACAACAAGATTTGGCTTAGTTATTAATGGAACAACATTTTGACCTTTCCTCACTTTCCTTAATTTAATGTAATGTTAAGCAATTTTTGGGGGCAGCAGACAGTTTTGGCACTTAAGAGAATATTGTATGGACTCATATATACTGGCTAACATGAAAGAGATTGCTATTTACAAACTCACTATCATAGTAATCATGGTCAGTGTGACTCCCATTTGTCTAGTGACAAACTGCTGAGTAATATTCTAATATTCCCTAATATTCCCCCCACCTCCCTGAATCCTCCTTCTTATTCCTTTGTTTCTCTCCTGGATAAATGTGCACACTCTTCAATAACACCTAGCCACCTACAGCCACTCATCTTTTTTAAAATTACTTTGTATACCACCCCTCTCTCAAAAACACTGGGTGGGTCACCACACTTTAGTCTTGTGTCATATCTGGAAAGATGACAATAGAACCTGCTGCAACTACACAGCTGCAATGGGAAAATTGAGTAAATTGAGTTGGACGTTTTCTATTCCCCTAAACTTACATTGATTATATCCTCAAGCTGGTCTTGAAAAACATGCCAAACTGAAAAGGAATGTCATATAATCACCCATCTGCACAAAGAACATGAGCCAGTATTCATCCCCTTCCAGAGTAAGCACAAAGCATGTAGGTGATTTCTAAAAAGCATGTAGGTGATTCCAGTTATGTCCCCCTTGAACTGTACAAAAACAGATTTTAAGAACTTGAAAAAATGCCAAGCCACAGCAGCCTTCCCAAGTAAACATTTCAAGGAATATTTACTTCCCTGTCTTATACATCTGGCAACATATGTTTTGGCCACAATAAAATGATCAGTCTTTCAGATAGTAATGAAAAATATTTTAGTTCAGAAAAAAAAATCCACATTGCCCTTTCTTTTAATTTAAGCAATTAAATGCATAGTTTTCACCACTAGAGGGCTTCTTTGTCAAGGTTTTTGTTGGCAGAATGACCAAAAACAGGAAAGTTGCTTCATCATTACATGTAATTCATGCCCTTGGTTTTAAAGCCTGATGATTCATCCAGTATAATGAATATTTGCACATTCCATTTGCAACAGACAATAAAAGGAGACTTCATGTTTACAGAAAACTTATCTGTAGCACCTGAACATTTTGAACAATTAATTATCATTATTTACATTTATTTTGTTTTGGTTATTATTTCAAACAAAAATATCATTTTTAATAGGCTGTGTACACAAAGGGATGCCAAATGAGGGTTGAGAAATCCAGATAACCAAAGGATGACAGCACAGATTTATTTATTTGTTATTTATTTATTCAATTTGTATAGCTGCCCATCTCAAACAGTGATTCTGTGTTGCAAACAATCCTAAAAACAACTAAACAGTTAAAGCAGTATAAAAAAGAAATTGAATGCAGTTAGCAGCCAAGAGATATTATAATCCATCAAGGTCAACATAACTAGGAAATGTGGCCTTCACATACTCAGGACTTCAGGCCTGGGCACATAGGCAGGTTATTTAGGCCTTCCAAAAGGCCAAAAGTGATGGGGCCATCTTAATCTCTGGAGGGAGAATGCTCATCTAGAGCAGGGGTGTCAAACTGCCGGCCCGCAGGCCAGTTGCATCATGCGGAGGCCGCGCCCACCCCAGCTCCAGCAATGCAAAAAAAGTTGCGATACGTCGCAACATGTCACGTGATGCGGCGAGTTTGACACCCGTGCTCTAGAGGGCAGGATCTATGGCAAAAAAGGCTTGTTTCCTGGTCCCTGTCAACTGACATTCCTTGACTAACATGACCCGGAGCATGCTTCTCCTGCCAAACTGGACTGGACGGGCAGAAACAACTGGGAAAAGATGGTCTCCCAGGTAACCCGATCCCAAGCCATGAAGGGCTTTAAAGGTGACAACCAACACCTTGAGTTAAACCCTGAGCAGTAGTGTTATATGTGCTAAATAGTCAATACCATTTACAACCCATACAGCTGCTCTGTATAATAGCTGAAGCTTCTCAATGTTCCACAAGGACAGCCCCATTTAGAGCAGTAGTTCAAACAGGAAGTCATGAAGGCATGAGTGACAGGGGACCGAGCTTCCCAGTTCTGGAATGGGTGGAACTGGCACACAGCCCAAAGATTTAATTTAATTTCAGGGAATATTTACTTCCCTGCCTTATACATTAATTATAATTAATTTAGATTTAGATT
Organism: Azemiops feae; assembly: GCA_023970755.1. Taxonomy (NCBI): domain Eukaryota; kingdom Metazoa; phylum Chordata; class Lepidosauria; order Squamata; family Viperidae; genus Azemiops; species Azemiops feae. The sequence continues at coordinate 3,018,727 of JALGBA010000004.1, forward strand.
TCAGGTTTAGATTAAATTTAGAGATTTTTGCATATCTTTGCTGACTTCTGTGTATCAATTAGATTTTGCAGCCCAAATGTTGAAGCACTACAATAAACTAGGATACCTAGTCATATGTAATGAAGGAACCAGGGGCAAAAGATTGTTTAAAAAGTTCAAAAGAAAAAAGGATAATCACTATGAAAAGGTGTAGATGTGAGTCTACAATTAAGCAAAGTAATATTGCTCACACAGGATGTTCCTTTAATTTAAAAATACTGAACAATATACAGTCTGGCAATAATAATAATAATAATAATAATAATAATAATAATAATAATAATAATAATAATAATAATAATAATAATAATAATAATAATAATAATAATAATAATAATAATAATAATAATAATAATGATGATGATGTTGGAAGGGACCTTGGAAGTCATCTAGTCATCTATGCTCTTCATTAAAAGGTTGTTTGTGTCTGTTCCGTTATAAATATATGATTGTCTCTCCATTTGATCAGTTGGAAAGAGAATTGAACTATCATTGCTATATTAAAAAATGTCAATATTCTGAAGACTTTAGTTTCAGAATATTTGAGGCCCTAGAAAATTGTGGATCAGAGCCTCAAACATCAACCAAGTCAGAAACATGATATTAATTATAATATATTTGGGGCAAATGCCCCTCAAAATAGACAAGATAATATTTTACTATTTGAAAAAACCAAAACAAGATATGATTTGTCTACAAAAAGCACATACAATATAAGGAAGAAGATATAAAATATGTAATATGTGGTTCCTTGATTAGGCTGTTGTTTACTTGTAGCTTGTCTGTCTGTATTGATAATTCCTTGATTGGGATATTGTTTACTTCTTGATTGTTGGTCTAGTGTTAATCTTGGTGTTAATTTCTGCTCATATGGGTGTTGATTGCTGATGAGGAGGTGTGGTCTTTTTGTCTCTTTTGAATGGCATGTAGATATTGTTTATCTCTATGTGCCTATTAATGGCTGATTTCTTGGAGTGCCATGCCTCTGGGGTTTTTGAACTTGGCTTGATCTAGGATGCTCACAGTATCCCAGTTGAAACTATGATTATGTCTGCCCTTGTGTTGTGAAATTAAGGAGTTTTCATCATGTCTTCTGACTGCTAGTTGGTGTTCATAGATGCACTCTGCTAATCTTCTGTTACTGGTTGTTTCAGTCTTTACACTGTATGTTGTAGGTGACTCCTGTTTTTTGTTATGGGGCTGCTGGGTCATTGGTTTATTTAGGATGTTTTGGAGGGCTTTAGTTGGTTTGCGTTCTACCGTGATGCCATGTCATTGTAATAGGCTGTCGGTGGTTTCTGAAATGTTTTGGATGTAATAGCACTGTTATCCTTCTCACAGTATTGTTGGTTGTGCTATGGTAGGTTGAGTGGTCAGGCACTTTTTGATAATCATTTTGTTGGAAGATATTATATAGATGCTCTGTTTCCTTTTTCCAATGTTCATAGTTGTTGGATGTATTTGAGCTTGTCTAAATAGAATTCTTATACAGTTTTTCTTGTGGGAGGTGGGTTTGGTACTTTGGTAATTGAGCACTTGGTTGGTGTGAGTAGTTTTAAATAGATTTGTGTTTCTTATTTATCATCACTGCCTCTGCTGATGAGGACATCTAGGAAAGGGACCATGTGGTTGTTTTCTTCCTTCCTTGAGAATTTTATTCCTTTAACGATGTTGCTGATAGTTTCGTGCTTTCTCTAGTTGGTCTTTTTTTATTATGACAAAGGAGTCATCTATGTACTGTATCCATAGTTTGGGTTGTATGTGTGGGAGTGCTGTAGATTCCAGGTGTTACATTACAATCTCAGCTATGAGTCCTGAAAGTAGTGACCCCATGGTATTCCTTTGACTTGTTGATATATTTGTCTATTAAACTGAAAGTATGTGGTCAGGCACAGGTTATTAAGGTCCATGATTCTGGGGTATATCAATCTTGGTAAATTTGGTTAGGTAAGTGTTCTGTGTAGTGGTGTTGTCATGGATTCTTTTGCTAGTTCTGGATCTATGGATGTGAAGAGTGCTGTGACATTAAATGAGACCATGATTTCATCTTCGTCTATGTCAGGTCTTTAATCCTTTGGAGGCACTGTAGTGGGGAATTGAGGGAGTATTCACTTCTCTCTGTGAGGTGTCCAAGCTTATTTGTCAGTTCTTTAGCATTGTTGTAATTTGGGGTTCATGGAGGGGCTCTTGCTGAAATCCCTTTGTGTCATCCTTTGAATCAACAATTCTTACAGTACCAGGTGAGCTTCCTTCCATACTTAGCAAAATCAATTTTAGCTACAAATTTTGGAATTTAATTTTTGTTGCCGTAAATAGCAAAAGAGTGATTAAAATTTTGATTATAGAAAGCTATAAATGGTCAAAGTAAATTTGAAATAAGATGTTTAAATTAATTATAAAGAATCCTTAGAAAATGCTTTTGTTTTGATTTTTTAAAAAACTAAGGTTTTAAAAATTGGACATTATAGGAAACTAGAGGGAACTAAAAATTACAATTAAAGCAGAAGAACACTTAAACTCAACTTACAAGCAGAGAATGAAGCAATTTTTTTTAACATTGCACATATTGAAGGATATTTGAATATTTGAATAATGAACCCAGAAATTAATTTTAATAGTATCTGACTATAGATTTATTTATTAAATAAATATATTTATGATATATAGGTGGGTGGTTATATATTAAACATATTGCTGCCTTCCTCACACATAGGTGACATAGATAGACTGTGTCTAAAAGATATGGAAAAGGAACAAGTTCTACCTGGCGAAACTGAGACTGACATAGAAAAAGATGCTACAGTGGACATACAAAAGAAGTAATTAAAAGGGATATACAAACAACAAACTAATAAAATGACCTGGAGAATATTCTATATTAGAGTTACAAAATAATCTTATTAAAGTTTTGAAGAATTTTGTGAGAAGAGACAACAAAGGAAATCAAGTTCCACAGCATTATTTTAAGGGAGTATAACATCAAGATTGTTAGCAATAAAAAGAAGGAATATAACTGGTTTATTTGAACAAGGTTAAAATAAATATGCTATCTCTGGTGACAATGGATTGTTGCCGACAACAGGACTGAAATGACCATGCCTTACAGTTTGTAGATAAGAGATGGGATGTGGGCAGAAGAGACTATTTGTTGTATTTTAAGAGAAGGTGATTAGTAATTAAAATTGTTTGTACTTGTGATAAAGGTGGTAAGTCATTCCTTTATATATTTCTTTATTTACTATATTCTTTTTTCTATTATTCTCCTTTTTCTTTCTTGCTGCACCTTCTAATCATTATTTTTATTCTACACTTTCTTTATATTTATTTGTATTATTTTTTGTAATTTTAATCTTTAATAAAGGTTTTATCCTGTAAGAAAATAATGAGGAAAATATGTTGAATTTATCTATAGGAAGGATTTGTTGAATGCACAAGAAGGAAAAAAGTGAATTTTGAAGGTTTTGTTCTTGGTCTTAGGTTTCTTACTGAAGAAAGAAAAGCTTCTGGAACTGTTTTTACTACTGTATTATCAGTCTAAAGCTGCAACAGGTTTTCCCTGTCAAGACAGTCCTATGTATTTCACAAGGCGCTCATTAACTAACCCTCAATTTATTTATATGCATATTCAAATACTGGTGAGGCAATATTTACATAACTTGAGTTTGGGTATGTAGATATGTTGTAATTAATTAGGTGTGGTAAAAGAGTTCTGAACTACTGCATTATCCAGAAAGCTGCTCAGAAAACCCAGGAGCAATTACACACTTCTTCTATCACAGTTTGTAATATGCCAACAAGATACAGAAATGGAAATGGAGAATGGTATCTCTATTCCAGGGGTCCTCAACCTTGGCAACTTTAAGACTTGTGGACTTCAACTCCCAGCAAAGCTGGCTGAGGAATTCTGGAGTTAAAGTCCACAAGTCTTAAAGTAGCCAAGGTTGAGGACCCCTGCTCTATTCCATCTCCAAAGTGAAGTATTATGGCCAGCTAACTCTTTGGAATCTGGTATTAGTTCATGAAATCTACATGAGAAACATGCTCTTTGCTCTTGTAGCTAGACTGAACATCAAACAAATAATAGAAGACCTGTATAGGTTCCATCTGATGATATTTTGAATAGCTTTCTCCATATATATATATTAATTGAGACATCTTATTGGTTACACTTTATAAGTACTTTATAAGGAGTATAACCAATGTTTTGAATAAAACCCTTTCATGTAACTAATTTAATTTCAGCTAACCTTTAGCTCTGAGTACCCACTTCTCTTTTTTTCCACATTGCTAATTAAATTTAATGAGAACCCATTTGGCCTAGTGATTAAGTTATCAGGCTAGAAACCGGGAGTCCATGAGTTCTAGTCCCTCCTTAGCCTCCCAGCCAAATAGATGACTCTTGGCCAGTCACTCTATTTCAGCCCACTCTGTTTCAGGAAGACGGTAATGACAAACCATTTATGAAAAGCCCTGCCAAGAAAACTGACTCCCAACACACAAACACACACACACACACACACACACACAGAGAGAGAGAGAGAGAGAGAGAGAGAGAGAGAGAGAGAATTTCCAAACTGGAGGTTTGTTTTTCAATTGTTTTAATCAGCTGCATCCATGTATTTCATCAACTCAATATATAATAAACTATAAGAATGTTATTTGCATACAGCATTGAGGGACCATTGTTTTGTCCTTTCAAGTTAGAGCTGATAATGGAGAGACAACTTAAACTTTGTATATACTTTTTAAAAACCTTCTGTTCTGACAAATATAACTATATACAAGTATATATAAGTATATACTAATTGCCCCCTCTGGTTAGTAAAATAGGATATAATGACCAGCAGTATACACAATTTTTACTTTCTGATATTAATCCTGAAATAATATAAGATTGCCAAGTTCTGCGTGATGGCAGACAAAATTAGACAACGAATAACCAAGAGAAATTGAATGTGTTTGAGTAGGGAATGGCTTTGCCTCAGCATTACCCACTGGTCATTTTTTTTATGTCCACTACTGTACCCTCCTCAGATGTGTCAGGAGCTCTACAATTCTATAGTTTAGGTTAGTTTTAACTAATAAGAATATTAGCATATTTTTCTATGTGTCACTCATTTATTTTTGGATGCTTTGGATATCTGAAAACTATTTTTTCTTCTTTCTTTCTGCTGGTTAATGACTGCATTAAAGTTATTTGATTTGAATTGAATTTTGAGTACCATTTTTTTCTTCCTGATTATATATATTTTCCTTTTTTGATGGTTGATTGTTTCTATAAGATATAGGCTGGTCATGGTAATTCATAAATGGCCAGCCTATATCTTATAGAAACAATAATCTTGATGGGATAATAACTTCTGGCAAGAAGAAATGATTCAGTTCTCCCTGTCATTTCCCCTAGCTGTGTTTAAATTTTTAAGTTTAAAATTTTAATGCAGCTGTGTCTGTAAGGAGCCATAAAGGTATCAAACTTGTGGCATATTCATCATGGCAACAGTTTGCAAAGGACCCAATTTATACACTTCCATAATGATAGCTGACAAAAATGTCATAAATATTATGATGTATATGTTATCTGCTCTCACCCTGCTCCCCACAAATGCCTGAGTTTTGAGGTGCTAGTTAATCATGTTCATATAATACCACATCAAGTTGCATCCTTAAAAATTCTCCCATGACTATAGACGTACTGTACATGTTAATATACTGAATATCAGCCATGAAGGGCAAAAGCTCATAAATAGCTCACTATTGCAATTCTCTTTTATTCTATGTAATGAAATTTTTCAAATACTTGGATTTGACAAAACTGTTTCAATTGTTGTAATGTAAAAGAGTTATTCATATGTGAATCCCCTTTGCAATCTATTTATGCAAAAGGAGTTTTTTATTCATTCATGATGGAAGTTGGGTAACTTGAATAACCACTTTTCACAAGGGCTTCCCTATATTTTATAAAGCCAGATGCTCTAGAGAGATAAGCTGGTTGACACCATTTGTCATTTTGCATATAACTGAGAACACTTAAAGAATTTTAAGCAAGGCATGGCATTTCCTGCCATTGTATTCAAGCTATCCTGGGTGATGCTATTTCTGTCTCACCAGTTATATCATAAAAAGGAAGTGAATTTTTATTGACAGGATATTTTCAATAAGCCAATATATTTCCAAGAGCTTAGAAACAGAATTGACTATCTTCTATGTAGTATTCCAGTGTCAATGTATATATTTCTTGCATGTTAAATTTTCCAATGATTTCAGTAGGTACATGTAAAGTTTTAGATCCAGAACTGACAACCCATGTCTTGTTGGATCATTGTTTCAGAGATAGTTCCTTACCTAAATAAGAAATAGAATAACTATGGCCAGGCAAAAAAAAATCAATGGAAGCAGGAATGACTTCCAGGTTCCTGTAAGCTTCCTTGTGGGAAGCTGCTAGGAGGCATTGGAAATCTTCCCTTCCCTTCCCTTCCCTCTTTTTTCCTGCCACATTGAGTTTAGATTTCCTGCTGGTTTTCCCATTGCTTAATAAAAAAAAATAATGGACACAGAATGGAATGTTGTGAAGAAAGTATGTAAAAGGAGTCAGGACTCACCTTGTCAGTCTGTCCATCTGGAGGATAATTGTTTTTGAAAACCAAACATGACAGGATCAAATCTGGAGATAGACGCCTTTAAAAATTAGCAGGATCCAGCCAAAATCTGCAGAAGAAAAAAATCCAGAAAAAAAATGTTAATCACTATCAAAAAACACTTCTGTGGTGGCTCAAATTGTTGCCAGCACCTCCATTCTAAGCTTCCCTCCCCTTTCTTTCCTGATCACATAACTTTATTTTCATAAGGTGAGGGATGTTTCAAAACTGAGGGACACTTATGTAACTTTTTACACATTCTCATTTTAATTTTTAAAAGTTAAAGCAGTCAAATCCTTTTATTACATGAAAATGTATTCTTGTACTTATGACAGTTTTAACATTTATGTGTGAGTTTAAAATGTTAAATAGCACATGGCTGGATGGATAAATTGCTTTGGCACAAGAATTTTGTCAAGCATGAAATCATGATGGTGGGGGAGAGAAGAACTGTTATTTGAATTGTTCATGACTGAAATATTATGACAGGACAATATAAAAGGGAACCTAAAACACCATTAAATTCAATGGCACAATTATCATGTTGCATGGCTGATTCTGTTGAAAAGTAACAAATGATGAAACTTCAGTGGGAGTCAGTCAGAATAAAATATCCAAGCCCAAATCTTGCAAACCGTCAGGCCAGCCCACACAAAGAAAACTGCTTTGTTAATATTCATGGACAGAATGCACACCTGTGCGCCAATCAATCTCCACTTCCCTAAAAAGTCACTTTACCTCTTCTCTTATCAGAAGCATGCCCAGCAACATAAAGGATAGCACAGTATTAAAGGAAAATATTCTGAATGGAAGACTTCACAGCATTAAGAAATCTTAAAATGGTAAGTGGCTAATAATATATACAATAGGGATAGGAGGGCAGAATGGACATTTGACTGTAAGGAGATAGAAATGCAACTGGTAGGATGCTATTGTTCAGCATGGGGATTGGGGGAAAGAAACGTTGGGATAAAGACTTTTATCATATATTTCCAAAAGGAAATGCAAGAAGCCATGTATCCTTAATAGGAAAAAGGAATGTTGGAAATCGTCCAGAGAGGGTTAGAGAGCATCTCCCTGTATTCTCCTAGGAGCAGATGAATTGCCAAGTTCTCTTTCTCTCATATGCAACTCTTTAAAAACTCAGATTCTTCCCATCTTGCCATATAAATGTTAAAGATGAGAAACCTTCAGGAAAAAGTAGCAGACATAATTCAGATGGTTATGAATCCATAATCAATTGAATCCAGTTTTTAAAGCTAAATACTCAGAGAGTTGTGCCTAGTTGATCAAACTTGTCTGGTTTCTATCATCTATGCAGTTTTGAAAGGTCTACCCTCTTTGTGAAAAAATACTGTAAATGTTATTATGTTTTAATTAAAAATGAACTAAATGAAATTCTCACTGATTCATATTTGTAGCTTCCATCTAGATCAAATTTTATTTAAAAAAAAACCCAATTCCCATTTCCTTCCCATTTTATTCTTCTGTACTTCTAGTCAGGTTCAGTTCTGAAATGCACTTCCATAATTTTAGAAGTGGTAAATAGTAAGTGCTTATTTGATGTTACCTGCCACTGTGATAACTTGGTTGAGTTTTACAATCTCAAACCCTTTTGCAACACAAGGAGGAAATTAAGTTTTTTAAAAAAAGGATAAATGCATTCTGAACATCTTTTTCATGTTAAGTTATTTCACAGCCTCATTCAAGAAAACAATACTTTTGTAAGACAAGACTTTATTCCAAAGACCCAAATGCATAACCAAATATAAAAAGGAGAAAAACAATCTAAATAACATTTTTGTTTATTATGTACAAAATTGCTAAGAGATGATGGTTAACAAGTGCAGTGTTGAGAATGGATGATTTTAGTAATTGCTGAAACAGTATGAGAATTAAACTTTATAATCATATGACTGATTTTTTAAAATTGATTTTTATGTCGTGTTCATTTGGTGCAAACTTTTGGTAACCATATGAATAGATTTGTCTCCATGATGATCTAGCCCTAACCTGATCCTCAGGTCTTCCAATGTTGTCACAATCTCCATCTTGCTTTTAAATCCTATTCTAAAAGTCAAGGATGGATGTTGTTCTGTTTTCTGCTTGGTTCAGCATTGAAGAGGCAGCAATAGAAACAAGTACTTCTTTATTGAAGGTCAAAACAGAAACTAACAAACATTGCTCCACCCCTATTTATACATTCAGCTCTGGGCGGCATCAGCCAATGAATGCACAGTATTCTCCCGCTCAAATGCATGCTAACAATCTTGTAGACAGGAAGTCTGGCTGGCAGGCCACATGGTCTACTAACCGTTCCTGCACAATCCCAGCCACCTGCTTCATAAATTCAACTCAATACATTACACCCCTCCCCCCTGGCTCTTTGACATTTACAAAGCATTTTTGTTGTCAAAGACTACACACATTCAAAAGGCACACTGGCACTCAGTGTTACATAGATCTAACATTACTCAGTTCAGTATCAAGAATACTTAAGCATTTCAGTTTGTAAGAAAACACATAAGCATTCACATTTCAAAAGATCATACATAAGCATTTACATTTCAAAGAACCATACATAAGCATTAAGTTTGCAGTAAAAATACATAAGCATTTTAAGCTTGCAATGCCAAAAACCTTACGTAGTCCTTTAGATATTTCGGTGGGCCTTTCGCCCGCTCCGAACATCTCGGAGCTGCTGCTAGCTCCTGATCTGCAAGCTCGCCTGCCAGGCTTGGCAGACCAGGGCTGTGTGACCCGTCCGACACGGGTAGAGCCGATTCGTGAAGGCTGGCCTGTTCCAGTAGACCCAAGCCTGTGTCCATTTCCCTTTGGCTGGCCTGTTCCGGTAGGCCTGAACCAGAGTTCCGTGGTGGTGTAGAATCCACCGGATCGGCATGAAAAGCTGATTGAGAGCAATGTCCCATGGGCGCAATGCCTGAGTTAGGAGCAGCCTCATTGGCAAAACCCCAGTTTGGTGATCACAAGGTCCCGCTTTCGCTGAGAGACTCCGATGCACGATCGCAATCGTGTTCCTCCTCCCCCCCCGAAAGCAGAGCCAGGAGTGGAAGAGTGGCATGGCAACCTCCAACGCAGCTGGTCAATGTGCCGACGGAGCACACGACCGTCTTCCAGGGCCACTTCATATGAGAGCGGCCCTGACACCTTGCAAACCACAGCTACCACCCACAGTGCTTCTTGGCCATAGTTGCGTGCCCAAACCGGATCACCCACTTGCAAGTGCCTTGGTGCCTTAGGCTGCGGCACTTGTGAAGCAACCCGGTCCGGGTGCAAGCGATCCAGTTTTGTGATCAGGCGTCTCCCCCATTGTAACTCAGCTGGGCTTTTGCCCGTCGAAGTGCAGGGCGTTGTGTGTTGGCAGAGTAGGAAATCTGCCAACCTGTGGTGCCAATTGCCAGATGTGATCCTCTTCAGGGATTCCTTTGTGGTTCTAACCATGCGCTCCGCTTGGCCATTAGAGGCTGGGTAAAAAGGAGCTGAGGTGGCATGCCTAATCATATTTGCCCTTAAAAAGGACTGAAATTCTGCAGATGTAAATTGAGCTCCATTGTCCGAGACTATGACATCTGGGAGCCCATGCGTTGCAAAGATGCTGCGCAGAACCTGGATGGTCCTGGCAGTAGTCATAGTAGACACTGAAACGACCTCTAGCCACTTGGAGTGACTGTCCACAACAATGAGGAAGAGTTGCCCCTGAAAGGGGCCAGCAAAATCAATATGAATCCTCGACCAAGGGGCTTGTGTGGTCTCCCATCTATGTACAGGAGCATGTGGCATTTCTGGCCTTGACTACTGGCAAATGAGGCACCTGTGGACCTGGGCCTCGATATCTTTATCGAGCCCAGGCCACCAAAAGTAGCTGCGCGCGAGTGCCTTCATCTGGATTATTTCCGGATGTCCCTCATGCAGAGAATCAAGGACTCTAGTCCTCAGTGAGGTCGGGATTACTACCCTACTGCCCCACAGGATACAACCCTTAAAGGTGGATAACTCATGCTTCCTTTTCCAAAAACTCTGGAAGTTAGGGCCAGGACACGTTTCCGACCATCCTGTAAGCACCCAGTTCAACATGCGGCTCAATGTGCTATCAGAAACTGTTTCTGCAGCAACATCCCCTGCATTAAGGGGAGACTCTGGCAAATCCTGGATAGCCAGGATGTGGTTGGCTGGAGCAAGATCTGACTCTAATAGCTGTAGAGGCAACCTATTAAGGCCGTCTGCATGGCCCATTTCTTTACCCGGTTTGTGAACCAGACAATAGTCATAAGCAGATAGGAATATTGACCACCTCAACATCCTAGGAGAGATGATCTGGGGTGTCTGCTTGTTCGTAGTGAACAACCCCAAAAGTGGCTTATGGTCAGTGAAGACCGTGAAATGGCGGCCATACAAAAAGTCGTGAAACTTTTTGATGCCAGCCACAATGGCCAATGCCTCCCTATCTATTTGCGCATAATTCCGTTCCGCTGAAGAGAGGGTTCTGGAATAATACGCTATGGGAACTTGTGTTCCATCAGCCTTAAGATGGCTTAACACAGCTCCTATTCCGTATGGGGATGCATCGCAGGCAATGCTGATTGGAAGCTGCTCATTAAAATGAGCCAACACCGCATTAGATGACAGCAATGCTTTAACTGCTGCAAAACTCCTCTCATGGACACTTGTCCACTTCCATGGGGCCTCCTTGTCCAAGAGCCGGTGTAACGGCTCTGCCACTGAGGCCTTGTGGGGGAGGAAAGCATGATAGAAGTTAAGGAGTCCCAGGAAGGCCTGAAGCTCTCCCTTTGTCTTGGGACTGGGAGCCTGCTAAATTGCTTTGAGCTTGGATTCAGCAGGATGAATGCCTTTGGCATCTATATGAAACCCCAGGAATTCTGTGGAAGTGACTCCAATTTTGCATTTCTCCTGTTTGAGCTTCAGCCCCGCTTTGCAGAAACGTCGCAAGACAGCCCGGAGCCTGTCACCGAGGTTTTCAACTGATTCCCCTGTGATGAGGACATCATCGAAATATGGGCATACACCCGGAATATTGCGGAGTGTGCACTCCATGACACTCTGGAAGATGCCAGGGGCTACATTAACCCCGAACTGTAACCGTCGCACCTTGAAAGCTCCCCGGTGGGTCACAATGGTTTGGGCCTCCACCGTAGTGTCGTCCACCGGCAGCTGCTGGTACGCCTGAGCCAAATATAATTTGGCGAAAATGCGACCTCCCTGTAGAGATGCCAAAATGTGGCTGACTACAGGCACCGGATAAGAGTGCTGCTGGAGAGCTTTGTTTAACGTGCATTTATATTCGGCACAAATGCGGACTTCTCCATTGGCCTTAAGTGGCATGACAATGGGGGTTTCCCATGGACTGCTATCAACTGGTTCTAAAATGCCTTGCTGTAACAGCTTGTCCAGCTCTGCAATGATTCTCTGCTTCAGGGCAAAAGGCACCCGACGAGGTTTAATCCTTATCGGTTCTAATGAAGGGTCTAACCAAAGTGCAATTGGAGGCCCTTTGTATGCCCCTAACTCTGAGCTGAAGACATCAGCAAACTCTTTACACACCGCCGAGAGGCTCGATGTTTGCAAGCTATTTAACCCAGTCACTTGAATTCCCAAAGCATCAAACCAATCGAGCCCAATTAAGCTGGTCCGGTTGCCCTCAACAACTACGACTTCCAAGGGACCCTCGAATTTCCTGAACTGCACTCCCAGTGTGGCCTCCCCCTTGACGTTTACCTGGGAATTTTGGAAGTCAGTTAAAACGAGGTTCGATGGCTTGAGCTTAATGCGCTTGCCGCTTCACCTACAAATCTGCTGAAGGGTCCTTTGGGACATTATCGATAGAGCTGAACCTGTGTCCAGCTCCATGTCAGAAGGAACTCCATACAACTTGACTTTGAGGTGTAATTTCTCCTTGAGTGGGCGATGGGCGCCTGTCCTAAACACGCTCTTTTATTTGTGCAAAAGCCCACCCTGTGTTGACTGGGGACCCCAGTACTTTTCCGAGGCAACTCTTCTGAGGAATGCTCTTTCCTGCGACCCAAACGGCGGCGATGTGGCCTTGCTTGCCACACGCCCAGCAAGTTGCTGTGCGGAACCGACAGTCAGCCCATTTGTGTCAGCCTCCGCACCCGATGCATCGAGAGAGGGAAACTGTCTTGTCAGGTTGCCGCTGAGGCCTTCTTTCCGGAGGTTGCTGCAACCGATCGACTTCGTGGTCCGATTTGGAGTCTTCAGCAGTCTCGGCGTCCTCGTGGTGGATGGCCGCCGTGCAAGAAGGGTTCTTGGAGATCCGCAAGGCCTTAACAGCTCTGCCGGCTGCTTCTTCGGCTGTTATCTCCCTCAGCGCATCTTGGAAAGAGATAGTCTCTTTAGCAAAGATCTTCTGTTGCAGTTCTCGGCTCCTTAGACCACAGACTAAGCAGCCTCTCTTCAAGGTCTTTGAACTCGCACGGCCGTGCAGCTTGGCGAAGAGCGGCTATGAAGTCGGCAGCAGACTCTCCGGGGCGCTGGTCTCAGTGCTCAAAAGCGTGCCGCCAAGCAATGACCAAAAACGTGGGCTCAAAATGTTTTTTGAGCATCTTCTTAAGTTCTGCGTATGCAATGGACTCAAGTGGCGCTGGCGTAACCAAGTTCTCGGCGATATCGAAAGTTGCTTGACCGCAAACACACAGGAGCATCGCAGCCTTCAATCCATCGTCTTGAATTTGGTTTACCTCAGGTAGTTTTCAACTCTCGTGACATAGGAGCTCCACCTCTCCGGATGAGCGACGTCGAATTCGGAGAGCTTCCTGATCTTCGCCATGGTGAGTCTTTCGCGGCCTTTTCAATGTCTCGTGCTGCGCAGGCCTCCGTAGGACTTCCAGGGTGAAGTCTTGGAAGCACTCTCCCCCAGCGTTTCCGTACTGGCAGGATAGAGTGAGGGGAGGGTGGAACGCCATTCCAACCAAGCGCTTGCTAGGCCTTTCCCCCGTAGTGACTCAGCTCTTCGAATTGCGGCAGCATGATCCCACCTTCGTCGCCAATATTCTGTTTTCTGCTTGGTTCAGCATTGAAGAGGCAGCAATAGAAACAAGTACTTCTTTATTGAAGGTCAAAACAGAAACTAACAAACATTGCTCCACCCCTATTTATACATTCAGCTCTGAGCGGCGTCAGCCAATGAATGCACAGTATTCTCCCGCTCAAATGCATGCTAACAATCTTGTAGACAGGAAGTCTGGCTGGCAGGCCACGTGGTCTACTAACTGTTCCTGCACAATCCCAGCCACCTGCTTCATAAATTCAACTCAATACATTACAGATGCATTTGCTCCGCCTTTGTCTAGTGAAAGGCATTTACTAGATCATTTCTATTCCATGTGCGGGCCTGAATCCTGACAGCACAGTATCCAGGCAATCCATTTTCTCTAGAATATTTGATTCAGCACCATTGTTCCAATAGCCTTCTGCTAAAAGGAAAAGCTGTAGAATGGGCAGTAGTAGTTCAATGCTTCAGGGTCTAGATAGGGCATTTAAGAAGAAAGTGTACTATAGCTATCTTTAAGAACACCAATAGAGTGTTCTCACCATGAGCAATTAGCAATCTCCCTGATTCTGAAAATCACCTTATCCCTAGCTACATATCTGATGAAATTAAGAGGGGGAGGGAGGCAGCCTCAGGTGGCAGACAATACCCTAGAGAGTATCCTGTCATAGAGGTCACAAATCAAAAGGAATCCCAGGTAACTAAACAAAATGATGTCCAAGTCCTTATTCCGGACCTTATCCACATGGAGCCAAGACTTAAGCAAAACTGGGTGACTTTGTTAATGAAATAATGTGCTAATTGACCAGCAACTGGGTAGGAACTCTTGATGTTGTTGTTTTTTTCCTTAACAATGAATTGACAACCTGAAATACAACTAACAGGAGGAGAACTCTGACACAATGAGAGAGGATATATAATGCTGTTTTATCTTTCTTATGGCCAAAGCATTGGTCTGAATGTGGGCGTGAAGTTATGCTCAGGCAGATTCATTCCTTGACCACCTCCACCAGCACTCTAGATGTCACTTCTGCCAGTTCATCTCCTGCAGTCTCCCAGTAAACCAACAAACCATCTAAGATTGACCCACTGAGAGAAGCTACAATTTTATCAAGGGCTCAGTATATTGTTGTCTCTAGCCCAGTTGGGTTGAATCCCAAGATTTTGGGGGTTTTTTTTATTCAGAAACAATAACCATGCAGAATGAGCATTTAGGCCTTTATTCCAAAGCAGTATAAGGAAATAAAATAATAACATAACATGACATAATGTAACATTTTAAGAATATTCAGAAATTCTGAGGTGTATAACAGGATAATAATCAACTAATATTGAAGAATAATGAAGATTATAATTTTTTTCATTCATTTCATTCATCCATTCACTCAAATTTATAGAGCCAATCTCTTGGAAAAATTGTCAGGCAGATGAGGAGGAGGGATCAAGCCTTGAGTCATTGCATAGCCGCAAGAAACCTAGGGCTGACCACCACCACAACTTCCATGGGACCGTATCTGTTTGTTCCCAAGAAAAGAAAAGCAGCCTGGGGAGATTCCTGTAATATAGATAGAATACCATAAAGTTGTCAACTTGAACTTTTCGCTTGTGGATCTGATTGCTTGCGCCTGACACAACTTCACATTTGTGACTAAGACAGCTATCAAAGAATATTCAAGAATACTGAAGAACACAATATGACAATTAAGCAAAGCTTGTACATTCCTTCTATCAGTCAGGGAATCTGATATATGATGTTAGGAAGAGCCTTTCAAAACTAGCAAACATGCAACATCCTCCTGGTTAGGTCTGCATTAAAGTTCCATCCTGTGGGAATTTTGATTAAGTTATTTCAGCTCTGAACCACCCTTACTCTCACCCCTTTTTGATTATGTTATCTCACAGGAGTTTGTCAAGGAAAAATTCTTCATATCTTAGAATGCTACTTGGTTGGAATGTTGTGTCTAGTTCTATCAAAAATGAGACCATCCAAGTTAAAAAGGACCATATGCCATGTGGCCATCTGTTTTCTGAAGTTTTTCAATTGACAATACAAAAGATGATCCTACTTTATACATATGATCCACAAAGGGCAAACCAAAGTATAACTTAAGTATAACTGTTTAGTAATTAAAATAAATGCTGATTTAATTCTATATTACACTCAACTGTTACATGGGAATATGTACCATGCACCTAAAGGAATCTAATTCATCTTCCTCCCCAGTCTTCATATGAACACCACGAGGTCATCCCAGAATAACAACAGCAAATCACCTGCCAGATTGTAAGGAAACTCTCCAAGCACCATCAGAAACCATTGGGATCCATGAAGTATCTGAGGCAAATCGTTGGATTTGGTCCATCAGTATGAACATCTCAGATGGCAATCATTTGCACTTGGACAGGAAATAATCCAACCATTGCAAAAGAACAGTAGTAATGTTCCATCTATCCAGATCACATAAACCTTTTTTTTTTTTTAAAGAAAGGCAAGGTCCAAAGTGTGTTCTACATTGTTGAATCCAAGAACACCTGAAACAAGCCCATGGTAGCCAAGAAAGCCATTAACCTCTGGGCCCAACTGAACTCAGACACATGGAGATTGAAGTCCTCCAACAACAGAAGGCAAGCAATTGTCACCAGCAGTCCAGCAACTAGGACCAGAGTCAAGAAAGGAACCCTATCAGTATCAAAGAAGCCATTATGCCAGCAGGCTCCAACTTGTCTCTACAGCTCAACTTAATACAAAAGCATTCTCTCCTTGCCACTGCTGGAACAGAAACACATAACTGGTAAGGTTTCTTAATAGATCAGTGCCACCCCACCCCCAGTCCTAGTCTCTAGGCTGAAGAGGATCCAAACCCCAGCCAGGCAGATTTCAGAGGCAGTAATATCATTAGCATCACCTACTGTAGCTGGATCTCAGTAATACATACCAGATTCTCTGTGCTCACCCATCTTTATATCATGGAGGTGGTTTTAATGCAAATGTTTAACAGTCACACCCCAAGGCCAGATATATGGTTCACCATATAATTTGATAAAATACAAGAATATTAATGCTAGTTGGTCAGTTCATATTATTAAAACATCAGTGTTAAATCCCTTTAATATAACTACTGTTTGCAATTATACTAGGCATGTTTTTCAAAAGCAAGTCCATCTCTGTTCAATTAGATTTACAGCATACACTATTACAAATTTTAGAAAAAATATGGAGTGACAATTACAATCTAAAACTGGCTGATTTAAGTCGTAACTAAACAAATGTCTGCTGTTTCAAGGTTTTGTACAAATTATTTTCTTTCAACTCATAAAAATGATTTGCTTTAACTATGGGTGCATAATGTACAAAATTCTTCATAAAGGAAATTTATCTGGTCACTAAGAGTTAACACCAACTATATCACATAATCAATCAATCAATCAATCAATCAATCAATCAAAAGTATATTAAATATAACAAACATCTGTAAGTTTCACTTTCTCCTTTTAAAGCCTCAAAACTGTATCTTCAACAACCTGAGAGAAGATACTGTACAGCACCTAAATTTAATATTTATGAGGTACAATACATCCTTTCATGCATCTGAATAAAAATAAGGTGTCCTGATTTTTAAGTTCATATATGTACTATTTACCTAACAATCTATCTTGTTGCCATTCAATTGTGTCATGTGGCATGACAGTTTTAAAAATATTATTCCCGTCTTGTGGAAGCTTATCATGGGAATTCCAGTCTGTGGACTGATAGTGAAAGAGGAGCTACAGTTTGTGTTTCTGAGTGTTACATAAGACATTAATGTTATCAGTTATTTAATATTGAAATGCAGTGTCCTGAATCCTATTCATATAAATATCATTTATTTTAATTCTGCATGAATAATTATGATCTGATGCATGATGTGCTTTTGATGTTGCTTATAGAAACCAAATGTAAAGTCAAACAGACTGATCTGGTTTAGCTACATTTCTGTGGAGACTGGAATAGGTGATATTATATGAATATATTTTTTCTCATTCACTATATATATATAAATTCTAAAGACGTCCTTTGATGTTTAAAACAATATCTTCTATATAACTATGTTTCTGGGTATTTATATACCTAACTTCAGCCAGATAGAGCAAGAGAAAGTGTTGTTGGAAAGTAGGTATGATATAGATATTTTTCCACCGGCCATACCTGGCATAACTTAAAGCAAAGATGGCACTTCGTGGCTATGACACTATGATGAAAATAACATGTAGAAAAAGATTTAAAAAGAGGTTATGATTATATTTCACTAAAATCAATGAGATAGTCTCACAGAACTCATTTGAATGTGATATAAGGTTAGATAACACTGAGATTAAATTATTTAAGCAAATGCTTGAAGAAAATGAATTCAGTTGGAATGAAGTGCTAATGAGCTTTACCGAGACTTAATCTATTTATTCAAATTTATTATAGAGTAATCTAATTTGGATTGTTGTCTACTTCTTTCTTGGCACAGCAGAAGGTAAGGCAATTTACCATGCATTATATTTTGCCTCAGAACAATTTCATGTTTATTTTAACAAGGAAGTAGATAATAATACTCTTTTTCATATTTTATATTGATTAATATAAATTAATTTCATTAATTCATGTACCAATTTTTTGTCAGCTGTACCAGCAAGTAAATACAGCTACCGAACCTAATGATGTTACATGTATTTTGTAGGGTATTATTATGTGTGCAATTCCAACTATATATAATCATGATGTCATGTGTTCATGTGTATGTATGTGTGTTTGATTACTGTCTACAATGAATGGTAGAGCTCTTCAATTTTTAAAAATTTGAGATCTTTTCTATATTTGTGCTTGCTGTCTTTCCCCAACCATTATAGTAAAAGTTGATGGTATTTTCTTGAAGAGCAAATGAACATTAATGGAGCGATGACTTAGCTCCATTATATTTTAAATTTCCAAGGTTTCTTTTGAAAAGAGAAATTTTTCTCTTAATTAGCTGTTAACCTCTTAAAATCTTATTATGTTATATAATGTGTGATAAAATCTAATTATAAATGTGATAAATTGTTCTCCCTCTTCAAGTTTGTGAACTATCTAGAGCAGGGTTGTCAAACTCGCAACGTCATGTGACGTGTCACGACTTATCGTGACTTTTTCCCATTGCCGGCAATGGGGTGGGCGCAGTTTCGCTCTGATGCATCCGGCCCATGGGCCGGCAGTTTGACACTGCTGATCTAGAGTGAGAGATAAATATAGTGGATCAGAGCCAAATTTTAGAGGAGCAACATGAAGATATAAGAGTCCTCTTGTAGCAAGTGCAATTTGTTTCAGTGACTTGGTCACTGAACTTGGTCACTTAAGTCATCACTAAATGAAAATCAGATGACTTCAATTTTATTTCAGATTTGCTTTACAGCATCAAAATGACACAACCCCAAAAATTTTCAGGCAGCAAGGCCATTGGGTCAGAGGGATCTAATCAGCTAACGAAGGTCATAATGCTAAGCTTGTTATGAGCAGCATGATAGCCTAGAGGCAGCAACAGATATTTCTCTATCAGGGCACCAAGAGAAAATATTTGCTGTGAACTCCGCATAGGCATTTGGAAGGGCATCCGGCCAGAAAACACTCAGTCATCCCAACTCCACCCCAATAAAAGGGATTACAGGGTCGTAAAAAGAAAAAAAATGCTAAGCTTGTTAACTTTTTAGGGATGCACTGCATTGCAGAAAAAAGCAATTCAGGAAAAGCTAGCTTGTTTAAGCAATCTTTCTACTCTGGGGGGAAATGGAAAAAGATGCAATATTGTACTGCAGGTATTTGTTGTTTATCATCTGTCTCATTTAATAACCATTCAAAGTTACAACAGAGTAAAAAAAAAGTTTTGCAACCCTTGCAGTATCCCTTAATCATATGATTGCCATTCAGACCTTTCACAACCAGCATTCATGTATGACTACTTAAGCGTCTCATGGTAAAGTGATTACCATTTGTGTGCTTCACAACTGAGATGAATAAACAGTGTTGTTAGAGAAGGCAGAGGTAAAATCATAAGTCATAGTCATGTGAAGTTTCACTTATTGACTGTGGCGTTTCCCTTAACAATTGAAACGATGGCATGACATTTTGTTTAACGACCATAATACTTAATGACAGTCCCAATTGTGGTTGCTAAGCAAGGACAACTGGGAATATGGGATACACACATACACATACACAAACACACACACACACACACAGAGAGAGAGAGAGAGAGAGAGAGAGAGAGAAATATTGCAAAGATTGTAAATGCATATGTCGGTCACAGAGTTACTTTTTCATCACCACTGTAATTGCAAATTGTCACTGTTCAAGATAATTACTAAACAAGGAATACCTATAGTTGGTTCAATTTATCTAGAAGGCAGTATGTTAGGAAATGCTGATATGCACCTTTAAAATATTTAAGGTGAGCTGTCCTAAAATTATCTGCAGGGAGATATTTATACTTACAAATGTATAAAATGAATGAATTTAGAAAAAAAGAATGAATCCAATTATTTTCAGAATTTGCCTTGTGTATTCTCTAGCCAATGAAGTCTGTTATGAAACAATAGGCTGCTTTTCTGATAAACCCCCTTGGTCAGGAATACCTGGGAGGCAGCTGTTTGGCTTACCAGCATCTCCAG
Source organism: Azemiops feae (assembly GCA_023970755.1). Lineage (NCBI taxonomy): Eukaryota > Metazoa > Chordata > Lepidosauria > Squamata > Viperidae > Azemiops > Azemiops feae. The sequence goes on from JALGBA010000004.1 coordinate 3,039,112, forward strand.
AAAAAATGAATATCTCTTTCTCCCTTTTCACAAAAGAAACTGGAAATCTCTCACAAGTATGATTATTATGATTACTATTGTCGTTGCTTCCTGCTGCTGTTTTATTATCTGTTTATATTTTATTTATTATTGTACATATATCTTATTTTTTTTCTTCCATATCATCCAGAAACAGAGATGGATTTATTTTTTAGACTCTGACTAATTAGATGGATAAAAATGCATACTGAATAAATGTATTTAACATTGCTAGTTGCAGATCAGTGCAATTATAGTTCTTATTTGGCCAGTAATTGTCTGAATTAGTACTAATCAACTCACTGAGTTACCTAAAATACCAAAAATGGCTAAAGATATTTGCAACTGAGAATTAGAAAAAAAGCTATTTTTTTAACAGATTGGCTGCAAGGTTTGACCACTTATGATCTGATGACTAAGGCAAATCAGTGTTTTTTATTGTTTTTTTGCCATCTGGATAACAGCAATGGCATGATAACCTTGTTTCATATCTTAGTCAGAGAAACTGTGAAGTTAATTGGTAAAACTGTCGATTGGAAGCGGTCAGAAACATCTATTTATAATGGAATCTAAGGTTCAAGGTACATGTAGCTAAAAGATATACAGTGTGTTACTCAGTGGTGGGATTCAAATATGTGAACAACCGGTTCTCTGTGTGGATGCCGCTTCCGGAAGTCCATTCTGGGCTTGGGCAAAGAAAAAATAGCTACCGGTTCTGCCAAAGTGGTGCGAACTGGCTGAATCCCACCACTGATGTTACTTCAGACTTTAAGAGCTTTTAGCAATTGCCTAGATTTGGCCATGAATTGGGTGAGACTGTTGAACCCACTCATTTATTTCTCATTAAAAAATATAGAGATTTGTTAAGTTTGGCTTTATGAGAATATTTAGGACCAAGAAAATAGGTTACATTCTTTGCTTTGAAAATGTTAGATACTTGAAAAAATTTGTTATATCATTATCTTTAAATTCCCCCGCAGAGAATATTGTACAATAAAATATCAAGTCTCCAAAATTCTAACTTCTCCCCATTGAGGAAAACTCACTTTGTTATCCATGGATATACAAGCACTGGAAAATATGGCTGGGTTGTGGAGCTGTGTTTGGTATGAGATTTCCTTATTCTGGGGAAAAGAGGGGGAAATTTTAATATGCCTCTTTTGCCTAACAAATACATGGTTTAAGTCATGGGTTGGCAATCTAGAGTACATCAGGGGACTACTGTTATTCCAAACAACCCTCCAATTGTTTTCATTGGTTGCTTTAAAATAATCATATTTATTTATAATAATGCCCTTGGATCATTTGCTGGGTTTATTGTTTTTCTTCCCTTTGTGCAATCGGAGTGTTTTTATTTTCATGAGTCATAAGATTTCAGTAGGAATATTTTACAGATCAGTTGTTGCCTACTCATAAAGCACTATGATGTTTATTATATGTGCTAATGTGCAGGAAATTGGTAGATGACCCAGGACTGTGTGGCCTGGGGCTGAATTACAAATCCCTGTGGATCTTAAGAACTCGGTGATCAGGTATTTTTTTAAAGGATCTATTTTGTTGACATTAATCATCCAAATGTAATTTTTTTTTATACATCATTTTAATGCTATAGCTTCTGGTGGATGTGGAAGACATTAACTGTTTTGCTGTTGACTGGGAAGATGGAGCTAAATGCACGTATTTCATTGCTGGCAGCAATATCCGTGTTCTTGGAGCAGTGATAGCTAAATTTATCTTTACTATGATGGTGAGATTTTAAGTTAAATATATTATGAAACATTGAAGGCCCTGATATTACCTGCAGAAATGACATACTATCTATTTACCAATATATCTGTATTAATTGTACAAAATAAACTTAAAAGCATTTTATATATTAAAATAGGAATGTTTAGATCAAGCCTCTAAGCCAGGGATGTCCAGCCTTGGCAACTTTAAGACCTGTGGACTTCAACTCCCAGAATTCCACAAGTCTGTAAGTCTTAAAATTGCCAAGGTTGGACAGCACAATGCATCTTTTCAGATTCTCATATGAACATGTTAAAATCTAGAATAAAATGGATGCTAATTTTTAAAGGTTTCCCCATGGTGTTACACAGTGCAATTTTTGGCATTAATACCCTTCTTTTCTTAAAAAAAAAACCTAGACAATATTTAAGCACTAAAATTTCTTAAGAATGTTTATATAAAAATAATAAACTAACAAATGGCAAAAACATCAGTACTCCAAACCAAATCTGAAGCAAATTAATCAGATACATCCTGTAGGGAATATGTAGCTTATTAAGTTGGTTTGAGGGCTTTTCAAAATGCTGTTAATAATGTGCTTGTCACATCTTAAGGAATTCTGCAAGTGGGTTACTATAAGAAAGACCAACCTAGCAGTTCTCAGATGAGTCAAATGACAAAGGCCTTTGTCCCTGATCTTTTAGTAAATCAAATGGATTCTTAAAACTCTTATGAATTGCCACAAGTTCCACGTGCCAATATAACAATCATAGATACAATCAGTATATAATATGTACTCAATAGATCATATTCAGCACCTGCAGGAAGATAACATAAACTAAATATAAACAATAACATAACACAGTTGTCAAAATAATTCACTGGAACATCTGTAAAATATGTCATGGTAGTGAATAATAAAAAGTTGGGGGAACATATAGTTGAAAAATTAGTTGAAAATGAGCAGGTTAAAATATTATGGGATTTCCAAATATGAACTGATAAAATGTAGACACACCAGATTTAACTGTAGTTGAAAAGAAAATAGTGTGGATAATTTATGTTATGATACCAGGGGATAGCAGAATAAAAGACAAAGCATTAGAGAAGTAATGAAGATCTGAAAATCAAAGTTAAAAGATTATTGCATAAACCAAAGAACTGGCAGATGTGATTTCACATTTATTGTGTACATAATAATAATGTTATTGTTCCAATAAGGGAGATAATAATCAAGCATGCAACAAAAATTAAGCAACAATTAATAAACAAAATGTGAAATTCTATAACATCAGGTCAATAGTTTTAGTTAAAAACATTTCTTACAGGAACCTCTTTGGTTAATAACAATATGAAAAAAATATTATCTATGCTCATCCATGGCATTTCTATGTCTTTTGAAGCCTTGTGGCTGAATCTAATAGAAACAGTATTTCTTCTTGAGAAACATAATTTCACACAAAATAGAAAGGGCACTGAATTCTTCTGACATATTTATATAACTGCTATCCATCCTAAACATTTTAATCAAACACTTGAGCACTGATTTACTTTCATATAAACACTATATTACAAAGTCCAATTGAAATTATTCTAAATCTTATAAATTATTTAATTTTGGAGTACTATATTGCAATTTCATACAATTTTAATAGGTAAAAATATTTGCTCAGAATATTCTGTTTAAACCATGGATCAAAGTCTGTCTGGTAGTTTGTGTATACTTCAAAGAGGAGGAGCTGTAGAGAACTGTGGTCAATGTAATTAACATCATTATGAATCCTAAAAGTAGGTCAATTTTATTACAATATAGGAAAATTCTGCTTCATCTGCAAATTATCAGAATGCTGTTTTACTTGCTAATCACTGTCCCCTCTCTTGAATTACTAGAAAATCTATCAGTATTGTCCTTCCAACGTCCATCTCATTGGCCATAGTCTCGGTGCTCATACTGCTGGAGAGGCTGGAAGACGACTTCAATATGTTGGCAAAAAATCTCCTGGCATTGGAAGAATAAGTGGTATGCTATCCAAAGTTATCACACATTGCAATCTTGATTGAAATACAGGAATTCAATCAATCGGGGAAACTTAACCAGGTTAAAGGTAAAATAGGTTGTTTCTGATGACTTTTAGCCTTCCTGTGACACACATTAAGCATCCTGCTTAAGAAATGCTGCTAATCTTTTCATAATCACATTATCCAGTGTGTGTGTGTGTGTGTGTGTGTGTGTGTAATGTGTGAAATTGGGCATGTTGGCTGCAATTAATGCTGTCATATATGTATTTATGTATATGTATGTGTGTATGTATACACACACACATACTGTACATACGCTTACACATATACATATACATATATGACAGCATTAATTGCAGCCAACATGCCCAATTTCAAAAAGCAACATGCATTATTTATTTCCCTTTTTATTTCCCAGTTTCAGGCAGGTTGGAGACTGTGCTCTTTTTATCTATGGGTAGTTCTCCATGGGTAGTTCATTTAGTAACAGTCTCACTTAACAACAGAAATTTTGAGCTCAATTGTGGTCAAGGACTACCTGAATTTCCATTCAGGAAAGAAGCTATTTCAAGAGACTAACAATATCTGTTTCTAATTTTCACTGAACAAATCAATTAGAAGAATAAGAAGCAGGTGTAACATCTTGTTCTGCTGACACAAAAAGCTGGATAGCCATACAGGAATATTGAGTTGGTCCTGACAATATACACATATCCTGTTATGCTATTAAACCATTCCATCTCTCTCATTCTCCTTGTCTTTCTGTTATTTCTGTACTGGACACTCTATACTGGCACTATTTTAACTTTATTTTAACATTTAGGAAAGCTGTAGAGCAAGTTGCAGTTGCAACTGGCATTTTTTCTTTGTTTTTCCTGGATGGCTTTTTTAGAAAAGGGAAAGAGAGGCCATGCTGAATATAGATGTGTCAAAATTTAGATGTCCATCATGTTGAAGGATGATAGGACTGAGAAGGGCGACTACAAAAATTGAATAAGGGCCTTCAATCGAGATCTTATTAGTAATCTGAACATTCCCAAAGAATTTCATTCCCTATTACCTTTATGATCCTTTAGGGAGAAGGAAAGAAACTCTGCCAGTATGGAGCTGTTAAATCTGGTATGCACGTGTAACTTGCAAATCTTAAGCAGCAAAGTCCAAAGTTTCGTATATTCCTTTACTTACCATCAAGAGAAATCAAGTAGTGCTTCAGATTTCATATGTGTCTCTAACAATAATGTGCCCCTTTTCTCAGACTTCTGGGTTTATGTAAGAAAGAATAGTGACCACCAACCAGTTGTTAATTTCTGTGGGCATCAGACCGCAGACCCCACACCACAACTGATAGATGAGTTTCATTTCATGTAGAGATCCATCAGGACAGAGTGGATATAAGGCTTTTGACTGAATACATGAAATCTGATCAAGCCCTGACTCTGGTAAACACAGTTACCTCATCTTGCACAGATGTCATCATTGTTTTTACAGCCCGTAAAAACCTAAATGCAGAGCAAAGAAAATTCTTAACTGAAAAGGCCCTACCTAGAAGGATCTAGATAAAAGGCCCTGATTGGTTTGACTGAGAGTATGGCTCTCTGAGGAAAAAAACCTGAGGCTAGCTATGCATACAGCACAAAACTATCCATCAAATAATAATGATGTTGCCATGCTAGCTCTCCGTCAAGAGTACAAGGAAACCATTAAGTTGAAGAAGCCTCAATGCTTGTCCTCTCTCTGGTTAAATTTAGAGTAAGCAGCCAAAAACCCAAACCCAGCCATTTTCTGGCACTCAGTTGTAGGACTATTATGGGAACATAGGTTCTCCCTGGACACCCCTATACCTGCTTCCACATGAGAGGAATATTATAGTCAATTATTCACTTCCCCAAGTTGTAGTGGACTAGAGGATACACAAAATGATCAACAGAAGGCCTGTAACTCTACTCCACCATGGCCTCCAGTGACTGAATGGGAAAGTAGAGATCTAATTCAGACCCTGAAGCCCAGCAAGGCTCCCCGAGAAGATCTTCTACCCCCCAAACACTAAATAACTTTTACATAACATTAAGGATAGGGTAATTGAAAAGGACCTGCTTCCCAAAGACAAAACTGGTTTTAGATCAGGTCACTCCACTATTGACAAGTGCTCCATTTTATGTCATTTAATAGAAAAATGCATAATTAAAAGGAGCCAACTGTTTAGAGCCTTTATAGATCTCAGTGCAACATTCAATTCAATAAATAGGGATCTTCTTTGGAAGAAACGTATGGATTTGATCATGGATTCCAGACTCCTCTCTTTAATCAAGTAATTACTCTCAAACTCATGCCTAAGGGTAAGCATAGGAATGCATGGATCCCTAACTGGAAAAATTAGCACCAAGAAAGGAGACAGACAATGCTCCCATTCTGTTTAACCTGTACATCAATGACACCCCAACATTCCTTCACTCTTCCGATGTGCATATGTCTTAAGTTAAAAACAAAAATAAAAATGTAAATGTTCTGCTTTATTCTGATGACATGATATTGATGCCACACACTCAGTAGGGATGTAAAGACTGTTGCACAGGTTTAGTACAGACTGTGCACTCAACTACCTGAACATCAAGATAGTTATTTTTGGAAAGAAGTGGACCAGGTTGGAGCCTAGAGAGGGGATGCATAAAACAAGTAAGTTCCTATTTATACTTAGGACTTATTTTCACAGAAACAGGTTCCTGGCTCCCGCATTTTAAGGGGAGTTCTTCAAAGGCTACAGCTTATGCCAATTCCAGAAGGCAATTTACCAACCCTATTTTCTAATTCCAATCATAAAGGTATATAAGAGCAAAATGACCACATATGTTGCAGAACTGTGGGGAATATATAAATGCCCCCTTATAGGAACTGATACAATCTACTTTTCTGAAATGCATGGTGGGGGTGGATAACTCTATGTCATCCCCAGCAAAAGGACAAAGTTGGGTATACGAAGCCATTTAATAATTAAAGTATTTAATTACTGGCTGAAGATCCTATCCATGGACCCAGATAGACTATCCAAGTTGTACTTTGAAGACAACTATACAACAAGCAACCTTGCACTTGGGCCACCCAATTTTCAAATGTTATCTCTCAATATGGATTCTCCATCCAGTTTCCAGATCTAAAGGCCAAGAAAGCTTTCAAACAAAGAGTTATTGATGTGGTTGCCCAAGATGATATTGCAGCACTTAAAAGTGTCAAATCTCTGGAGGGCTGGCTCATCATAAATCACCCTCCCAATTAGAAAAATGTTTAACAACTTACATATGCCTCAACATCTCAGAAGAGTTGTTTCTAGAGCTTAATTCAAACAACTGGACTCCATGGTAAGACATGGGAGGTTTCATGAAGTCCCAATTGAAGACAAATTGGGCATTTGTGGAGCACCAGCCATTAAAGAAACTGGACACATTCTTGTCAATGCAAATTGAACTTCCCAGAAAGGGGTGCTTATTTAGACCCTTCTTTAAAATCTAAAAAATATTGGGGCACCCGGGAGAAACAGGGAACAAATCTGCCCATTCTTGCAGGAACAAACCTGCACATCCTCAGTAAGAAGGAGTCTTCCATGTCCTTCATTCCAATGGCCTCTCAAAGAGGACAGAACACTTTGATCAGTTTGGAGTTAACTGTAGGGGTAATGATCTATTAGGAAGTTCTGTTTTCTTTTTATCTATTTACATTTTGGATATGTTTTATATATTTGATATAGTCAATTGACTTAATAAAATTCTTCTATTTTATCTTATACAATTTTATCTTATTATTTCACTTTATCTTTCCTTATGGGGTTATTTTTTTTTCTGTTTAGGCTTAGACCCATCAGCAATTGGTTTTGAAGGATTCCCTGAGATGGTCCGGCTAGATCCTTCTGATGCTGGATTTGTGGATGTCATACACAGCAACGGGGCCCGATTTCCTTCAGGTAAATGGCCAGATACAACTGAATTTTGTGATAGAAGCAACAACAGTGATTAATCATGTAACATATTTTGAATTTATTACAGGATTTGGGATGTTTAATGCCACTGGTGATATGGACTTTTATCCTAATGGTGGAAAGCTTATGGTTGGATGTAATGTAAGAGAACAGGATCAGAAACAGGAAGGTAAAATAACCCTGTCCTCACTTTCCTAAAGGTAACCCTATCTTCATCTTCAGCATTTACATTCATAAGCATTATATTGGCAATATAACTCTAACCCAGACTGAGTCTCTTAGGATTGGGTAGATGAATTGCTCTGTTCCCTACCCATCAGGATTGGGTTTCAGGTGTTTGGGGATTCAGAAGCAATGAGCACCCAGTATGAGTACTTAAGGTTTTATTCCAAGGCAGTATAAGAAATAACAATATAATGTTCAGAACTACTAAAGATATGAAAGAAGAAAAGAAAAAAGAAAGATTGTATGCCCTTTCTGCTAACAAGGGAACTCCAAAGTGATAACGGAGAGCAATACCCTTCAAACCAGTGACTATGCAGCACCGTTCCAGTGAAGTCTCCATCTCATGGGGGGGTTTCTGACAAGTTAATATGGGCTCAAACTACCATTAATCACACCTATTTTCAGTAACTTTATCTCATTTGGTTCAACAAGGACAAGGAGGAAAAGTTTTCCTTACTTTGTTCTTGAAATGCTTTGCCTACTCCTACCAACAATGAGGCCATTCCAAGGTTAAGGAATATTTATTTATACTAAGCAATTTATAGCAAGGACGACAAAGACCTTTTCCCTCTACATGGTGTTTCACACCAAGGGCAGAAACAAACAGATAAATGTTTAATTCTATAATGTATATTCAACCATTAAATAAGAGTATGACATTCTATGCATTCTATGCACCAATGTACCAATTCCTCCCTATCAATCTTGCAGCAAAACCACCATTACTACACTGGATATTCACACCTCAGAGCCTGGGCCTCACTGCCAATTAGCAAGAGAATGTATTTGAAGAATAATGAAAAACGAAACAAAACAATGGACACAAATCCAAAGCAAATTGGGACAAATATCATTTGAAACAATAATCTTCTAAAAATAAATAATGTTTTTGTGCACGGAGCCTGTGCTCCTTAAAATATTATATGGTCTGCCAAGGGATTCACAAGATGAAATGAAATCATCCATGGAGAAAATTTTACGTTTTACAGAAGTTTGAAGCCTATCAGACCAATTTCATTTCATTTTCCACTGAAAATCAAAGTGCTATTATTTCACAGTTTGATAGCATTTTGGTGTGACAATCTTGAAAGGCTCTAGTGGTCCAACAAAGAGGGTGAAAGGGCACATTTAGCCTATTATGCAGCATATAATTTTTACTAAACAAGTTATCTTAGACTTTTATCAGGCTCCCAACCGATAGCTACCATGCTATCCATTATAATTCCTTCTTCCACTAATTTATTCATGCTCACAATAATGTACTCATTTGATTTATATTCCACCTCTTCTCCATGAACTTAAGGTGCTTCACATATCAGTTCCTTTGTTACTTTTATCCTCACAATAATAGCCCTGTGAAGTAAGGTGGGTTGAAAGATAGTAAATGAGAATAAGCTTAGCATTTTAATTAAAACAAAGTCACTTGCAGTAGACAAAGCAGAACAAAATGACATTGTGGCTTCTATTATATTGCAAGCAATGATAGAGTTATTTCTTTTGCTAGAGATTCGTTTGGTTGGGAATTGCCATCACTCACGAAGTCATGAGTACTACAAATACAGCATTCTCTACCCTAGTGGGTTCCTGGCCTATCCCTGCAAATCATACAAATCTTTTCAAGCGGTAAGCATGCTATTCTGCCCTGGTTCAATCCAATTAGTTTCTTTAAACAGGTTCATTCAAAGTATAAGCATGGCACTGTATGCTGGAGTTCATTGTATTAAAGTTCAATATAGCTAAAGAACAAATCCACATTTTTAAGGAAAAACAAATCCACAAACTCTGAGCTTTCGTTCTTGGCATCAGGCCTCAAATATGTGACATGCCACAAACTGTTGAATTTGTTCACACACAATAGATTTTCATCACTGTCAAATAGCCACCAGTTCCAGGTTTGAGTAGGAAATTCCTCTCAATGAGTTACTTTTCTCCTGCCACACTGTTATCTTCTTGCAGCTACTGTTTCTTTTACTCACTTCCAAAAAGCTGGACTAAGTGTGCTTACTGCAAATAGAAAAGGATTAGCTGCAGGCCACGGAGAATCTGGTGGGCAACAGTGGATATCCTATCAAAAATGGGGTGTTGGCAGGTACCATCACCACTTTCCCATATCCAGGATCTGGTATAAATCTATCTGTACAAACCACCTTCTTGTGACCTCTCGTTTTACCTTAACCTTTCCCTGTTAGTGGGCTAATGGGCAGGGGGAGGGAGGCATTAGTATGAATAAATAAATAAATAAAAACAACCAAGGCAACCAACAGAACTGAAATATAGGTAGTCCTTGACTTACAACAGTTCATTTAGTGACCTTCAAAGTTACAACACTGGAAAAAATGACTTATGACCATTTTTCACACTTACAAGAGTTGCAGCCATCACAGCAGCCATGTGATCAAAATTCAGACACTTGACAGTTGACTTATATTTATGATGGTTGCAGTGTCTGGGATCATGTGATCTCCTTTTGTGACTTTCTGACAAGCAAAGTCAATGGGAAAGCCAGATTCACTTAACAACAGTTTGATTAATTTAACAACTGCAGTGATTCACTTAACAAATGTGCCAAGAAAAGTCAATTTAATGGGGAAAACTCACTTAACAACTGTCTCACTTAGCAACATAAATTTTGGGTCATAAGTCAAGGACTACCTGTAATCACATCTACTATTTGCAGTTTGAGGTGCTAAGCCAGGATAACAGTGCATACTTGAATGTATGATAAAGATTATAGTAGAAACAGTGAGAAGTCTTGAAAAAGGCATTTGGAACCAATCTATTTATTTTATCCTAGGGAAATTGCTTTCCATGTCCCACAGAAGGCTGCCCAGTAATGGGTCACTATGCTGATCAATCCCGTGATAAACTGAAGAAAAGCAATCAAAACTACTATCTAAACACAGGATTTAAGGAGCCCTTCACCAGTGAGTATATAAAGTATGTGTGGAATACTCATGTAACCAGTGAATCTACAAAGAAATCAACTAAATTAGGATTGATTCTGGCTGTCAGTACAAGGGTCATGTTTCTGAAATTTAAAGCTGTATATGGAGTTTATATGTGTAGCCAGGAAATGGAATTATCATGCATGTTCATGCTGACAAGATTGCAAGCAATTGACATGTTTTCTTACCTGGATGTCTTCATGGAGATCTCACTTCTGTGTTTGAGGTTGTAAGGAATATATGACTAAGTTCACAGCCAATCTCTTCTGACCAGTCTGGAAATTTTAATTACAGTAAATGATTAACTATCACACTGGAGCAATTACTTATCCTGTCTGGTCATATATGCAAAGATAGCATACATATATTGTAGAAGGCAGTTCTAAGTCTCTAAATTTGGAAAGACAGACTGCCAAGATTTATCTTCCCAAAAAATAATAATCTTATTAGAATTTCAAGAGTAAGCAATTAATCTTTTTATATACAGGATGAGTAAAACATGTTTAAGGAGAGTCCCAAAAGTGCTTTTTCAAAAGGCAACTTGGCTTTGTTTTTTTCTTTGAAGATGTTTTGCTTCTCATCGAAGAAGCTTCTTCCGTCCTGACTGAACTGAAGTCAGTCAGAAATGAAGAAGCTTCTTCCATGAGAAGCAAAATGTCTTCAAAGAAAAAACAAAGTCGAATTGCCTTTTGAAAAAGCACTTGTGGGATAAACATGACCTGGATGACTGAGAATCTCCATAGACATGTTTAGGGAGAGTTTTACACACACACACACACACACAAAAACCACCCCTAAAATAGTATATTTTTTTCTGTATGAGCTTCTTAATAGCTTGTCTATAAGAGATTCTTACATTCTTCAAAAAAGGAAATGCCTCTTTAGAATGTTCTGCTTGGTGGCCTTTATTGAAACCTCCTCTGAGGCCAAAATTGCATCCTTTTCAGTACTGGAGAGGACACTTCAGTATTTCCCAAGAGAGTTCACATTTGAATTCACAGGAGAAAAGTATGTCAGTTTTACAATGTTTTTATGGTGCTAAATATCTCATTTTTCTTTCAATTTTGAATGAAGGTGTGATGTTTAGAGTTTTTTTTTTAAATAAACATATGTTTAAATACTACATATTTAAATTCTTGTTTTCATATCCCAGCCCATTTTTAAACTGTTAGAATTGGGGATGAGGGATGATTTTAAATTGAGTTTGTGGCTAAGATTACCATCAGTCTATCAACAGTTAAGACAAAATACTTTTAAAACTATATTCCCACTAGGATGATCTGCCAGATGGGATGTACTGATAATGGGCTTGAGAAATTTAAGCCTCATAAATATTATTTATTTAAAATGCCTTAAGATTCTTTAAAATTATAAGCTTTTTTAAATGATCAATTTTTCCCTAGTTCTTATTTCAATTTCATTAACAAAGATGAATGTCCTTGCCTAATTGTATTTCATGCCTAGCCTTTTTGTATTTATCTAACTGCTGCATTCACAACACATGTGTCGTATTATCTAGGTTGGCGATATAATATATCTGTCAAACTAAATGGAATGAAAAATGTGAAAGGAGAAATAAATATAGTTTTCCACAGTAAAAATGGAGATATGAAGGAATATCCAATTATGAGGTATATATTTCATGCTTTGGTGTTGCAGATTTTCAGTTTTGCTAATTTTAGGAATAATTATATCACTAATTCAATTAAGAGTTTTTCATATTTATCATGTATAAAATATTTCCAAGGACTTCTACACATCCTAATTCCTAATTCAAGGATAAGGTCTGTTTTATGAAATAACATATTAAAAAGGTAACAACATATATTATATATGACCAAAAAATAAATAAAAAGGTGGGAAGTGAAGAAGTTAGGAATGCTATCCTTTTTCCAAAAATAAAACAATGTAAGTTTGTCAATTCTGCTTCAATACTTGATGAAATGGGCTGCAGAATCAGCTTTCAGGGTGAAGACAATGGAAATAGTTTTCATAGTGAACTATGATGTCTTATAAGTACAAAACAAATTGTTTAAGCTATTATAGCTTTAGTAGATTACTTTATAACCTTTCTTGCTCATTGTCAGGGAATTGTGCAGCAGCTGTCTACATGAAGTCAGAGACACTGGAACAATTTTATAGCTTTATATAAATAAATATATTTTAGATTTATATTTACAGCAGACAAGATAGTCAGGAACGCAGGAACATAATGATGTAAATCAAACAGCATATAGAGCACACACAGAGGAAAAAGGTGGGGGGGGAATGAAACTCCCCCACAGCAACCAATCATAGTGTAGATTGCCTCATGCATGAGCCAGCACTCTCCAACCAATCAACTACAACTGTGTGTTCTGGCCCATTATACACTTTATTGTTCCAGCTACTAAATTAAATATCCTAACACTCATCCAATCTGAAATATGATTGAGATGAATTGTAAATGAGCAATATTAATATCACAGAATAATTAATTGTGAAATTGTAAAAAACAACCATACTGATGCTCTGTAATTTCTTCAATCACATTTTTACAGGGGCAGCCTTAAGCAAGAAGAAATCTATTCAAGGCTCACAGATGTAGAAATTAATCCAGAAAATGCTTCAAGAATTGAGTTTGTTTGGCACAAGCAATTCTTTACTTTCTTTTGGGTTCAACTAGGAGCAGAAAAAATAAATCTTACCCGTGGGCAGGATGGGCGTAAGTAAGTATAGCAATTTTAACACTTAATTTTCATGATTTATATCAAGTTTCATTTGATAGTCCAGGAAGAAATCCTTTCTATCTGAGCAAGGATGGGACTTGAGCAAGGATGGATCTGAACATAGTGAAGTCCACTAATTGTGCTTGGAGGGAGCTATTGATCTGCTGTTCTGAAATGCTAGAGTGAATACATAAGCATGAATTACATGCCCTCTTGCTACATATGCAGTAAGACTTCTTTTTACTTTGTTTATTGTTAGTTGGTTTTGTTCAAGGTGGGTTATTGCAATTATAAAAATATTGATCAATTAATAAATAAGCAGTAAAAATTAGAAGCAACATGTCTGAAACAATGCAAAATAAGAACAATCTCTATGTTGTAGAGATTTCCAGTTCAGAATACACTCCAATAATTTCTCCTATGTCACCTCCCAAAACATTTCTAGAGGTTTGAATGGGGTAGAAGGCTCAGAAAGTCCAGCATGGAGGGTTCAGAGAACCAGGTTTTCTTCTGATAAATTATCCTGGACCTAGACCTTCTATCATAAGAACACCCTGAACAGTTTGTAATGTACACTCTCATATTATAAATCTTTCTTCCTTTTGTCCAGTCAAAAGTCTAAATCTTTAAACTTTGTATACAGTCAAAACATGTATTAAGGGATGGAAAAGAGAAGTTAACTAGCAAATGTAGGATTTATATAAGGATCTTTTTCTTCCAGGACTTCCCTCTGTGGCCATGGAACAGTAAAATATGAAGTTCCCCAAATGCTTACACCTTGTTGAACACAAAAGGAGGCATAATCATAATTTGTAAGAGTAACGGGGACCATGTGGCCTCTGAAAGAGCTTGATGGTTTGAAGTATGACTTATTAGAACAAATCTTCTGTCATTTTTTTTCATCTCAGCTCTGAACACAATCATCGTAATTGTTTTAGGTATGATAAAACAGTGTCAAACATTTACAGTACCAATTTCTGTCTCAAAAGAAATAAAAGTAGACAAAAAGTCTGTGTGTGTGTGTGTGTGTGTGTGTGTGTGTATAGAGAGAAAGAGATTTGCTGGGGTACAATCTTCTCTGTCAAAAGCAAACTATGAATAGAAAAAAATGGTGAACACTGTTTAAGGGTATGGAGCATCTTTACTTGTCAAGGTACATCTCTTTAAATTTGCTTTTTAATTTTACGCAGAAATTCCAAGACTTTATCTGCTCTGATGCGTTTATGTTTACAAGGTGTAGTGTGAACAGAGCATTTGCATCTTTCTCTTCCTTCTCAGCAGTTTTGTTTAGAAAACCATTTCTACTTCCTTGCTTGATAGGGCAAAGAATGTATTTAGATAAGTTCCAAGATATTTATCAATTTTCTTCATTTTGGCGGACATAGCAAAGAGAACATTAAAGATTTGGATTCACAGCTTCTTCCACCAATCCCCAGGCCTGTTCCCATGCTTTCTTTAAAGTCTTTCCCACAGCAGACATTCCTGATATAAAAAATTGTGAGTCTTTAAGGAAGTTTACCAACATCAGTTTCCCTTCACTAATACAGGTAGTCCTTGACTTACAATAGTTCATTTAGGGACTGTTTAAAGTTACAAAGAAAAAAATGACTTATAACATTTTTCACACTTACAACCATTACAGCATCTCCATGGTCATGTGATCAAAAATCATATGCTTGGCAATTGAGTCATATTTATGTCCTGGAGTCCTGTGGTCACCTTTTGCGACCTTCTGACAAGCAAAGTAAATGGAGACGCCAAACTCACTTAACAACTGAATACCTAATTTAACAACTGCAGTGATTCACTTAACAACTGTGACAAGATAGGTCGTAAACTGGGGAAAAATTCACATAACAAATATCTCAGCAACAGAAATGTGGGACTCAGTTTTGGTCGTAAGACGAGGACTATCTGTACTTGATCCTCTATGTGATCTTGAAAGGGCCAATTCAGTGAATCCTATAGACAGCTTTCTAAAGCCATAGGATTCTCATCTTAGTGCTTATTGTGATTTTGAAATTTTAAGATACTTTGATTTAGATGCTATGGGCCTACACCTTTTTTCTTCTTCATTTGCATCCTCAAACTAGTGAACCTACAGCTATTACAGCCTTTTGTCTAGGCCTCATATTAAGCTTGATTTAGACTTCTGTGTCCCTGCATGCAGGGACACAGTGTGTGTCTGTCATTCGGAGACAGTTGCATAGCTGTTGCAATGGTATTTCTGTAAATGTTAACGTTCTGGTTAGGCGGCGCTCAAACAATAATGTGCCTTGCCTTCCACCTATCTCCCAACAAGAAGTCAGATTGACCAATCAGCATGCAGGAAGGGCATCTCAACACATGGTTGAGATTTGGAGGTATAGTTGAGATTTGGAGGTGTTGACCCATCTGCAATCATCTGTAACCTGCGCTTACACATCAACCCCTTTGCAGCATAGGTCTGCATCAACGCCTCTGTGCAGTTGCAGACAAGTCTAAATCAAGCTTTAGAAGCTCCGAATGGTTGATAGCAAACATAACAACTTATATGTTAAGTTAGTATCACGGTTGTTAAATGAATCTGGCTTCCCCATTGACTTTGCTCATCTGAAGGTTGCAAAAGTTGATCACATGACCCTGGGACACTGTAACTGTCATAAATATGAGCCAGCTGCCAAGCATCTGAATTTTGATCACGTGCCCATGGGGATGCTGGAAAAGTTGTGTGAAAAACAGTCATAAGTCACTTTTTTCAATGCCATTATAACTTTGAATGATCACTAAATGAAGGGTTGTCAGATGATGATTATCTGTAATAGGTTTTTAATCTTATAAAGTCATTCCTAGCCTGTCCCACTTAGAGAACCATTAGTAATTGAAGACTAGGATTAGATTATTCTGCCATCTCAACGGGCAGGCTTTCAATCATGGATCTTCCTTTCTGATCACAGGAGGAAATTCCATATTGTCTTATGACCTTTCCTAGCATTTTACAATAGTTTCTCTGAGCTTAATAAAGTAAGAATACATTTTGAAAGAATTTGGTATATAAATCAGTGGTATTCCATTATTGCAAAAGTTGCATTATTTTTGCTGATAAAGCTATAGGGATATTTATCGCCAGACAAATGACAACTAATCCAGTAATCCTGTGCATATATTGATTTTTCTCTCAAGGTGTAGAAAGAAACCTTCAGCCTTGGAAGAAGATTGGCCTTCGGATGTCGCTTTTGTGGACTCTTCAGCAGGTCTTATCTTCTCAACAACAATGGTTTGATCCTGGAAAGAAGGAAAAAGGATGGATCAGAGGGGACTGCTTTCCAATATCAAATCATTGTTGTTGAGAAGATAAGACCTGCTGAAGAGTCCACAAAAGGAACATCTGAAGGCCAATCTTCTTCCAAGGCTGAAAGTTTCCTTCTACACTTAGAGGGAGAAATCAATACATGCACAGGGTTACTGGATTACTAAAAAGATTATGTTTTGAATCTACAAGATTCATGGCTCCCCTTCACATGTCCTCAAGCTACCTTCTACTCTTCTTTAGCCCTGCAGTTGATTAGATTATTCTAATAATTTCCAGAGCTCATACTGCTATCAGTATTCTAATAATTTCCAGAGCTCATACTGCTATCAGTTTGGTGACTGGCTAATCTTTACTTATCTAGGTGTTTCATAATATTATGCTGGATTGTGTTTAAACCTTTCTGCTATGAGGCTTTGAGGTTATTCATGGCCAAAGTTGCTTTACAATTTTAACACGTTTTGGCACTTTTTAGGCCTTGTTATCAGCCTGATATTTTAGGATGAAGGACAGATTTTAAACACTTTTGATATTCAAGGCATTCACAAGTCGGTATCTATACCAGAACTAGATAAAAGAATAGGTGTGTATCACGCATGTTGTGTCATTGTAGAGAACAAAAGTAGTATAGGATTATTTCAAAATCTATGTGAATTACAACAGTCCTGAAATTCCAGACAGCTCATGCTCCTATCCCTGCTTAGTAATGTAACTCATAAGGACTCATGTCAGTGTTTCTCAGGGCGGAACCACACATTCTGCTTGGCCCATCATCAATGTGGGCCACTCAGATAAACAGGAAGAGAGGATGTCATCCACTCTAAATGTGCTGAACACAAATGAGGAACAAACATGGGGATAGTAGGATAGTAGGCAGTATGTAAAGAGCCTTGGTTACCTAGCTCTCATCATTTGCCTTATGGTTAAAGGACTCCTAAAGTTCAAAGTGACAATGAGTCTCCAGCACTGTTTCACAACAATCATCTAGACCAGAGGTGTCCAAACTACAGGCCACATGTGGTTCTGGAGTGCTAGAATGCAGCCCCACAAGATTATCAAAAATATTTAAAAATAAAAGAAGTTTGTTATTTATATACATATTAACTATATTATATATTTTATATGCAGCCCAGGACAATTCCTCTTCACTCAATGTGCGCCAGGGAAGCCAAAAAGTTGGACAACCATGATCTAGTCTCAAAATATTTAGAATACATAAAATGGTAATAATTTCAGATCCTGCAAAGCTCAAACTTGCCCAGCATTTTCAAATTCTGTTCGTGCTCATTGCACTGCAACAGTTATGCATTCAATTACTTCAGCTGTCTAAATGGCCTGTGGTATGATTTTTTAAAGAAAAATGTGCCACTTTATTTTGTTTTAAATTTTACCTATAACAGCCAAGTATTTGAAAATATGCATAGTTTTCCAAGGACAGATTGGATAAAGCTCACATGATCAGAGGTGATGATAAGATGTTTTTTTTAAACTATATAATATATGAAATACTCTTATTTGGGGAAACAGCTTCTTGAACAAATTAATATGGTTACAAATAGATTCTGGGCTGATTAGGTTCTGTTGAATCATAGAATCACAGAATCATAGGGTTGGAAGGAATTTTGGAGGCTTGAGTCAACCTTCCGCCCAGTGCAGGAACACCTCATACCATCCTGGATAAATGATAGTCTTTAAAACAAAAAACACCTTCTGATGATGGAGCACAGTCAGCCTCACATTCAAATTAATGTTGAGAGTTAACATTTTACTAGCAGCCACTACTTTAGGAGGCAAGCTGTTCCCTTGCTTAATGGCTTTCATGGAATAGGAAATTTCTCCTTATCTCAAGTTTGGATCTCTCACTGTAAAGCTTCCACTCATTGGTTCTTATCCTACCCTCCGGTGCTATGTAGAATAAATCCACATCCTCTTCCTGGTAACTTCCCTTCATTTAATGGAAGACTACTTGTCATGTCTTTCCTTAGCCTTTTTTTCTTTAGGTTAACATACCATAAATAGATCATTGTGGGATTTAATCTCCAAGCCCCTGACCATCTCTACATCCTCTACACTCTTTCCAATTTCTCAGTGTCCTTATTGTATTGTGGCAACCAGAACTGGGCACAATGTTTCAAGTTTAATCTGACCAGCGCAGCATAGAATGATGCTCTCACTTCATGTTATGTTGACACTATACTTCTATTAATGCAGCCCAAAACTGCACAGGCTGTTTTGGGATGTATACCACATTGCTGGCTCATGCTTAATCTGTGACCTCTCAAGATACCAGTTCTTCTCATAAGTACTATTTTCTTGTACCTGGGCATCTGGTTTTTCCTGCCTAAGAGTAGAACCTAACATTTCTCATCACTGAACATTTAGTTAGATCGATCATGTTCATGTTCATATCTGTTAAGATCCTTTGGAATCTTGAACTTGTATTTTGGGGTGTTAAAATTGTGTCATCCCTTCATATGGACATAGACCCATTAAGTACCGTGCATTGGCTATGGTTGTTCAGCCACCTATGAATCCATCTAAGAGTGGGCCATGCATTCCACAGTGTTTCAGTTTTTCAAAACAGAGATTATGGCCAACTTTATGAAATCTAAGTATACTACATCTGCAACATTCTGTTAGTTCACTCACCTATTTACACTATCAAAGAAAACAATAATGTTTGTCTGGCACAGCTTGTTTTTAGCAAACCCATGCAGGTTTCAGGTAATCATCCTCTTCATTTATAAGTGTTTGCAAACCCACTGCTTGATTATTTTTCCCCTAGGATTTTCCCTGGTATTGACATTTAAAACCATCTGTCACCAAGCAGATGGCGCAGACTCTGAATGCTCTCCAAAATCTGCTAATGGCTTTCAGACAACCTTGGCAACTTCATTTTTGTGTACACAGGTGATGCCCTTTTATGTTTTCACACATAGAGAAATGAAGAACTAAAACGTGCAGAGAAATATAGTTATTGCATACTGCTTTTGTTGTATGAAGTTTTACTAAACTTCAGTGGTGAAATAAAAGCCTTTGAAGAAAGAATCCTTTGATGTGTATTGACCTTTTTATTCCAAAGTTAACATTTTACTAGTTTGTAAGTCTTTATTTTGTATACTGCCTCTTATATTGTATAGACAACATTACATCAGACAACATTACATCAGACATATCCAATATTACTCAATTTTTGCAAAGTTTAACAGGATGTATGTGCAAGTAAACATCCACAGGTTTGTCACTGTTATTGCTTTTAAAGTAACTTTTCTCATATATATATCCATGGGTGCCTGACCCTCACCACAACACAGACTGAAGAAAGGTGTGGGTGTGATGTCACAGTACAAGTTTTTCCCTTTCACACTTTCACGAGAAAGTAAACAATGGATGAAGTTTGGTTCATAATTCATATTTCTAACTTGTCTACATCTTCTTTAGAATCTAAAATTATATGTTGGGTTTATCTGATAATGTTAGGAGAGGATTACCATAGTTGGAGAGTTATACTTATAATAATAAAATAATTATTATATAATAAAGGCAGGATACAAATAAATAAATAAATAGAATACCTATAAGGTTTAAGTTAAAATCTGACGATATCAAACATGGATCTTTATATCTCTTCATTTCTGAGGGAATCATAGTGCCAGCTTTATTTTCATACAATTGCTCTTCGTTGGGCATAGTGAATGCAGCACATCAAGGCCTGCCCTTAGAGCATTTTCTAATGAGCCCAATGCAGCATTTCCATTGTGGAAAAATCAGTGGCACTTGAAATGCCACATATATTATGCTGTGAGCACATGCCAAAGGTAGCTGTGGCTCATAAGAGCAAGAAGTCATGCCGTCATTCCAAATGGCTTTGGAGCATTTAAGGCTCAGATTTTTTTCAGAAGAGACCCATGATTCTTCTTAGTGTGGCAGAATGAACTGCGGTGATAAGAAAAAAAAGTTCTTTACAGCATCATAAATGTCAAGGTCAAATGTTTTCTTCCTAATAGCTGAAAGGCCAAAGCATTTACAGGGGAAAAAAAGGCCCTAGGAATTCCTGCAATCTGGCCCTGAGTATATAAGAACCACAATAGTTAGGCAGTAGTCAAGAGGGAGATTCTTTCAGATCACAGTTGAGGCTCACACATCTTCAAGTTGCCAAGTTTGAAAGACTGGTCTTCTGTTGGTGAAAGGAGCAACTGGATGAGCTGAGGACACCAAGAAGGTTGACAGCTGCAGACTGGTAAGAGGATTGAAGAAAACCCACAATTGGCTGACAGAGATTTCAAGTGAAGCTGCTGGAAGGAGAGACTGTCTGAACAAGGAACAAAATCAGCTTTGTTAGCAAGGCAGCCCCGCTCTAAATACTATTGCAAAGCTTGCTAGATTGGCTTTCTTCCCCTCCACTCTGTTCCACTCTGCCCCTTTTTCTCCCAGGAAAGTAAAAAGAAGGCTAGCTAACGTTTAAAAGAGAAACTTGCTTGGTTTGTTTAGTTAGGCTTACACTTAAGTATTCACACTAGGAATAGGCCAATATAATAACGTTGTTGTGGTATTAGTTTCAATATAGCAATACATTTCACTTTATGTCTATGGAGATTCTCAGTCATCCAGGTCATGGTTGTCCCAAAGGTGCTTTTTCAAGAGGCAACTGGACTTTCTTGTTTTTCTTTGAAGACATTTCGCTTCTCATCCAAGAAGCTTCTTCAGCTCATCCAAGAAGCTTCTTGAATGAGATGAAGAAGTTTCTTGAATGAGATGAAGAAGCTTCTTGGATGAGAAGCGAAATGTCTCCAAAGAAAAACAAGAAGCTCCAGTTGCCTATTGAAAAAGCATCTTTGGGAAATTTAACTTTAATTAACATCTCAGCTCCATGTGTGTCTGGATTGGTTATTATTCTTAGCCACTGTCCCAAATTTATCTTCTTGTCCATTAGGCTGCTGGGTACAGCCTTAACATTTAATAGAATCAGAGTTGTGCCAGGGTGCAATGAAAACTAACCTGCTAAAATCTATTTATCCCTTCAGGTGGGTAGGGAAGTTGCAAAGTATGGTTTCTAGTGGTAAAAATGAAGTTGCTTGTCGTCTGTCAATTGGAGGGAACATATTACAGAGCAAAGAAACTGTAACAACAGCAACATACATTAAATCAGTGTTTCTCAACCTGAGCAACTTCAAGAGGGTCTAAGACATGGCTGGCTCAGGAATTCTGGGAGTTGAAGTCCACAAGTCATAAAAGAGCCAAGGTTCCCCACCCATGGTCTAAGACAACTTGCTGTCCAGTCAGCCCAGCCAACCTATCCCGGCCAATTTGTCCTGCCTGGCCAACTCATGTGGGATAACTCTCTGCGGGACAATTCAGCGCAGGATAACTCAAGAGGGGGACAATGAATTGCAGCAGGCCTTGTCTTGCTTTAGGTTTAAACCTTCTCAAGTTAGAAGTCCTCAAGGGAGAGATGAACTGCAATTCTACTTGTCCCTCTCTTGAGTTACCTTGTGGCACGTCCTGTGGCGAATTGGATGCATTGAGTTTTCCCACAGTCAATTGGCCACGGCAAGATGGCCGGGGTGAGTTGTCCCATTCCAACTTTAAGATGGGTGGACTTCAAGTCAGTCACCGTGAATTTTGGGAACTAAAGTCCACCCATCTTAAAGTCGCTAAAGTTAAGACACACTGCATTGAATAACATATTCAGTTTATATTTGCTTCAAATTTTACAACCTTCAATGAGAAAGTAAGAACTGGCAAGTGGTGAGAGGCAATAAAAATATTCCAGCTCTATTCCTGTTTAGATTATTAAATGTATATTAGAGTTACTGAAAGGATGAATTTGGATTCTTTCCCCCCTTTTCATATACATGTTATTTAGTACTTAGTGATCAAGGAATGTAATATAATTTTTTTTATTGCCTTTACAATTATTATATAGGGAAATAAGGCTTCAGTAATAACCTTTAACTAAGCATTTGCTCTAGAAGTATCACCAAAAAATACCTCAATGATTTGCTCACCTAGTTTCCATTTTCACTTATATGATAGTAAGCTTTGTGTATTTATGATAACCTTAATCTGAAATACCTGTTTACTTTCATGAATAACCCTCAAGGATATGCCTCTTTATAAAAGGGCCATGCATGTTTAGCTTAAGCTTTGTCTGGAATTCAAGCAAATGCTACGCAGTAAGTCACATCTTATTTCATCAAGTAAAATTCTTCACTTGATATATTTTCATTATTTGCTATAACTACCTTAGATGTAAGTTAAAAATTAATATAAATTATTCTTAACACCCATTCCTCTGGTTTCTCTTTGTTTTAAAAAATATTTTAGATGCTTGCCTTTTGGACCATTCTGCTTTTACTGCTCCTTGCGGTTAGAGGTAAGATCTGATTGTTTTATGTAACAACTTCAAACTGCTGTTGGTTTATCCATATTTTGTATCAGCTGAAGTAGCAACACCAGGGAATTGTATTATGAAGCATCATGTCAAGCTGAATGGTCTTGGGATTCCAAATTTTCTTTCCTGTAGTCCTAAGTAGAAATATTACTAAAATTCCAGTCCCTTCGTAGGGTTTATGCATTTGTGCATTTCCAGAAATGCTTCCATACCACGTTCTTATCAATGGACAGGGGAAAACAGATAAAACCTAGCCAAAATAGATTACAAGAGATATTATTTCTTGCAAATAAAACTGATTTCCATGCAACAAAATTAATCCACATATCAAAGTGATGTAGAGAACTGAGGACCTAACTCCTTCCCATACAGCTTGTATATTGCTTTCAGAAGTCTTTCCATTCAAGGTTAGATTAAACCGTATTGACCTCGGAAGAGTTCCCAAATGTCAAGGAAAGCATGGAGAAAATCAATAACTTCGTAGTTTGATAAAGGAATGGATATGCCGCTGACATCACTACCAGAGAAGATGTGCTGTAGAACAGGGGTCTCCAACCTTGGCAACTTTAAGACTTGTGGACTTCAACTCCCAGAATTCCTCAGCCAGCCAAGCTGGGAGTTGAAGTCCACAAGTCTTAAAGTTGCTAAGGTTGGGGACCTCTGCTATAGAAGATAGAATATGAACTTTTGCTTCAGTCACTCATGCCTTAATTATCTGACCCACATATAACAGGCAAAGAAGTTTGCTATGACCGCCTGGGCTGCTTTACAGATGACATACCATGGGCTGGAACAGTGGAACGGCCCATTGCACGACTCCCTTGGTCACCTCAAGAAATAAATACACGCTTTCTTATGTATACTAGAAAGAACCAAGACAACTTTCAGGTAAGATCTACCCTCCCTCAGTTAAATTTTGAAACATTTTGGAAGAACCATCTTAGAAATGACAACATAAATAATGACTAAATATTTGTATATAACTTCTTAAAAGAGAGGGGGGGACAGACTTCTGTTCCCAAAGCATAAATGCATATTCATTAGATATTTCTATTCTTTTTAATATATACAGTTTATAAACAAAAAATGAACACATATTGGCAATTAAGGTATGTACAGTACATCTGGATTATACTGTGTTTCCACTTAAAGAGTATGTTTTCTGCTGTCTTCCCGTGTTTGCTAAACCCATACCGGTAGTTCTTCAAACAGTGATGGGTTCCATGTTTTGAATGTACGCTTTCAAAAGTACAGTCACATCTGCCTAGACCTCTGCTGTTTGCTCTACATGGGGCTGCCTTTGAAGCAATTCAGAAGTTGCAACTAAGCTAGATGTTACCTCGCTGGTTGTTCAATATCTAAAGAGTACAATAAGGTCAGTTTTGGGTTCAGCTGTGTTAGTTACCAATATGTTTCTGAGTTCAAGGCAAGCTATTGGTTATTATTTATAAAACTCTTTATGGATTGCGTTCTCCTAGATGACCTGACCCAGGTAGATCTGTACATCCAATTTCTACAGGTCCAAAAGGTAGACTGGGAATTCCTCTTCCACAAAAGACAAGGGGAAAGGGTGCAGCACCTGGTCTTTCAGATGGTCCTCTTTTACCATGGAATGACTTGCCCCCTGAAGTGAAGCTGCCTCATTTCTATTGACTTGCTGAAAGGCACTCAAAACTCTGCTATACCACTGCATTTTGAGTAGAACTACAAGGCTTCTAGAATTATTCCAGTCCCTATATCATCAGTGGCCATAGGAAGTTTCTTTCTTTATTTTTTTCTTGTACTGAAGTAGAGTGCTATGTATGAATGTTTTTCTGCTGTTCTCTCAGGTTGTATCTGTGTGTGTTCATGTATGTGACCAATGAAAATGACAGGGCAGACCACTTATACTCTGCTGTGAGTCATATATTCAAGAGTGCAGAGGAATGCATATTTTGAGTGCCATGGGAATGCTCTGGCTTAAGTTTTTCTAGAATTTTCTCTACAACCCCCAGTCAGATTCAATCCTTCAATTCAGTATTGCTTTTGCCAGCTACTTCATCCATACAGAGTCACCTTGTAGGGGATATGGATGGCAGAGAAATTTAATGAATAAATAAACTAAATAAATACTAAATTTGGTTCCATTCTGTTCAGTTTTTGGAGAGTTATTGTGCTGATGGACAGATGGACAAATCCCAAGCCACTTTACATAATTTATTTCCAACATTTCAGTGAGATGAAAACATTAAAAGGTGTCATTATAGACATCCCATAATATCAAGACAAAGGAGTCAGCATATGTGTTATACCACAAAATTAAAAAAAACATTCATAAATAGATTTTCTTCCTATTTTCATAGCTTCATAGCTATAATACTTTAGCAAGAGAAGTAGTAGTAATTTTAACTGTTCCATCGTGTCTGACTCTTGGCAATTTTATATGCAAGTGCTCTCCATGCTTTAGCAAGAGAAAGGCCCAGCTAAATAGACAGCTTGATCATGTGTATTCAAAAGTAAAGCTATATAATATAAAAAAATTATTTATCATTTTCTTGGTTACATTTGGTTTAGTAATATATAACCCATGTCCAGTATATCTTTAAAAAGTTGATTTATTGAATCTTTATATATTTTACCTTGATGCCTTTAATAACTTACTACACTTGTTCCAGATGAGAGATTTGTAATGTATTTGATTCAATGAGTAAAGTGTGAAGTGCATAAAAAGAATGAAGTTCAGATTTTATTCTCCTAAACATTTTATAAAATTAAGGTGATGGTTATCTTGGATAAGAGTTCAAGAGTTTCCCATATACTTTTTTCATTTTTAGTTTTCCGTGAAACATAACCAATAATATAATAAATTGCTAATTATAATAATAAGCAATTATCAGAAAACAATACAATTCTTTAATCAAGGAACTACCAAGGAGAAAACCACAACCCCGCCAATCCTGGCAGGGCAAGCTATTGTGTATAAACAAGAAGCAAGCCCCAAACTCACTAGCACTGATTATGTTACCTAGTTAGGTAAAGAAATGTTTGCACACAAACAACCAAGCTCACAGAGCACAAAGGACTCCATAGCATTAATAAGTGTGACTATGTACATGCCTTAGAGTATTTCAAACAACCAAACCATTTAGAGAATATTTACAAGCAAAATTATTTGTTTCTTTTTGCATTTACTTTATAAAATGTAGACATTTT
The DNA here is from genome assembly GCA_023970755.1 of Azemiops feae. Taxonomy (NCBI): domain Eukaryota; kingdom Metazoa; phylum Chordata; class Lepidosauria; order Squamata; family Viperidae; genus Azemiops; species Azemiops feae. Next base: position 3,065,597 of record JALGBA010000004.1, read on the forward strand.
AATAAAGACATATATTTAAATACTATCTAGAAAAAAATGAGATGACTAATAATAGTTGATAATGTTATTGGAACAGCATCTGAAATAAATATAATACTCTCATTATATTTATTAATGTATTCAATTAGGGTCTGAGACATTAGAAAATACTCTTGTAGATAACAACTCTGATGTGGAACTGAGGGGGGGGAAGTATATTACTGCTGCAGAAAATCTAAAATTAATCTACAGCATATATATTTGCAGTACTTTTGTTGTACAAGAATTAGATGGGTACTATTAATAATGGACCTAAAAATCTTCATCCATACAACTATCTAATGTATGAAATATTAATATTCCCAAGGTGCTCATGAGTGAAGTGAAATTGTTTCATTTATAACAATGCTTAAGTTAAGAGTAGAGAAAAAAAACAAGAGCTCTCTTGCTCGCTCTACCTAATATTTATGTAGATGTTTATATTTTTACAGGAAATCAGTGCAATTCATCCAGAAACAATTGAGCAGTCCAACTTCAATGCCAGCAAGAAAATCCGCTTCATCACCCATGGATTTATTGACCAGGGAGAAGAAAGGTGGTTGTCAGATATGTGCAAGGTACAGTAAAATAAAAACATTTATATTATGCCTTAATTTTGGCACCTCTTAACACCCAGACAGGTAACTCTGAAAAGTATCACTTCTTTTTGACATAGATATGCCTGCTGGAACAATTAAAGAAAATAAAACACAGGTAGTCTTCATTTAGCTATGTTACTGAGAGCTGAAACTCCATTGTTAAGCAATACAGCCATAAATAAAAAAAATGTGGCTTGCACTGCTTAGCAATGGCAGTTCCATTAGTACAAAATCTGATCCTAACTACCACTAGTTCATTGCCATCGTAAATTCAAATGGTCACTGAAGAAGTGCCATTAAATGAGGACCACCTCTAAGAACATACAGTTGAGGATGAATTTCAGAATTAGTTTGCCACAGTGATCAAACTGGAGGGTTTAAAAGTCAGTGCAGCCAAGATCCATGAAATCATACTAAGTTGCCCTGATCCTTTAATTCATGAAACTTAATATATTATTCACAAAATATTCACACAAGGAGGTAGAGAGGTAGAGAAACTCCAGCATGTTACTTGACTTCCTTACACAATATGACAAGAGGATCCCACCAAATTTTGCAATGCGAATTGCTTCTGTTCAGGGTTCCAATAAGCCAGCCATTATATTTCTCAGGACACTCTATTCCAAAGGTGTCCAATCAACTTTGACTGTGGACTTCAACTCCCAGAATTCTGAGAATTGAAGCCCCCAAATCTTAAAGTGGCCAAGGTTGGACACCCCTGCTCTACGCCATCCTTTTTCCTGAGCCTCTCCAAGAGCCTTTTAATATGGCTTTGTCATTCAGCATGTTCAAACCTCATTGGACTGTTTTTACGACAATTATACCCATAGGTTTTTCTTTCTAAATATGTTTGAGGTATATGAAAGTCTTTGTGATACTTTCTTTTGGTTTATGGGAGGGTGCCATTTTAACTGTAGCCTGTCCTTCAGCTGCCCCAATCAACATAAAGGAATGCAATGATGAAAAATGGTGACATAAAGAGCCCAAATATCTATAAGTACCTGTCTACAATAAATGGCAAAGAGCACATCCAGGACATTCTTTTCCAAGCCAATGTCTGTCAGTTATGTATCAGACTATAACTCCCAGCTTTCCTAGCTGAAGTAGCCCCAAGGGACTCACTGTTTGATTCATATGATACTGCTACTTGGCACATGACACCTGAAGCTGCTCTTCCATTTCTGCATTTGACTCATGTACAGGGTTGCTGCTCTTGTCAAAATTTCCCTCCTCCAGATCAGTCTGTAGAGAGATGTTCAAGCAACAGCAAGAAAAACTAGGTACAAGCAGGTTAAAAAGGGGCATGAAAAATGTGGAAGGAGCAGCGGAACTCATGGTGACAGGTTAGGGCCCCATCCAATCTTCTCCCCTTTCCTGTTTGCCACTTAAAGTGGCAATTTTATCTTGCATATCAGCAGTACATCTACTGATATCTGGAAAAATTGGGGAATTAGAACTACATTTCCGAATATCTGGAAGGGAAAGTCTTGAAAAATGCTGTTTATAGGACCTAGACAAAATTCAGGGGGTGTGGCGGTGCCATCTTTTCCCTCAATTTTATTTTTGAATCTGTTTGCAGAGAATGCTTCAAATGGAAGATGTGAACTGCATTTGCATAGATTGGGTCAAAGGTTCCAGATGTGCTTATACCCAGGCAGCTAACAACATCCGTGTGGTAGGGAGTGAAGTGGCTTATTTTCTAAATATCCTTAAGGTAAATGAGTTTTCAGTCATTAATTCATCGTTGTCAATCTTATAAATAATGGAGGGCTATAAGTTTCTATCTATGGCTAAACAACAATATTGATACTATTTCAAGAATTATCTGACATGGGAGAAGAATTACAGGTAGTCCTCAACTTACCATTCAAAGTTACAATGGCACTGAAAAAGTGACTTATGACCGTTTTTCACGATATCTATGATGGTTGCAGTGGCCCATGGTCACGTGATCACCTTTTGCAGCCTTCTGACAAGCAAAGTCAACGGGGAAGCCAGATTCACTTAACAACGGTGTTACTAACTTAATTGTTGTATTTCACTTAACAACTGTGGCAAGAAAAGTCGTAAAACTCACTTAACAAATGTTTCATTTAGCAACAGAAATTTGGGACTCAATTACGGTGTTAAGTTGACGACTACCTGTAAATTGTTAAAATTCAATTATTCTTCAGACATCTATAACTAGGGCAAGTAAGGCCATGATTGGGTTGGAAGATAATCTATACATGTCATGGTAGTATCTCCCCCCCCCCCCGCAAGCTAGGCTTACAATGCAAATTTATTGCCTGTAATGAAATGGATGCAATTGTCAGCTCAAACTAATCTGTATTATATGTGAACATGTGGGAGTGGCAATATTTTGGCAGTCATTTCAGACCCCTTGGTCTGTCCAAAACTGCATATTAGTTACATTGCAAGAAGAGCAAGCGGGAAATGGAATACTGTGACCTAATTGAAATCTGTCTTTATGCAGATTCCCATTGGTAAGGCATTTCATAGCCTGGCCTCATATGCTACAAACAGATAACTATGAGGGGAATTAAGCTGGTAATGCTAGACTTTTAATGGAGTTGGGCAACTTTAAGATAGATAAGATAACCTTTATTGTCATTTTCTTTTACTGTGGGAACAACGGCACACATCAAAAATGAAATTTAGTTGCCCGCTCTCAAAGTGAAACACATACATGACACACACCTAAACATACTATGTACAACATATGTATAGACTCACACCCCTACATATACATAGCAAATAAATATTAAATACTGTCCATCTTGAATATATAACGGAAGGAGGAAGTTTGAGAGTTCATAAGGTTAGTGCTGTATGGAATGAAACTATGGCTGAAACTGGATGTTCTGCTACAGATACCACGAAGCCTCCTCCCAGAAGGTAACAAGGAAAACAGGTCGTGAAGAGGATGTGTAGTGTCCTCTTATAAAATTAATTAAATTAATTATAGCCTTGTTTTGGAATTTTGGTCTCAAACTACCTGTATGATGACTTGGCAGAGATTTGGTAAACAGTTTGCATTTTGGTCACACTGAAAACAGACAATTACAAAGACCGTTAATTATTTTATCAGTTTGATCATAGCCCGTCCTAATAGCTTTCTATGAATCCTGTCTTAGATTTTTGTTCCTAATCAAGCTCTGAATTTAAATCTAAGTTGGAAAGAACCAGAGTAGTACGTACAAATGACACTGTTGAAAGAAAAATCTTCATCAGGGTCCAGCCGGGAATAAACAAAATGGAATAAACAAAATGGAGAGTGCTTTAGAAAGAAGGTTGTAGTTTATTGAAGAGCAGAACCAGACAGAAATGTGACTCTGGGAAAGCTGACCACATGTAGCAGGGAGTGGTGGGTTTTTATACCTTCTTGGGCTTTTGTGTTTGGAGTTGTTCCTGTGGCATGAACTTTGACCTGAGGTTCAGTGTGCCCTCCTGATATTCTAATAGTGGTAGGTTAATCCTAAAAGTCATTTCCTGCTTCCCTGGGGCTGTGGCTGATGGCTATGTCCTGTATTGGATTATTTTGGGTGAGGGGTTGTTGGTTCTAATCCCATCAGCTCCAAGCTTCCTGGCTCCAGCCTTTCGGAAAGGATTATCGAATATGCATTTCTACAGAGCTAGCCTCTGCCTGGGTTTCTGGCTGGGGGGGGGAGAGGAGAAGTTTCTGCCTTTTTAAGATCTCCATTATTCCTTTGGGAAAATATAATATTCTGCCTGTTTAATATTCCCCAAAATATTTCTTTCTCTGGGAGGGTGCTGTCTTCCCACAACACTATATGTGAAATAGTCATGGATCAAAAATAGACTTAATTTTCTCCAAAATCTAGATTCTGTCTAAAAAAAAGTTAAGTGCAGTGATAGGAACCCCAGAGATATGAAACTAGAATTCTTCTTTGTCCCCCTGACTCTATAATGTATTTGTACATCTTTGGGTTCTGTATCAACTATCTGTGCTAATATATCATTCAGCTAGTTCTATGCTAAATTCAGCATCTAAAGAATTGTTTTAAGCACTTCATCTTAGAGCCAGCTTGCAAACAGCTGAGGTTTCGTGAAACTACTGCCCTCTATGACTTGGAGTTGCAAGTCACAGAAATACACTTACAGAGCTAACAAAGTATATGACAACTGTTCTTGTCTTTAGGAGAAATATGGATACCCTCCCTCCATGGTACATTTCATTGGCCATAGCCTTGGGGCACATGCAGCTGCTGAGCTGGGAAGCAGAATAAAAGGAATTGGAAGAATCTCTGGTAGGTTGATGCAATGTAGCATGATTAGTATGAAAGCAAGTATTACTGAATCTAAGCTCTGAGGAGCCAATGTAGAAGATTTTTTGAATTGAGAAAGTGAATGTAAAAAATGAAGCTACATTTAATATGTGCATAGTTATATATCTTTATATCTTTCCCTATTTTCTTTGGAATAGCATCTATAAGCTTAAGAGTATTACCCTGAATTGTATGATGGGTTGTGCTGTTAATTAATGAAAGAGATGTTCTATTATACATGGTACAAAGGAAGAAGGTTTAAATACAATTAAAATAAGCATCTTAGATGAAAGAAATGATCTGAGAGGCCAAATGGAAACTATTTTTACACAGACTGTTTCCATTGTCTTACTTGGTTTTTTAATTATTACCTTGATTCTCAAACAATAAGGCATCATCATAAAGAAATTTGTGTGGCATTTTACATATAGTGCCATGCGTATGGACTGCTCTGGTTCTTTCCAACTTGTATTTATTTGCACATTTATTACAAATGGAATTTATTTTTATATTGCGCATTTTCTAATATACACAATTTGGATGCAGCATTATATAGCATAATTGTCCATACCATACATTTTTTTGTTTTCCCTTTTAGCCAACAACTGCATTTAAAAGGTTAGAATGTTTTAAATAAGTTGCCTTAATTACTGTTTTTTCTCTTGTAAAATGAACTTTCATTATTTATTTTCTCTTACAGCATTTTTTTATTTGCACATGACAATACAAACATATTGATTATATAAAAATGAAATAGAAGAAATCCTTAGTGTTTCTCTTAATGGCCAATCGGCCCTATAAGACTTTCTAGCTACAAGTATTTGTGAAATTCTGAGCTGATTTCAAATAATACTACTAAGGGCATTCTTTGATAACTGGGAACTGACAGGAATTAGGATTGGTCAGTACTGCCAAGAGCATGCTGATGTTTCACTTAAATCATTATAATTGGTCCAGGAATCTTCAGCAACTCCTCTTAAAATCATTCATTTAACATTTATGCCATTACAGGACTAGACCCTGCTCAACCTTATTTTCAAGGCACTCCACCTGAGATCAGATTGGACAAAAATGATGCTGAGTTTGTTGACGTGATTCATACTGATTCAGCACCAACCATTCCGAACCTAGGTAAGCTGACTACAGAATAGTACATAATATGCAAGAGACAAGCGTAAACCTATTCAAACATAACCTTATTTTTTTAATGAATTTTCAGGGTTTGGGATGAGTCAAGCAATTGGACATCTTGATTTTTATCCAAACGGAGGTGAACACATGCCTGGATGTAAGAAAAATCCTCTTTCACAAATAGTGGATATTGATGGCATTTGGGAAGGTAGGTATCACAGTGATCCCTGCAAAGAAATATTCAATTGTAGTGCAGAAATACAAATTTCACTCTATTGTATCAACAGTAAAGTACACTAGGACAGAGTCCCAAGCTGATGCTCTCTGGATGTGTTGGGGCCACCAGGATTTCTAGCCAGAATGGCAATTGTAGGAATTTGAAGAGTTCCAGTTTCTACCCATAGCATGGTGAGGCAGAATCAAGATATCTACATTTACAAAATAATAAAACACAAAACTAGAAAAGGTGTAATAAACATAAGAAAGAAGCATCACTTAAGAAAGAAACATCACTACTTTCTTTAGTTCAGAGCTTTATATTCGGAAAAAGCAGGAGTGAGGGATAAGGGAAGGAAGAGATGCAAAACATACAACAGATACACACTCAAAAGCATTATAACATTTTTTTAAAAGTATATGTTGTCTAGAGACAACAACTGCATAGGATTGGCCTCTGCAGCTGATCAGTAATGGATTTTGCTTGTATTCTTTCTAAGGTGATTTTTAGAGAAATTCTCATAAAAGGTGTGCTTTCTTAGTTGCCAGATCGCCAGTGAGTTTATGTTCTATTTTTGTACAATAATTTCTCCAGCAGTTTGCAGCTTTTGTATGGGAAAATCCCATGATGGGAAACTCTCCCCTGAAAAAAACATGAAAAAGCTAACCTCTACAATTATTCAAGCCATAAATGTGATGAGTAATTTCAAAAGACCACTTGTGCCAAATACTAGTAAATTCAGGACAAAGGAGTGTTCTATGTGTCATATTTTTTTTACACTACCTACAGAAAATGGCAATGGGCAACAGTTTAAAAATTGACTTCATCAAGGATAGATTAGCAACAGTTCTCAGTCATGACAGCTAGATATTTTGCCCAGTGGGCTCACATCAGAAAGTGGCCCTCTATTGCTATAAAGACTTGGTGCCTTCTCAATGAATTGGAAGGTCACCCATATCTTTTGGTATGAAATCAACTGTACTGCAACTTAGTGGTACCCATGTCACAGACTGCATGGTCTGCTGGAACAGAAGGCAAGGTCAAAGACTATCTGTTAGATGCCCTGATTTGGACCCCACTCCCTTGACACCCTGCTGTCCCAGAAAAATACTTTGGATATACTTAAGATACATTCTCAACCATTGATCTTAATAATGAATCAATCTTTAACTTTCCTCCATGGAAATTCCAATAGAACAAGAAAATTAAATATATAATGAGATTTTTATAGATTTCTGGAATAACTGGCTTTTATCTTTTATGCCAGTTACCTTCTAATACAATTTATAGCAAAATGCTTTTTTTTTTCAAGTGCATTCAGACAGAGCAATGAAGCAAGATGTTAAATGAAACTTTTGCTTCAGTGAGAAGCTTTGGAATTGCCTCCTATAGGGCTGTAATGTCTATGGAAAGCCAAGGGACAGGAACTTTTGCAATTCTGTTGTAGTCTTGTTTGCATCTTTTTCACAGGAAATATATTTCATTCCAAGTTAACATTTTGACATGCATTTATGAAAATAATGATTTTTCAAAAAAAAAAATTCTCTGCAGAGAAATGTTGCATCTGAAACTGCTAATATAAATTTCAAAATTCTCAGCCTATATACAGATATACAAAAAATAATTTAATTAATATCTGTTTACCTATTTATGTATTTGTCTTCATAATTAACATACTAAATTATACAGTTTCATTTCAGAATTTGCTATTGTCATCAAATCTTAATTCTCAGCTTAAACTATAAAGTCCTAGAAACCAGGAGAGTGTGAGTTCTAGTCCTGCCTTAGTATGAAAGCCAGCTGGGTAGCTTTCGGCCACTCAATCTCTCTCAGCCCAATTCACCTCACAGGGTTGTTGTTCTGAGGAAAAAATGGAGGAAGAAGGAGATTTAGTATGTTCGCTGCCTGGGAAAAAAATTAAAAAATTAAAGATAGGATAAAAATCTAAATAAAAATAAAATAAGTAATAGCTATGAAGCCAGTCTGCCTTCTACCTCTTATTTAAATATTCCTCTTATTTAAACATCATTATATGTTTATCCCATTTTTATTAAAATCCTACATATAAATAGAAATGGTTTAATCCATATTTTAAACTAGAAAACAAAACTTTCAAAGCATCCCCTTTCTATTTTGGAACAAGTTGCTTAATCTCATCATGAAACGACTAGGTCAAGGTTTCTGAAGCCAGTTTTACATCCTGGAAAATGTTATGCACCTTGTCAGATTGTTAATAATTCTAATGTGCTAAAGGCTTGAAAGGATAATAGATGCACTCAAGATTGATTCCAGCAAACGATAAACAGCATAGCTTGAACTAGATATGTTCCAACTGTGCTTTGTGATTGATATTTTTCATTTATTTGTAAGCCTCCCAGAAAAATCCAGTTACTGATGAAGTACAATAAAATAGAGCTAACAAATACATTGCTATGAAACAACTTGCAATTACTAAACAGTTTTTCAAACCCAGAAGAAAGCTTTGTAGTTAGCTAACCTATCGCTAAGTAACAAATGTATACCTGCCAGTTTATTTGGTTCTGAAATAAAGACCTTTTTTGGTTGTTGTTCAACCACCACAACCTACATTTACCATTCCTAAATGACTCGCTCTCACAAAACCAGTACCGTGGGCTATTGAATGCCATAATTAACATAGCCCACTCCCACGGCTAAGCCCTGCAGTGGATTCCATAACTGGATTTTGAAATGTTCATGTATATTTCTTAGATATTTGGTGTTGTCCACCAATTTGTTGACACTTTTATTAACAGCACCAAACTCCCTGAAAGAAATTGTTCTGTCTTAACATTTCTGGCGATCAGTTGTTTGGGCAGACTGGACTCAAAACTCTCGAGCACTAAGAAGCTTTTAACGTCTGTTGCATTTCCACGTTCAGCCTAGTTTCTATGTGCCACCTTACATTAAGAATCCAGCCATGGAATTCAGAGCATATATTTCACAAAAGACATCTGTGTTTCCTTTTCCATGTGTCGTTACAAATCTCTGCACTTAGCCAAATATGAGAAACGTAACAAATTTTCTTAATTTTTCTTCTACTATAATTCTATTGAGCAAATGCAACAATACGATTTTGACAATAAAATACTGTACATTATAAGAACAGTCCTTAACTGAAACATTTAAGTTCTCTTAAATCTCAGAGCCCACTATAGGTTCTAGCACCCTGTGTCAACAGTTTCAGATTTATACTTTGACAGCTCTTCCCCCACTGTCTTGATGAGAAAGTTCATGGACATATCACACCTAGCTAATTGGGGAGCCTCCTGCAATATGCTTTATTCTCAGGGATAACTCAACCCATGTGCCAGTTTGTTGTCTATATTGCTTATCCTTACCTGTTGTTCGTGAGTACTGAAAAACTGAGATTTCCTGAAGCATTTTTCAGACACTATGTCCCTCCCAAATAATGACTGTTCTGGTCAATCAAGAACAGTAAATAGGTGCAGAATTGTCAACAAATCTTTTCTTTGTTAAGATAAAACTATCTTAATTATTAAGTCATATGTACTAGATTGGACAACATAATAAGAAAAATGAAAAATTTCTAAAACAGGGCAGCTCCAGAAGTCTAATATTTAGACACAGTAATCATGCAATTAATTGTTCACTATAACTGCTATTACTACTAAAACAGGGTACTACTAAAAGGATAATTTAATACATTCAACACGGAGCTACTTCACTCAAGCTGTTTCCTTTAATTCATTAAATATCAATTTCAAGAATGCTTCATATTTAAACCACCGCTTTTAGTAACTGCTACTGATCTTTTGCCTGCACTTCTCCCAACCAAAGTATTATACATGTCCAACCTCTCAAGGAAAGGTTTTTAAGAAATGTTTCAACATTTAGCAAAGGGAATAAAGTGATGAAAAAAGTTGAGAGAATGGCCTTGCTCCAGAACTAAGGAGGTAAGTGTTAATTCAATCTTCTTCAAAGCACTTGATAGAAAGAGTCAAAACGAATAATATCTAACAGCATTTTCTGCTTCACAGGAACCCGTGACTTTGTGGCCTGTAACCATCTACGGAGCTATAAGTATTATTCAGATAGCATTGTTTTTCCAGATGGATTTTTGGGTTATCCTTGTGCAGCCTACAACTTATTTGAAACAGTATGTCATTTGCATCATCCCGAAATATTAACAGAAGAATGTAGTGTTTTGACTTTTTTGTCACAGCATGCAAGACAGAGAAAAAAAATCAAGGGACTATTAGTTTACAAGAGCTTCTGTTCACATGATATCTCCACTGCTTCTCTAGTCCTTATGGGTATTGCTTAATTAGTGACTTTCTCTTTTTTCAGCAAAATGTAATTTACAATTATGGTCAAAATGGCTAACTGCAATTTGCACCTGCTTTCAAAACAAATGTAAAATTGCATGTTTAATCCTTATTTGGCAGTTAAGGCACAATTTATGGATTGTCCAATTGGATGCATGGCAAACTGTCTAAAACAATCAGTTATCTGGCAGAGTGAATAACCGGAGGTGCCAGTATGCAGACTTGAGCCTCAGATGTGTACGATCGAATTATATAAATATTAATATGTTTATTTTTGGAGCTATGCAGGAATCTCGATTCTGAGAATGGAAATATGATTTGGGGCATGGGGAGAATATGCACATTGATCTATCAGTATCCCCTCAAATCAAATTGCTTTGTCACCACATGAGCCTAGGAAAAATTCATCTTCTTTGAGAAGTTGCTAAGAACAAGAAAATGTTAAGTTCCATTCCCTTTGCATCCAGATCTTTCCATTCTTAGTCCAGGAATGAATTAATTGAAAAATCATCAAGCTAGAAACAGAATGTACACATAAGAACTGTAGATCGTTCTTCAATAATCACCCAACACTTTGGGCACTATTTTTGAAAATTATGCTGAATTTTGAACTTTCAGGATACACTTAAAATTTTGTACAGCTGGAAAGGAGTGTGTTTAATGTTCTTCTGACTATATTTTTTAAAAAAATAAATATACAAATATATATCTCTTGTAGGATGGCATAAAATGTATTGTCTTGAACAAGGAAAATTACTATTCAGTAGTACAAAGGACAGGGAAAGGAAAAGACAGCATAATTAGCTGTCATTTTCCACTAGTGCAACAAATGTAAAGGAAATGAACAGGACTGAATATTTTCCTCTGTATATGTTTTTATTAGGGCAGCTGCTTCCCGTGTCCAACAGGCGGATGTCCTCCTATGGGTCATTATGCAGAGCAATTTAAGGACAAAATCACTTCTGAATTTACTAAGCTTTATTTGAATACTGGAGATGCCAGAAATTTTACTCGTAAGTGTGGGACTGAGAATTGGGGATGATTGATGTTTGTCTTCTTGCAATTGTGTGTATTTATATCTGCATATACTTGGGTATATATACGCACAAAGAGACACAAGTACCTTCACCACAGTGAGAGGAGAAAACCCAGATTACCTCCCAGATGATTAACCAAGATTGGTTTGGGTTGTAATAAGGATAAGAATGGCGAGAGAGAGACATAGAAACAGAGAGGTGAGAGAGAGAGGGACAGAGACACACAGAGAGAGAATATGGGTGACCACTCCTGTTCTTGAGAGAGAAGATGAATGTCTAACAATAGCTCTCCCCTAAAAGGAATGAAAGCTAATCATATTATATATATTTTTTTCTGGAAATTAGGTCACTAAACATCAGTTAAGCTGTAAGATGCATCTGTAAGAAGCAGTTATTATTATTATTATTATTAACAACAACAACAACAACAACAACAACAAAGCAACAAGCAACAAGCAACAAGCAACAACAACAACAACAACAACAACAACAACAACAATAACAATAACAATAACAATAATAATAATAATAATAATAATAATAATAATAATAATAATAATAATAATAATAATAATAATAATAATAATAATAATAATAATAATAATAATAATAATAATAATAAAAAAATTGGAAGGGATCTTGGAGGTCATTTAGTCCAACCCACTGCTCAGGCAGGAAACCCTATACCATTTCAGACAAATGTCTGTTAGAATATCTGCCTATGCCAATATTATAGTAGGTAGAATTGGGGGGAAGCTCTATGCCTCCTACAGATGCATGAAGCCAAATAATATGTGATATGGGAAGCTGCTCCCCACCCTACCCTAAAGTTCACCTAAAAGATGAATGCAAACAGTGCTCAGCAGCCTGTCTTTTAACTTCATAAGAGCCCACAAGGCTGAGCAAAAACTTATCAGCCTCATGGAACAACATAGGGGGGTCTGATTTTAATCTCCAGTTACATTTAAGGTATTTGGTGACATTATTTGTGGAGAATCCAGATTATGAGCCGAATTCATACATTTTGGATATGTAATAAAATACATGGACTCTGGAACACTATTTTTGTTGCATGAGAATAATAAAATAGGATATTCCTTCCTGATTAAAGCTAATTGATATTTTGGGTCTTCAAAGTGAAGCTCATTTTGTGAGTTTATTATAAACAGTCAATTTTAGTAGTAATAGAAGCTTGCTTGACTAAAACTAAATTCTCATTAATGGTGGTGTCTAGGTTGGAGGTACAAATCATCAGTCACTCTGTCTGGAAGAAGCAGCATCTGGGGATATATAAATATTGCCCTGTATGGTAGCGGAGGGAACACAAAGCAATATGAAATTTTCAGGTAAGTTTTGAGAAATACCACATCTAAAAGTAGAATTTTTTACTTGTTATTTTTACTTTCCTGATTTTCTTCATCTGAGAGCTGTATCTAAAATATTTATTTTAAAAATAAGATAAATAAAAATATACATGTGTTGTTTTAAAATCACAGAATATTTAAAAATAGTTTCCTATCTTCAAGAATTCTTTGGAGGGTACTTTATTTATTTCTCAGATTTAGTTTCAGTATATAATCCAACCTTTTGCAAAAAAGCGAACCACATTTAGCAAGCATAGTAGCACGACAAAAATGAAATGCAAGTATGTGGGCCTTTTGTGCATATATGATGTCAGGATTTATTCATTTTTAGAATTTACATCTATAGGTACTTATGTACAGATTTTTCTGACATTTTACTCTTAGGTATATCTTTAGATTTTACATTCAGATTTTGCCATCTGGATAATTCAATTTGATATACTATTTCATATAACCAGAATCATTTTATTTTTCCAATACCAATGAGTACTCAGTCAATAATTTTGCCATATTGAAAGAAGAAATAAGGTTTAACAAATTAAATAAAATAGAATAAAACTGCAGCTAGTATTGCAAAAGAATACACTAAATTTTCTGCTATAATAATATCCTGACTGAATACATTTACTTCTCTAATGAAGAAAACTGACAAAAACAATAAATAATCCTAAACTATATTTCCAATATAGATACAGGTAGCCTTCATTTAGCGATCACAATTGGGACTGGCAACTTGGTTGTTAAGCAAAGTGGTTGCTAAGTGAAACAAGGATTGTCCTTGAGATCTTACTTCAGCTTTTCTTTGCCTTAGAGACCTATGAATATTGTAAATGCAAGGATTGAGCATAAAACTACCTTTTCATCCCTATCACAACTGTGAATGGCTGCTAAATGAGGCAGTCACTAATTGAGGACTACCTGTAGTATAATGTACAGGTAGTCCTCGATTTATAACAATAATTGAGTGCCAAAATTTTTGTTGCTAAGTGAAACATTTGTTACGTGAGTTTACGACTTTTCTTGCCACAGTTGTTAAGTGAATCATTGCAGTTGTTAAATTAGTCAAACTGATGTTAAGTGAATCTGGCTTCCCCATTGATTTTGCTTGTCACAAGGTTGCAAAAGGGGATCAGTGACCCCGGGGCGCTGCAACCGTCGTAAATATGAATCAATTGCCAAGCGTCTGAATTTTGATCACGTGACTATGGGGATGCTACAACGGTCGTGTGAAAACTGGTCATAAGTCACTTTTTTCAGTGCCTTTGGTCCCTAAATAAGCTGTTGTAAGTCGAGAACTTCCTGTAAAATGCTTTCAGACAATATTTTCATTTACTGTCTATTGATGATTTTCCTGTATTAACCTACTGCTTGTTCTTTAAAAAAAATTCCAATATTTATTTCATTCACAAACACGTATAAAATGAAAGTAATTACGACCATTTCAAGAGTAGCAATGAAATTTAAAAACTTCTAAAACCTGGCATTATTCACCTGATTCTAAATTATTAAAACCCTGGGAATAATACATGTTCTTAATATTAAGACCAAGAAGCGACATACGACAAAAATTTTCATTAGTTGACAATCTAGAAGCATCTCTCAAAGAAATCAAGAAAAGATATTGGAATCAAAAATTAGAATTTGATTCCCCATCTTGTCAGATAAAAATAGAATCTGGATTCTGATTGATCCAGATATTATATAGAACTTGCATGTCAAATTTATTCTGGATTTCATTTATTTAATTTTCAAATGATATGTAAATCTCTTATAAGAGTCCCTGCCATAAGATGTCCTTTCAACCTCCCATAATTTCTGGTATTCCAGATGGTTGGAAATCCCAGGAACTGTAATTCAATTGATCTGAAAGGCATTTATTTGAGGATTTATCTCAAAAATTATTTTAAGCACATTGCATTTTCATTTTAGTATCTTTGTGTTTATGACTGCCGTTTTCTCCAAAGGATTTTTAAAATTACACTTCCCAAATTATTATGATGTTAAGTTTTCACTTGTCATTTGCTGTGACTGTTTGAATTACAAGCTGTATTATAATTAGACAAATATGTCACTTGCTACTTGACTAATATTTAGCTCAGCCAATAACATGTTATAGTACCAGAAAGTAGTTTTACTAGCTGGGATATATTAAATGGTTATGACAGGTAATTATTTCCATTTAGATTGCATTTAATCTGACTCTTGCAAATTATCAAGGGGAAGAAAACTTACTGCAATATATTCATATGCAAATATACTACTAAATAAATTTCTGAGTCCTGTATGTGAATCTTTTTTCCAATTTTCTTTTTTCAGATGCACTAAATTTTACACAAGTCATTTGAGCCATCTTTTTAGTAAACTTCACAGAAGCTAGGTCAACCAAGAAAAGGTCTTGGTTAAAGTAAACATCTCTCATACAAAACTTAGAATATTAATACTGATGAATATTGCTTAATTTATTTTTCAATTTGAAGGGTTATGCTAAAACAAGACACTAGGGAAAAAAAATCAGTTTTATGGATTTAGAAATTGAGGTCTCAAAAATAACTTACATTAAAAAAAATAGGATAATGATAACATTAACTCAATTTTTCCCAAACTGGGAGCAGCAAAGATCCAGGTGCAGACTGGAAAAAAATAGATGCATGTATGTATAAGTACAAAAAAATAACGAAATGACTTTGTTTTATGTTGTTTTGTTTTTAAGGGGGAGGCTCAGACCTGGTGAGATTCATACCAAGCCAATAGACGTGGAACTTAAAGTTGAAACCATTACTAAGGTTAAATTTCTTTGGAACAACATGTTCATAAACCCAACTTTGCCTCGACTGGGAGCCTCGAAGATTATGGTACAAGACGGAGAAACTGGAAACGTGTATGTATACCCTCACTAGTTCAAGAACAAGTAATAAAAGAAACACACTTACTAATTACAAATTAAACTTTCAAAATTATTTAGGTTCTACGCATGGGGGTCTTACAATTTTACATGATAGCTTGTATGTTTTTTATACATACCAAATTATTCTAAAGCTATTTTAGTAGGACATAGTTGAAACTCTCAGCTATCATGATGGACACTAATTTACACTGGTTTTAAAAGAAAATTCTATAAATTTGTTGAGAGGAGGGTGATCAGTAACTACTAGGTTTGATTATTGCACAATTCCTATATAATAAGCAGCATATTATAAATAGCTGATTCTGTGCAAGAACTGGAAAAAAAAGACAGTCATGTCTCAGTGGGGACTGTCACAAATGCATCTGTTTGACCACAGAGTTGAAGAGAATGCTAAAGTAGATTGGCCCTTAGCCTGATTCAGCAGATTTCTTATCATCTCATAATAAGCTGTATGTATCTGGGTAGAGATGCACAGGGTGTTATCCAGCTCAATCCAATTCTTGTGAAATTTCTTCTCTTTCTCAAGGAAAAGTTGGATGCCCAGAAGGTTCAGGTGGAATGGAGAGTTCATGATTCCTAGGATCATTTCTAGGGCTTAGCTGTTCAACTCCACACTTTCCCACTGTTCATTGCTTATGTTCTCACTGCCCCCAATTTCCCCCATTGGCTACCTGTACAAGCTGCTTTTTCTGCAGCTATGGTGTCCACTGGCATGTATACGATTTGGGAATGAGGCTCATCTCACTGAAGAATGAGAGTCTAACATTCTGGATAAGGAAGAGGAGGAGCCAGGCAGAATTGATTATTGCCATTGGATCCAGCTTTTGCCTAATTTGGATACTTAAATGAATGGTCCTTTCTCACTGTGTTTCCCATAGATAATTTCCTTTATATTTGATTAGACAAAGTTGTGTGTAAAGAAGATCCATTGAAAACAATGAGGAAAAAGTCAAGTTTATATTAGGTCTTGCTGATCATGACCCTAACATAGTCGATCTTGTTGAATTGTGTGAATCTGATGCCCTGGGTGTGAGAAGACTGTAACAGAGTTTGGACCTGTGACAGAATTTGATGGGGAATCAGCAAAAAAGCGGGCATAAGAATCTGATTGATTACAATCCATCTTAAGCAAATAGTTTTACTTCTATATCATGGGCACAGAGTTGTAGCCACAAATATCTTCTTTGAATATTAAAAACGGGCGTTTTTTTCTTACTCTTACTTACTTTTCTTTCTTTTATAATTTTGTACTAAGTACAAAATTATAAAAACAAAGGTACAAAACTAATCGTATACCATTTTATCGTGTACCATATAAAATGCCTCAAAGGTGATTTTGAATTAATTACATTTCTTGAGAGTCGGTGATACAAAATATTTAAAGTTCATGCTATTGCAACAGTGATATCAAAGTATATACATTAATGCTGCTCTTTTTTAACTCTCCAGATTCCATTTCTGCAGCAGCGAAACTGTAAGAGAAGATGTGTTGCAAACACTCACACCATGCTGATCTTGAAATGTGGAAGGCTTTTGTGCAAATCTTAATAAAAAAAAAACTAACATTTCAAGCACCTTATATATTCTAATGCCAAAGTGATGATAAAAGGGGACTTCAATTTTAAAGACAGAGGAATTCTTTTCCTTCATTGCCCTTGCTCCATTATGCCAAAGGATAGGGTTGCTGTCACTGCAGTAAGAAAATGACATGCAAAACCTTATCAGCATTGATGCTTCTGTGCCCAAGTAAAATTAGAGCTTATCCAGATATTTTCTCAGCATATGGGACTGGTCCAAATTATTGTATTGCATTAGACAAAGACAAAAGACTCATCAGATACTGGGTGAAAGTGAAGTGAGCCTGCAATTGCACCTTTGCTTAATAGTGCTGAAAGAGAGAATGCACCACTGTATCTATAGGGTGAAAGCAAAGTAATAGCTAAGGGGGTTCAAGGTAGGCCACCTCTTACTCTTATTTCTTATATAAGGTCCTCAGGCTTAGTGCTAGCTCTGTGCACCCAGACCGAAGACAAATTGCATGATAAAAATATGTGATATGTACTTAGGATGTTATGCTTTTCTTCTTCCATGGACTTAAATATTTCTTGTATGAGAAAAAAATATATAAACAGCAACACTAATCTCAGACCATTGTCTTATCTGGAAAATCTATTCTTACTGGATATTTGGATATCAATTGCACATGAATCCATATTGGTGTAGTTCCAATGGATGAAAGCAATGGATGAAAACTAATCAAGGAGAGAAGCAATCTAAGAATTAAGAAGAAATTTCCTGACAGAACAATTAATCAGTGGAACAACCTGCCTCCAGAAGTAGTGAATGCTCCAACACTGGAAGTTTTTAAGAAGAGATTGGACAACCATTTGTCTGAAATAGTATAGGGTTTCCTGCCTGAGCAGGGGATTGGACTAGAAGACCTCCAAGGTCCCTTCCAACTCTGTTATTCTATTCTATTCTATTCTATTCTATTCTATTCTATTCTATTCTAGTCTAGTCTAGTCTAGTCTAGTCTAGTCTAGTCTAGTCTAGTCTAGTCTAGTCTAGTCTAGTCTAGTCTAGTCTAGTCTAAATACTAATTTTAAAATAATTAAACAAATATTTTGTCATTCACATTTGATTTGGTCCATTCTTTGGCATCCTTTCTTTAATGATTATATTCTACCATTTATTTGATATTATTGTACGAGTTGGCCATGGTGAGCTGGCTGCAGCAAGTTGTTCCATTCCACAGCAAACTTGAATGTATACCTTCCTAATCTTGGTCTTTAATTTACAAACAGTCTTTGGATGTTGGTAATGGAATCAAATAATTTTTTTTTTAAAGATAACATTCTCTTCTAGGAAGGATCTGAAACTAGAAGAGGTAAGCAACCTCTGCTTGCACCATGCTTACAACTGCTTTGTATGACAAGTCACCACATCAATGCATTCATAGTTAACAATGGGTTTCCATCAAACATCCTCTTTTAATAATGAAGTGAAGCAACAATCACTTTGTTGGGTAGTGTTTAAGCAAGCTACATTTTGCAGCTATCCCACCAAATGCAAAGTTAAATGAACACCAAATTGCTGTCCATTTTCCTGGCTTTCAGTGCTAATGGACATATTTTTGTGACCTTTTTCAATGCTTACAGTTTTAAAATAGTAGCAACAAAGAGAACTGCTGTTTGAAATGCAAGTGGCTGTAAACCATATATTATTTGTAAATACAGCATATTCTGAAATCATTCATTTCAGTGTGTCACTAAGGCCTAATTGGTATATATTTTGGTTGACATATATTGTTCTCTTGTAAAGGTGTCAACTTCCTCAATAACAAAAGGACTGCAGTTTGTGATATACAAATTAGGCTCCTCACCATATAATCAGGCCTATCAATTAGGATGCTATTTGCAACAAAATATGCTCAAAGTGCATGCAAGATTGATGGGTCTTTTCAGACTTTAACACTGTACTATTCATAGCAAAGTTTTTGTTCAGCATCATATCAATTAAGAGACATTTGACTTGTGAAACTGATGTAGCCTGTTCAATAGAGTTTGGCAGCAAAATTCAGCTTTTGCTATCAACATTTGAAAACACCCTGACATTTCTGTAATGAAACACAGTGTTGGGGTAGTTTAGAACAAAATCTGTAATGCATCTCCTTGGTGCAGGCCTATATTCTCTAGGATTTAACATCCCAGGAATAGTAAAGGGGAACAAAAAAGAAAAGAAAAGCTTCTATTAACAAAGGTCTTTACCATCTCTGCATTGCTAAGTTATTATTTTTGACAATATGATCTAAAAGTAAAGTTTCTATTACCTTTAAACCAAGTTCTGGCTTGTAAGCACTGAACATGTTTTGGTCCCTCATAGCAAGCTGAAAACGGATATAAGCTTTTTCCTATAACGGATGTTTTAAGCTACCCTATGACAAACAGATCTCCACCCACAATTAGAACAACTATAGGTAGTCCTTGACTTACGACACTTTCTGCTGCTAAGTGAGACAGTTGTTAAATGAATTTTGCTCCATTTTACGACTTTTCTTGCCACAGTTGTTAAGTGAAATACTGCATTGTTAAGTTAGTAACCTGGTTGTTAAGTGAATCTGGCTTCCCCATTGACTTTGCTTGTCAGAAGTGAACACATGACCTCAGGACATTGAAACCATCATCAATATGAGTCAGTTGATAGGCACCTGAATTTTGGTCATGTGACCATAGGGATGCTGTAATGGTGTGAAAAATTATCATAAGTCACTTTTTTCAATTCTGTTACAGTATAGTAACTTTGAATGGTCACTAAATGAACTGTTGTAACTCAAGGACTACCTGTAATTGTGCTTTAATATTAGCTTGTTCCCAAGCTCGTAGTTGAAACCATAAATTATGGTTAAGCAAAAGCTTTCTTTGTTAAAGTTTGGAAACATAGTCAAACCCCTTATTTCTAAGCCATTAAGTTAACATATGTGCATCCAATGCAGCCTGTACTTTTGTGAGCCTGCTTCTTTTCCCCATCTATATACTTTTTACATTGATTTTCCTTTGAACATTTGAGTTATAATAATATCTTACAATAATGATGCCGATTTACACATTCTTCAATACTATCTTATCAATTTCCAGATGGGGGTTCCTGAGTTGGACCCTTTCTTTTGTGTAGAAAATGGCGGTCAGTGAGTGATGGCTAAAACTACAGGTAGTCCTTGACATACAACAGTTTTATTAGTGACAGTTCAAAGTTACAACAGCACTGAAAAAAGTGACTTACGACCGTTTTTCAGTTATGACTTTTCCAGCATCCCCAAGATCATGTGATCAAAATTCAGATGCTTGGCAACTGGTTCATATTTATGACTGTTGCTGCGTCCCAAGGTCACGTGATCCCCTTTTGCGACCTTCTGACAAGCAAAGTCAATGTGGGAGTCAGTTTCACTTAACAACCAGGTTACTAACTTATCAACTGCAGTGATTCCCTTAACAAGTGAGGCAAGAAAGGTCATAAAATGGGGCAAATTTGTTAAGTGAGACTTAAAAAATGTCTCACTTAACAACAGAAATTTTGGGCTCATTTGTGGTTGTAAGTCAAGGCCTATCTGTAAGTCCCCTCAGGTTGGCAGCAATTTCTTTGGGAGTTTCTCTTTTTTAATTTGCAGAATGCAACTCCAAACTTCTCACTTGAAGAACTGCATGTAATCTAATATTTCAACACATCTGAACCACTCAGCGGGACCCCTTCTTGCAGACACCTTTTTCTGAAGAAGACAGACTGAAGTAGTCCCAGTGTGTGTATTACCTGTGTAAAGCTTCAAAGGAAAGAATTTGAAGGGTGCATTTGTAATGCAAAACACTGTTAATAATTACAGTTTGCAGTATAGCAGATGCCATCTAATCTACCTCCCTTTTCTGACGGCAGACCATACAAATTATAGGCTGAGAAGGAAAATTTAAGTGTAAAGGTTAACAGTTTAACGGAAAGATTCAGAAACTGAAATGCTCGACAAGGTACCATGCAATCAAATGCAGAGGGGGAAAAACCCTCCCGAGTATAATTAAGTGAGGCACTTATTTATTATTATGCTAACATCTCTTCACAAAACTTTAACACAGTTTTTTCTCACCCCTGGTGCTCTCCAAGCAAGCCAAATACAATTCCCTCTCCTTTCCAATCAAAAGAGCCACTCTGTTTGGGGATGACTGGAATTCGGATTGACTTC
The DNA here is from genome assembly GCA_023970755.1 of Azemiops feae. Taxonomy (NCBI): domain Eukaryota; kingdom Metazoa; phylum Chordata; class Lepidosauria; order Squamata; family Viperidae; genus Azemiops; species Azemiops feae. Next base: position 3,087,189 of record JALGBA010000004.1, read on the forward strand.
AGTCACCTTGAGGACACAAGATTGGGAAAAAATGCTTTATCATAATACATCGCCCCAAAAGGGTTGCCCTCCAGAAGTGTGGATTTTACTAGAAAGGGGAGGCTACTGCTAAGAATTCTGGGAATTAGGGCACACATACTGAGGGCACGTGGATTGGAGAGGCTGATTAATTGGTGATTGGCACGGACTGACTGATGTTTATCCAACAAGCAGATTTACTATATTATCCCTTTTAAGTGAAGTTGGGGAAAACACATAGGTTTTTTGTGTGTGTGCACAAAATAAGCTTTCAGTCTGGTCCATATATCTATCAGGCGTGCATCAGCATGTGCTTTGCATGTATTTTCCATGGTATGTCTAAGTATGGTTGATAAACATTTGCAGTGTTAAAAATCAAAGAAGTGTCTAAGTCTGAAATCTGCTGACCATTATCTAGAAGGAATGCTGGCAGAAATTGTAGGGTCAGCTATAGAACAGCAATTAATTAGATAATTTTAATAGGTACATAAATATTTCAAATAATGCACTTGAAGCAAGTAGCATGACATAATTATCTGACTTCTATCAACATAGAAAAGTACTTTCATAAGGAAAAATATTATATAAACTGCTCAAATATTAAAGTTGTTATTTTAAAAATAACCCCTGCTCAATACACCTTAATAGCAAAACACCTGATAAGTGCTTTGCCTATGACAAAATTCAACAGCAGGATAATAGACTATTTCTTTAAATATAGATTTTTTTCCAAAATGCAGTAACTCTGGAACAATCATCTGTGTAGGTAACTTCACCAAGGTGTCTTGTTTGCTAAGCATAAATAAATACAAATACAATTATGGAGAACTTTTAAGAGCAAAATCAGTCCCACTGAAATTTCTGATAAACAATGAATGAACAAACATCATTTCTACATTCTTGTTAGATACTTCTGTAATCTTCTGCTATAAAATCACAGTTGTTCTCTTTTAAAACAGATTGAAATTTAATTGTATGTGAAAATAACCTTTTTTCCTCTTGGTTTCCAGTGACTACGGCTGCCACCAGAAAAACTGGGACAATACTCTTGTGTCAATTATTTTTAAAACAATTCTCAATATTTTACTCTTTATTTCAAAACTTCAACTAATGTAATTGGAAGTGGTGGCTATCTCATCTTTGCAGAAAGTCATCTCGTGTGAAATCTCTTTTAAATTCCTTACTTGTTGACACCTTATAGTTTTTATGCTTCCTTAAACCCAAAGACAGCTGCATTTTGTCCATATATCTTCAAAGCCTCTTTTTTTATCAAAGATGCCCCTGAAATCATTCATTTTCTCCAACTGAAGTGACTTCTCAGTTTACTGTATATGTCAAATTATGGCTCTCTCCTGGCACAGCAACTCTCTTACAAATGGAGTTGATAAGAAATATCACGTATTTTTAAATACTTGTACACTTCCACATGATTGGTCAAAGAGAGAAAGTTTTTAAGTAGCCCCATTCCAGACATTAATGTTCATTTTAATTTTCTAATGGTACAATTCAAATATTATGCAATTAAGGTTTCCTTGTCTTCTTTGATTTGGTCTTGACCTTTTTCCATTTTACGTTTCCTACTAAGATAAGCTCCATAGCTCACATCTGTGTGACTGCATACAGAGCAACTTCTGCATATATTTCCAAATGTTCTTCCAACGCCAGAGCGTTCATCTGCAAAAACACAAATATTTTGCATCATATGCACCAGTTGGTCTTTAACTTTATTCTTCTCTATGGTGGAATGGCTGGATTCACACATTAACTATTGTAACAAAAAGAATGCAGTTATTACATGGTATCATGTTCTACAGCCATGTTTTTCAACCTCAGGGCCTTTAAGAGGGGTGAATTTCAGCATAATTGATGGTGAATACTGATGTGGTGGTGAATCCATCAGACACTTAAAGAGTCTGAGATCAAGAAGCACTGCTCTGTGGGAATTCCTTGGTAAAAGATTGGATTCTGTTTCAAATATATATTTTGGGGCCAAAAGACCTAAAGTACTACACAGGCTTAGATTTTAGTTTTTCTAAAAGGACTGCATCCTCACGCTAAAAGAATGAAAGACATTCAAGTAGGTGCAACCTTCTTACCACAATTCCACAGTAGTTTGAAAAACAGACTTGCTGAAATATTGAAATAAGATTGTTGGCCGTGCAGGTACAATGATAGCCAGGGAAATGACTGTAGTCTGGGAAATGGGCTGTCAGTCAACAGGACTGCGGATTTACCATCAGCTTATCAGGTACTTAGGAGCCCAGCGCTTGGCAGCACAAGGAAACAACAGCCAATTAACAAGGACATGAAAGGAGCCCCCAATCAGGCATCCCATGAGCAACAGTGATGTCACCTTAGGTGCTTCCAACACAAACATGTGCAACCAATTTGGGATCTGATTGCACAAATTAAACTATTTGGAGTCCTCCTGATATTAAAGGCCTTTTCACCTATATCTCCACAAGCTCAGCCAACAGCCATTGGGGGAATGGAAACTGTTTATCAATTCTTTAGGGAAGACTGAAGGACAAATACCAAAATTCTAATGTTGGAAAGCTTGATCCCTCCATACTGCTGTGAGAGGGAGAAATTTTCATTATGCTTGTCTTTGGTGTCAGCTGCAACATTCTAAACTCTATATGGGTGTCTATGCTGCCAGATGAATTTCATAATCAGTTTTGTTACTTACGAAATTTGAAGCTATAAAAACAAATTTATTTCTTGCAGAAACAGTTCTAATTTATCATTCAAGCTAGCTGGTCTTGATTTTTTCCAATATATCCAGCCACAGGCAGAAATATTTCATCTGCTATTTTATACTCATCTTGCGGAGTTAGAATATGATCGCTTATTGTCATTGTTCTGCTTAAAGTTGAGCACACTTGAATGCTAAACATTCAGGTTACAAATTTAAATCAACTAACTCCTTTAGCAACTTTGTGGTACAGCTTATAGACTGGGTGGGCAACTATGATCCCTTTACTGTGGACTTCAACTCTAGGATCTGGGTATTCTGGGTGTTGAAGGTCACAGGTCATAAGTCACAGTTGCCCATCCCTGTTATAGACTGATGTACGCATTAGCTTTTTCTGCTGCATGCTCTCAGTTAGTCACCTCTACTTTCCAGCTCTGATTTATATTTCTTGAAGCATAACATCCCCCACCCACAGCTCTGCCTTTGCTGGCTAGAACTTTAGCATTCTTGAAGGCCAAAAGTGCTTTGGCGCAGGCAGGAAGACTCATGTTGTAACTTCTTCAACCAAGGGATCTTTCCCTGGGATTCTCCTGCAGCTGCAGGAGAGGCCTCCATATACTTTCCCCTTGAATAGAATAGAGCTGGAAGGGACCTTGGAGGTCTTCTAGTCCAGCCCCCTGCTCAAGCAGGAGAACCTACATCATATAGTCTTAGAACCTACATCACATAGTCTTAGAAAAGGCTGCAGTTACTTTAAGAAATTAGCAATAAATCAAAGTTTCTCAAACTCGACAACTTTAAGATGTGTGAACCAACTTCCAGAATTCCTCAGCCATGCTGGCTAGGGAATTCTGGGAGTTGAGGTCCCCACATCTTAAGTTGCCAAATTTGAGAAATACTGCAATAGATACTGCATAAGCATTTCGGCAGGCTCTGAAAACCATTTGTTTTCTAGGAACTCACTACTCTAGCCAGCATAAACCTGTGCTGATCTGGATGACAGACGTGCCCCAACATATCTGGAGAAAGTTGCAGTAGACAATGTTTAAAATCACTAAGCTGTAAAGAAGCATGGAAAAGCACTGCCTCTATTCTTCCTTTAAGCCAAAGTTGGGACAGACTTGTCTATTAAAAGAAAAGTGAGTTTGGCCAATAGCTGAATGCCCCATCATGGTTTCAAAGAATAAAATCTGAACCCTTACGTGGAATATGGCCAGTGTACTTGGGCATCATTCCTTCAGGTCTATAGAATCTCTGGTGGTGTGATCCTTTGGTTAAAGGCACTTCTTTCCTAAAATAGAATAGAATAGAATATATATCAATATCCTAGCAGTTCTTGCCATTTTCCAACTTTTTTGTCTCTTGTTATGCACCCTGTTGGGTCTTCTCATAATTCTCCTAATAGTTTTCTTCTCATACTAATTACTTTTTATTTTTAAAAAACAAAAATCCAAGTTCATGTCAGGCTGTCATCATTTATTCCTAGAGCTTTTAACAGTTATCTGGCAGAAATAATCACCCATGCTGAGACAAAATAGCTTTACTCCTACTGAATTTCTTGCCTTAATAATAAATAATAACAAACACTGGTTTGGCGAGGCTTGGTTGCTAGAAATATTTGGCTTTCTTACTATTACAGCTGAGGCTGAGGCAGGAAACTCTACATTGATAATTTAATTAATTTAATTAATTTAATTAATTTAATTAATTTAATTAATTTAATTAATTTAATTAATTTAATTAATTTAATTAATTTAATTAATTTAATTAATTTAATTAATTTAAATTTTTTTGCCTTTGAGTCAGTCTTGACTCCTGGTGACCACCTGGACAGGTTCTTAAAAGTTTTCTTGGCAACATTTTTGGAAGAGGTTACCATTGCTTTCTTTCTAGGACCAAGAGAGAATGACTGGCCCAGAATCATCCCTCTGAGTTCATGCCAAATGTAGGATTGGGGCTCACAGTCTCTTGGTTTCTAGCCTGGGGCCCTAACCACTACACCACTATTAGGATAATAATAGACCATTACAAAAGAACAATCCATGGTCCATTTTAAGTCCATTTGTGGCTTTAAAGGTTCATTACTTATGCAATTTATATATTTATTAACATTATATTTCCAAATGATTCCTGATCCATTAACAAATACAGTTCTGTAATATAATATCAAAATTCTCTCAAGAGAGAACAGCAATGTACACCATTTGAACATCTCAATATGAACTTACGTGAAATCTTGTTTGCCTCCATCCAATGAGTTTTTAAAATCTCGGTAGCAGTTTTCTGCCATCACATGATAGCGTACTCCATGACCAAATTCTGTGACCCTGGATCTAGGCACAAAGCCACCCCAGCCTGGTATGGGTGGTTCAAGGAGGCTTCTTTTGCTCTCCACAGGCCCTGCAAAATGGTCAAAAGAAGTATTATTGAGCTAATGGAGGCTGAAGCTAAAGGAGGCTGACATGGATCCCAAATGGTACAGGGGAAAAAATGTAAACCAGGTCCAACATTAACCATAGTTGAAAAAACAGATCCAAGTTTTGGTATATTCCCTAGAATTTCAATAGGTCTTCCCTTAAATAGCTTGCTAAGAACCTACCATATAGCAGGGGTGGCTCATCCTTGCCCCAACATCTACCCAAGTCATTTACATGGCACATTTTTTTCCAGTCAGAGATGAAAAGCAGCAGATTTGAAGAAATTCTACGTTTTGCAGAACTTAAAATAATTCTTTAGAAAAATCTTCCCAGTGCTCCAATTCTCTGAACACAAAGTCCCAGTATTTTCAGTAAAGGATAATTTCTCGCCTCATCACCTGCAAGACCATCTCCTCTGAATTGAATCTGCCTGTGCAACTCAGACCAAGCAAAAAGTCTGTGAATTCTCTTCCCCCAAGATTCTAAAGGCACACAAGCCCAACAGTATTACATCTCCTGCATTCTCAAATAGTATTCTCCATAAGGCCAGGCCGATTCCCTTTTTCTTGTCATTCTGGAAAGCCATTTAATGTTTTTATTGATGTAAGCTGCCTAGTTTTGTTACAAGTGGCTGGCACACATCTTGTAAAAATAAATATATATTGGTTAGGGAAATTTATGGAGGTGTCTACCTATCTGAAAACTGCTAGCATGGGGAAGGCTGCTGTAGAGAGCTAGGAAGATGACCTTGACAGAAATATTCAGGAATTGTTACCTAGGCAAAAGTAGGTGGAAAATTCTTAAGATAACATTCAGAAGTGGCTCAGGCAGAGACCTTCCTAATTCACGGGAGTATAAGAAAGAGAAGGTATAGCATTATCAGATAGGGAATTCTCATAATTCTGTTATTATAGTTAATCTCAAGAAAAGTAGCATTAGTCTTCCTATGTAGTTGCCGTTCTGGTCTGGTCTACCTAGTAGAGTTAACATCTAGAGCAGTGGTCCCCAACCTTTGCAGCTTGGTGGCCCGGTTGGAGGGGGAAGAGGGGAACTGGGCTCCGTGAGTGGTGGGCTGGTGAGCGGGCGCACACACACATGCAGCTCCACTCATGCAAGAGAGAAGCCTTTGGGGTGCGGTTTCACGCTCCTTCAGGGTTCTCCAGGCCAAAAGCTTTTGCAAAGGCATGGAAGGCCTGAAGCAGCGCAAGATCGCTCCCCTGAAACCTTTTGTCTGTTTGCAAAAACTTCTAATGTGGAGAAGAGAAGCCTTTGGGGGTCTCATGCTCCTTCAGACTCACCGAGGCTGCCCAATGGCAGCCAAAAGCAGATCGGGTGTCCGGCTCAGGCAGCTTTGATGAGTCAGCGAACCTGAACAGGGTGTCCTCATGCCACTCGGACTTGGCGGCTTGGCTTGGCAGCCTGGCTGGGTGGGAGAGGGGAACTGGGCTGCGTAAGTGGCAGACCAGGACACGCATGCGCGCGCGCAGTTCCACTCACACATGAGAGAAGTCTTTGGGGCGCCACTTGTGCAAGTGGAGCTGTGTGCTTGCACCAGCCTACCTCTTGCACCGCCCAGTTCTGAATAGGCCATGGCCCGGTAGTGGGCTACAGCCCGGAGGTTGGAGACCTCTGTAGTAGAGTCTTTGATCTCTTAGAACAGTCCAAGAACTAAGGATGCCTAATTACCACAGAGTATTCACGGACTGATGACTAATTGCAGTAAAAGTGGAAAACCTGATAGGAGAGGAGTGAAATACTCTGAACAGAAAAACTCACCCTAAAATTATGCCTCACTTATAAAAATCAAATAATTTATGTAGAAGAACCTCAATTGTGTAAAATTAATTCTAAATTTGCAGAGTATTTTTTCTAGTCCTCCTGCTGAGCTTTTTAGAGGACACAAAGCAAGTTCACATGGAATCACAGAGGGAAGCCATTACATGTTTCTCCCCATGTGAAATAGCAAGATTATTAGAGCCCTTTGTCATGTTTTATCTTTCCGGTCTTGCATATGATTTGAAAAAGAAAAAGAAAACACCAAAGGACTTGACATGGGAGAAATACTCCTGATACCTCTCTCCCAATGAGAGAATTGCTATTATCCTGTTCTTCATTACAATTCATCAAAGAGACTTTTCCTTCCCATCCAGTGCCTGCCTCAGTTGTGGGTAACAGCCACGAAGTCCCTTCAGTAGAGCAAAAAGAAAAAATAATCCTAAAGAATTTGGCATCTCTGATGATAAAACACCAAGCTTTGTCATTTAGCCTTAAGCTTCAGTATTTGGGAAAAATAAAATGAACAAAGAGCACTGTTTTTGCCACTATTTCTTGGAGTAAAAAAGTCTTTCCTACTTAAGCCTCTAGAATGCAAAGTTCTAGTTGGAATGAAAAAAGCAGGAAATACATCCAAAAGCCAAGAGCTCAAATGTTATTTTTTTCCCCATGTTCTCCTAGAAAGAAACCAGAAACAAAACTGAGTTTGCAAAATATGAGTACTTTGGGGGAGACAATCAATGCTATTATATACTGAAAATATGCCAATCAGAAACAGAGTAGATGATATCAGTGGCAGCATTAGCAATATGCAGCTTCCTTTAAGGCAAAGGACACTTCCATCGGGAGACATTTCACAGGACTTTTCCTTCCAGATCCTTCATAAACCATTATAAAGCTAACCTTCAATCATCTTAATTTGGACTGGTAGTAGGCAGAATGTGGTTACTTTCTTAGCAATTCAAAACAAGACTCAAACAACATTCTGCCTACCACTCCCATATTACAAATTCTAGGGTATCAAAAATAATCCATTGGATTTGGGAGGGTAATCAGTTCAAATGAATATATTCAAATAAATTAATAACCTGATCCCTACTCCACGTAAAAATAAAGAAATAGCTAGGGGCCTGCCCATCCACAGTTTCAGTAGGTATTGCATGCATGTGTCTATTTGCAAGTTGAGAATCTAGTGTGATGGAAGAAACCATCCTGCAGTGAAACCATCATTTCTCCTCCTTCTATTAAAAACGTCTGCTAGTGGTAATTCTAGAAGGAAAACATGAAAGCATTTGGCCCCTAGATGCTTTTTACAATGACTCTAATCCAGATCATGCATAGCCTCTGGATCTGTACAGCCACAACTCAGAAAAAGAATTAAGACCTTGTAGACTGTTAAAACTATTCATCTAAGCAGTAAAAAGAAATCAGTTTGGATACATTGCTACAGAGGCTGTCAATCTAAAGTTAAGACAGGGTTTGCTTATAACATTGGCTCTATTACTTTGCTAGCAGAAAGGCTGAACATAAGTGCTTGCTTGTTCCCAAGAGCTCAGATGCAGTGAAGCAAGAACAAAGCTAATAAAACAGGCCATCTCCAACCCAATACTGCAAAAAGGACAAAAAAGTGTGATTTCAGTCCCTGAAACAAGTAATGCCATGAAGACAAACAGATCCAAAGATGATTCAGAGTCATGTAAAAAGCAACTTTTGGGGGGCTTTGAACAAAGCCCCTAAACCAAGACACTTAGTGTACAATAAAAAGTCTATTAAAGACACCATACCCTGAAATTAAATTCTGTATTTTATTTTTATATTTTGATAAAGTTGTAAGACTAATCAATTAATAAACTATCTATTAAGAACACAATTCACACTCTGATTTGTATACTCTACAGTATTTAATCAGCAACTGAAAGAAAATTTTGACAAATTAATTTATCTATTTAAAGGTTACTTGCAAGGCTGGCTTAAAAATATTCTTTCTTACTATCTTTTTGTTCCAATGTATCTTCATTCTGTACACTTCAGCTCATCTAAATATCTGACTTCCTAATCTTCACCTTTTATTGCAAAGTCAAGATTACATTATTCATTGATAGTGCAAGAAACATTCCCTTTGGCATGGTTATGCTTTTAAAGATTTACTGTCTTATAGTTTAGTTCATTTCCAATTTGAAGACTCTAGGTGTCCAGATCATAAAATACAACTGAATCAAAAGAATATCCATAGAATGCCTAATCTGTATCCTGGAGCAATAACTCAAATACTATGAATGTCCATTCTGCTTTTTGATTCTTTTAGCTTTTTCATTTCTACCAAGTTGCATCTTCTAAGGGTTAGCCTATTTTTAAAATGAGAATACTTCTCCTGTTTGACCTCACTTTTCAAGTGATAATTTAATTTAAATATTGTTTTGGTCCAAATTATATATTACTTACTGTTTACCGTGGCTTGCTGTTACACTTGAATTGTATCACATCTTAAATATTCAATACTGCCAGATATGTTTGCCTACCTAAACATAGGTTATGCTAGATATTTTTCAGAGAAAAGTCCTTTAACAAAGACTCTCAACAGCCTTTCGGCCATTTTCACAAGAACCAAATATTCTGGATTCTGCTGTACTCAAAACAGCTAAAGATGCAATTATTTGTCAATACTGTTAAAGTACAATGGCAATAAAAAGGATTTAAGTAAATTCAAGTTATTATAAATTATGCATACTGTACCCAGCACATTGGGATGATGTTTGTAATTATAGTCATCAAGTACATTTAATATTTCTTCATTAGTGCAAATAGGTGGTAGCTGTGGCACGGTGGCTGCTGTATGCCTCAGTTCAGCTACCTGGTCATTCTTTCTCTCTGTAATATCACGAAAGGTCTTAACACACCACACAGAATCATTTCCAAAGCTAGTTCCAACACGATAGAATTTGAGAGGGATGTATCCTACAAAAAGCAAAGAAATGTAGTCAGGCACCATTCAGAAACCTTCAAAATAGGATAGCTTAGGATTTTTCATTGTCAACTGTTTATGTATATATAGGACAGAGGTCCCCAAAATTGGCAACTTTAAGACTTGTGGACTTCAACTCCCAGAGTCCCTCAACCAGCATATCAAAGTTGCCTGGCTGGGAAACAATGATCTAATCCAACACTTAAAAGCAGAAATCTTGTACTATTGCTTCCCTAACCAATGGCCATCCATCCTGTTTAAGGAGTTCATACCTTTGGAAGCAGCTACTTCATTATAACCTCATTATTTAATTAGAGTGTCCATCATAAAACCAAAGTTTTATTATCTGCATTCACAAAGGTGTGCCAGATAGATTATTTATTGGGTTATAAAACAGAACGTTCAGCTCTGGGGCTATATCTTTCAAAATTATATTATTTTGCCATCTCTTGCCAGGTGATTAATTTATATTCATAACATTTGATCATTATACTTCTCCCACCCATCCCTATAATATAAATTATTATACCTAGCACAAGGCAAAGTCTGGCGTGCATGCCACTAAGGAAAGGAAGATTGGGGCTCTTTATATTTGCCCTGAACTACAGATATGAAAATGAAAACAAAGGAGATAGACTTCACCTTGAAATGTCATATGAAACTCTCAGCAAAGAAAGAGGGCAAAGAAGAATATGATATTGATGGTATTTCCGGAAGACATATTGAAGATTAGTGCTTCCCAACTAAATTATCTCCAGAAATAGTACCACTCCCCCTATATTAATTGCAGATCAGAATGATTACGAATCCTGGGATACAGAGGGTCAGTTCATCTGGAAGACATCAATTTAGGGACTGCTACCTTACTATTTCTTTACAGACATTGGTTCATCCACAACCTGAGCATTTAAACAACTCTGGGTATAGGTGGGGCACGAACATATTCCAATACAAGCTAGTGTGCCAGATTACCAAATTAGCTAGACCACATAAAAGACTCCAGTATTGTAGCTAAATCATGGCACATACAAAGTAGCAGTGAGTATCTTCAGTTTGATAAGTGACAATAATTCCAGATCCATTTCAATCATCTATGACTGGACCAGAGCTAGCTAACAGCTTTGCCTTTCAGTGAATAGTGAAATTGGGTCATTGTTTCAGAGAGGTTTCCTTACCAGATTACTCAATACCTTTAACATAGCAGAGCTTCTAATGTACTGGAAAAGTTCTTAAAACTTCAGCGAGATATCCAGAGATATACCTGCCTTGAAAGTATCTCATGTTGAACTGTATAGCACAGTCAACATCAGTGGTTGACCACAGGAAATATTTTATGACATTTTGTATTATGTCATAAAATACTTTATAATAATTATGTCACAAGTGTTTTATAACATTTGCCAAATTTCAATTCAGGTCATGGTTCCCAGATTTTAGATACATTCTGTAAGTTAGCCATTTTTGTCATACCTTGGTTGAAAAAGTTTTGCCTTTTGATACACTCTTTCGCCCAGTTAAAGGTTACAAGGCACAAGAACTTTAGCAGTATATAGATAAAGTGTTACTGGTTAAACATAATATCCTTTCATATGATCATGTAAGGCTTTCTTTTTAGCTTTAGAATAAAAGTTATAATCTCGTTTGTTATTGGTACACCAATGTATTAAATAGTAACAAAGAGATTGAGTTGAGAAAGTTGATCATTGGCTTCCTCTTTATCTGGACATTGCAATCCTTGTCAAGTTAGTGGCCGAGAAGTGGCCAAAGCTGTAAATTGTTACCTGTGTATCCTGGTATCAACGGATGATATTCATCTACTTGCCGCCGAAATGCTGTCATGCTTTTTCCAGCTACGATGACAGAAAGCAAATGCTCACTGTGGCATCCACACTTTAATATGACTAAGCCTTTAAAAGGCCAGTTTACTTAAAACATATTGACTTCCAGTATGTCAAACTCTTCAGTCAATCACTTCTGCATCTTAATGTCATGAAGACCATCCACATGGATATAGGCACCAATTATAAGAAGCCTTCCAAAGCAGATTCAAAACAGCTCAGGAAGGACAGCAAATGTCAGAGATAAGAAAACCCTCCCTAGAACCATGGTAACAAGGACCTACTATCCTTCATATAAAAGAAGTGTTTGTGTAATTTCTTAAGGACACGGGCACCCTCAAGTCAAACTCAGTTCCTGTTGACTACTACATCCATGTTGCTTTCTTTGGCATTACAGAAGTGATTTTGCGTTTTTATAGGACATTATTTTTCAACTGTCCAGTGAAACCAAAAGCCCTGGGACTTCTAGAGAGGTGTTTTGTTTTGTTTTCATCCAAGCAGAGACCCCTTAAGCTTACAAGAGCAGTCAAGGGGATTCCTAGGAGCTATCCAGAACCAGCCCACAAAACACAGAACAACCCAACTTTCCAGGGTTTGTTCCATGTTATCTGGTAGTCATTTCCTGTCTTTAAATGTGGCAAAGTGTTAACTAAATGGTCATACATAGCTTCTGGTAAGCAAATTCTCCTCGACCTCACCATTTTAAAAGCTAACAAAGCTCTTCAGATCACTACAATCACCCATATCTCCCACTAGACGCCCGTCAGCCTTCAGCTGCCCAGGTTTCATTGGCTTCTACTGCTTTCCCATAACTCTTTTGTGCAGAATATTAGAAGAGAGAAACGGTGAGAAAAAAATAACCGGGCTTGAGGTCTACTCTAAGAAGCGCAATTCCGCAAAAGCAAACTTGCGAGTCAGAGAAAGAAAAACAATTAACGCCTTCGGTTAGTAAGTGTTGTAAGCGTAAGAGGTAGTGCGACCACCCTCCCCTGGTTTCAGTTTTGCAAAGAACCCGCCAGGCATGAGGAGGGAATCGTTTACCACGATAGTATCTGCCGACTACACACTCCTCCGCCGAGTCTCTCTCGCCCCTCCCAGAAGAGGTCAATATAGCCGGCTCCGTCCCACGGCATTATGACCTCAGTCGGCACGATCTTTACAACGGGCGGGAGGGAGACTTCCGGAGTTTAATAATAATAATAATACTCGGGCAGAGGCGGTGTAACCGGTGTGTGTGTGTGAGTAAAGGAATCGGGCAGGAAGAGAGAGGAAGAAACGCGTTTCTTTTCACTGGTCAGCTTTTCAAATTGACCGCTTGCCTTTGGGTGCTCCAACGATCCCCGAACGCTGTTCCTAAGCAAGCAGGAAAATAGCAATATTGTTTTTTCAGACGTAATTAGTTGCCAATAGATTTGAATCTGGAGTTTTCAAAATTTATTCCGGTAAACTAAGCTGCATCCCAGATCTGGATTAAGGCAGTGTTTCATTAAAGACTGAAACAGGAAGCATTTCTGCACAAGAATATATTCGACGTGGATACCACCAGGGTGATGGGATTTTAGATCCACGATTCATAGTCGGCATGAAGTCCACCATTATTTGGAAAGCATCAGATGACACAGCAGGTATCATGAGTGATAAACAAGTAGGGTGTTGCTTACTGGTTAGCAAGGACCATTAAACCTCATGGTGATTACTGTAAAGCATACGCTGGATTTTGCCGCTCTGATTTCAAAAACATTGTAATTTTCAGGAATGTTGGATATCAATCAGAAGAAATGACAATTTCCAAGGGAAGTCCTCTGGAGAGCAAAAATACTAAAGAATAGCTTTGTTTCTGGATTCAGGATGGGGTCCCCCCCCCCTTGTATTTGTTTCTTATATAAGGTTATTTTACAGTATTTTACAGTATTTAGTATATTTCAAAAATAAATTTGGAATATCCAGTTGCAAAGATTTAATAATTAAATACTAGGCAAAGCAGAACAGTGAAAAGTATCTGAAAATACTTGCAAGCTTAAAGAATAATGTATAGAATAGAAAATAATTTTTACACAAGAAGCCTTTAAAAAAATAACACAAAACAAGACTTCCAACATGATTTACTAATTTATTTGAAATTTTAAACAGCAGTGTTTTCAGATATAAATGTAACAAGCTGTAATCGTCAGAATTTAAATGGTATTTAAGAATCTGGAACAAGGAAGGCAGTCAATAAAATCACACCAACCAGATTGTTTTTATAATCTGTTTTAGAAGTTATCCAAGCATAGATGTATAGATTGGCTTTATGCTCCACAACCTACACAAAACGTACCCTGGATTTCTTTCCCCATAAGTATTGCAATTTGCTGTAATAATTACATGACCTTTGTTTGAAAAGTAGATCTTGTAATATCAATATATTTGTTTATCCAAAAGCAGAATGCAGAGAAATGGTTGAGATCTTTTTTAGCAAGCCCAGATTTGATTGACAAGATTTCTAGTTTCCAGAATTCTTAAGATTTTGCCCAAGCAGAAACTTCTACCAAAAGCAGAATGTAATGTTGCTGCTCAGGGTGAAGATTGTTATCAGTATACCAAGCTTTCCTTTTACAACTTTTTTACTAGATTATTTCATTGAATAACTTCATTTATCTATTTCTCTTATATCCTGCCTTTTTCTCCGGGAACTCAGTGGTGCACTTGAGACCTCCTCCTTCATTTTTCTCCCTCCTGACAACTCCATGAGATCAGCTGGGCAATGAGAAAGCCTTGGGCCCAAAGTCACCCAATACATTTCTGTAGCCGAGAGTGGACTTGAACCTGTCTTTTCACACCTAGTCAACCTAGTTGGCCCATTTGCGAGAAACCAGCAGATAATATATAGCTTATAATTTGTGGAAACTTTAGCTTCCTACTCACATTTTGATAGTTTCTACCAACTTCGGATAAATTCTACCTATAAGCAAGCATTTATTTACCATTTATTTTAAATGTAACATAGTGCTTCATAATAAAACCTGAAGTTGTCACAGCATTACATATTCTATTGCTAAACTGTTCCATTAAACATCTATCCTATTTCCACTATTATTTTAGGAAGCGGGGGTGGGGAGTGGAACCTGAGTGGCAGAGAGAACATCAAGCAAAATTATGCTGAGTTTGGGGCAGAGTTGACAGCAGGTAGGAAAAATATTTTCCAAAAATCTCAGTCTTATTCAGTGGCATTCTATATTTGTGTGTGTGTGTAAATTGTTGAAAGCTTTATATATATAACTAAAAGTAGCAGAAGCCCCAAAAGAGCAAATCAGCTGATATATTTGTACTTCTGTTGGCAGGATTATAGCTGAAGTGGTTTGTTGGCTACACTATATATTTTGCAAGTATAGCAGCCCTCCATGAGTTATCTCCCTTCATTGGCTGCAGGCATACAAAACAAAGCACACTGAGGCATTAATCAGATCAGATTCTTACATGTCTCCATCCAAAGGCAGTATTTTCATGTAAGCTCTGCACTGCTAAGCAACTGGTTAACATTAAGATTATTATAATCCACTTTTTAAAAAGGAACAAATCTTTTTGCAGAAATTAAAGGACCTCTGGCCTCTCACAACCTAGACATGTTAACACTTTGTGGATTCTCAATAATGCAGGAATATAGTATTTTGGACCTCGAATAGTAGCTAGCTTGTTGATAGCTTGATTCATGAAGACAGAGAGAAGTACAGATGCTTGCTATGCATGCACTTTTGTTCAGGGAAAATAAAAAATTACAAAAATAAATCTTGCTCCTATCAAGCTTTCTGTATCAGAAATATAACCCATTAAAAGCAAGCTAAAATTAAATGATACTTCAATAAATATAAGCTAGAAAGGGGGGTTGCAGGAATCCATTTTGAATTTGGTTCACTATGTAAAAAGGGGAAATTGTTAAAAGTGGATTAACCTATGGCTTTAAAAAGCAATTCAGATTGGGAACTGGTGATTCTAACCAGCCTTCCTTAGTTAGAACCAGAGGGCAATTGTGCAAAGAAATAAATGAATAAGCAAGAATATAAAGGATCTGAAGTGACTGAAATTTGCAGAAATGTTGGAAAGTATATTCCTCACACAAGCTGACAATTCAAGAGTTTGAGGGGAAAAGTACTGATAACTTAAAACATGCCTAACATGTTCCTTCCTGCAACAAGCCTGAAACCTAATGGAAATTAGTTGTATCCAGTTTTTCTGATATAAGTTATAAGCACTGAAGTTCATGAACCCATTTCCGGGGAGTAAACCCCCTGCTCACTTGGAGACTTATTTCTGAGGTGCAGTTTTGGGTTAAAATTTGTATCTTCATTATGTAAGGGGTTTGTGTACTTTGAAAAGGAAATGTTTCACATCTCCTGCCAGTGCCATTTTTTTTGCTATTGTTCGAAGTAGTCTGAAAAAAAGATGTTGCAGCTTCAAAAAATCACTCATGAAAGTTAATGTGACTTTTAAAGTCACAGTATTGAACAGCAAACAAGTCTTGCTTGTGGCACTTTTTAATTATTTCTGCCCTTGTTATGCTGATTCTAAGCCTTAAAACAGCACTCTATTGAGGTTATGACGACGTAGCAAGTAGAAATGCAATAATAGTAATCCAAGGTAGTCATGGGACTAGGAAAAAAAATATGAAATTGTAGTCTTACAATGGGATCATGTGACTCAGTCAACAACTCTGTTCCACAATTTTGGATATAGATTTCATAATACAGAAAACGTACCATTGGTATATTGCAGCGTTTCTCAACCTTGGCAAGTTTATGACAGGTGGACTTCAACACCCAGAATTTCGCAGCTAGCAAGCATGGGAATTCAAGTCCACCCATTGTAAACTTGCCAAGGTTGACAAATTAGTCTATTGCTTATCCAGGCATTGAAGCCTCCAATGTGTGATTTTATACTGAGCTGATTCCTGACTTGATACGTGGTCTGAAGTCAGAGAATGGTAGAGGCCTGTAGAAACTTCAACTCATCTGCTACTACTAGTCAGAGAATGGTAGAGGCCTGTAGAAACTTCAACTCATCTGCTATTACTAGAGCCCCTTCCTTTCTGATGCTTCATTCTGGTTCAGTTTTGTCTCGCAGAAGAGATGAAATTAAAATAAAACGTATGCCTTGAAACAGGAGTTCATTTGGTGTGATAATGTGGTAACTGATCATCTACTTTCTATAGAGTAGGTATTATCCAAAGCAGAGCACAGATGCAGAGCATTAAGGCAGCCTATACCTGTTAAAGCAAAAATAATGAAAAATCCAGCACTGTCTGCAAGCTATTATTTGCGTAGCACGGAGAATAATGTGGTACTGTCTGACATCCTGACACTCCACTCCCCTTATTATAAGATCATCTTTGTGCATTACATCCCTTGTCATCTTTAAAAGCCTGTAATTACTGAAGTCACGGCAGAAACTATATTATTTAAAATTAAACACTGATGCAAATCAACAGGGATAAAGATCATTCTGTACAAGAAAATACTACTTTCAGGAAGAAAACATCTGTACAATATTTAAATATTGTATATACATCAAATAATTTTTGTTCATAGCTCATTCCAATGGAGTTGCTTATTTGAAAGCTACAGAAAGGCATTCACTCACTCATGGGGGGGGGGGGCTTTTAAAAACACAGCAGTCAGGATAAAAGAAGAAATGCCAGCATGCATACTTTATAATTATTCCAGAATAATTATTGGAGGAATAAGTTAGATGCTGTAATTAAAATGACCCAATCTATTCCTCTGATAGTAAATCAAAGCTTATTCTCATTCTATCAGGAAATATTATTTATAGGATATAATGCAAAGGGACCTTTAAATTCTTCCCAGAAAATCAAAATGTTTGCATGATGCAAAGTTGGTTCCTAAATTATGTAAGTGCTTAATAAGGAATCTTGAGATTTTAAGGGGGGGGGGGAAGGAAAATGATTCTATGGCTTTTCGCTCATGCATAGCTAATAGGGAAAAAGATCCAGCTAAACAATTAGCTTTCAGGCATCTTGAAAGCATAATGGATTTCGGTGAATGACAATGTGTTTTGTCAGTGTTGTGAAAAAAAGTGTTGGCTTCTAGCTGACAAAACAGACCTTCTGCTGTCATGAATTTGGCCTCAAATCCAACATGTTGGAATTAGCTACCTATCAAGGCCTGAATTGTAATGTTCAACTGGAGGCAATCTTCGTATTTGCAAGTTGTTAGCCTGGAAAGACACACTAGGCTGGCACTGTATTTTCATCAAATCATCTGTAGTCGTATCAAATTTGTCCATGGCATAGACAGCTTTAGACAGACTAAGCAGAGGCAGCCCCCCCTATTGCTAGGGATCTTCCACAATGTAGTGCTTTCAGGATGTTTTGACATTGTAACTTCCAGAATTCCTATACAACATGGCTGCTGGTTATACATCTTATCTAGGAATTCTGGGATTTACAGGTCAACATTATTGGATGACATCAGTTTGGACAAGATGGCACTAGAGTTTTAGTCAGTTTCTATGTGAGACTGATGTTTCATTCTCCCTTCTTGGATAATAAGTTTGTCAGTTAAAGCTTCATTCATGTTGAATGTAAAGTATTGTTGTGTACCTTGGAAGCCATTTAAGTGATCTAAGAAATAATGTCTGTACTCCCTCTTCTGGTCAGAAATAACATTACTCAACTACTTCTTTTTTTCTTTTTCCTCTGCTGAGAAGTTACTCTTCCTAAATCAGGCTATTGGTCACAGAATAGAAGAAGCTCACAAGGAGCTAAACTGAAGACAGCACATTCCGTTCAAGGAATAGTCAGCTTCATCAATATCAAGTTTATGCAGTTACTCCAAAGGGAAGATGTAGGGAGGGCTGTTATTTTGCAGAGAATGGTAAACAATGTAACATCGTACATCGGGGGTCCCCAACCCCCGGTCCGTGGACCGGTACCAGGTTGGGGACCTCTGCCGTATATAGTTGTAAAATTAATAGGTTTTTTTCCTTAATGAAATGTTGAGTAACTTCTGTGGAGTTATATGAATTATTTTATCAAATAATTAAGTTGGTCCCAGGAAAATGTTATCACTTGTATGAGATGCCACTCCCCAGGATCAACGCTGTAAGTTTTTCCTTTGTTTGGCATGGCTGAGAAAGGCAATGAAAATGGATTCTTTCATTCTACAACCTGAGGATAGAGATCTCTGGTTAACTATTGCTACCACACCCTCTTGTTTGTTTTGTACAAGAACTGGCTGAAGAGAGGTATAGATAAATAAAGCCAGAGGTTGGCCAACAGTAAAATGGGAAGTAGGGACACTTTCTCATTTACAGAATTGGTTTAATCTTTGGAAAGCATTCCTATTCAATATTGAAAAAGGGAGAAATGCAAACACCAGTGCTGCAAAATTAAAGTTGGCCAGAGCATTATAACTGAGTGCTTTTAAAACTATAAATGGCAAATTATTCAGGTGCAATGCCACTTCTCTCCACAGGGAGGAAGAATTCCTTTCCTAAAATAATGTTCTAATGTGTGTTGGTATTATCTAGAAATTAAATAAAGTATACTTCTTGCTTCAGCACTTCCGGCAAATGTTACTATTGGATCAATTTCTTTAATAAGATTGCAGCTCTAACAGGTTTACTAACTTAAAACTTCATTGAACAGAAGCAAACCCCCACCAAACCAACACATCATTTGATCCTATAAAGAAATACAGTTTCATGCTACAAAGACCCAATTTCTAAACCTGGTTTGCAGCAGCTGTTCATTTGTATTTTTACATTCTTAAATTCCAGTATTCCTACTTCATCAAATAAATAAGAGAGGTTGGCTTTTAAAATTGCTGAAGACTTAACATATTTCTACTGTGAAACTGATAGCCATAAATCATGATTATAAATTTCACTTTTAGTGCTCCAAAAAAAAAAAAAAGTAGATTAGTTGGTACCCTAAATGTAGAAATAACAGGTTTGATTATTAGGCCCTAAAATTCAGAGCATATGAAAGACATCAAGTAAAGCGATATGTCTCCCGAATAAATAGAGCAGTAATATTTCAGTGCTTAATTTTCATTACATATTTGGATTGTTCAAATATGTTGTTTACTGGGTAGCACCTGGTAACTCCTTGTTCAGATTTTCAATTGGTAATTTCAAGAGCAAAGGATAATAATTAAAAATCCTGATGCTTTTCTTCTTCTATGCTTTATCTATCTAGCCTAAATTCAGGATGTTTTTGGCAGCCAGTGAACAAAACATTGAAACAATAGGTGGTGGGGGCCATGGAAAAGGAAAAAAAAATCAGTAGTTTAAGAAATCAATACCAGCTTTTACACTTTTAGAAGTGGCAACGTCAATTGCCATGGCTTTAATCTCAGTGTCTCCAAACTGCATTAGCGTTTTAATTTCCCTCCGGCCTAGCACGGATTTGTCAGTTCCAGTGAGATCCAAGCGGAGTGTGCCACACTTCCTCACTCCAGCTTCAGTGATGAAATTCACATTATCGTGTTCCGAGCTGTAGATGTTGATCACAATGACCAGCTGAGAAGGCTTGGCAGGGGTATAGCTGCGGGATACGGTCTCACCAAGTGCCACCGACTGGTCAGCCGAGATAAATTTGTCGAAGACATCAGTGCACCAACGGGTGCCATCTTTAACTAGCAGCTTTTCAGTAGGGTGCTTCCCCTCTACGTAGCGATTCAGGACCCCCACCCCATAGGTCAAGGGGGAACGGCGCACTTTAATGACAGCAGGATCCAGACCAAAGAGGACGGCTCCTTTGAGGATTGTGAGCCCCACATCTTGAGGAATGATGATTCGGCATTTTGAACCAAAAGCATTCTGGACAGCTTGTTGTAGTAGTGGGGCTTCTGCAAATCCACCCACAAGGAACAGGAACTTTACATTTGTCAGTTCAGGTTTTTCAAAAATATCACCTGAGCAGAGAAAGAAATCGATGGGGTCAGAAAAATAAGTGCACCCAGTGAAAAAAGTATCTAGTCTCATGAGAATAAACTCACAATAAAAAGGCTAGGAACAAAGGTGTGTATGTGTCCCTATGGGGGAACATACAGATACTTCTGTTCATAACGGGAGATAGAGTAAGTAAATCAAAATGGGCAATATTCTTCATATATAACTTGATAATCTCAACGATAATCCTACAAAAATGATAATCTTTAAACCCGAATATAATTATTTCTGGCATATTGAATTTGTATTTTTCAGGCTATATGTTCAGTGGGAATTACAATAAAAGACTTATACATTCAGACTCAACAACTGCTAAAAAAAGTGCAATATGATAAACATTTTGGAATAATAATTTTCGTGAAGAGATGGTCTCTAAATTCTGAATGTTCTGACTCTTAACGACTATTTTAAAGCCTTATACACCCTTAATACCTACTGAGATGCTCTATAATTTGGTCAATTGTAGGTTTGAAGAGGGCATTCATTGCATCAGGACTCATTCTCAGCATTCCTTGAGAGGACCACTTCACAAAATCCACACTAAAAAAAAAGAAAAGAAAGCAACTTTTAAAAAACTATCCTAGTTCTAAGAAACATTCTTGAAGATAGTCATGAAGTCAAGGGAGGCAACATTGAACAGGTTAAGAATGCCTTGCAACTTTTTGTAGGGAATGACGGAATGTGAAGAGATGGATCAATATTCCATTTGGGAAAAAGACTGAAAAAGGTCCTACTGAGTATTCATAAGTCTATATGCAGAAGGTTAGTACAAGGATGTACACCAGCTCTGCCCCTTCAACTCCAACCTCGCTGTTGTCCCACAGGAACAAAGATTTTAGGGTCAGAGGTCAAACAGTTAATGCTCTATCACATCAGGAATCAATCTCACTTGTGCAGTCCCACTTTCAGTTTAACATCAAGATGGGGAAGTCTTAAGGAAAGGTCAGCCCACATTCCTGTGTACACCTCTACACTTTCAATTCCCTAGAAGGGAAATATTGCTTAAAACTGGCGGGAAACTCTTGCCCATTCTGCAACTGAAATGTAACTTATTTTTTGTGCCTGACATCCCTTCTCCCTGCAAAGTAATCAGGCAGAGCTTCTCATCTGAAGGAAGATCTTGATTTGATTGCCACTTGTTAACAGACGGAAAGTAATTCACAGCAAGGCCATGCTTCTAAAGATGACTACAGGCTTTGCACTAGCCAAACACATCTGTTTGCACAAGGAAGGGCACTCACTTTCTCAAGAGCTGCTTTTGAGTTGGTGAGCCTTTTGGATCAGAACAGCACGATGACAATGAGGCCTAGCCGGTTAGTGAAATTCAAGTGTCATCTTTTGTGTGAACAGAAATCTTTCTGTAGCAGAGAGCTGGATTTTTCTCCTGTTAGAAGAGGCATTTGGTGCTTTTTTTTAAATCCTAAAGATATGCCGTTGACTTTTACATAGTTATTACACCATCCTTTCTATCATTTATTAATGGGACATTATTCCAAACAGTGGGGGGGGGAAAAACCCACATCCTTCTTACATGACTTTAAGATTGTTTACATTAGCAGATGCTATGATAAACAGTTTACATCCTCATGATAAATGGAGCAATTTCACAAAATGCAATTTTAAGGAAGGGGCAGAAAAAGCTGTGGTTTTCTTTTTTGTAATGGATTAGTTAAGGAGGGAGCTTTGGGTTTGGCAATTTTACAATCTTAATGCTGGAAAGGGAGGGGGGAACTTTGTATACGCTAGTGTTCCTTAACATATTGTCAGCAATTTTGTCCAGATGTACTTGAATTAATTATTCGTATTTCATGCAACTAAACACAAGAAACTTTCTGGATTTTTCTATGATGAATATTATGCACATTTATTCCCCCCCCCTCAAAAAAGGTATCAGTGACTCCATATGGTTTGTTACCAGAAAAAACAGCCACAGAACGGTTTGACTAATTTCTGACTTACTTGCTTTTCCTTAAGGCATGTTCTACACTGTGACCTCGAAACTTCTTGTAGTAGTCAATGAAAGAAAAAGGCAGGGTGATGTTCAGTGGATTGGTCCGATCAGGAGCCGCTGCTCTCTTGCGAGATTCAAATGCTATCATCAGATCAACCCAGGCCGCAGGCCGCTTGATTTTAAATTGTTCAATAAAATCTTCACCAAATATTTTGCACAGAAGTTTTTCAAATTCATAGTCCACACCTAAAGAGCCATATGGCCCTCCTGCATGAGAAATGTAATATTGTTAATAGAATAATATTCTTTAAGAAATAACACAGCGAAAAATGTATGGGTATAGCAATATGCTTTTAAAAAAAAAAAAAGCAAGCTTCTAGAATCTTGACTTTTAATGTACTGTAAAATTCTGATTTTTTTTTTTAAAAAAGATGCAACATTTGGCTGTTGTAGAACCTTATTAATCTGTAGCAAATCATGTAAAGAGCTACAAATAGATCTTCTGCCCCTACTGCCCCCAAATAATAAATCATCTCCATACATTTCCCAAATTACTAAAGAGAAGGAACACTGACAGTAAACCCAGAAATCTATTTTGCCTCAATCAGGAAAACTTCTTGAAAAGTCGTGATGGAAGGCAGCATCTTCTAAATGGGTCAAACTGAAAAGGAATTATAGCATTTATCATGCTAAACCCCCAAGTCAGTAGAAATTAAAATAATCACTTTGTTGTACTTCATATAAAAGATAGTAACATCAACATGGTCTCGTGAGTGAGCAATAGAAATATGTCAACTCCTACTGGCATTATCAAATCTTTGTATTTTATATGCTAACACTAAGGAGCATTAGTGGATTTATAAAGATTTTGCCTAGAAAATTCAAGCACGTTCTTGCTGTGATAAAAGGTTATCAAAGGCAATGGGAGTATTGCCGTGAATTTTCAATATCTTTCCCATATGATCAGGATACCACATGACAGGAATCAGCTGCGTTTGTTCTTTGCCATTAAAATGCTCATGGCCAAACATACCATATTTGTATACTGAGTGTAACTCTATGTATCCACCCATAATTGTGTCTAGAAATCTATGTGAGAGACATCCTGGCACCATCAGATGGTCCATTCATGGAGAAGAATGAAACATCTGTATAAAAGCCATGGATAGTAGGTTGTCCGTGGCTAGCCAAAATGATGATCCCACAACATAACCTAACATGTTCTTTGAATGTGTCATTTCTCAAGAAGTCCCCAAGTGAATAATATATGCACGCATGTAGCCGTTCCTATGTATACTCTCATCTCAGTAACCCAGAAAAACCCATAAGCAACATGAGGGATAAAATTATATAGAACCAATGCACTGTATGATTTCTCCTTCATTTCTTGAAGCAAAGAAAGTTTTGCTTTTCTTAAAAGATAAGTTCCTTTAGAACAGGCTACATGACTTCCAGCAAACCTTATAACAAGTTATTCTCTGAGTGAAAAAATTAAATGTTCTATAAACGGTAGGAGTGAGGAATCCACTTCACCTGTCGCCTTGTACAGTTCCTTCAGGTGTCCTTCTGGTAACCTGATCTGGTGCACAGTCACGTCAACTGTTCCTCCTCCCCCATCCACAACAATATAACGGTCGCCTGTTAATTCAAAGGGAATAAGAACAGTTTGGTTTTCTCCCCCGATGGGTATTTTGCATTTATTTTAAAAGGCACTTCATAAAAATCACAAGTGGTTTACAAAAAAAAAAATCATGTAACTGAAGCCTGTGCCAAAAGCTACAAATATATTTCACTGTATGAGTTAATTTGCTACTGAATAGGCAGTGATTTGAAAATGGAAAGCAAATTAGGAATGCAGCGCATTTAGCCACTGATGCTTGAACAGAGTACTGAGTGAAAACTACAATGTCTTATTTATACTGTCATTTGCTTTAAATAATGTGTGTGTTAATAAAGATAAATAGGTTTATAGTGGTTCCTTCACCTCAAAGCATTGTGCTTTCATTATGCCTTTAAACAACCCTGCAATTGTTCATCTCATTTGGACTATTGCAATGCACTTTACATGGGGCTGTCCTTGAAGAGTATCTGGAAGCTTCAGCTGGTACAGAATTAGGTCACACAAGCAGCAGAACCATCTTCGTCCCATTACAATGGCCCATCCCACCCAATCAGGCAGGGAAGTAATGTTGGGGAGCCCATCAGTTAAAAATGCTTGAAGCATGATCTTGGTTCAAGGTTTTCGCCACAACCAGTGTAACAATTAAGTGTGACTACAAAATATGAAACCTTCTGATCTGGACACTGTCTAGAAGGAAGTTATGGACCTGCCAGTTAAAGAATTGTGACTGGCAGGATCCAGGTAGACAGCCTTGTCTGTCATTGCCCCTGCCCTTTGAAACATTTTGCCCCCCCCCCCCAACAGGTGAGGTGGGCCCCCACTTTCCTGGCCTTTTGGAAATGTCTGAAGACCTCGCTCTGCCAACTTGCTTGGAGTTCCCAAAGGAACACGCAGCCACGGGGCTGGTTAGTTTCTTGAAGACCCTCCCTCCTCCCACCGTTTAAACTTTAAATTTAACTATTCTTGCCTCCTAATATAATATTTATGTTTTTATATTTTACTTGTACGCCACTCACAATCCAGAGTCCTGTGAGGGAGATGGGTGGTTTCTAAATTTATAATATATTTAAATATATAAAAATAAATTGTTCTTGAATGACTCACACAACGGCAACTGAGTTCTATTGCTTCACTGTTATTATCCTCTTTGGGCAGCAAATGTCTTATTTAAAGAATTTACAGTCCGATTCACAGTCCAAATCTTTTAAGCAATTCATAGACCAACAAAATTACAATTACTTTTAGATGGTGGTGATTTTGTAAAAAAATAATTAGGACACTGCTACCAAAGCCATATGACTCAATTAATTTACATGGGGCATAAAAATTTATTAAAAGCATGCTGAATTGTGTATGTAAGCAGGCTAAAAGCCACTGAAAAATTACAGCCCTGGTATGATATGACTGTATTAGCAAGACTTTGCTAACAATCTTGACTTCCATGGATCAGCTGACAATTTAGGACAATCTTTAAAAGCAGCACCCCATATATAATTACAAAGGCAGGGCATCTATCAGAGGGATAAATTCCAAACTCTAAAATTCTTTAGCCAACCTGTCTGGTGTTGACAACAGGTCCACACCTCTAGAGAATGCCCACATTATGGGAAGCAGGGGATGAGTATGGAAGTAGCTGCGGTAAGGAACAACAGAAGTTTTGTTCAGTAGCCTAGAATTTTTAAGATGTGTATTTACAAATATGCCTTTATGTGGCCTTCAGTATTTATTAGAATCGAATAATCTTAAAGGCACCAAAGGGAACAAGACAAGCGTTTCACAGAGAACCCAATTCCGCTGGCAATGCAAAACCAGCAAGAGCAAAGGGAAAGGACACTACCTTCCTCCAGCTCGGACCAGATTTCTCCTATGACATTTTCAACCAAAAACGTGCGGCTCTGTCGATTTCGTCGAATGTGTTCTTTTGCTAGTGGTGACACAGAGAGAAAATGGCTTGAGTATAAAAGAGCAAAAGCAAAGCTGTGTGTATATGGAGCAGAACGCGGATGCAGGAAAGTGGGCTGGACATCATTTGGTTACAAATTACAACCCATACGTTGATAATCAAAACTCTAGTCCCAAGTGGTGTAGTGCTTGGTATAATTCTTTCAACAAATTGACTCAAAGTAGACATCGATGGTAATTGGAAAGCTTTTAATTCTATATAAACCAAACCTTTTATTGTAAACTTGCCATAAACATACCATAAACAAAACAAATTCTGCTGAAAATAGTTTTGCTATATTTGTTATTAGTTAGGCTATTAATTTATAAATAACTATGAATAAGAGAATCTGTCAAACATTAGGGCAGATCATTTGCCTAGTAAATCCTAGCTAATCTATAGGAGAGAAGTGCACAACATGGTGCCTACTCACACCAAACTGTCTTTAGGCACTCCCTTTGTACTCATTAAGTCTCCCTTTCCCATCTTATTTCTTAAAGATTATTTTAATTTAAAAAAACTCAAAAGGAAACAGGAATGCTGGAAAACAGAAGACGGCCATCTTATATCATTCTTATCTCCAGCAATGGCCATAGCTCCACAAAACAAACAGGATATCCTGCTGGAAAAATTGCCTTCTGCTCCACAGGCATTTTGTGATTGCTGAATCCCAAGCCCAACAACAGCATCATCATCACCATCATCATCAATTTATATGCCACCTGACTCCCATCAATTTCCCAACATAACAAAGTAAAAAAGAAACTATTATCATTGTCCTTGGAGTTTTAGTTGTTGTTTCCTCCCTTCCCCTCCCCCCCTTACAACTAGGATGAAGGGAAAGGCCCTAGGCCAGGGGTAGGCAACCTTGGCTCTTTTATGACTCGTGGACTTCAACTCCCAGAATTCCTGAGCCAGCATGGCTCAGATTCACTGGGATTTCCTGGCAGGAGGGTTCTCTCAGTTTGAAATTATAACCTCTTCCAGTTTGCAGTGGTCCAGATTATCTAATCTGAAATGCATTTATGTTTTCTTTTGTTCACAAAAATCAGCATGGTTGGTTAAAGAATGAGGAAAAGCAAGGGTTTTTTTTTTCCTTTTATTCTCCAGTTTTGGAAAACAATTTCACATATTATCTTTTTTGCCATAATTAGGCATATCCTTGGGCCCTGGAGCCAGGATGATTAAAGTTCCTGTCTGGAGTTCATAGTTTCTAAATAAATAAATTTTAAAAAACAGTAAATTTGGGTCACTGTTCATTATTGTTTACTAAATTTTAATTAGAAATGTTTATTTTCATTTGATATCTATTCCTAAATTTGTTCTATGCCTCTCAGAGCTGCAGTGTTTGAGTTGCACAGCCATATACGTTTCTTAAAAACATTTACTTAAATCAGTAAATAACACCCATTAGCAGTTTATTGTTCTCTAAAACTGCAAACAGTTCACACTTTGATTACAGTGGTATAAATGAATCTTTAACACACCTCCGTGTATGTTTGCGTGTTAAGTTTCATAATCCCAGGAGAAAGCTAATAAGCAAGTGAGTGTTTTATTTGTGGCACCTCATTCTTGGTTTCCCCATTATCAAACTCAGACCAACTTACAGAGAGAAAATTTGTCTAAACACTTCCGTAAGAAAACATGTGGAATGTGCAGGAATTAGGTGCATCATCCGATCAAAGTCTGATTAAAAGGGCGGTACCTGGTGTGAAGCCTGAGGCAATAGTTTCACTTGGAGTGTAGCCATTGACTGGCGCTCTGCTGCTTAGGTCTATCATCTGATGAAGGCGGAGTTTCCTGCAATAAATTGATGCAGCTTCTGGTTCCAAGGCAATTATCAGTTGTTCAGGAATCTCCGGGGATGCCATGCCTGCCTGTGAGAAATGAGATGGAATTGTAAAAAGATCATTTATTTATTTTTACGTACATACCATGCTCAAAAGTACAGGTAGTTCTTGACTTACAAAAGTTTGTTTAGTGACCTTTTGAAGTTACAATAGCACTGAAAAAAGTGACTTATGACCGTTTTTCACAGCATCCCCATGGTCATGTGATCAAAATTCAGATGCTTGACTCATATTTATGACAGTCACAGTGTCCTGGGGTCATGCAATCCCCTTTTGTGACTTTCTGGAAAAGCAAAGTCAATGGGGAAGCCAGATTCACTTAACAACCGTGTTACTAACTTAACAACTGCATCGATTCATTTAACTGCGGCATGAAAGATTGTAAAATGGGGCAATATTTATTAATTAACAATTGTCTCACTTAGCAATAGAAATTTTGGGCTCAATTGTGGTTGTAAATCGATAATACCTTTAATCCTAATCCTGACTTTTCTTTTTTCTTTTCCTCCCGTCTCTATTATATGTTATTTTTTTGACTGAATATTGAAATATATAGTTTTGTTTTACTGGAGATAGAAATCTATACAAGCAAGGCCTCTAAGGAAAAGGTGGAAGAGTCAGCATCAGAAAAAGGAAAGGAGGCGAGGTTGTCGTGCAGGAATACAAGCTAATTTGAGGGCTAATCCATATGGAGCTCCATTTCCATCTGTCCTGTTTGCTCCCTAGAGACTAAAATTGACATTCTGAAACTTGAGCTGGCCACCAACAAGGAGTGTATATCGGAGGTGGTGACCCTTTGAGAGCTGTATGCAACGAAATTTCATTTTGATGTATGCCGATTGGTGTACATTCAAAGTAATAATAAATTTGTTGTTGTTGTTGTTACTGAATATAGTGTCAGAGGTCCTTAGAATGTACCAAGAAATATTTTAAACCAGGTGAGGCAAAAAAGAGCAAGATTTAAGCCTAACGGATAAATTATCTATTTGTTAGGCTTTTCAAATTAAGTTGCACAAAACAACCAATGTAACCTTACTCTTTTTTGCCTCACCTGGATTAAATTCAGCTCTTACACTCTGGGAGAGCATCTAATATTCATTTATTTATTATAGTTATAACTGACTTTCCATTAAAATTGCCCAAGATGTTGTACAAAATGTTTAAAATATATCTGATCTCATACTGATCAATCAATAAAATGAAAAGATTTATTTGGACTACTAAGACTATTTATGCAAGATCTGAAAAGACCGCATGAATCAATACTCTTAATCTGAGACAGTGACTTTAATTCATTAGAATATAATCTTAAAAGTTGCATTTTTCTGTCTTCCCCACATTAACTTGGTCCATTAACTTCAATGGGCACAAAACAATTGTGAGAGTAACGAGATGAGGATGAGAAAATAATATATGGGAGTATCAAAAATTCTAGGCCTTTGATAGATTGGAAAAGCCTATGCATTCAAGCCAAAATTAAAATATTTTTATTTGAGCCATGACAACTTTTTTTTTTTTTAAATGTTTCATAGCATGAGGCAATGCAAATGAAGCTCCTCTTTTTCAAAAGTTAAAGTTGCTCTCAACTCACACTTTGCAAGCTCTAATATTTAAGACTCTAATATTTCAGTCTTGAAAATCAGCTTTTGGATATTGGGGCTAAATATTCTTACCAGCATTAAAACAGTGTTTTAGTTTTTAAGAACCTATCAGAAAATATTGATCATGCCAAAAGAAACACCTTTTTCCCACTTGTTCTTAATCTAGCAGCATTAACTACTATTTGGTCTACTCCATTTTCAGGGGTCTGAAGCTCAATCCCAGGAGTGAAAAAAAAACTATTTTGACCTACAATAAGCAAGGCTGATCAAGGAGAGTGGAAGAATATATATTTCAAAAGGTTTAGTTTTTAAATGAGTACAAAACCTACTGCTTCCTCAGTTCATGTGGGAGTCAACAGTGAGAAACAGACACAGACATTTTGAAGGAACACAAGTTCCTGGCATTGTTTTTAAACCAGGATACAATAGATGGATCACAACAATATATCTTATGTATTTACTAACATAACATTAATTTCTGCAAACTGCTTTTGAGTGGCATGGATGCAGTAGAGCAAAGTATAAATGTCTATGGAGATTCTCAGTCATCCAGGTCATGGTTATCCCAGAGTGTCCCAAAGCCTTAACATTGAAGTTTACAGAAAACCCGCACACAGATCAATATTTACATTTTGATTCTCACCACCCATTGGAGTACAAAATGGGAGTTATCAGAAGCCTACACCACCGAGTGGAAGGCCTGCCTACCAGCAAAAGATGGGAAAGAAAAAGAACTAAAACACATCAAGGAAGCCCTCAGAATGTGTGGCTATCCCAACTGGGCCTTCATCAAATCCCAAAAAAGACCCAGCAGGAGCTCCTCCATAACAGAACAGAACAATAAACGAAGCAATGCTGTCATTCCATACATTGCAGGAATATCTGAAAAGCTCAGGAGGATCTTCAGCCAACACAACATACGAGCACACTTTAAACCCAAGAATACAATAAGGCAGAAGCTTGTCCACCCCAGATAAAACACCCAGACACAAACTAAGCAACATGGTATATGCAGTACAATGCAGTAAGACATGTGCAGATCTGTACATTGGGGAAACAAAACAACCACTTCATAAATGCATGGCACAACATAGGAGAACAAACCCATCAGGACAAGATTCAGCAGTCCATCTGCATTTAAAAGACAAAGGCCACTCTTTTGATGACAACTAAGTCCAGATTTTGGACAGAGAGGACCACTGGTTTGAAAGAGGCCATCTATGTCAAAATTGAGCAGTACTCTCTCAATAGAGGGGGAGGGATACAATATCATCTATCTCCAGTCTACAACAAATCCTTTCAGCAGTTCCAAGAAGGCTCCACACCCATTTGCACAATTCAGATGATCTTCCTTGAGGACACAGATAAACCTCCAAGTGGCCTCAACGGCTCTCTAAAAGAATGCAAATAACCAGCTATCTGCAAGGAATATAAATCCTTCCATTCCCCACCATCCAGTAAGAGCTGAAGAAGCTTCTTGGATGAGAAGTAAAACGTCTTCAAAACAAGAAAATCCAATTGCCTCTTGAAAAAGCATCTTTAGAGCAGAGTATAATTTTTAATTTGAAAAGCATCCTGTTTTAATGATCTGCATGGCATATATGTTGGACTGGCAAGATATTTTATAAAGTATGAAACAATGTCTTCTAATTGGCATTTAAAAAAAAAAATTGAAGGCTAGGGTTAAGTTTCTTTTTATTAAGTAGTGCACTAGAGCCCTCTTTTGAGGGACAGAATAGTACTCCAATCCCCAACATAGTTAGGTATCTCTAAAATATAATAACTTCTCAAAAAATAAAAAAACCGAATTTAACACTATTTGCATACAGATGTTCATTACCCAACTAAGTAATACAATGTGTGTGGGTATACATACACACACATTCTACTTCTAAGTCATTATTAAAATTACAGACTCTAACTGTATAGCCTAATTTAGAAACCTCTTGTCCGTAACTTTTTAACCAAAACCCTTGTCCATTGTCAATTATCCTTCTGCTAGTTCAAAGCAGCACTCTGAAATTGTC
Source organism: Azemiops feae (assembly GCA_023970755.1). Classification (NCBI taxonomy): domain Eukaryota; kingdom Metazoa; phylum Chordata; class Lepidosauria; order Squamata; family Viperidae; genus Azemiops; species Azemiops feae. Next base: position 3,118,833 of record JALGBA010000004.1, read on the forward strand.
CATTCAGAAGTTTAAAATGTCTTAAAACTGGCACGTAGCTGATTCATTTTCCTTTGATGGATTAAGCCAGAGTTTTCGAACATTTTCAGTCCACAGAATATAATAGCCTGATCGAGAGGCAAAGCTTAGCTGTGTTTAAGTGAACTCCTTTTTTCCCTTGGCCTTATTCTTTCATAATCTTCTGGATTAAACATTTAATGCTAAATACTAGGAAGTCAGATTTTTTAAATTAGTAATTAAGATGATCCTGACATACAGTGATGATAACACTTCTGTTAAAAAAAATAGTCTTTTTTATTGAAGAATCATCATTGATCGATAAAATGATTCCTTGATTAATTGAAAGTTAATTAACCACTTTATCTAGCTGAATTGAGTAACAACGTGCACTTTCGTTCATGCCTACAGAGAAGTGGAATTCAATGAAAACTGCTTCCAGTTATGTGTGGCCAGAATTCAAAGAACTGAATTATAGCATATATAAATATGCACATGAATTTCTGGTATATACACACTATCTATGTTACAAATAATACGACATAAAGGAATCCAAACACGACATGATTTGTCAATATCTTGGAGCATTCAAACAGAAATGAAATGAATTAAGTATGCTATTTTAGTAGAATATGCATCTAATTTCTTCTGTTGATCCCTTGGGCTTTTTGCAATTTTCTATTTTGGGATATTTCAGTCACAAAATGAGGTGATGTGTGGACCAGTTTATAGTACCAAAAAAGAGAACTTATTTTGTCCCAGAGACATATTCCAAGTGTTTATCCTAACCAAGTGTACAGTTCTAATGGACACTGAAACTGGTTTCAGAAGCAAAATTGTTTTAAAGATAGAAAGCACTGGTTTCATTACATGAAAAATTAATCCAACCCCACCATTACAGGAAATACAGGCAGTCCTTGACTTACTACCTCCATTGAGCCCAAAATTTCTGTTGCTAAGTGAGATAGTTCTTAAGTGAGTTTTATCCCATTTTCACGATCTTTATTGCCGCAGTTGTTAAGTGAATCACTGCAGTTATTAGTAACAGGGTTAAGTGAATCTGGCTTCCCCATTGACTTTGCTTGTCAGAAGGTTGCAAAAGGGAAAACATATGAGCCCAGGGCCACTGCAACTGTCATAAATAGGAGTCAATTGCCAAGCATCTGAATTTTGATCACGTGACCATGGGGACGCTGCAGCGGTTGTTGAGTTTGAAAAATGGTCATAAGTCAGTTTTCAATGCTGTTGTAACCTCCTAACGGTCACTAAATGAACTGTTATTAAGTCGAGGACTACCTGTAAGTGGGAAATCATTTCTTGAACGTACATTTCCCAAAACAAATGGGTATTATAATTATTTTCTATTTTAATAAATTATACGTTGGTAAGGGGTCCCCAACCCCTGGCCCACTACCGGATCATGGTCTATACAGAACTGGGCTGCACAAGAGCAGGCTGGCATGCATGTACAGCTTGACTTGTAGTTGAGTTGTGTGCACATGCGCATGTGCACCGGCTTGCCACTCGTGTGGCCCGATTCACCTCTCTCCCTCCCCCAGCTTGATCATCAAGCCACAAAAGTTGGAGACTGCTGGTCTAAACCACCTATCGTTCTTTCTTAAAATCTAAGATAGGAATTTAACTTCAGAGGTAATTCAGTTATGATAGTTGCATTGGTTTCACTAACTGCACGTTTATTATTTAGGATGCTTTAATAAAGGGGGAGGGGCGGACATTCTGCTCTATGAAGCAGGTCAGAAGGAGCTAACTTTTGCTTTTCTTGCACACCAACATCTCAGCTGATGCACATCCCTGTTTGTCAACAAATAGCACACATTTTTGCTGACTAATTCAGCTGGATAGCTTATTCAACTCCAGCAGTATTACTTTGTGCTCTAAAATATTTCTAGTTATCTAGAAGTAGCAGTGAAGGATTCATTCAAAGTACCTAATCTATTAGTTTGTGGTTATGTTGCACAGCAAACGCAGGGGGAACAGATTCTATTAATCTTATCTGTGCAATCCAAGTCCTGCAATTAGGTCTAAATTGGAAGTTGTTAACATACATTTCTTGCTTTGAGTATTTTAACACAATGATCAATTAGCTTCCTTAATTAATTATAGCTTCAAAATGATGCAACCGTATCCCACTTCACAGGGTCCATAACAAACATTAATATTAATGTAACAAAGGGGATTTATTAGTGTATCACCAGAAGAATCATATCCACAACATTTTGCGATGATAACAACAAACCACTGACTAACAACCATCTGTTTCCACTAACAAAGGATATTTGCATGAATTTTCCCATTCCCCTTAATATTTCAAATGTGATGCATTTCTTTAGATATTCTGCAGACAGAAAGTGAACCTCTGTTCAACCAAGATATAAAGCTTTAAATCGCTACTTGCCATGATTAAAAAAAAAATGCTATCCTTCTTATATAAACTAATATTTAGTCATGAATCAGTAAGAACCACAATATCCTCCAGAGAACTGAAGAATTCTGGAAACTGAAATCCACAACTGAAATCTTAAAATTGACAAGTTTGAAAAACACTGTTCACTGTGCGGCAGCAGTAAAAAAAGCTAATGCAATCCTTGGTTGTATAACCAGAGGCATAGTCTCAAAATCACCACTTTATAAAACCTTAATAAGATCACACCTGGAATAATGCATCCAGGTTCGGTCACCACATTACAAAAAAGATGTTGAAACTTTGGAAAAAGTGGAGAGAAGAGCAACTAGGGTGATTAAAAACTAAAGACTAAAGCATATGAAGAATGGTTGCAGGAACTGGGTATGACTAGAGAAAAGAAGGACTAGGAGTGACATGATAGCAGTATTCCAGTATTTGAGGGCTGCCACAAAGAGGAGGTCAACTTATGGGTGGAAACTAATCAAGGAGAGAAGCAACCTGGAACTGAGAAACTTCCTAACAGTGAGAACAATTAACCAGTGGAATGGCTTGCCTTCAGAAATTGTGGGTGCTTCATCATGGAAGGACAGAGAGACTGGACAGCCACTTGTCTGAAATGGTATAGGGGTTTCCTGCTTGAGCAGGGGTTTGGACTAGAAGATCTCCAAGGCCCCTTCCAGCTCTATTCTGATTGATTGATTGAAAGTTGACACACTGGGAACAATCCAAAATTAGCAAGTAATTTGGAACTAAGGAAGATTTGAATTTAGGCCAAAACTTTAAACTACCTCAACAAACCTGAGCGTGATAACAATTTTTCTAATATTTTTTTCAAAAATAACATAACACTGCAGTTGAGATTAAGGGATCAATCTGAAGAAGCAGTTTCATATAGTCCTGCCCCTTTGCTAAAACAGCACACTGCTGTTTGACCTCCAGCACTTACTGTGAGCTGATACATCTGGAAAGCTGTACATGGACCATCCCTAACGTACTGGGACAGTTTGTTCCTGATCCAATTAATCATGATTGGTTAGACTGCACTTGTTTCATCTAAATTAGAACTAAACTCCAAGGATATGAGCAAGATAGACAAAAATGCAAAATGTAACTCAAAAGTAGCTTATCAATGAACCAGTATTCTGGGACAGAGGAATTATTACTATCATTATGTTTGGTTGCAGTTAACTGGATATTTAGACTGGCATTTATATCCACCTCTCAAATCCTTTTCAAGGACCTGGGATAGGGAGATGTTGTTCTTTGATGGCATTAAAGGTATTGTCACAGGATGTAAACTGTTCCAAGTAAAGCTGCCTTTCGCAACTGAATGAGGGTGATTTTGTCAGTGCCAATGGTTTCAAGTAGTGCTCCAGCTGTTTTGGGATTACACTATTATTATTGGCACTATTTTTATTTTATTTTGCACAGTCATTCTACTTCTATTTGCAGGTCTTGTGTACTGCGTTACTTCTTCCAGTTCTTTCTCTTCTATTTTGCTATCTCCAGGTTCTGCAACATCCACTATCCAGACTTTTTGGGTGGGGTTTTTTTTTGTCTTTCTTATTGACAATTGTAATGTCTGGGTGTACTTTGCCTATTTTATGATCCCACCAGTTCTTGCTTGCAAATTTCTTGCAGATCAATGTACCACTGTTGCTACTTTGTTATGTAGTTGTTCATAATTAGCCTGTGCAATCTTTTTGCAGCAGCTAATTAGATGATCCACTGTTTCATCAGCTTCTTTGCAGAGGCAGATTTGCTCTCATTTGCTCTCTTCTCAATTCTGGCTTTTTATGCATTTGTCCTTAAGACTTGGTCTTGTGCAACAAGAATTATCCCTTCTGCCTATTTCTTCAACTTTCCTGCACTTAGCTATTGCCTGGCCTGTTATTATTGCTTTGCCTGCTAATTTTTAGTGTTCTGGTCATGCAATGCTTTGTCCTGCCATGTCTCTTCTATTTTTCATTTGGTCTTTCTTGTAGGCCAGTTTTGTCTCTTTTGTACTCAGTAAGCCTTCATGGTGTATTAGCTTCACTGCATCTTCTTCACTGTCCTTCATCCAGATTCTTGATGTTATTTCCACAGAGCTTCTTGAGTTTTCCCGTTGATGGTAAGGATGACACATTTGTCCAGTCCAAACTCCATTGCAATATACAGACAGTTTGAGCATCCATTCTATTTCAGATGGTGTTTTTCCAAACAGCTTCAGATAATCCGTGTAAGGAAGGTCGGATAACCTGGCAGATGTTTTTGATATTAATTTTACTGGCATATGGTTGATATTCCACTACGGTGTCAGTTTATGGTGAAGATTTTGTAATGCAATATAAGTTGTAAGAATGTCTTTGTCCAAGCCAAGCAAAAGAAACACCTTTCTTAATTATAATGTTACATTTCTATGTATTTAAGATTCAACATCAATTTTCTATAACATAAATTCATTAGAAAATCTGGCTCCTTTAAAGAAACTTTCATAGCAACCAATTTCAGCTCCCAAATCAACAAAAAATACCGATTGTTTTTACCATTAGATTTGTGAATTCTGATGTAGAGAGCTTCATGTATAAAATATTAATTTAAAGCCATTTAGATGCCAAAAAAATAAAGCAATTTAAAAAAAGGCAGGTTGAAATTTCTCGGGCAAATATATTGTTATAGTAACAACTAGCTGTTTCATCATCAACTTGTATTCTGCCTTTGCGTGTGAGTAATTATCCCTGTTCAGGTAATAGAAACACATCTTGAACTCACCTGTTGAACAGCAGGGAGTAGCCCCTTGTACAAATACATATCCTCATCAAAATTTGTTATGACCTCCCACTTCAAAAGACTTGTTAAAGCAAGAAAGCCTCCATATACATAAAGCTTTACCCATGAAGGCTTCCAGGTAGGTTTGTGCCCTAATTGTACAGAGATTGTCTGATTCAGAAGGTAGCTTCCAATCATACAGTGGGTTTCTCCAGGGTGTGGTTTAAAAAGTCAGATGGCCATTGCAATAGTGCTATCTAAGGCAGGGGTCCTCAACCTTGGCAACTTTAAGACTTGTGGACTTCAACAATTGAACAATTGTGGACTTCAACAATCTGATTTTTTGTGGTGGTCATTAAGTAAATGCGAAGTCATAAAGCAAGCCTTCTGTTTGCCGTTTGCTGGATTTTACCGGAAACTGGACATAAACAACCAGGTCCCGGCAAAACCATGGTAAATCATGATCATAGGGTCATAAGGTTCTACAAATGGTGATAAATGCAGGCTGGTTGCCAAGCACCCAAAATGCGGTCACATAATGGGGATGGTGATCTGGATGTCACAACTTTTAAATCAGGTTCTAAATCCCATTTTGGGGGTCTGTCAGAACTTTGAATGGTTGCTAAGCAACTGGTCTTAAGTCGAGGACTACTTGTACTGCCCTGGTTTTTTTTGTTGTTGTTTTTGAAATACAGACCATGTGGGTTATGAGACAAGAACATCTTCGAAGCAAATGATACTGCAGTGTTAGTAACTAATTAGCTATCATAAAAATATGAAACTTCTAAAGTTGCAAATTTGATGGATTCGCTAAGGTTCATCTGATGTCAACCATCCTAGCTAGACATGAAATAGCTCCACAGGTTTTCTAAGCTACTTTATTGACTTTAATAACAGAAACTTGCAAATATAATTGTGCTGTACCTTCTCCTTGTTATAGTTCAATGAATTAGGGAAGTCTCTGAGATACTTCAAAATGTTATCTGAATGTTTTGGAATTTAAAAATGCTTTAGCCCCTTTTGCCTAGGCACGACACCTGCATATCTCCATCAAACTCATCTTTCTTTCTCTCTATACCTGCAATGTTCACCTTACCTTGTAGGCAGCTTGCCTCATAAACTGCTTTGCAGGCTGCTTCCAGATAGCAGGCACTGTGATGACCCATCGCACATCAGAATTTTCAAACTCTGACCCAGCTTGATCACTCAGTTCCTAAAATAATTGGAAGAAATGCACTGGTGAGATATAAAATTAGAACCATCTGTGTCAAAAATCAGTAACACTTTTTAGTGGTTCCTGTGAAAATAATTTTCTTGCCTCTTGCATTGTCTGTCTGTCAACATCAGTCAACCTGATTGAAACAGAACACTGCCTAGATAGTTAAATCAGGGTTTCAGTTTCATCCTACCAAGGCAAATATAGCTCAGGAAGGACAAGTATTTTTCCAAAATGAAGGTCCAAATTGAACAAACATAATAATGCATTTTGTTGGGGTCTGGTCCAAATGTCTTTTCCTAAAATTAATCAGGTTTAGTGGCACTTGTAAACATATAGCCATTCTATTGTCATTTCTTTATTTAAAAGGGCTGCTTTATTTAAAGAAAGCATTCTAATTAAATCACTTTTTTTTTCATTTTAAAACTTGGAGTTAACTGCAAATTCTTTCCCTGTGTTGGCATTTACTGCTTGTTTTTTTTAAATAAAATCAGAAGTGTCTGCTCTTAATATATAAGGGAGACTAGCTCAGTGTTTTCTTTAGGCATCTGTGTCCAATTGGTTTCTGGTGGTATTTATGATGAGGAATTCCATCATGGGCAACATTTTTTGTTGTATCCTTTTCGTTTTCTTCGTTTAGCCAGAAAAAGAATGAAAAGGTGTAATGTTATTTCCTTAAGAGGAAAAAATATGTGGTAAACCAACAGTACAGCAATAAGATTTAAAATTTGTGGCTGAAAAGGTCTTCCTACCAAAGTTTATTTTTTTTAAAAAAAAATACCTGAAAAATAATGCTACTAAATCTTTTTTTTTTTCTTAAACCTTGTGTCTCCTCAAGATGTGACTCAGGATGTTACTGTAAGGATTCTCCAATTTCCTTTGATGTGCGCCTTTGCTCCTTACTTTATAGCTTTTTCAAGAAGTCAACTTTCCCCTAATGCCATACTGCAATGTTTCTTGAAGAAGTTGATTATTTTAAAATAAATTTCAATTTGGGTTCAGGCCTTGATATGAGACAGAGGTCATCTTGGATCATTTAAACCAGGAATTGGGGTGGGTGGGTATTGTTAAACTCAAGTGGCAGCATCTAACCAGCCTTAGCTGATACCAGACCTTCCTTCTTGTAGTCTGGACAGGAAATAATTAATTCCAGGAACAAAGACCTCAGAGCCCGATTAACAGTATTTACTGGAAGGAAGAAGGAATGTTAAGATTACAACATACAAATTCCAGCAAGAACTCTACTTCTGTGTGAGAATCCTTTATATAGGCAATCTAAGAATTGTTCTCCATTTTCTCATTCTTTTTTAACGCAGGGAGATGGGACCTGGAATTAAGGAGAAACTTCCTAACAGTAAGAACAATTAACCAGTGGAATAGCTTGCCTTCAGAAGTTGTGGGTGCTTCATCCCTGGAGATTTTAAAGAAGAGACTGGACAGCCAGCTATCTGAAATGGTATAGGGTCTCCTGCTTGAGCAGGGGGTTGGACTAGAAGACCTCTAAGGTCCCTTCCAGCTCTATTCTGATTGATTGACTAAGCTCTTCTATGAAGCTGGTGTAGTCTGCTCACTGTTCATTGCACTTGTTTTGGTAACTGTTCTTCCTATTATCATTATGAGAAATAACTCTCAAGGCTAACTTAAAAAAATATTAAGCAAGGCTGATATGATTAATATTGGGATGGGAGATTAGACACTTCCAAAGCTATAAGGCGAGACAGGAAAGAAACCTGCTTCTAATAATCTCATATAAATGAGACCTGGAGGGCGTTAACCAAATTCAATCCAATCAGACAAGGAAATGACTATAGAAGGAGGCAGCTCCTCAGATAACCCAGTCCAGAGCCATTTAAGGCTCTAAAAGTGTCAAGTAGCCCCTTGAATCAAACCTGGAAGCCAAACAACAGCCAGCATTGCTCTCAACATAGGGAGGTCAATGAACAATACCCAACATCATCCACACCATGTTTTGCAACTTCTGAATGCTTTCCAAGGGGAGCTCCATGTAGAACACTTTACAGCATGGGTGTCAAACTCGATCACGTCACATGATGTATCATGATATATCGTGATGTTTTTTGCCTTTGCAGAGCCGGGGTGGGCGTGGCCTGCGCGTGACACATCCGGCCCGCAAGCCGCCAGTTTGACACCCCTGCTTTACAGTAATCCAAATGGGAAGGGACTGAGGCATGAATGAGCGACTGCAAGCACATTCTATTTTATGTCCCATTCCTACTGCCATCAGCATGTGAAAGAGTCTTCTGTATGGTTACTACTATTCTTCCACTGGCTGGCAATGCCATATTTATCTAGACAGGTTAGCTTTGAAACTAATTTGCTGCAGTTGATATTAATCTGCTAAGAGCTCCTTATTTATTTATTTATTTATATTGTGTAGTTTTATAATTAAATTATTGATTTCTATTTTATCTGCATTGCTAAACATTTATACCCCAGTTTTTATGGGAGAAAATTCATGTAAATGTAATCAGTGTTAAATAAAAACCTCTCCAAACCTCAATAAATATTGTGAGAAAGTAAGGAGTTAGAAACAGTCATAAGCAAAACCATCATTCAAAGTCAAAGCAATTGCTTTCTTACTGAGATTGTATCTGCCACTCTTATTTCTTAGAAAGCCACTGGGGAGAATCATGTCTTTGATCATGACTATGGTATGCAAGACAGATGGATTTAATTTTTTACCTACAATAACATTTCCCATAGAAACTCTTCTTATGTTTCTTTGGCCCCGAGTGCTATTTTGCACCAAGAATTATTTTTCTTCCATGATCCTGAATCAGGACTAGGAACAGGAAAGGGACAAAGAATTTATTGTGAAAAAGAAGAAAGGTTTGGAAGCCAATGCACCAATATATATATGTGCTTCAATGACTTTCAAAGAATGTGCAATTTGAGAACACTTCACTGAGAATACTTCCAGAAAAGTGCACAGTTGAAGTGTGATTTCAATTTGTTCTCTTGTACTTTGTCCGTAGAATTTGTACTTAAAATACCAGAAGAGAACTCCAACAGAACTGGAATTGAACAGAAAAAGGATGACTAGCCTAATGGGAGTGGCTTGATATGGAGATGGGCTTTGTGGCTCTCCACAGATTAGAGATGCACATAGCCTTGGTTCAGAACAAGCAACCACTAGGAACAGACAATCTGGCTCTCTATAGGACTTTGAGCCAATGAATTCCAGCTCTTGTTATGACTATGGGAATGGTAGCCCAATTGCATTATTAACTTTGCAATGATAGATCAACTGCGGGACCTATCTCTGTTTACCAAATTACAGAATCTGGAGAAATCCCTTTCTGAATGCCCCACAATCAAAAATCAGATCCTTGGGTGGCCTAAGAATTACCCAAAGATCTTTACTCAACTTTGCTTTCTGTCCAAACATATATTTTTAAAAGCAAAATTATTTGTTGCCAAGAATTTGCTGAATATGCTGAAGCAGCACCAAATTGTTGCCACTGTATACTGTGGAAGGAGGATGTTACCAATGTATGCAACAGGATGGAATCTTCTGGAATGTCTTTAGTGAGGAAGGAAGGAGTTAAGTAGTTTAGATGTTTTAACGTCAGTGTTTCTGCATTTCCTACAGCTGCTCCACTTTGTTTATATCAAAAAAAACTGCTGCAGGCTGGAATTTGGCAAGGTTAAAATGGTTGAACAGCATTTGTGACAGCTACAAATATAAAGAGCTGGAAATGGAAGTTGAGGGATTTTTACCTTTAATGCTTGTTCCTTAAAGTACTGCAGAGCATATGCAAATATTTCAAGGGCCTTGACTTTCTTGCCATTTGCTGCTGACAAGTCAGTTTCCAGAGTGAGGTTCTGAGGAAGAAATAGTAAATATTAAACCATGCTTTTTGACTTGAGGGAAGAATACAACATTGAACTTCACTCATTATGCCTTCTGCCCAATACTCACAATTCTTACTGTTTTCAGGTTGTATCACTTTATTTTTATTATTTTCCCCTTAGTTGTGATTTGCAAGTTTAACGTGATGCTGCCTTGATGCAGATGTGTCCTGTGATTTACAGGCAGAGCTGAGATTAAGTAGAACCATTGTATATGGTAGTCTGACTGGACACAGTGTTTTGATACATCTGTTTTATTCAGGCAATTATTTGGGGAATGTGAAGAGTAGCTGCATGTTAATATTTAAAATTTTAAAGGAGAGGTATATATATATATACAGTATATATATTTTTAAATGTTTTTTACTACAGATAGTCCTTGACTTATGATTGGCCATTTAGTGACCATTCAAATTTATAATGGACCTACTGGCGGGCTACTTACAGTAACCCAGATACAAAGTTCTGACTGTTGCCTCCCCTCCCCCAATCACATGACCAAATGTCAGATGCTCATTAACCAGGCCTCATGTACAGCCGGTCCTACAGTCACATGATCACATTTTACCCCCCCCCCCCAAAAAAGGCATTTACTTCCTAGTTTTTAGCAAAACCTCATCTGTAGTGAATCATTGGTTTGCTTAGTGACTGCAGCCATTTTATAGCTATCACAAAAAAAAAGTCAAAAAATGTTGGAAAGACTTCTTTATGGTCCTAAAGTTGAGGAGTATCTCTTGTGAGATTGGTCTACCTCTAAAGACGATGAGAGAAGGTGAAAAGAAGAGTTGTTCTTGCTAGTTGTTATTGATGCCTTGAAACTATATAACTAGAAAATGGCTACAGAAATTATCCCACTTTTTATCTATTAGCAGAAAAGTAATAAATGCCTTATCTGTTTTACATATCAATGCTGGGCAAGATGCAAAGTGAGGCTCTCTCTGAAAGAAAGGTGACAGCAAAGGAATTTAGGAAAAATGCTAACTCCAGGAGTAGGTATGGCTGGGGCGTGAAGACCCGGAGAATATATATTAATAGTGATGAGCAGCTATTTGAATCTGAAATGGAAAATGTGCTATGGGATATGGGTATGTACATTTCACCTATCCATGCCTCCTTGAAGAAGGTATTTGCACACTCCTATTTATCCTGGATTTTCACTTCAATATGATCTCTCATTTATACTTGATTGTGTTTATGAAAGACAGACCTGCAATATGAAGGCTCAAGTAATCCTACATTTATCAGGGAATTTACTTGTAACAAGCTTGTCAGCCCAGACATGACAAGATGTAGAGATAGCCCTCAACTTAAAAACAGTCACTTAACAACTGTTTGAAGTCATGACACCCTCAGAATGGGTATTTTATGACCCATAAAGCATTTCCAGCCACCATAAAATGTCGCACTGGCTCATCAATCCCATGATTGCATTTAGGGCACTTGGCAACCTGTTCACTTTTACAAGCAATAGCTGTTGTGGCCTGTCAGCCGCCGGAGGACTCAGCAGCCGATTCAGATGAGGAAGCACAGGAATGGGCACCGGGCCCCGCGTCAGGGCCATCTGAAAGCTCCGACAAAGGAATGGAGCTGTCACAGCCAGGGACAGAGGTGGAGCCTGGGCCATCCGCCAGCCCTCAGATGGAAAGGTTGAGACCTCCATGCCTTGAGGCAAGTGAGTCAGGAGAGGAGGATCACATGGGGCCAGTGATTGATGCGTGGGTGCGGCGGAAGCTGAGGAGGACAGCAAGAGGCTATGGGGTGGTCTTCGGGGTGGAAGAGTCACCGTTGCTAACGGAGCCCCACCCTCAGTTGTGGATAAAAGGCAGGGGCGGAGACGAATAGGTGTGGCAAACAACTATTAGTCTTCCTGCTGGTCAGCCACTTGTATTTGGAACTCCTGACACTTTTCCTTGGAATTTTGCCAGTTTTTCCACAGATCCTGTGGCGTTGGAAATCGGAGCGCTTTCTGAGTGTGGGCGTATCTTATGTTAAACAATAGCCAGCTTGCTTGAAGGACTTTTGGCTCCAAGCGTGGTGAGACTGAGAGTAACTCTGGGTATTGGGAGACCACTACAGGGGAAAAGGGAGCGAGCTCCATTGTTTGGAGGCTGTGTGAAACTGCTGGTGTTCCTGAAATAAAAGGAACGTTAGAGACTATTTGGCATGCCTGTTGTGTTTGGGGAGCAGGGTCAGAACAATAGCCAAGTGCCCTGCAATCATGTGATCATTTTTTGCAATCTTCTCTGCTGGCTTCTCCAGAAAGCCAATGGGAAGCCAGCAGGGAAGGTTGCAAATGGAGGAGATGGGCGATTTGAAGTCCATTCCCCTCTATGCAGAGAGGGAAAATTCTCCCAGCATTAGAGGAATAGATCTTAGGCCGACCATCACTTCTCTGAGGCTTTCTGTGATGAATTGTGCAGTTGGGGGAGAATCTTGGCAATCATATCATGGCTTCCCAGGGAGGAGACAGTATATTCCAAAAGAAGAGACAAAATTAAGAGTCCTGAACTAGATGGGGAAGGGAGGAAAAGGTTCAGAGTATCCATAGCCGACTCTAGAATTTCCCAGAGTATATCTACTAGGTTAGAAGGTTATAGCTACAGTTTGCAAGTTCTACCTATTAGGTGTAATTAAATAAAGAACTGGACTCAATTGGACTTTACAGTGTCATTAGTCCTAAAGTTTTCAGAACACTGGTATTCGCAAGTATTTTCCCCTCTCTGTCTCTGTGTGTGGAAACTCTGGCTTTAAAGAAAATGGATAAAAAAAATTAGGAAATAAAAATGCTGCAGAAAAATATTATTTATTTATTGAGGCAGTATATTAAAACAAAGTGTTAATTATATCAAATACTTATATAGAATATAAAATGTATTCTCTACTTACACCAGTTGTATGAAGCTTCATCTTAAATTTTTCAAAATATAGCCAGTGTTTTGATTCATTAGGATCTAGGTCATGATAGAAATCTCTAGCTGCATAACCAAAACTGTGGAACTTTCGTTCTGGGGTCAAGAGAATAGTTGTTGGTGTCTTCTGGTTGGACACACCAGGATCTCCTCCTTCCCATCGCCTAGAAGACAAGAGAAAATAATTTAAAATCCATCAAAGTTTGACATCTATTGCTATTGAATCTGCGTGTTTTATCCATGCAAACACAGTAGCTTTGTGGAATTATTAAAAAAAATTGAGATACAACTTTCTAAGACTAAAAAAAAAAGCAATTACAGGCTTAGATTCAGAGGTTCTGGAGGAAAATCCACCAAAATCCACCAGAAGTTAGGTATAAAGTATGCCACTTTTCTCCCGAAGTGCCCCCTTAGCACTAATGGACAATCCACAAGCAGGACCTTATTGTTACCAGGTCTTGCTTGTGGGATTCCTATGATGGGTCTGTGTGAGAAAAAAGCAGATGGGTTGATTAAATCCATCAAATGCCCAAAGCATTGTAAATCACGTTTCCTCAGATGTACTACAAATAAAAACATCAACTATTTTATATAATAGAGCCCTATTTTAAAGAAGTGTCCCCTACGGCTCTTGACTATTAGGGGGGAAAAATTAACCAAATGAATGGTTTTTGGTTTGGAGAAGGTTGTTCGCTACTGATGCAAGAGGTGAGCTGGGTTGCAGCAGCCAGATTCTGTTCCAGCATGCAAAATATATTAAAATGCTCAGTACATGCACTGGCATTGCATTTAGTACTAGAGATCACATTCAAGAGTCAAATAATAAAGAAGTAAAATTCTGGGAGCATATATAGAGCACATTTTGTGGGTGACAATATGCATTTTCTCCTTGCTGTTCTTGCTGTAGCACACAATTTACTATTAACAATGTCAATAGCACTCGTGAGCTAAGCCTCTTAGGCTTTTCTGGTGAGGTCATTTGTCAAAAGGGCACACTAACTGGTCACAACCTCTTTCTCTTGAGTCAATACATTAGCACTGCACAATTATTTCTTAGCAATAAAACATCCTTTGTTCTCAGTCCATGAAATTCCCTTCTCAATATATCATTAGGAGCCCATTATAGAGCAGAGAGAAGCCCAGTGGCTTGTTTGTGGGGATACACAAATAGTAAGAGTCTATTGAATTAACAAATTATAACTGTAGACAATAATATACAAATATCTTGAATTAGACTTTAGTGGAGGCACATGGTAATCTGGGACTTGTGGTAAAAAGCAGATAAAATGCATCATTTTGTGCCATTCGAAGTCTGAATTGAGATTGCCGCTTGTGAAATCCTGTGCACCAGCTGCACAAATAAAGCAAAGAAAAAAAAATATTGTTTTGATTGGGAATCCTAATAACTGTAATTTTGACTCATTTTTGATCTTATTTTAACTGCAATAAACCTTTTGCTGGCTTGAATCTCTTTCCAGTGCTCTTCTGTCAGCCACTTTGGGTGCACTTTAAGATTTACAGAGCTACCTTTAGTATATGAATGAATGTTTCTATCAAACCCTTCCTCATCTTGGATGGTCCAAGTGTTTAAAAATTGCCAACGCACTCTGAGACTGTGCTTCAGACTGCACATGTTAGTGTGCGAAATTCAGCTGGCAGAGAATTTCAGCTTTTATTTAATAATAGCAAAACCTGCATTTCTTCCTTTAGGATGTAAAGATGAGTAATACTGTACTGTGTGAAATGTTAGTAAAAGAATGTGACAGATTCAGGTTGGGATTTCCTTAGTCCTTTCTACCTTCTTATAACTAGAAAAAAGGGAACAGATTCTGACCTAGATTTTGGCTTGTTCAGGCTTCTAATGCACACTGATTCTTGAATGTACAAATTCTGCCCTCCGCAAGGAGTAATAGCATTAGATAAAACAAAGGCCAATGCACTCCAGCATTTAAATCCTGCATTGACTTGGCATAACTCTTGAAATGCACAATCACAATCTTGCATAATATATACATGTTGGTTGAACCAAAGGCTTTGTATAACCATAACACTTCCCCACCAAGATATATTTAGGACTATCCAGACTATCCTGTCTGCTTTGCCTGTGGACACTCCCAAGTTCAATCCAAAGTACTTCCAAACAAGACTTAAAATAGTCATTTATATGAAACTCTTGAGAGCTGCTAGTAGTTAATCAAGAGTGTTTGTCCACACAAACCAATAGCCAGCTTCTTACAAGCCTGTTTCCTATAGTCTTATGTTTATTTTATTTTGTAATAAGAGTTCTATTTTAAGAAATTCCACTGATGAAAACTCACATTGCTTATTAACAAAGCACTGTCCATTTATTTTTGTAGACATTCTTATTTTAATACCATCAAACAAAAGGCAAAGCATAAAAAGATAAGAAAAATTATTCCGACCTGATGGAACAGTGGTCCCTATTTATTCAACTAGCCTATCACTTTTTTCCCTGGCCCACCCTAGTATCACTATCTCTGCAACTCTGCCCTAAGCCGAGTCTCCCATTCTACATCCCTATTCTGCATTAAGGAATCTTGGCAATGCCTCCAGTCTTATTATTACGCATTTCAAGCACTATAAATAAAGCCTTCCCTGTCACTCTTCTCTGTTAAGCACTTTGATGTTAACAAGGAAAGGTTAAGAAACAGGAGTCAAGACTCTGCTTAATTGCATCATTCTTAGGATAGTTAGATGACGTCAAGGACAATATTAGTATCATGGTAGTATATGGTTGGAGTTGGAGTTTTAAGCTACTTTGTTTCAGTGAGAGACAAAGCCTTACTAAGGCTTTTGACAAAGCCTTAGTAAGAACACACTTGGAATACTGCATCCAGTTCTGGTTACCACAATATTAAAAAGATATTGAGACTCTGAAAAGAGTGCAGAGAAGAGCAACAAGAATGATGAGAGGACTGGAGGCTAAAACATACGAAGAATGGTTATAGGAATTGGGTATGTCTAATCTAATGAAAAGAAGGACTATGGAAGACATAACAGTGTTTCAATATTTGAGGGCCTCCCACAAAGACGAGGGGCTCAAACTATTTTCCAAAGCACCAAAAGGCAAGACGAGAAGCAATGGATGGAAACTAACCAAGGACAGAAGCAACCTAGAACTAAGGAGAAATTTCCTAACAGTGAGAGACCAATGGAACAACTTGCCTTCAGAAATTGTGGATGCTCCATCACTGGAGGCTTTCAAAAAGAGACTGGACAATCATTTATCTGAAATGGTATAGGGTCTCCTGCTTGAACAGGGGGTTAGACTAGAAAACCTCCAAGGTCCCTTCCAACTCTATTATTCTATGAGAAAGTTAAACATGTATACAAGTACTACACTCAAATAAAAAGTTAATGTGTTGGAGGAGATTATACAGTTTTTATGACAGCACATAATGAATCAATAACATAATAATCCAGTCACTCATCCCAGTTCTTGTATACATATACTAGTCAACCCCAACGCTGTACAGAAGAATAAGATTTTTCTATTATTATCTGTATTCCAGGTAATAACAGAAATTGCAATCTGTTGTGGCACCTGCATTCACAACTGCTGTTATGGCATAATGGCTGGCAACTCCTCGGAGCTGTATTTATTTTTCTTTTGGAGGGGAGCTATAAGAAATATTTTACATCTTACAGAACAGGACAGCAAAGAGAATTGGCTTACTGACCCCTCCAGCTCTGTGATTTTGCTGGGGCTCACATTTTTTGCAATCACAACCTACGAGAAACTTCACACTCAATTACACATCTCCCAATCCACTCCATTGATTTCTCTATGGCTGTGTTAACTATAGTGACAAGAAAGTAATTTTGTCCTTTTTACATTTTATTGAAAATGAATAGTAGAAAAGGATCAGTGCAAAGCAGTAAGAAAAGTGTGGAAGGGTGAGGGGAAATGAAAAAGAATAAGATAGAACTAATATTTTTTTTATTTTAATGTAAACATCCTCAAATGTAACGTAGCTAGAAATGCCATTTCCTGTAATAAATATCTTCCAAAGTACACTTATTATGTAAATATTGACTTTACAACTTTATCTACATTACAAGTTATGACACAGTTTAATAAACATAAGCATACTTTTTAATTTTAATTTACTTTTTACTTTAAAAAAAAAAAGTTCTCTAGATACAATTCTGAAAAAGAAGAACTGCTGTTGGGATTTCTTACATTCATTTTTATGAACTCTCTGAACATAGAGCTTGGATGGCTAAATACTAGTTGATAGCTGAAATACTTAAGGAAGTTAAAATTTGGGAATTCCAATCACACTGATCCAGTTTTCACTTTTAAACTAATGTTCAGATTTGATCCAGTATTCACAATTCATAATTTTTGTATGATTTGTTTTTAATTGCAGATTAATGGAAAATTGCAAATCATAGGGAAAAAGCCATTCTACCATACTTTTTTAAAAAAAATTAAAAGGAAATATATTGCATTACAGTATTGGCCATTCCCTTTCTAACTATAGAAGTCTGAAATCTAGTTTGTGGGGAAATTCTTACATCTAAAAAAAACTTTGACCATTTCTATATAACTAAAATTAAATGGACTCCAGAAGATGGTAGATGACAGCAAGGCCTGGAGGAACGTTGTCCATGGGTTCGCAATGGGTCGGTCACGACTTCGCAACTAACAACAACAGCAATATAACTAAAAATACAGGCAGGATTTCGAAGAGGCAGAGGAACTAGAGATCAAATTGCCAACATACGCTGGATCATGGAGAAAGCTAGGGAGTTCCAGAAAAACATTTACTTCTGCTTCATTGACTATGCTAAAGCCTTTGATTGTGTGGATCACAACAAATTGTGGCAAGTTCTTAAAGAGATGGGAGTACCAGACCATCTTATTTGTCTCTTGAGAAACCTATATGCGGGTCAAGAAGCAACAGTAAGAACTGGACACGGAACCACTGATTGGTTCAAAATTGGGAAAGGAGTCCGGCAAGGCTGTATTCTGTCGCCCTGCCTATTTAACCTATATGCAGAGCACATCATGAGAAAGGCAGGGCTAGATGAATCAAAAGTTGGAATTAAGATTGCCGGGAGAAATATCAACAACCTAAGATATGCAGATGATACCACTCTAATGGCAGAAAGTGAAGAGGAACTAAAGAGCCTCTTGATGCGGGTGAAGAAGGAGAGTGCAAAAGTTAGATTGAAACTCAACATTAAGAAAACCAAGATCATGGCATCCGGCCCTCTCAATTCCTGGCAAATAGATGGGGAAGAAATGGAGGTAGTGACAGATTTTATTTTCCTGGGCTCCAAGATCACCGCAGATGGGGACTGCAGCCAAGAAATTAAAAGACGCTTGCTCCTGGGGAGGAAAGCTATGGCAAATCTAGAAAGCATACTAAAAAGCAGAGACATCACCCTGCCAACAAAAGTGCATATAGTCAAGGCCATGGTTTTCCCAGTTGCAATGTATGGCTGTGAAAGTTGGACCATAAGAAAGGCTGAGCACCAAAGAATTGAGGCCTTTGAACTATGGTGCTGGAGAAGACTCCTGCGAGTCCCTTGGACTGCAAGGCGTTCAAACCAGTCAGTCTTAGAAGAGATCAGCCCTGACTGCTCTTTAGAAGGCCAGATCCTGAAGTTGAAACTCAAATACTTTGGCCACCTAATGAGAAGGAAGGACTCACTGGAGAAGAGCCTAATGCTGGGAAAGATTGAGGGCAATAGAAGAAGGGGACGACAGAGAATGAGGTGGCTGGATGGAGTCACTGAAGCAGGAGTGAGCTTAAATGGACTCCAGAAGATGGTAGAGGACAGGAAGGCCTGGAGGAACATTGTCCATGGAGTCACGATGGGTCGGACACGACTTCGCAACTAACATCAGCAACAACAACACTGTTATTTCCTATTATTTTATGAAATACTGGTGCTGTTGAGATAATTGCTTATTTCCATATGTTTGATGCCTCTGCTTGAAAATGCATCATCAGACACGTCTGGAGATAAGCAGAAAGAAGTTCCATGATGGAGCAGCCCTGACGCCATAAAATAAGCAGTGCCTTGCCAAAACTTTATACATCAAGAACTCCTCCTCACAATGGATCAAGTGACCTAGAAATCAGACCACCCAACCCTCGGGAAGGACAGCGACTGAGGGTAGAGTACCAGAAGGTTGCATATAGGTAGCCCTTGACTTAAGGCTCATCACTTAGCATCCATTCAAATGTAGGACAGAGTCCCCCAAAAGGACTTATTAAAGTTTTTGTTGAAAGGTTTTGACAATGTCCAATCTCCCTGGGGTTGAGGGCGCTGTATTGCAGTGATTCTACTCCTACTTGTAAGGAGGGTATGTGGGCTTAGGAGCTGTGATGTGGGTTACAACATATATTTGTTTCCAATAGTCATATGTAATATCACAGTTTGGGGCGTTCATCAGTTTGGGGGATGGGTGTAATCAACAACTAATGACACTCAATTCTACTATATAGAAGATCAGAAGAGGCTGTGTATCTTTTGATGCCAAGACAGGATGTATAAGGGCCAGTAGACTAAGATGGAATCCTGATTTATCAGAGATTCTCTGGTAGGCTTCCTAAATATAGGAAATGGGAAGTCTGCCTGCCTCCAAGGGGTTACACTCACTCAGAAGTAATAATTTAGTGTGGCTTTTAGATATTTCTACATTCATTTAGGCAGATAAAAATCAAATGTCAGGTATCGCTACCTATAGTTAAAAAAAAGCACTAATCAAGCCAGCAATTTTACCACAGAATGAAGTAACTCTTTATATTTCATTAAGTTTTTAATGCATTTCCCTTGAGTCCCTTTAATAACACCTACTAATCATATAGCTCCAAGCACCAAGGCTGGGATACTGGTCCTCACCTCATTACATGAATACATTCAGGTTCCTTGGTGAAGCTGTAAGCATAACCACTGGAAGTTGTGCCAAAATCAATAGCCACCACAACAAGAAACGCCTGTTCCTCAGCATCATTTGCATCCGAGTCCTTCTGTCCAAGGAACAGAAATGGGACAGTTCAAGGAGTTGTTGTAAACATTACTGGGTCTGTTTGATCCCCATTTGATACAATTTAGGAGCTGAAGACTGAAATGATTTGCCAACAAAGCTAACTTTTTAAACAATAACGTTATGTTTCTGAAATAATAATTATGTGCCATCAAATCATCTTTGACTCCTAGCAACCACATAAATTTTCATGGTGATGATGATGATGTCCAACACATTTATAAAATATTAGGTTGGAGAAAGCTAATACACATAGTCCTCAATTTACTATCACAATTGAGCCCAAAATTTATGTTGTAAAGTGAGATGTTTATTAAGTGAATTTTGCCATTTTACGACCTTTCTTGCCACAGTTGTTAAGTGGATTCACTGTTAAGTAAATCTGGCTTCCCCATTGACATTGCTTGTCAGAAGTTGCAGAAGGTGATCACATGACCCCAAGACACTGCAACTGTTGTAAATATGAGTCAGCCAAGCAGCTGAATTTTGATCATGTGACCACAAGGATGCCACAATGGTCATTAAGTGTGAACAACGGTCATAAGTCACATTTTTCAGTGCCGTTGCAACTTCAAATGATCACTAAATAAACTGTTGTAAGTCGAGGATTAAGTCGAGGACTACCTGTATAAATTATATGGCTTACCGCAATGTGGGAAGGCGACAACGGCGTGATTCCTGGATCTCCTAAACTTCTTGCTGGAGATGCATAGGCAGATGTTGAAACTGCATCTGAAAGAAAATGGGAGCCAACTCTGAATGAACTCGGCATCTTTCAAAGATGAAGAATGCTCCAAAAGGGCATTCAATTCACATTGCCAAGTTGGTTCAGAGCCAGAAAATAACCAAAGCAATGGGCATAACAATCTTCTGCATTACCAATTTCAGTCATTAATGCCATGGTCATTTAAATTTAAATGGCATTCTTCTAATCATGAATACACTGGACTATTCATTTTGACTAGGCCCCTAATGGTAGATATGGTATGTTTTTTTTCCTCTCTCCATTCCATTTATTTTTCTTCAGGAGCTTGGGTTAAATTCCAAGATGCTCTGGATCTTATGACTAATTATCTTCAGGCAGAAATAAAGCTTGTTAATATTGGCTAATGCGGCAACATAAAATATGAATAAAACAAATCAAACAGAATATAAAAGGATGCAGAGCAAATGGATTGTCCTGCTACCTCAAAGGGTAGGAAGCATATGCCAATGATTCAAACCATGTCAGGCAATTGTCAACAGAGAAGCAGTGTTTCCTTGAGGCTTCCTATTGTGCATCTTGACTAAGGAATTAGGAGAAATATCTTGTTCCATAATTGCTATTATGCTAGAAGCAGGGTGCCCATTTTTTCTTCAGCTTACAATGGCAGCCTCTCCTTCAAGCATTTGCTTTTATTTAGTGAAGCATGAGCTGAGAAATCAAAATATATTTCTTGTGTTATTATTATTTTCTAGCGATATGTAGATTGGCTCTGATCTTTGAATGATCCAACAGAAAATTAATTCAATTTTCCACTATTTCACAGGCATCTGATAACATTCAACAATTCAATTTTCTAATTCCGTTTGGAAATGTGATTTAATTTCAATATTTGATTGTATCAGCTTCAAACTAAGTCTCCAAATAAAGTTTTACGCATTTGCATTATTTTCACTTGAAATAGAAGAAACTGATTTAAGCTTGTTTGAATAGAATGTATTCTATGTTAGTTCATTCTAGCAAATATAGCAAGTTTCCTCTGAGTTTCCATGGATACCACAATGAATCACACATCCTATAATCACAACAGTGGGGTGGGGGGGCTATTTAGTGAAATGCCATGTAAAATAGTTGCATTCAAGAAATAAGCTTGCATAACAGCAATTATGAGCTTCCGTCTGTTTTGGTCTCTAGGTATCAGCCATCTGTATAGCAAAATATGAAACCAAATTAAGTTTGGTTCACTTAGAGTTTTCTGAAATGCCACGAAGACAAAAAACACATTTTTCTTTTGCGTAACAGCTCTTGGCTTCTATTTATTTTTATAGCATTTTTCATTTAAAAAGCTTTACAGTGCTTCTCTTGTTGCTCTTTAATGACTTAGTTCTTCAATGTGAGTTATGTATGCATTTGTTTCCCCAGATCCTTTCAACTCAAATGAACAAAACTTTCTCAACTTCACCGATTTCGGTGAAACCCTTTTGTAATAAGAGTTCTTATAATGACAGTCCAAAACCAAAATGCTCCATGAAAAAAAAGGTAAAGGAATGCATGTGAATTTTACTCCAACTATAGGGGGCGGTGCTCATCTCCATTTCAAGGCCATCATTGAGCCAGCACTGTCCAAAGACTTTTCCACTTCATGTGGCCAGCATGACGTCAGGGAGTGCTATTATCTACTACCAAAGTGGTACCTATTTACCTACTCGCATTTGCATGCTTTCAAACTGCTAGGTTGGCAGGAGCTGGGGCAATTACGGGAGTTCATCCCGTCACGTGGCACTCAGGTCTTGAACCTGGGCTGCCAGCTTTCCAGCCAACAAGCCTAGCATCTTAACCACTGAGCCAGACTGCCAAAAATGCTTTATACACAAAGAGAAACAAATCCCATTGAACAAATTGGAATAATTCTGTTTCATGTAACAATGATGCATTGGTTCTCATTATTGATACCAAGAGTGGATTTTATTTCCTGGATGGATGAAGATTCCGGAAATTATTCAACCAGAAATGAAAGTTTAAATATCTTCATGCTATACAAGGTGGCCCCACTGTAGACTGAGACACCTTTTATATGCACACCCATGCACGCACGCACACACACATATACCGTCACACACAGAGCCTGTTTGGTGTCGTGGTTAAGACATCAGGCTAGAAACTGGGAGACCATGAATTCTGGTCCTGCTTAAGGCACAAAGTTATCTGAGTGACTTTAGACCAATCACTTTCTTTCAGCTCTAGGAGACAATGGCAAAACACTTCTGAAAAACCTTGCCAAGAATACTGCAGAGACTTGCTCAGGCAGTTTCTTAAAATTGGACACAACTGAACAGAAGAATTAATATTCAATCATGAGTTGTATATAAAAAAATAATAAAGCCAGGATATAAAATAATAAATAAATAAATGCAAATATTAACGAAGAGAAGGACGAGGGGGGACATGATAGCAGTGTTCCAATATCTCAGGGGCTGCCACAAAGAAGAGGGAGTCAAACTATTCTCCAAAGCGCCTGAAGGCAGGACAAGAAGCAATGGATGGAAACTAATCAAGGAGAGAAGCAACGTAGAACTAAGGAGAAACTTCCTGACAGTTAGAACAATTAACCAATGGAACAACCTGCCTCCAGAAGCGGTAAATGCTCCAACACTGGAAGTTTTTAAGAAGACACTGGACAGCCATTTGTCCGAAATGGTGTAGGGTTTCCTGCCTGAGCAGGGGGTTGGACTCGATGACCTCCAAGGTCCCTTCCAACTTTATTATTATTATTATTATTATTATTATTATTATTATTATTATTATTATTATTATTATTATTATTATTATTATTATTATTATTACTAATAGTTTTTTAGTCCATGATTGACTAAGGGTTAGATGGTTGTGTTGCAGAGTTTCATTAAGAAACAAAACTTTTGCAGCTTGTTCTAGTACATGTCTTTTCAGAAAGAAGTTCTGTACTACTCAGTGGTAGATACTCCATATATCCCCCTTACATATTATTACACTGTAGTTAAGTGAAGTGCTTGCTTGTAATTAGCTACAATGTATGAAACTGAATATGCCAATTATGATTTACTAAACAAGCCATGACTTAGCACAATATATGAATACAGCCTCCAAGACAACTATGAGATTATGCTCAGTGAACTGAAAGATAACTTTTGAATGTGAGTAAAATATCCTGATTGAATGTTCTACTCCATAACAATAATAAAAATCAACTAACAACTGTTAGCTTCCAGATCTGAATTATCCATTCCCTTCACAATCTTCTTGCTTGTTTCTTAAAGATAACTCAAGTTGGTTGATAGGACCCATAGGGTTTTTTTCATTTCATTTCATTTCATGATTTGATAGGCTATTGCAGCTTAAAATGTTCTTAGCTTTTCATCTTACCTTTCCTCCAAATATTACAGCAATACATCTATTGTTGAAACTACTGCATCATGGACAATGATGAAAGCTATTTGTCTGAGACTGTTTCTTAATATAGGAAAATGTGTCTGGTATTTGAAGAACTTAACACTACGAGCACCAAACACAATATTATTTTATCCAGGCTAAAGATAGATGATCACAAACTCAGATTTAAGGATGTCCACAGAACAAGCTACAGCTGAGATGTCAAGGGGGGAAACAGCATGGAAAATTTAAAGACACACCCTAATGCATATTTTCCTGGGAGTAGCCACCACTGACCACTATAAGACTTTCTTCAGAGAAGACACATCTTAAGAGGAAACTGCAAATGTTTTGTTTCTTAATGAAACAGTGTAACACAACCACCTCATTTTTAGTCAGTCATAGACCAAAACATTATCAGTATAATGAAAATAACATCACTTATATCATGATCAGGGTTCCACAGAGAGTCAAGGTCAAGAAGTCCCATCACAGAAATTATCTCAATC
Source organism: Azemiops feae (assembly GCA_023970755.1). Classification (NCBI taxonomy): domain Eukaryota; kingdom Metazoa; phylum Chordata; class Lepidosauria; order Squamata; family Viperidae; genus Azemiops; species Azemiops feae. Next base: position 3,143,651 of record JALGBA010000004.1, read on the forward strand.
TTGGCAATAGCAGGATCAGGGTAGAATGAGCACCCATGATTTGGGGGACGTGGCTGACCATTATCCCATGGTCCCATGGGATCCCATGCAAAGCATCTTCATAAAGCAACATAATCTTCCTCCTTTTTAAAGTCAACTATATCACATAGATATATCTTACATTGCTAAAAGTTCCCTGTCCATAAAATTCATGTTTATGACTAAGGTACATATCACAATTCTGCAGATACCACTTTTGCCTACTAGAACTGTCAGGTGAGACAACATAAACCTCATAAAGGAAAACTGCATTGATGCCTCACCCCTTAAGCACAAGGAATCTTCTCAACATAAAGCACACACCCTTTTTCAAACCTGCTATTTATTATTCATTCATTCATTCATTCATTGATCAAAATTATATGGTCATGGAGACCAAAGGGCATCCAACTCCAGCTTCTGCCCTTTTGGGATCTATATATGATGTTGCAAAATGGGAGGGGCATGCAGTGCTATGATGCTATATATCAGTGATGGCGAACCTTTTAGAGACTGAGTGCCCAAACTGCAACCCAAAACCCACTTATGCATCGTCGAGTGCCGGGTGGGTGTGGCCCATTGGATGGGCGTGGCCCATTGGGTGGGCGTGGCTGCAGTGGTAACGGCAGACTGGGTGGGACTAAAAAGTTCAATCAATCAATTCCAACTTTGCAAGATCTTTTTTTTTTCCGCGAAAGTTGAAATTGACTGATTGAACCTTTTTTTTTTTTGCACACGGTGGCGGAGGCCTAAAGTGAAAAGGTTTTATAAAACTCAGCTGAAGGCCTAGGACTTGGGCGATGGCACGCGTGCCCATAGAGAGGGCTCTGAGTGCCGCCTCTGGTTCGCCACCACTGCTATATATTATGTCGCTTCTGTCCCCTTTGCACCATCCCATGGGTACCAATGGAGCCCCACCTCTTCTTTCCCTGCTCTGGATTAAGTCTAAAGCAACTTTATGAGTTTTTGACAAATGTTTTAATTTCACATGTTAATAAATAACTAACCAAGATTAAGCATCAGGTTTTTTTTAATATTCTCATGATCAAAGACCTGCAGGTCAGCAGTATTAGCTGGGATCAACTGTATATAGTTTGGAGAACAGAGATGGGTGGGCAAACAACAAGCAGCTTTAACAATTTAAGTTATGCCTGAGTCAAACAACTCTTCCCAAAACAGCTTGAAGATTTGGGAGTAGCCTGTCCTATAGAATCTAAGGATGCAGACCACAGTCAGCCTTTTTTTCTTTAAAATTATTTCAATTCCACCTCATTCTAAAATATATATAAAAGAAAAGATTAGGGGAAGAGGAGATTTTTTTATGATTTATTTTTAATCATAGGACTGAAGAACTTGCAAAGGACTTTGATCTCATTGTGTTTGGGCAGGCTCAAAAAAAAAGACAGTTATGTTTCTAAAATTCCATTTTATTCTCTCAAAAAGCAAAAAGGTTTTCACCATTTGTTGGATAAGTAAGATGTTCAAAATTTCAACATTTTTGAAGTGGAACCCAAAAGTTCATTTACCATGAGTGTTCTGCATGAGGGTTATTAATTGTATAAATTAATTGTATTTATACAATTGTAAATTGTAATCAATAAATTGTATAAATAAAATAACACATCAAAGCTATAAAATGTAAGTCGCGCTAAATCTTATATTTGCTACACTCAATCAAAATCTCTATTCCTAGGAGAAAAGGATTCCCTTGAGCATTCCAAGAATAATTTCACCATATCTTTAGAATTGATGAGCATAGTGGCAAAAAAACCCCCCACCCATCTGGGATTCTGGCTATCAGTGTTTAAAAAGCAAAAACTAGAGCAAAGGTGCAATCCTTTCTTAGTTCTAACGGAAAACAAGCCTTCCTCACTCCCAGGAAGTTTCTAATACTTTGTAATAAAAGTGAACCACCTTTTCTAGCACCAAGAAAAGTCACTGTGCTGTTGTCAAAAAAACCCTATCTGGATATAACCAACGGTCACCAGGAACTTGACTAAGGAAAATCTTTAACGAATTAATTAAGCACAGTCAATATAATTCCTTTCATATTTCATAATCTCTACTTGGTCCTATTGCATGCTAGGATTGTATAGCAAGTTTTAAGATTTGGGAGAATCTTACAAAGAAGCCCTGCTCAAAATAAAAAAGCTTATTAAAACCAGCTATATATGTTTGTTTGTTTGTTTGTTTGTTTGGTATAAAACATAATCATTTTGTTGCTGAAGCCGACTACCCATGAAGCCAGCTGCAGCTGGAATAGATGCTTCCCAGCTCCTCAAAGACCACCTACAAGTATTATGTATCCCCAGAATGATCACATCATTTTTAATGTGTCTGCTAAGTAACAAATGTAACAGATTCTCCAGTGGTGGGATTCAGCCAGTTCGCACCAGTTCGGGAGAACTGGTAGCTAATTTTTTGTTGCCCAGGCCCAGAATGGACTTCCGGAAGCGGCATCCACACAGAGAACCGGTTGTTCACATATTTGAATCCCACCACTGAGATTCTCCCTAATAGCTTATCATTATCATCCCATACAACTGCCCCACCATGCATCAACCTGATGCAGTGGGGAGGCAGTGGGAGCTTCCCCAGTGCTATGCCCTTCAGATGTGAGATTGTAAATCCCCGTTGGCCAGGAAGGCTGGAGGTGTGGGGTCCAACTCACAAAAGGCTGGGTGTTTCAGGGATCAGCTCTGCTGTCTATAAAGGCTTATGCTGAAAAGCCTGCAGTGCTGAGGGGGCCTGGAACCATCAACGTAATTTATGGCCAATTTTTGCTGCAACATCTTACTGCTCTCATCTCAAGCAGTTTTGTCTTTGTAACAAATTTTATTACAACAGATTTTGATCATATTAGTACACAACATGATGTTTGTGGAATCCAAAACAGTATTTTACATATTAAAAATCTGCAGTGTTCACAATGACACACAGAAGTCACAATCTCTTCATATAACAAATTAGGAATTCAACTGAGTTATGTATTTAAGCACTACCGGTTATATACCTAAATACTTGGGATTTATTTTAACATCAATTTATGCCAGTTGCCTACTTATATAAAATATACCACACTAATTATATGACAATTAAAGAACTTTGCTTTTCAATTTTTCCTCCCCCCCCCCAAATTCTATCTCTATCATACTTTAAATATTTACCACCAAAAGGAGATTGTAAGTCATTATTTGGAGGGGGGGGGGAAGCCATTGTTCATTTTTTTTTAAAATGGAGATGCTATTTTACAATATACGTTCACAGTACTAGTGTGCAAAATGCAACAATTTAAAGTATTTTCTTCACTTTTCCTGATATTTTTCCCCTTCTCTGGTCTCTGATTCAGATACTCTATAGGTAATGCATCATTCAGCTGCAGACTACAGAGAAGCAGCTCTTAAAATTATATATTTTTCTTCTATTATCAACTCCATGCAGAACTGAGCTACACTTGACAGCAGGATTCAATTTTGCATGTCATTCCCAACGTGAAGGAAGTTGCACAGCTAGCTGTTACTCTTTGACAGTTCTGAAGAACTGGCATATTTTACTAACCAACGTGACAAGCAACGTGGGGACAGCCACACCCATGGCTGACTTGCACTTCACAGAACAAAGTATTACAGAAAATGATCCACTACGGCAGAGCCCCCTCCCATTCTGCACACACAAGTAACTGCTGAGTAAGGGTCAAGTTTGTCCTATTTCCCCCGAATGTTCTTTTTTTCTTCAAACTATTGCTTTTGATGGGAGGGGAGAACTACCCTAATTTGCACCTGCCCTGCACCTAACTTTATTAAGGGCCGCGAAAATAAAGATCGAAGGCCCCAGGAATCCAACCTGCAACTACTCCCCTTGAAAACTGCAGAGATCAGAAAATACTGCCAAGGTTGTCCTATGCGACACATTAATTGGACCAATCACAACTGTGAAAGCAGGGAAGAGGGACAGAAAGAACTGGCCAATAGTTTCCCCCTCCCCCTCTGCGAAATGTAAAGAACTGGGGAGTTTTCTTTCTCTGTTTCTCCACTATGATTTTAAAAGAGGAGTCTTCGCTCCTCAGCCTCCGCTCTCTTTGCAGTTATAATGCCCTTTTCTCCCCTTTGGGAGGGAAACACGCCTCCTCGGCCGGCCCCTGCTGTCACCGGTTCCGGGAAGCGCTGCATTGCCAGCCGCGGCGGCGGGTGATCCGCACCCCGCCCAGCCGCAGAGCAGATGCAGAGCCCTGGAACACCCGCGGCTCAGCCTCGCCGGAGAGACGCGCCACCGCGGGGCGGGAGGAGGAGGAGGACGGGGGGGGGGCAGCAGCAGCTCGGATTCCTCCGCATTGTTTTTCCACCTGGATCCTATCGCCGGCCATTTCACTTCCCGATCTGCTGCAATCGCCCACCCGGCCCTCGGGGACCACGTGATGGCTGGGCAGCCACCTCGGTCGAAGGAGACCACCGCTTCGGCATCAACTCCTGGCCCGAAGCTTGCAAACAACGGGGAAAGGGGACGCAGCGCCAGGCGTTATTTTTTTAAAAATAAAATAATAAAAAGCGGTGAGGGAAGTCCCACGCCTGGACATCCCCTATTGTCTCTTCTACAAATTTTGCGCACCCCGCAACTAAGAGGGGGGGAGGCCCAACCACGCGCCGAGCCACCAGCCTTTCAAACCTCTGGAAATCGAATCAGACCTGCCGATAAATGGAACCTCCTTCCCTTCCTTAGCCTCCCCCATCTTCCCCAAGATGCTTATAGTGGAAGTATTTCTCCGCTCAGTGGCAAAGTTTACGCTCAGAAAAGGACCAAACCTCACGGCCTCCCTTTGTCCCAAGCCAGCACTAAAGCAGTTTCTCTCCACGCGCACACACGCACTTATAAACTATTACACACAGAGAGACACACAAACGCTACATGTGCTCGTCTTATTTCGCTCCAGTGCCCGCACAATATATTTCAGCAAATCGGTTCCACGTCTAGCGACCGCATTCGCAAATAAGTCTTGATCATTATTAACTGCAGTTTGCTGTGGCTTTAGCGGCCTGTTTAGTTCTGGTTCAAGCGCCTTGCGCAAACCCAGAAAATTTACAAATCGGACCAAATGTTTCGCGTCCGCTCAGCCCGTGCGTGGACAGAAGTCGGTGCACGCGAGCGCTTCGCTCTATGAACAACGCGTGGAGATCATTAGTATCTTTTTAAGCCCGGGCAGGCGTCTCTTTATAATTTGCCTTTTTTTTGCAGAAATAATACTGACGCCAACTATGTTTCTCCACACGAGGTTCCTTTCTATTCAATACTACTCACCTTGCAAGATTATATACCGCTAATGTGTGCAATAAGTGCCCAATAAGCTTCAGCATTCTAGCGGAGGGCTTGCCTTCCGAGGCTCAGACAGCCTGCAAGATGTAACCCAGGAGCCGACCGGCTCCTGCCCCCACTCCACCCCACAAGCCCGGAGCCACTGCCTGCCCCCCCTCCAAGGCATCCTCTGCATTGCTTCGCGTAGCGATTTTTCGTGATGGCAAAGCCTCCCTCCAAACCACGCAATGTCTTCCCGTCCCTGCCCGCGGGACCCTCAAACCCATTACCTGCTGCGATGCCTTCGGTCCCCGCCATGTCTGAAAGCGTCTACTGCGCCCTCCGCTCTCTACTTCAATTACGCGAGGCGAGATCAGCAGGGAAGGAGGGAGGGGGGCAAACCCACGAGCGCGCCTCTCACTCAGCAGTCTGAGCCATTTGGCAGGAGGCGATTCTGCTGCAATCGCTTCCTTCCCAGATCTGCGGATGAGGAGCTCTCCCCCCCCCCACCCCGATCCGCTTTTCCGTCTCTTCTCCACCCACGCCTGGCCGTGCAAGACAGCCAAAAGGAAAGGTTAGCGTTTGACCCTTCTGTTAGCGAGCCTCTCTCTCCCCGCTGCTGCAAGGCTCTGGATGCTCAAAGTTCTGCAGCGCCCCTCCCCTTTGAAGCGAGGGACTGGCCTGCCTCCCACCCCCTTTCACTCAACCTGGGAGGGAATCGAAGATGTCTTCGACAAAAGAGGGTTTTGGCAAGGAGCCTTGCAAGTAATAGTGTGGACGGTAGGATCAGCACACCACCTTGCCTTATTCGACATTCCTTCCATCCCCCAATATTGTCCTGGGGATGATGCTTTAACCACAGCTGCATAAAATAACAGTCCAAATTTACATATGGTGTATCTGTTCCCTTAAGAGAACACAGAAAACACTCAAGCCATAAATAAACAAGCTCTCCTAGGGCTCTTTCTGAAGATCACCCGAGATGTTGCAAATGGATTTGAGCCACTGCAGAAGACAGCTCTGACAGAGGCACAGTGACAATAGCTAAAATGAACCTGAGTGACATTGGGGTATTGAGAAGAAGGGACAGCCACGTAGGCTTTGGCTACTCCTTACACACCAATGTGTGAATGGCTGTATATTTACCAGTTCCAACGAACTGCAGTGTTGGGCAAAATCTGCTAATTATTAATTGCATTACAAATATTTGGGCATCCAGTAGAGCAAACCATAAGAGCGAATTTCTAATTTTGTTCTGAATTCTTTAAAAGCTAATATCTCTCCTGGTGGACATATCATGATTGCACAATGGCACATCAGTATTTTTCCTCCTTTTACTCCAGGTATATTAATATATAGTAGAAAATCCAAATTTACTGCTTAAAAAGATAAAAAATGAAAAATAAATATGGATATAGTCTATTTCACAATGCCCTTTAAAGAAATGTATCGAATGAAGACATGTTAGTCTTCAGCCTAGTTCCAAAAATGTCTACGGACCCCTGCCTTCCCCATAACATGCCGATTCAAGAGAGAAATAAGAAAATATCAGAAAGAGAAAAAAGTGTGCCAAAGGAAAAAGTCCTGAGAAAAAGTAAGTATTTGTGCCTTCAAGTCAGTTTTTGACTCATGGCAACTGCCTGGGCAAGTGCCTGCAATTTTCTTGGCTAAGTGTTTCAAATATGGTTTTGCCATTGCTTCCTTCCTAGGGCTGAGAGAATGGTAACTGTCCCAAGGTCACCCAGCTAGCTTTGAACCTAGCGAGACTAGAATTCAGAGTCTCCCAGTTTTAGCCTGATGTTTTAACCACTACACCAAACTGTCTTTAAATATCTGTACCCACTTTTATTCTGGTCCAACTAACTGTTCACATTTGAAGTGGGGAAACTATGAGGGTATTAGCCCCTAATTTTTTTTCTGCTTCCTCTACATCTTAACTTGTCTTAAATAAAATAAAATCAGCCTCCTTTGATCTGGGGAGTTTCTCCCTCCCAACTTCTAGGTTGGTTCAAATTCACCATTACTTGAGTCTCTTCTAATCAGTGTGCCCAGTGTACACACCTGCACCTTGCAAATTACTCTTATAGAAATTTCAGTAGGACACAGAGTGCCCAATCTTGATATAAATAGAAGTCTTATGTTCTGACTTATGACTGCTGTAGAGTAAAATGAGATACAGGAAAGAGGGATAAGTATATTTAGAGATATTACAGCTTATGGAAATAGGAAAAAATTGTCTATTTGTTGAATTCAAAGCCATCTGACTCCAAAAAGAGTTTATGAGGCTTACAGTTTTTAAAAGAATACATACTTTTTTAAAAAATGGAACATGACTAGACAAATCTGAATCATACCCACAATAAATCACTGGGGAGTCCACAAAGTAGAACACAACCTGGTCTTCAGAGACATGCCAACCATTTGAAGGGGAGGAGCCAAAGATATTCCTAGAGGAAAGCTGTTACAGCAGAAAGGTGCCATGACAGAGAAGGGTGCAAGTACTTGATTCTGCAGAATGACAACATCTAACTGAAGGGACAAGCAAACACTACTGGATACCTTTGTACTTGTCTCTGTTGTAATTGAGATGCCTCAAATGTAATTATTTTATCCATAAGAGTGTGGTGAAAGCTTTACTGTGGACACTGAAGTTTCTAAATCGTAATTGGAAGGTGGAAAAACATGAATAACCATTATCATACTGAATTGGATTATTGGATTAAAATCTGGATCCCCATAACAAGCTTTCTAATGAATTGTCCCACCTCCCCATAGTTTCTTCATCCACTGTGCAAAGGATGCTCATCTTAGAGCCTATACATTTTCCAGCATATTTGTCATTGTTGTTAGTTGCGAATTTGTGTCCGACCCATCGCGACCCCATGGATAATGTTCCTCCAGGCCTTCCTGTCCTCTACCATCTTCTGGAGTCCATTTAAGCTCACGCCTACTGCTTCCGTGACTCCATCCAGCCACCTCATTCTCTGTCGTCCCCTTCTTCTATTGCCCTCAATCTTTCCCAGCATTAGGCTCTTCTCCAGTGAGTCCTTCCTTCTCATTAGGTGGCCAAAGTACTTGAGTTTCAACTTCAGGATCTGGCCTTCTAAGGAGCAGTCAGGGCTGATCTCCCCTAGGACTGACCGGTTGGATCGCCTTGCAGTCCAGGGGACTTGCAGGAGTCTTCTCCAGCACCATAGTTCAAAGGCCTCAATTCTTTGGTGCTCAGCCTTTCTTATGGTCCAACTTTCACAGCCATACATTGCAACTGGGAAAACCATGGCCTTGACTATACGTACTTTTATCGGCAGGGTGATGTCTCTGCTTTTTAGTATGCTGTCTAGATTTGCCATAGCTTTCCTCCCCAGGAGCAAGCGTCTTTTAATTTCTTGGCTGCAGTCCCCATCTGCAGTGATCTTGGAGCCCAGGAAGATAAAATCTGTCACTACCTCCATTTCTTCCCCATCTATTTGCCAGGAATTGAGAGGGCCGGATGCCATGATCTTGGTTTTTTTAATGTTGAGTTTCAAGCCAACTTGTGCACTTTCCTTCTTCACCCGCATCAAGAGGCTCTTTAGTTCTTCTTCACTTTCTGCCATTAGAGTGGTATCATCTGCATATCTTAGGTTGTTGATATTTCTCCCGGCAATCTTAATTCCAACTTTTGATTCATCTAGCCCTGCCTTTCTCATGATGTGCTCTGCATATAAGTTAAATAGGCAGGGCGACAGAATACAGCCTTGCCGGACTCCTTTCCCAATTTTGAACCAATCAGTGGTTCCGTGTCTAGTTCTCACTGTTGCTTCTTGACCCGCATATAGGTTTCTCAAGAGACAAATAAGATGGTCTGGTACTCCCATCTCTTTAAGAATGTGCCACAATTTGTTGTGATCCACACAATCAAAGGTTTTAGCATAGTCAATGAAGCAAAGGTAGATGTTTTTCTGGAACTCCCTAGCTTTCTCCATGATCCAGCGTATGTTGGCAATTTGATCTCTAGTTCCTCTGCCTCTTTGAAATCCTGCCTGTACTTCTGAAAGTTCTCGATCCACATACTGCTGGAGTCTAGCTTGTAGGATTTTAAGCATAACTTTACTTGCATGTGAAATGAGTGCAATGGTGCGATAGTTTGAACATTCTTTGGCATTGCCTTTCTTTCCAGCATTATAGTTGCACACAATTCAATTCTACATTGATAAATGTTTATGTTCACATTGTGATCAATACTGCAAACTCAGTTGGCTGGCTTGACATAGAACATACTGTACTTTCATGAAACATTAAGCATAAATTCTGACACTAGCTTTTCTTCCTCTGACCTATAATCAGACCATAGAATAATCGCAGTGCAAGTACTTCACATGTGTTTGTAGCTGTTTTTTGTAGCTGTTCAGTAGAGAAGATATACATTTAGTTAATGGAGGTTTATTCACATTTATGCATCAGAAAATGGCCCTAAATTCTGACAGGAGACAACCTTTCTAATGGACAAACCAATTCAGTGAGCAACAGAATGTATTTGTTGGAAGCTAATTATTACTTTTATGCAACAAAAGAAAAATATTTATTTACATTCTTATATTAATGGTCAGCAGTAGGGGACTAAGTTGCTCATATTGTCTACTCAAAGAAAGCCAAATTGTAAGAAAACTTAGCTATATCACTTAAGTTCCTTGGCTGTTTGGAGAGAGGTGAACAGTCTGCAAATACTCCAAGATACTTTACTAGTGCTTCAGATGTTCTGTTTTCCAGAAGTGAACCCTAGTACTTCAAAAAAGGCCCTTTGTCAAATAAAGTTCTGGGAACCACTGCAGCACAAAAAACTGAAGAGAGAGATTTATGGGGCAAGAGGCCAAATGGAGAAATGGTTCAATCCTTTAAACAAAACAAAACAAAATATCTCTGTATTGAACACAAGCTCAGCACTTAAATTAGGCATCAGCTGCTCTGGTGATGAGATCCTCCTATTCACTATTATGCAAGAAATTCCCAGGGAGATAAGGACAGCCATGCTACAGAGCTGCAGGTCTGATCTTTCACCCTTGCTGCCATGTAGTAAGGAGTAACATCTGGTAGTTTCCAGTCTGCTACAATTATATATTTAGAATCTGACAGCAAATGCATAGGAAACAGGAAACAGGACAATTTTTCACTCTGTGTTCTAGTATTTTAATAGCTGAAACTTCCATATATTCCTTCTTCTGTACTATTCTTTTGTCACTGAACGTTAAAATGATATAGTTTGGAAATGCCAACAATATGCATAACAGGAAGTAGAAGCATTTTTCCTATTTCCCTCCTCCTCTTTTAAATCACTCAAAATATCCATGTAAACATGGAACTTGGGGATAAAAAGCATCTTTCTGAATATCAGTTGTATGATGAAACCAATGTTTTCCAAGTCAAGTTGCCTAAGTTACAGGCCTGACTGTAGGTGTTTTGTATAATGCAGGAACACAGCTGGATAAGTCACTAGTGAATATAAAAATAAAACATTTCTAGGAAGCTTAGCAGCAAGGGTTTTTTCCCCCTTAATTGTTTAAGCAATTGACAGTGATCCTACCCAACTCAGGAGGTTCAGGATATTAACCCAATCCTCTTGTGTAAAATTGCAATATGCTGACAAAGTAGAGTGATAAATGTAACAAAATGGTTATAATGGCAAAATTTTAGTTGGTCATACAGTCCAACTGTGTTTAGACTGGTTTTGGCATTTTTATCCACCTATCAAGAGGGATATGCAGATGTTGTTTAATAATATTAAAGGTATCAATTACATATTATTATGGTTGCCAGATGTTTAGACTGGATTTGTCTTTTTTAGTCACCTACTGAGTCTTTCCCAAGGAACTGGGATAGGCAGATGTTGTTTGATGGTGTTAAAGCTATGGTCTCAGGATGTAAGCTGTTCCAAGTAAAGCTGCCTTTTGCAATTGACTAGTAAGTGATTTTGCCAATGTTGATGGTATTCAAGTGGTGCTCCATATGTTTTGGTGTTGCAGCCAAGGTGTCTATTACTATTCTACTCTACTCTACTCTAATTCTATTCTATTCTATTCTGTTCTGTTCTGTTCTGTTCTGTTCTATTCTATTCTATCACATGCTTGCCTGTTTGAATTCTAAAGTCCAAAGCCCTTTAGCTTCCTCATTTTCGAATACTTTCTCTATGTTGTGGTCCCATCAGTTCTTGCTTGCAGACAAATGGTATTTTTTGCAGATATTCCAATGTAGCTTTATTGCTTCTTTGTAATGTCATTGCTCGTAGTTAGACTGTGTGATCTTTTTGCAGCAGCTAATTAGGTGGTTTCTTCAGCTTTTTTGCAGAAGGGGCATTTGCTTTCTATTGCTATCTTCTCAATTCTGGCTTTATGTACATTGTTCTTAAGGCTTGGTCTTGTGCAACTAGAATTAGTCCCTTCAACTTTCCTGCTCTTAGCTACTGCCAGGTCTTGTTCTTATCTGCTTTGCCTGCTTTTGGTGGGAGGGGTACTATAATATTATTATTAATATGCCACACAACTCTTGGCAGTTTACTAATTGTAAAAAAAGATTTAAAAGCAAGGCACAAAAACAAAAAAACAGTCTAAAACAAAAATGACAGAGAAAACAAACCCAGATGGAAACAAGGAAAAGGAAGAAAGACATGTCAATCATCCTTGCCAAAGGCCTGGTCTTCGGGTCTATTCAAAATTTTAGTAGGGTGGAGGTTATTCAAATTTCTAGAAGGCAAGTACTACTACAGAAAGGGTACATTTCTGGAATCCTGATAGGTGACGATGTTTAATCAGTGGAACCCAAAGCGCACTAACCTTGATAAATTGAATCAGCCTGATACTATGGGACTAAATGTTATCTAGAAACAAAAGCGACAGAACCACAGTAACATCTTTAGTAGACGACCTGGGCATATGGAATGTATGATTGACAAAGTGAGAAACTGAGCTTAATCTGAATCCTATGTCCATTCGATGGACTGTGACACAAAGTTGTGTTTTCAGTAGACAGACCTTAAGTGAAAGAATTCTCACTGGGATAAATTAAAGTGTGAAATTACTGTCTTATTCCCTTTGTGTTTTCAGATAAACTGGTGAACAGACTTATATATGAAAATATGTGGGGGCTGACATAGATTCAATTTCTGTTTCATTAGACTATTTGTTTCTTACTCTCCTCATTCCTAACTGCTGATGCTATTCTTGATGCCAATGATGGTCATCATCAACATTATCATCATACAGTAGTGATGGTGATGGTAATGCACTGTATGTGAGGCCAGTCACCTATGGCAATGGCATTTCTCTAGCTTTACTTTAATTTTGCATTCTGTGTTTGCTCTGGAATAGTGGATTTTATGTTTTATATCTTTCCTGCTCTATGTATGTATTTATAGCATATATTGTTTTATTGCGTTTTCCTTTTAAAAAAATATGTGTTAGAAACATTTAATAAGTAGCATCCTAGTCTTATGGTATATTTTAGTTACAGGGTGGGTAAGTAATGGGAAAGATATATTTGTTATGCTCAGCTTTAGGCTTGAGGTACACACATACTTGCTTTCCTTTCAATTCACACAATTCTTTGTTGGTCCCACACTAGGGTTGACAGAAAGCCAGCAGACAGAAACACTACCAATATTGATCTTGATTTCTAAAGACAACATGGATACATCTATGTTTTCTTGACAAAAATATGGAAATGGTTTGCAACTAGCTTCTACCACACAAGCACAGAAATTGTGTAGCATTCAGCCAGAGTTCAGTCTCTGCAGGTCCCAGATTCAAAAGAGAAGCTATCTGTAGCAATGCCAGATCTTGGTTCTGACCTAGATTCCAAGCATGCCAGAGAGAAATGTTATCCCAGGCCTTTTGTATGTATGGATAAAGAAATTATTATGCCCGATAGGGCCATTTTAAACTATAGGCCAGAGATCTATCTCCTTATATTTTTAATTTTTCAAGAAAGGAGAGTGATATTGGGAAGGGATAATAAGACTTGATGGAAGAGGATAGCTGAACATTTGTCAATGCTAGTGACGATGATCTATCTAAGGAGCTGTCCATGGTTCTGCAAGTCCAGTCTGGTGCTATCTGACTGATTAAACTAGTTTGGGGTTAGTGCCAGGCTCAAAGGCTCCCTCTTGTGATCAGTAACAAAACACATTCATAATGCTGATTATCTTGGATCAGTCTCTAAATTAAAGCAGTGCATAGAACAATGCACATAGCATAACCTCCCACTCAGAAATTGCTTCTATGCATTGCCTACCATGTATGCATGTCAATGAATCCAGTCAGCATGTCAAGACATGCATGCACATATTAAAAATGTTGGGTTGATTTGATTATTAGACAGATATATTTCCATACCTAGGATATAGTATTTTTGCTAAATGTAGATGGGAAAGTTTATAACTATTTGTAGACCCGTTACATAAGGGGAGGAGAACATGTTAGGTTTTTAAATTTATTTTTCAGAATCCAGCCTGGGTGGATTTTTTTATGTTTAATGTTAGATCTATTTGACATTTGGTTAGTCATTGTTCTGTCTTTCTGTTTTGAATTTTATTTTTGTTATAAAAGAAAATAAATATGTTAAAAAAGACGTACATGCAGTGAACACATAGAACAATTTAAAGCAAGTACCACATAACAATTTTAACTTGCACATTAGCGATCAAAGGCAAATTTATACAGTAAGGCAACCAACCAATAGAAACTCCTGCCAGGACTTTTTGAATAGGCAAATGTGTGTTGTTAATATATTAACACTTCTTCATAATTTTTGTATGTTACATTGCACAATAATTATGCCGTTTACTATAGATATGAAAGGTTTTGAGCTGGAATATTTGAGGCTTATAAATACTGGTAGTGAAATTATATAGATACTTAGCTCAATGCTGACAGAAAATGACTAAATTTTCTGCTTTTTGATAACAGTATTGCTTCTTATGTTAAAAGATTGCATATAGTCACGCATTTGTTTCATGGCAAATAATGCAATTAATTTGATTTACTGAAAAAAATGCAGACAGATTTCTAATTTACCTGTTTTCTTTTAACGTAGATTCAAAATGAGGCTCCATTCCAGAACATATTAACAGAGAAAAATTAAACTGGAAAGGAGACAAGATTTGAATTCATAATACTGCAAAGCCAACTGATCTCAGCAAGGGCATTTAAACATTGAAACAGTTTGAATATATGCATCTCTCTACAAAGGATTCTCAAACTACTATTATGAACACAATATACAACAGTTATAAAAATAAATGGAGATTTTATATATATTTTCAATGTGCTATGTGATAAATGTACAAAAGATAAATTGTGTTCAACCAACCAAACATAGGTTTTCTTTCATACAACTTTAATAAGATCCTATGTCCATAACATGGTACTCTCTAGATATTTCGCATAGTAACTCTCGTTAGTCTAGCTCACGGGTGTCAAATTCGCAACGTCACGTGACGTGTCGCAACGTATCGCAACTTTTCCCCCATTGCCGGCAATGGGGTGGGCGCGGTTTTGGTGTGATGCAACAGGCCCGCGGGCCGGCAGTTTGACACACCTGGACTCTAGCTGATAATCTAATACATTACAAAAGTACCTGATTTCAGAAGTCTGAAAGAAAATAAGCAGAGTCACTACTGATTGATTAATTCCTGGCAACCACATAGACAAACACCCCAAATCACCATTTCAAATGGACTGAAAATACTATTTTCACCTCAGTGACATTATGATGTTCTCAGCCACAATTCCTGCAGCCATCATAAACTTTTCCATTTTTTTTAAGTCCAGCTTCTAGCCACAAAGGGACAATCCCTGGTTCAGCAGAATGTATTTTTTCCCCAAATGGGAATTACTTAAGTATAAAGCAACCTTAACAATATTTGAAGCAAATGAATGCTGAGAAGTGCGGGGGAAGAAAAACTGGGGAAACCATTTGAAAAGCAGTTGAAGAAGAGTTAAGCTGCCCCTCTTTTGTTTAAAATAACTGACTGCAGAAGTTGCTTTGAGTCTTAATGATCACAATGGTGTGAAACCTTAAATTTCATCCACAGAATGGATGCACGTTACCATCCACCTAATCTTCAAAGAATTTTGTCTGACATATATTGAACAAATTCCTCCACACAACCCTGCAGAAGATTCTCCAGGTCTCTTTTATGCAAAAGGGCTCATGTCATTTAGAACAGGTTGGCAATCTGCAGGTGCAATAAGGACAGAGGCCATTCCACTTCCCTTATCACCACAAGGCCATCCGCATACTTCATAATATGATTCATAGCAGACTTAGCACAGCAGTCATGGGTCATGAAGGTGAACAATAGCAGACTCAAAACACAGCCCTTTGGGGAACCCGTACTCAAGAAGATGGAATTGGAAACTTTTTTTCCAACTCGCATACACTGGGATCTATTAAAGGTAAACAAATAAGAACAAGAGAATTTTATATGATGTAGAATGTACTGGGAAATATACAGTAAGGCATGGCAATAGAGACAAGATTAGATACTAAAATATAAGAGAAGGATTTGTTAGAATAAGTCATCACAGATAGGAGTTCAGACTTCATGTCCCATAATAGAAACTACAAAAGATTGAGTTGATAATTTTCACTCTCTGTCTCTACCCAAAGAGCTTTTCTATCAACTTTATAATCTTTATGGACCATTTAATTAGCCGAATTTAAGCCGAATAAAACAGGAGCTTAAGGAGAAATGGATTCTTGCTTCAGCTTTTTAATATGGTAATGAATTCTGAGCTACTATCCTGTGAAATGACAAAATAAATGTCAATTTTAATTTTTGCACAGTCTTACCTTACATGATGAAAGAGAATTAATATATTTCCCTTGATGATTTATTCTTTATATTTAACAACAACAAAGATCTGGTAAGGAGTATTACATCAAGAACCTATATGACCTTGAATGAGAACAAGATTGAGACATTAAAAAGTTATGCAGAATATTTTAGCATGCAAAATTGATCAAGTCTTGAGAAACAAATTGACTTGGTTCTGCATTCCGATTAGATATCATTTGTATGCTTAGCAAATGTACCCTGGAAATGCATTGCAGACATCAAATACAGTTTATGGCTGAAATCATGCCTTAATCACTGCGACTGGCTACTTCAGAAATGAATATTGCAAATTATCCTGTGGAATTTAAACAAATAGCTTGCTGAAATATATAACCCATAAATGGTAATCCTATGCTATATACAGTATGTAGTTTAGTATCACACTTATGGCAGAGTATCACAGTCCAGTAACATTGTCAAAAACCAAAACATTAAAGTGATGAGAAAGCAGAGAAAAGTGACACTGGATGGATAGATAGGACTCTTCAGATCTGCATATTTCCTCAGATCTGCACATGTCCTCTTCAGAGAAAGAACTAGTTGGTAACCGGCTAAGTGAGAACTTATCAGACATGTCTGCAGTATTAGTATCACCGTGAGTCATTTCCAGTAAACAATTCAAAATCTGAAAGTAGTAAGAAAATCAGAGAGGAATTCAACTAGATGGTCTCTATCCCTCCCCCCACCCAATTCTTATATTCTGTTATTCAGTGAATTTAGACAGAGCTTTTAGATTACATTTTAGGGCACCCTGCTAGAGTCATTACTTAACTGTCAGGAAAGCATATGTATAAATCTGGATTTCTATGCTCCAACTATGCAGAATGACAATTATTAATGATTCAATAAGGTTAGAGGATGTTTATCATGTTCCAGTGCCAGGTGCCAGCTAGAATGATCCCGTGGCTTTTCTTTGAAAAATAATTAACCTAGAATGAATGACAACATTGCTTCATATGGTTCCACAAGCTAATCCTAACATTTTGAAATATGCTATTACAATCTATTTCAGATTTTAAAAGCCAATTTTACTCCAAAGCTTAATTTTGCTCTCAGGAGATTAAGAAATAAAACTTAGGAAGCACAATAAATAATACTACTTGAAATTAAAATTGTTGGAGCCTTAATCAAAATGTAGGCTTTCAAATGGAACAGAAAGTTGTATGATTCAGTATTGGTTAATTAAAAATAGAAGACAGTTAAAGGAGACAAATCTTTATTGATTCTATCAATATTCTAGGTTTGGTTTGGCTTGCTTACAGCTTTTGGGGTTGTCCATTGGTGCAACTTCATTTCCATATATGAAGAACAGTGAAACATGACTAAAAAGTGTGACAGTGGCCAATTAAATATGCCATACTAATAAACTATATCAGAATTCTTATCACCTTACCTTACCTTTTTGTGTTTCTGTTTCTCCTGTGTTTTTTCATTACCTACTCTCAGTTCTGTCCTGCCTCTTTATTTTTCCCCACTTCTATCACAGAAAAAAAAAATATTCTGTTGTGTTTTCCATGGATTAATTTGAGAGCATGTATGAGGTTACACGAGGATATAGGATGTTTTTTCTGTCACAGAGTGGTCACCATAATGCTAATGCACATGCTGCAAGAGATTTGTTTTAAATTTGCTCATGTACATAGTAAACTTACTACATTAATTAGAATAAATATTCATAAAATGAGTTACGGTATAAGGTTCAAGGCTGGAGGAAAAAACCAGTGGTAGTAGAGAGAAAGGAACATGATATGTACTATGTAACATTGAATATATACTAGTAAGAAGAAGATTATTGAGTGATTAACTAATATACTGATTATGATAATATAGAAATTCTTACTGCTTTTTAAATACATGAACCCAGACAATATGCTGTTTGCTAAATATTAAGAATGTTATTTTAAAAAATCTCAACCCTAATCCTAACCCTAACACTAACCTTAACCCTAACCCTACAAAATTAATAAAATATATACAAAAAAACATAACAAAACAGTGGTAGGATTTGCATACCGTGAAGATGGTTTGTCTCTCTCCATTTTTTCCTCTCACAGCAGATACCAGATAAAACCACATTTTCTGGGCTGCCTACATCCGAGGAGAGATTGAAATTCAGTAGCAGGGCCAGGAGTCCATTGGCACATAGGGAGGCCCAGGTGCTTGCTCCTGGGTAGAATAACATTGCAAAGACAAGACAGCTTGGCAGAAAAGAAAGACGCCATGATCTATTCACCTCTGTGAACAATTGTCCTTTTTTAAATCAGTCCATTAGCAGTGCCATTTCTTCCATTTACTCAGAAGCTTAGTCTGACACCAAGGATATGGTGTCATGCAAGAATCATATAGGTATTCCATTAAATCATTTCCAAGATACAGAAGATTAGCTCTGTCTTGTCATCTGTGTAAACTTCAAGTGCAGAATTAACTGGGACAACAATGTGGAATGTTTCAGCAGAAAAACCATAATATTGTACATAAGTAGAGAGTATCCCCTAGCTCTGGTGCTTTTATAGGCCGGGAGTAAACGGGTAAATGCAAGAAATCTCCAACACTACCTCCAAGTATCCTTTTCCCAGGCAGAGAAGAGAGAGCATTATGCATGGCTAAGAATCCAAGACAAAGGGCAAAAGATCCAACAGCAAGTGAGATTCCTTAGAATTCAGAAGGGATGTTGGATGCGCAGTCCCTGAGATTGGTGTAGTTTTTACACAATTGCTTCAAGATATAGTGGGTCCTTTTGTATATTGCGTGCAGAGAGTATCTGAGGAGAACTGTAAACCACAAGGCGATGCATGACTTCCAGGCATTTGGAACAGCAAGGATGGAAGTCATGTGTGAACCCCGCCCTCTTAGAGCAATGGTAGGATAATACTGGGCCCCAGAAAATAGATATCAGTAGACACTTCTGTATGTGATGGATGGATCCACATCATGTATGAATTAAGGCGGCTATGAATCCATGTTGTTGTGCTGGCTTGCAAGGCAAGACATGCTCACCACCGTTCATGGTGACTATCGGTGTAGCCAGAGTTGTGTATGGTGCTATTCATTTGTTCACATGCTTGATCTGATTATCTGGAGCAAACTTCACTCATACAATTCTCACCTTTGTTTGTTTATTTGTATCCCACTTTTATTAATTTTACAAATAACTCAAGACAGTGAACATATCCAACAACAATCCTGTGAGGTGAGTTTGGCTGAGAGATAGTGATTGGCCCAAAGTCACCCAGCTGGCTTTCATGACTAAAGTGGGACTTGAACTCACAGTCTCCCACTTTCTAGCCTGGTTCCTTAACCACTAGACAAAACTGGCTCTCTGTTGTTATTTCTCACTATTGTTATTTCTTTGCCATGAGCTATTAGCTTAGGCTCTATCAATCTCTCAACCCTCAAATAAATTTATATGAGAAGGAATAAGACTATTACAAGGCCTGCAACCCAAATTTACTCCATCCAAATGTGGTGTGGACTAATTCTGGACTTCTCTTAGTGTTTTCAAGATGTTGTGTTGTCATCCTGGCCTTTTGATACCTCCTTCTTTTAATTTTCTTGCAAATAATGGAGGTGGCTACTTGTTTCTATTCACATATTCATGTTGTTATGAATATAGTTTCCTTGCCAACCAGCAGCATACAAACATTCCAACTACCAACATCCCATCCATTTCCATCTGGAATCATGGCTTTTATTATATCAATATCCCCACCTTTCCTTCATTTACCTGAGGATAGAAAATAGAATATATTTCTCTCTTGGTTAGCTTCCTTCTGTGAGCTCACCTATCTCTCTGTGCTCATTGTATCAAGGTCATGTTGAATAAACCGTGTGCCATCGAAGACTAATAAATCATTGCATATGATTTCAGTTCCCTTGTCAGCCTGCTTTTCTGCTCTAGCTTGGCATTTCCTTCCAATTTGGATAGATTGGGATTTTTACTCTCTGTAAAAACTGGTCATCTTGCCAAAGCTTATTACAGAAATTGAACAGAAATTATGCGCCAAAGTATATAAGGTTACGAAAGAAGACGATCTTTCAGATAGATAGTCCTTTAAATCACCAACAAATATTGCAGAAAGTCACAACCCTGGGAGTTTAGTTTATGAGAATTCACACTGGACCTTCTTCTGGGTTATTCTCCTAAAGAGCTATGCTTGCCAAGCATAAAACAGACATACAGTCAGGAAACAAATGGTCAAAGTGTGGAAGGATATTCTCTTTAAAAGTTTGGATTTCAAAATGCAGAGAGTTACATCTCCCCAAACAGCTAATTTTGTGTCTACCAAGATACTACTCTAAAACTTGTCCTATTAGCCAGTGACAAGTTTCAGTATCAAATCAATAATTACCAAATGGGCAGGCATACAAACCTAACAATATGACTTTTCCCAAATGCCTATTGGAATATGGAATAAGGCTTGTGAATGGGACACTATCTGAAATGGGAAAGTTGCAACTGGCTAACAGCATTTGCTAATTGTTTTATCATCAAGTTAGGTAGCATGAAACACTGTGGGAAGCAGGCAGAGGACCAGTTCATTGGGTGAGAAGAGACATCTCAGCCTAGATATGATTGCTATGAGATGAAATATTTCAAAGAGACCCTTCTTTAATTGACTTGCTTTAATCCACCTGGGTATTGATTTGTAGTTTTCCAGATGATGTTTTCACCACTGATTAGTGTTAAAGATGCCTTTTTAAAATCCACGAGGTTCTCAATTTGGGGGATTTATCAGAAGTTTGACAGGTGACAATATTTAGCTAACTTTGGATGGTCTGAGAAAGAAGCTTACTCCATTATGAGTTTTGAAGATATTTTAATCAAAATCATGACCACAGAAGATCTTCACCAAAGTATACCTGATCAGTCTTCTATTAGATAAAATATCTTTTTCATGGAGAAAGATATAAGTTTCTTAATAAGAAAAACCCTATATTTTCTAAATTGCTAAAATTAGTAAGGCCATCAGAAAGACTTATGCAGCCCACCTTCCCATGTACAGGGTTTTAATTACTTCCAACCTGCCTATTGGGGCAGGGAAATTCTGTATTTTTACAATGCATATAGCCTATATGGTATTTTTCAGTTACATTGACCACTAGGCGGCACACTTGATCAGTTTAATCCTTATTGAGCATCTGAAAATTCTCAGGAAGGATGGTGATTAGTGTAATCCCTAATTAATAAGTTTCTATTTCTTCTTAAAGGGACATCTAAGACCTCTTAACACTGCACAAGAAAAAGATGTCATGTTGGGAAAAAAATTCTGAAAGAAAGATTTACAAGAAATTCCAGGACTGTAGGCTAGATGGGAAAGTTAAGGAAACAAAAAATAAGAAGGCAATATGGTTGCGAAAAAAATAATGTGAACATGCTTGTGAAAGCACTCTCACTCTTTTGTTTCTTCTCTCCCACTATTGATATATTGCTTATTTAATCAGACAAATTTAGTCCCATCTAAGCAAAAAGGTGCAATAAATCTGTGCTGGGCATAATATTAATCGTTAGCAAATTCTACTGGAAAACGTTGCAGGACTGTTAAGACCTCACAACTTCAAAGGAAGTGTTAAAACAATCCCATATACAATTCTTTCCCATAGATTAAGCCTTAAATGCTTAATTTTCAAAAAGAAACATGATAAAAATCTAAAATATTGAGAGAATGGATGAACAAGACGGGTAGAGAATTTTCTCTTTTTAGAACACTGAATTGCATTATTGTCTATGGAGATTCTCAGTTATCCAGGTTGTCCGAAAGGTGCTTTTTCAAAAGGCAACTGGACTTTCTTTGTTTTTCCTTGAAGATGTTTCACTTCTCATCCAAGAAGCTTCTTCAGTTCTGACTGAATTATGTTATTATTAACCCAACTCCTGTTTCCCCTCAAACAATGAACTGTTGGGCAAGCCTCTAAAGAAGTATGCATAAGGGTGTGTGTTTATAATACTTACCTTATGTTTTCTAATGTAGTGACCAGAAGAGAATGTGCTTGATGGTTGCTGAGGTGAAAATGTCATACTAATGCCAGGAAATGATCTCCCCTATGAATATATTATTACTTAATGCTTTCAAAGCTCTGAGCACTTATATTTTTTTTCTTACTGAATGATTAAGCTTGTTTAATGGCATTAAAAAAATACTAGGCTCACTCAGACAACATTCTACCACCAAGAACTACTAGAAAACTCTAAAGGGATGGGTTTTTATGTAATTCCCAGATCGTAACGGCACTTATGCATCAGATGATGCTTATTTTTCACAGCTTCTATGGTACTATAACACTCCAAACAACAGATGCCAATACTGCGAAATATTTTTGTGTTGCAAAGCTTAGTAATATCTCATCTCCAAAACTGTTAAGGAGGATATGGTTAAAAAAATACCTTAACAGAAGTATGTTTTATATTTGTATATCTGTGGTGGCAGTATTAAGATCCATTGCACATTTCTCTCTGTGTCTTTGTCTCTGTCTCTCCCTTTTTCTCTCTCTCTTTCTCTCTCTGTTAATATCTTAAATAAAATAAACTTGGAGCACTTCTCTCAAATATAATGAATTTATGAGTACTCAACAGATAATATGCATATAACAAAAATATATCAGAAGTTAAGACAAACAGCTATAAATGCCCACATTCTATATACGCAACCTTTGCATATACTGTATAACATTGGGAATGGATCTCTATTTCTTTGAAGTTGCAGTACCAAGAAAATTATGGATGGGCTTCCAAGTACTTTAGAGGGGACACAAATTATCTTCACACTTGAGAGATTTTGAATTTATGTTCACAACAGCAGTAGGTAAAGGAAGAATTGGGCAGGAGACATGAAGAAACCAAGCCTCAGTTGTATGAAAAATAATGAGAAATAATGTTAATGGCATCTTGAATATATAGTATTTAAGCAACTCTCTGAAGAGGCTTTGCTTGTCTATATTCAGATGCTCAACTAATTTTTCTTTCCATATTTAAAAGAGATTTATTTTAATTTGTGCAATTGCCAAAATACTAATTTCCCAGCAAGCAGTTATTCTTGAACAGCAGTCCCTTTCTAAACTTACAAATGGTCATACTGGTATTATAAGGCTGCAGCGTCAATAATATGCCAGCTACTATATATTTTACAATGTACTGCCATCCTGCGGTTATTGAAAGAATGACTGTCTAGCACAGCAGAAGACATCCCAGTGAGTTCCTTCAAATTGTTAGCATGCCAGATTATTTCTTTGCATCAATTGATTCACAGATATTCTCTCCCCAGATAGTTATCCAATAAACCTTGCTTCAGGAATTATAATGTTATGTAATTAAAAGTTACAGAATTGCATAAATGTATGCAGTCCATTTTTAATGCACACATTACATGAAGCTTGAAAGTAACTCCCTGAGTTGAGTTTGACTTGGTATGAATACATAGACATGTCCATGTTGCTCTTCCAACAACAATATGAAAATGATTTGATTGCTGCCTTCTGGGATGTTTTTAATTTCCAGTTTATCCTGCAAAGCTGAGATTTCCTGGTGATCTCCCGTCAACTTATAACCAGAGCTATGCAGTCATCCAGAATCAGCTAGATGCTGCCACATAAAAAAAAAAAAAAGAACTTAATGCACAGGAATTAGTTCTAGAGAGATTTGTCTCTCTAGAAGCAATGATTCTTTCTTCAAAAAATCTGAGACCTGTTCCTTTTCATATTTCATTTAGACAAGCAGCTTTTCACTCTTACCATAACATATTCTTTCCCAATCCAATGCTTTCCTGATGTTTTGGAACGGCAACTTTCAGTATTATCCCTGTTTAAATAAGGAATATGGGAGCTGCAGTCCCAAACCTATGGAAAAGTCTTATGTATTACTACTTCAGGTTTTGAAGTAGAAACTCTGATGTGGAACGGGGCAAGTTCTTGCAGGAAGAGGGAACTGTCAGCTTGATCTGTGCTATGCTATTACAGGGAGGGATCACAATTTCCTGTTCAGCGGAATTCTAGCCACAATCAGTTTGTCACTATTTATGGAACTGCAGATACTGGACCAGTTCCTCAATTAAAACAAGTAATTCCTCAAGTGTAGACCGAGTTGTTTCTCTGCCGCTTGCCTGTCTATTGAGAAATCTTCTAAATCTAAACCAACTATTTACCTCCAGGCTATGAGCATGAACATCTGTAATTTTGCACCAGATTTAAGATTTACAAGATCGTTCCAGGCGTATTATTCAGGCTAATGTCTGTGTTTAATGCTCCAAATCTTCTAGGATGAGAATACAATCCACATTACCCAGTTATACTTCTTAGACCTTAAGTTCATGCGTTTATGGTCACCCTGTTTTAACTGCCTGAGAAAATCTCATTGCTTTATCCTAAATACATTTGTTTTCCATCTGATCTGAATGGCAAGCTGACACCTCAGACATTCTAATTGATCTTTTGGCAGTTATATACTGTAATAATTTAGATAAAAAATATGCATGTGTGAGCAGCCCAGGTTGTTCTGCAATGGTCAGGAATGTACAGTTTAAGAAGAGTGCTCCCCAGTCATAACTTTCTCTATGTAATTTGCTCGTCCACTTTATAGGCACGTGAACAATCTTTTCCATATACACGTACCCAAGTGATAGGCTGTCAAAAATGAAGAATAGTCTATATTGACAGGTTCAGGATATTTAGCAAGCTTTCAGCAAGCAGAATAAAAGATTTAACAGGCTATTTCTGAGACTAATATGCTACTTATTGCATTTATCTTTGGTGACAAGAGAACTCTTAGAATAAGCAACAGAATTTGTGTTAATGTGAGCATATTGGTCTAAGAGAGCCAGTTTGGTCCAGTAGTTATAGTATTACATAGAATGCTAGAAGTTTAATAACCCATTCTAGTTCTCCAGTCCTTACTATATCTCAGAGGCTGGTTTCATTTGAATCCTACGGGTAAGTTTACAAAATGTGGTTACACAACCCATTATGCCCAAATTATGGCTTAACATGGCCTCTTCATTGCATACTATACAATGACTAGCTTCTAGCATAATACTGAATCATTAACAACCCAATTCCAATACGTTGTACGAACTTATCCAAATTGCGGTGAGTTCAGTTAAGCAAAATCTGCTGTTAACCCAGATACTGAAATTTTCATTGAAGAAACTCTGCGTGACTTTCTGGCTAGATTCATTTTGTTTTGTTTTCTAATCCATATAATAAACAAGATTTCCTACACATATAAACACCAAGGAAAAAAATTAGTAATAGAACAAAATTAAAACTATTTAATACAATTTAGATTTTAGCAGGGTGTTCCACAAATCTTTGATCTTCTTCTGCTACTACTGTTCTAGTACTACTAATACTATTCTGCTACTACTACTATTTTTTTTCTGTAATGGTCTAAGCTCTGCGGCATTTAGATCTCCTAGGTGTTTCACAGAGATTTGTTAAGGATCTTTATACAAAGATGGCAAACAATGAAAAACCAAACCATTTCTCACCCAGATTTCTTGAAACATATTTGTCATGTGTTCCTATGCAACAAAAATTAAGCATCTGTGAAGGTGTTCCATATTTTTACAAACTCTATTCCTTACTTGTTATAAGATAAAAGAAAAAAAGCAACCAATTTTCTCCCTCAGTAAATGCTTCCCTTGAAAAGCTCACTGGAAGCATATAATTCAACTGCCCATTTACCACCTCTATTTTCTTCAAGGCAGTGAAGCACCTTTGACTGTGATTGTTGTTTTCCTTTTAAGAAGTTAGTGTTGGAAGAAGTGACAGATAAAACAATTTCATATCTTAGTGCCCATACAGATCAATTGTTCATTTATTTTGAAGTTCTTTAAAAAAAAAAAAACACCAAGAAGCCACTTTCCTAGTGAAGATTTTTCTTAGCAAATTATTCTGCTATATCCAGAAAATTTAATGGGTGTGCCCATTAAATCAGCAGGGAGTTTGAAGGCAGCTTTAGTCCTTACACACAGATATGGTAGCTTTAGGGGGGGGGGAAACATTCAATGATTTCCCTTCCTTGCTCTAAACTACTTCATTTTCTGTGCAATCTTTCATAGCTGCTTAGAGATATTGTGCATCTTTAGATGAAATAATAGAACAAAAAAGAAATGCATTTCTACAAAATGCTGGGTTGCTCACTGCCCCCCCCCCAAATCACAATAAAGAGAAGGTGAACATTGTACAGTTAATGTTATTGGAAATGGGAAACAGAACATGATACAGCTTGGCAACAAACATACACTGCTTTATGTATACCACAGAGGTTTCTTCTCTTGATGCCAACTTAATTACACTTCAAATTAACCCTAGTAATTTTCATGCAAACTCTGTTGGCTGCATTTTTACACTCAGCATTTTGTAATTATTATGGAGGGGGAGGGATGTGCAACGGCCAATGAAGTATAAGGTCAGTTATTTTGTCCCACAATCATTTCTAATAAATTATACAAGATTTTGATGAACCCAGCTGACAGCGGTGTCAAGAAAACATGTTTGGGACTGTCTTTGCGTCTTTGTAGTGTGATCGCACATGCTTTAATCCACATTCTGATGCACACATGCTAAACTTTTAACATTGGCAATACCAGACAAGAAGTCCTCAGGTAATGACCACAATTGCAAACAGAATTTCCATCACTAAGCGAAATGATCATAAAGCATGGCATCTTGTAACTTTACAATGGTGGTTCCAGCACTTCTGGTTTCCATTGTTAAACTATTTCCACGTTGTTGTTAAGCAGGGGTATCACATGGTCACAATTTGCAACCTCCTGCCAGCTTTCCCTAAGATTTTCCTTGTGGGAAGTCAGCAAACATGCTGGTCACAAATGGCAACCCTGTGACTGCAGGATGATGGGGCATCATCATTACAAGTCAAGCACCAGGAATGCAATCATGTGACATGGGCTATGAGGACTGGTGATAAATATCACTCATTCAAAGTTATTACAAGTTTGAATGGTCCTCATTCCTGTACAGGACCACTTGCATCTTAGCAATAAGTGACATACCTAGCAATCTCTTAAAAGGATAATGCACACTAGTATCAGATTATTAAAATAATTTATTTGGAAATAAATGGATGCAAATTTTATTGGGGAAATAGAACAAAATCAATCAACACATTAGCATTTACAGGTGTTATAATTACTCAGTTATAGGAAAGTAAATAGAACCTAATTCAAAAGCCCACCTATGGACTGGCTCATTACTTACTTAGGAAATATAAATCAAATTCCACAAATGGGAATCTAAACATGTGGATGATGAAACTGTCTGAGGTTCAAGAAGTTATTTGATGAATGTTAAAAAAAGACTCCAAAACAGATTTTAGCAAGCATGTTTTTAATATAGAAAGACTTAAAAAGCCCTTATGTTCCTTTCTCTTGACTTGTGCACTGGCCTGAGAGGAATGAGGAATGAGGCCTGCTAGCTGAACTGGGATTTGGAGGCAGATTTCACACGGTTTCAGGTAGACATTCCTTCCAGGTTACAATGGCATTAGTTACTGTAAGCGGTATTTTTTCCAGCATCTCTATAACCGCTGAACAAGCTATGCAAGAGCCTGAATAGAAGCATAAGCTCATTTGAAAAAAATAAACAGCCTATCCAACCAAGTATAAGGTACAGGAAAGAGGCAAAGATTCCATTCTTTTTATGTGGCTTATCTAGAGTTAAACTAGTCTCCAGACCCCAACTAATAGGTTCCAAAAGGAGAGAGCAAAAGGGGGGGGGGGTGACTAAGATTTGTTAAAACAAATCCTTCCAGAACATCAAAGACTTGAAAAATGATTGCTTGGTTACCACATGGCCTACTAATTGACAAACTTGGACATGCTAAATGAACAGTGAAGGAGGCTCTTTTTAATCACTGAAGCTATTAGAGGTTTAGGCAGAGTGATGGGCAAGAAGGGAATATACAGCGAAGCCTTTTTTTGATACTTTCCTCTGCTTTTTCAGGGCCTCACCCTGCTTTCAGGAAGGTTTATTCTGTGTTCCGAGGAGAGAGTGAAAAATATGTCAGGCTGCTTTCAAGCCACTAAGGATTATTTGTGAAGAAAATACACAGTTTTCAGTTGTGTAGTCATGGAACATTTTTCCAATCAACATACTTGTAACATCACAATTATTTTTTTTATAAATTTATCCATAAATACATTAAAACAATCAAGTGTACATCATGCATCTTTGCTTTCAAACAGAATTATTCCAAAACCCTGTAAGCCACATGAAATAAATTAATCCTCCTGCATTCACTCTTTCAGCCTTTCCATTTATTTGGGACACATTTTTCCATTCAGCACAGTAGATACAGGCTCCACCTACATTAAACTAGCCACAGAGCCATTTCAGAAGTAAACTACATCTGCATTTTAACATCCAGTTACACCCTCTACAACTGCAGCTCTACCTCTTTTTCAACATTTTCACAGCATTTATAACTTCATCCACTTTTTGACACTATTACAAGTAGATTTCAAGTTACGACCATTCCTTTAGTGATTGTTCAAAGCTACGACATGGCTGAATAAACCTGTTTATGATTATTCTCTGAAATTACGGCCATTGTCACCCCCCCATGGTCACATGATCAAAATTTGAGCGCTCAGCAGCCTGCCCACATTTACAGTTGCAGGGACACTTCATCTTCCCCCATCTGCTTATCTCCTCTCCATCTATGCCCTTTTGGTCTCATGCACTCCACGGTCCCCACCATCCTAGCTGATCTTCGCCATCTTCTTGCTCCCATTTCTGACCATGCAACCCTATTCTGACACTTTGTGAGATGCTGCTGGTTGCCTGAGACTTTCTTCCCAAGTTTGTGCATGGCAAATATGGCCTCATGTGGCCAACAGCTGCTTTGCAATGGGCCAAGGCAGACATGCCTCATCAGCAGTGAGAACAAGAAGATGATGAAGGCCAGCAAGGGCAGTGGGATGCAAGGCAACAGAGGCCTCAAGTGCAAGGTGGTAAAAGTGACTGCAGCTGGGACCGGGCAGATGTGTCTGAGGTTTTCCTGGGCAGCTGTGGCTTTGTGCTACACAGCTGGTGTTTTTCCCCCGGGTATTCTGTGGCTTTGCACCACCCAGCTAAGTGGCTGGGCTTCCCAGGGTACTGAAACTCAGGGACAGACCCAGAGCTGCTATGGGCCAAGAAGCCCCTGAGCTGTGCAATTTTGGGGCTGATTGCCGCTCTGCAATGCAGAGGGCAGCATGGCCAAAAAGATAGCCATGAGGGCAGTTAGGTGACTGGGGGAAGTTGGAGGCAGTCCCTTATTTTACCAAGGCTCAGGGCTGAGGGGGAGCAAACCCAGAATGGCTTGGATTGGGGTGGGTCCTCAGCTAATGACCAGTGGAATTTGGTTAATGATGGCAATGGAGATTGCTGGGATTGCTGTCACTAAGCAACACAGTCACATGATGTCATGTTTTATGACTGCATTGCTTAGTGATGGAAATTCTAGTCCTAATTACCACTGTGACTTGAGGACTACTTGTATAGCACAATGAAATTCTCTAAACTACTCACTTCGGGTTCATCCTAAATAATTTTATTACCCTTTATGGTATTTACTTTGAAGGGGTTCCTCTGTTTAGACCTTTCCATACACTTCCAAAACAATTTTAACTACCCTGGGCTATCTCCTGCTGGGAACATGCAGTATATAAATATGGTTTTTAGAATACATTAGAATAATTCTGCATTTTCTATGCCTCTTTTAACAATCTTAATGAATCCTTGTTCTTTTTCACTAGTTTCTTTTGAGCTCTGGAAGAAAATGTGACCCCCAACCCACATGCATTCCTTAAATAAACATTATTGCAAATTCAATACAAAGCAATCAGGTACTTCAAATGCTCAGCAGCATCCAGGTAGCAAGGCACTAACTAGATAAGTGAAAGTGTTAACCAAAACAATAGAAGCCAGCTGTGAAGGGTTAATAATTAGCACTCAGAACTCAGGGTCTAGATAGCAGCTGAGCTAAAATAACAATTTACTTACACAATCTTAGGCTGATTATGTAAAAAGATATGATTTTGTTCATTCCACCCTTCATTATATATTTCAACACACATATGAACTAATCCAATCAGGGACACTAACCTTATCAATCACATTGACTACAATGTTTTATCACATAATGAATCTATATAATTGTTTCATTTATTCTGGTTTTGAGCAAAAAGTCCAGAAGCAGATTCCAAGTAGAAACAAAATTCTTTTGTTTCTTTAATTTTTTTCTTTAATTAAAACAGTCAGTTTTGCCATCTTCACTGACTCCATCACCTTTACCATCCACTCGTCTACTGTGGAAATTGGTGTCTCTCTTAATATTTTTGCATATATACATTTTTATATTAAAATGTAATGTACAATACAATACAATGTAATAAAGATCCTTTTTTTCAAATGCTTTATTCATTAAACCTAAAAGGAAAAGTTTTATATTTATTTTAAGAATCTTTTGAATTAAAGTAGAAATTTGACCCCAACTTTTTCGTGCTTTATCATGTCCATCAGAGATCATAAAAGGTATCCTCTTTGCAATTGCATTTCCAAGAAATTCCCTTATACATTTTTGACAATATCTTAAGCGTTAAATATCACAACTAAGTAATTTGTGTAATGAAGTTGTTTTCTGTTTAAATGTAGCATGTATTGGACAGTAAGCACATATTGTTTTGCTACAAAGCAACCTTTAGATGGCCCTATGTATAAAATAATTTGTAAAGGGGATCCTTCCTTTCTTTTAAATCCATTCTTTACAACTGCTTCATTTTTGCCATTTTAAAGGAGGAAATCCCCCCCCCAAAAAAACATTTTTTTAAACAAGTATGTGCGGTGTTATGCCTTAACTTCACTAAAATGTAGCATCAAGGTTATAGGAGTCAAGTAGAATTTAATTCTGCTGCCATGATATCAAGCACATTTATTTGGAACTATACATTTTTGGAAAGAAGTATAATACATTCTAGAAGTAAAAAATTATAAAATGAGTTTTGTAATATCATAGTTGTCTTACTGGCAGCCCTTGACTAATTTTTTAAGAGGAAAAAAAAAGCTGTAAAGAATATCAGTACCAGCGTGACAGATACTTTCACTCTGAGCAATTACAATGAACCCAGCTACTGGAGGAGCTACCCTTTGGAGCCCTGAATTTTGGCTTTGAGGTCTAACTTTGGTTAGTCACCTGGAAGCATGACAGAATTGATAGAGAGCTTTTGAGAAATATAAGTGTGATTTAACAGCTCTGGTTTCTAATATGGCTTAAAGGGTGGCTTGGCTCTGCTGTCTTCCAGACTTATTCATTTCAGTTGGCTTGAGATAAAATAGTATGGAACTTCCCCATTGTCTTTGCACCAATATTTCTGCATTTGTGGGCAAAGGAAGAGAATTTCCACTAATGACTGCCCAGGCATAAGCAGAACTGCTGTTTTTGTGAAGGCCATTCTTGACCTTGACACAAGATGGTACAGCCAAAGGGAAGATCTCAAAATAAAGAAAACAAAAGAGAGATCAAACAGGAGCTTGAGACTGGCCCCATCCTCCCCACCCTCCACATTCAGTGAACACCTGGCTCAGTTAGAAAACATGACCAGACCAATCTTTCCACTGAGACCAATTGAAGCTGTCAGCTCCCAGCTTGTCAGCCACTGGATGAAGGAGGCCTCCGGGCTACCACAAAAGCTCTAATTAGGCCAAAATGGTACTTCTGCAACTGACCTGCTAGGACCTTTGGCAAAGCATTTAACATCATTAGTTAACTTTTTTTTTTTTTTTAAAGTGTGAATATAAGTGGACAGCCAGAAAGGGGGATAGATGAATGTAGGCAAGAGAGGAATCTTCCAGCTGTTCTGGGCATATTCAATGGTTAAACAAGTTTTAAAATGTAGAAGACATGATCACTTTCCTGTCACTTTGAGGTAAAAGCAGGGGGGAAGGTGGATTTAAAAAGTGCCTTCTAGGAGAGATGTTTTTTTTAATAAAAAAAATCAGTATTTTCCCAGGAATTAAGTCTGAGGAAAAAAAACCTCATCAACTGTCACATGGAAAGAAAGAAAATAGAAATTATGTGGTAGCTGCTCTAGCACATACAAAATGCAGTAAAAAGACATTTAACCATCATCAGGGAGAGAGCATGGAAAGGCAGCTAACCTTTATCATGATGTCTGCAGATTCTATATTTAATCTGCAGGAAGCATTCCATGAAAATTTGCCTACATGGAAGGAAAAGCTTGGTCTATTTGGTTTCTCCTGTAACTAATTTCTACCCATTTGTACACATATTTTCCTAGTGTATTTTCTTGTAATATCAGGATAAACTATTGCTATATTAGATCTACCTTATGTTTTCTGATACCGGGATGAGGTTTGGAGATTGTTCACATAAGAAGTGATTCTGCCCAAGGAAAAGAATATAAAGTACATAGATGGAAGTACATTTGAACTACTAGATTTAAGCTGAGCACAAATCATATATTTCACTGGTAAATGAAGCTAGTTTCTGTTTCTTAACTTGCATCTTATCTAGATACTGGAGACTTAGATTTTACTGTACATCTAAATCTGGGGATCCCATAGTGGTATCCATAAGCAAAAGTGTTAGAAATACCCTTTGGACTTCCAGTTTGACATCGCAGTGTAACGGGCGCAGGAAGATGGGGCTCCGTCTTCCGCGTTTGATTTTGCCCCGCTGGGGACAGTAAAAAGGGTCGAAAGTCACCCCAAAGAGGCGACAGAGAAGGAGGAGACCCTCGTTGATCGGGGGAGGATGGCGGCCCTTCCGTTTGATCCGAGGAAGCCCTCCAAACCGGCAGGGGAAAGACTGGCTACATTCATGTGGCCAGTCAGAAACCCCAAAGAGGCGATGGAGAAGGAGGAGACCCTCGTTGATCAGGGGAGGACGGCGGCCCTTCCGTTTGATCTGAGGAAGCCCTTCAAACTGGCAGGGGAAGGACTGATTACATTCATGTGGCCAGTCAGAAGCTGCTGACAATCGAAGAAAATAAGCATTAACCAGCAACTTTTGAGCAAGGTGGATGGAACTGGGTGAGACACTATTCTTTCTTTATTATTTTAATACTTTTTCCTGGGGAAAAACCGCCCAAAACAAAGAATCCTCCTCAATGAGAGAGAGAAGGGGAAATTCCACCCCATTCCCTCAGGAAAACAAAAGGGGCAAATTAATTGCTTGGGGGAAATTAGAGAAAATTACAAGATTAATTTGGAAGCAACACACATATATAACTTTGAAATTTGGGGACTAAAAGTGCTTTTGAGATTTTTTTTTTTTAAAGAGACTTAAAAAGCTTGTAATATAAGTTTGGATGTAAAAAGCTGGAAGATGGCATCAATGACATCTAGTGGTGAACTACAGCACTACAATTTATTATGCATAAAGGAAACTTGGCTGGAAGCCCAGACTCAGATAAGACTTTGTTGTTTTCAGAAACTTTCACTTTTGAAGACTGCAGCTGGGAAAAGGGGAAGAAAAACACCTCTTGGGCTGTTTATCTGTGTGGCAGAGACAATAAACTATTTTAAACTGGCCTGCCTGGACTATGAATATAAATACTAACTGACTTTTAGAGCTGTGTCATGGAGCTATTTCCCTTTAGAAGAAACATGCATTATTGATTGAGATGATGGAATACTTTGGACTATAAACCTTTGATTGATGAACAATTTTTAATTACTCTTCTCTCTCTGGACAGAAAGGATGTGTTTTTCATTGGACAGAAAAATTTGAAAAATTCGAACTTTACTTATATTTGCTGAGGGGAGACTTAAGGACAGATTGATAGGCTGGCTGGATAATTAGGAGTTCAAATGACAATTGACTGAAGCTTTTTAAATCCCTAAATAGATTGGACTATAAAGACTACATACAAAAACAAAATGGAGGTTCTATACTTAGCTTCAAATGGTAAAAAACCATCCCTAACACCTGTCCCCAAAGTCCCCAACTTGACATATCAACAAGAAAATGTTGATGAATTTCAGAAAGAAATTCTTTCTATGTTAAAATCAATACAAGAGACAATTACCTTAGCTCATGATAAGACTAAAAATAACACAAAGGAGATAAAAAAAATTCTTTAATCTAAATCTACAAACTCAGAAAATGAAGGAACTAGCAACCCAGAAAATAGAAGGAAAATCAGAGGAAGCAGATCCAAAGATGGAGGACCTAAAGAAAGGAACTAACAGACAGACTCAGACAATCGAAGAATTAGAAGATGTAGTGATAATATCGGAAATGGAAAAGATATCTTACATGTCAAGATTTCAGAACACACTTGAGGATAAGAAAGAAGAACTGATTGAATGGAAGATAGAGCTGTTAGGAGAATTGTAGGAAATTGGAGAAGGAGGGAGGGTGTTTAATGAATTATCAATGGGCTGAGCATCCTTCCAAAAATACTTTAATCAAATTGTCCTTCTTATTCCAAACAATATACACAAAATTAGAGGAAGAATTACTTGATGATTCAAATACATTGACTTGGAAAGTTAGTTGGCAAAGGAAGAAAGCTAGAGTAAGACTGAAGAAAATAGAGGTTTTGACCCATTAGATGGGATATTATTCTATTAATCAGATGTTTGAACATGGCTGAGAATAGATAATTGTTAAAATAGTATTATTATAACTAAGAAATATAGGATTTGTAACTAGAATATTATATTTTGGTGTGAGAAGGGAAATATGAAAATGCTAAGAGGGTTTGAATAAGGGAAGCTTTTGGTTACCCAAATATAACTTATTATGAGAAATTATAAGTGATAGAGACATTTTGAACACTGATGGGAAATTAAAATTTAAAAAAGCAGGAAAAACAGGATATTAATTGAACAAATGGATATTAAGTGCAAATGCAATTAAGACATATTTTGGTTAGAAAAGATATTTTAAACCGACATTATTGATATTATTAGGAAAATGTAACAAAGATGTTGATATTCAGTTGTATATGTATTAACAACAATAAGAATTGTATTTGCCTAATGTAGGAAAATGTGTACTACTGGAAGAAGAGAGGAAGCATTGGATGGTGTAATATTGGGCCTAGATTGAAGAAGTTAATATGTAACACTGAATTACCAATGGACCCAGTACAACATGTTGTTTATTAAGTACTTATGATTGTAAAGCTAGAAAATTAATAAAATATTTATAGAAAAAAAGAAATATCCTTTGATTGCTGCCAGCATAATCTTTTTTTGGACGAGGTCAATAGGAAAAACAGAACTTTTGTGTTACTGGTGGGCCAAGAACATTGTCATGGCAACAACATTTGAAAATAATGGAGGACCATAGTAAGATGGGACCCCCTTTAATATCTCAAGGCAGGAATAACTAGCTGTGGATAGTAGTCTCTTCAACTTATTGATTGGGTTCTCCTATCATACCGAGTCTGGTTTGTGAAACAAGCCATAGTGGTCTGGATCTCATATAGTGCTAAGCCATAAATTGCAGTTCCCCGTTACAGTTAACTGTAGCTTTTTGAAAACTTATTATAAATTAGGGATTATTTTTAGTAATAAACCTGTGGAATATGTTCTAAAATATGTAAAAACAAGCAATTCCAGTTTTTCTTGGTGTGGTCTGTGAATATTTCAGAAAAGAAAGGACATGTGTCACAGTAGCTGTTATTTATTTTATGAGTAAAAGATGAGCAATAAGTCCTATTTTCTATTTTTACCCCTAACATTTGGGTTGTTAGTAATAATAATAATACAAAGCCTGCTGCCCAGTTAACTGGGAGCACCTTTTAATTTAATCTAAAAGTTTTGTTTGCCTCTGGTCAATTACCTCAAAATTGCAGTCCCATGTCAACTGCTTTTAAAAGCATCTTCTTGACACATCCTGCATTAACATCTTGGTTTTCAATTGTTATCCAAACCTTCAGAGTATTCAGTCAAAAGCAAATGTCTGCAAATCATATTTTTTTCCAAAGTTATTACACAGAGCCTTATTGTAGCTATGCTTTCTAAAAGGGATAAATCAAGGTTGCAGAGGAAGGGGGAGGGGAGTTTAACTAGGGAATACAATGAGAGGAAAGGAGATTCCCAATGGCCTTCCCCATTGAGAGTAGGATGAAAGCTGAAATCCCGGAAGACAGCAATGAGGGGAGACATAGTGGTGATGCTGGGTTAAAAAAAAATTATCATAAAGGCGCAGTTGCTGCTTCTATGCCAACCACTTCTCCATTTTAAGCAATGAGAAAGAAAAGATCTCAGAAACCTAAAGCATTGCATGTAGAAAATCAGTGATGCTCAGGTGCTTGCAAGTTAACCTTTCCTCCTCACATGCACAGACCTTTCCCAACCCAGCCATTTAGGGGGTCTCCTCTCTCCAGCTGGGCATCTCACTGAAAAGCCTTAGATTTTCCCCATCTTATCCCCGCCACCTGTCTTTGCCGCTGTTTTTGCAGGCACTTCCCACAAAAAGCCCTGGAAGAGAAGAATCAAACTGTCAACAACCGCAGGGGGCAAAGCCCATCGTATTGTCTTAAAGGGCTGGCCTTGTTAAACACAACCTTTAGCCTGCAGCTCAGGCACCTGCTCAAAAGATAAGCTCTCCCTTTCTCCGTCTCTGCTCTGTGCATATCTTGCCCCTGTGCAAAGATTTATCTTGATTGCTTTAGATTTTTTTTTTTCCCCTCCACTGGCAGGGATAAAGGGAAAAGGGGACAAGATTGTTCCAATGAGCAGATAAAGTAAACGAAAAGCCATTGTTTCTTCACTCATTGGCTGAAAATGTCACTGCAATTGAAAGGCCAGTTAGATGGCAATATTCTAAGAAAGGGGTTGATTCTACCTGGAAAAGCTTCTCTCCTCTCTTTTTCTCTTTCTCTCCTTCCATATTATTTGGAATCATGGTGAAGTTGCTGAAGGTTTTCCCAAGTTATCTTCATCCCTGTCAATAAGCAATTAACAGGTATTATAAATATATTAATTAAGCATGCATATTTAGAAAACGGGATGAGTTTTCTTATTTTGGTGAATCTTGTCTGAGAATAAGCCCCATACAATATCGAGCCACCATTCACAGAATTATATTGCAATATTCATCATGGGTGCAAAAAGTACAACCAGAGAATCTCATGTAGCTCACCAATATCCTCCAGAGTCTGGGGGGGGGGGCAGGGGGACATCAAATTATATTCTCTTTATTGCACTTTGGGGGATGGAGAAAATCATAGGCACAGTGAAAGCCTTAAACTTTCACCTTAAATTCCCAAAATTTCCTGCTCCGTTCTCTGTGTTAGGTCCTTCATGTGCTGCATAAATGATGCAGTTCTCACACAGGCAGAAATTTCAGACATCTGGCTGACGTGCTCACCATTTGCTTTGATTATCCTAAATCCTAGAAAATGCCTCCCTTAACAATCCTCAAATTTAGAGATGGAAGGAAAAGAAAAAACAAACCCTTAAGTTCATTTCTGACAACATCTTAACCAGGGTCATGGTCAGTGTCATTAGCCATAAGGTCATGATGAAAAGAAAGAAGGCCTCCACAGGCAGAGCTGATTTAAAGAATAACTGCACCAGAATTCACTTAGCACACACACACACACAAACGCCTAGTGCTTTAAGTGATGTTTTGAAGGAAGTGCAAAAAGGTACCAGACAGTCAATGTTCCCACCATCTTCTTTATACAAATTACCCTACCTATGGCAGAACGTATTCTTCACAGAATACTTAACTCCCTGCTCAGGCAGGAAACCCTATACCATTTCAGATAAATGGCTGTCCGATCTCTTCTTAAAAACCACCAATGTTGGAGTATCCATAACTGGAGGCAAGTCATTCTTGATAGTGGCAGGACCCTCTCTATAATGAGACTTGCTTGGCATCTATGTTTAAATATATGTAGGAAGGTTCAAGAGTTTAAAATGAAAAATAAAACACTACCAGTGTTTTAGTCTCTTTTTCCCCTACTTCAGCCATTATTCCCTTTTTTGTTTTTTATACAGCTATACCGTTAATTGTTTTTTATTCAGCTGTAAACTGATTTATTCCATGTTCTTGCTATGGCACTAAATCACTTGGTAGTTTGAACCAAAGCTTATTCTATACTTTTTGCAGTGAGCGAACATACCTGTTGACCTTCCTCTAACTGCTGCTGCTATTGCTATTCCCAGCCTTCCATCTCCCTGTTCCTTTGAAGCTTCAAAGGTGCTTCATAAATTTTGCCTTACAACATCCACAGGTCTTGTCAAAAATTTTGCTGGCAAAAGCTAATAAGAGATGAAGTCCAGAAAAACTGAAAAGTAAGAGATATTACCCTAGCAGTACTTAGAAAGCTACATCAAGACAATTTTCTAGAAAAATCGTACATTATTGAAACATAAAATAATATCCAAAACACCTGGAATAAAATGGATGCACTGCACTACTAAAAATGTCCATCACCTATAACTATTTCATCTTGTACTCTGCCACTTCGTAAAATTCATAAAATTCATGCAACTTCAGTCGCTGAGATACTGCTGTGCTCACTACAAAAGCAGTTGTTAGCTTGCACCTTCCATGCTGACAGTGTGATACATTGATCACATATGTCAGGCCTTAATTATACAGCATAAAGATGAACTTGTAAAATCCATTTGAGTAAAATAATATGGAAAGGCAAAGCAAAGCAAAGCTAAGGAAAAGCTTTGGCTGAAAGTAGCCTAGAATCATAAGCAAAGAACAAAGGTAAACATATGCCACAAAGGAAACATAGCATTGTAGAAAAGTCAACCTGCTTTATTACACTACAGGTTTGTAATTATGTTTCTGAGGACATTGATCTTTTGAGGAACGGTTAATTGTTATGGGAAAAAATGGATTAATATTATTATGGATCCTTTGAGGCTCCAAATTTGAAATGTATTTTATTTCCTTTTCTAAGAAAAAAAAGACATCATGGAAACACATCACCTAGAGCAGGGGTGTCAAACTTGCCGTGTCATGTGATGTGTCACAACGTATCACAACTTTTTTTGCATTGCTGGAGCTGGAGTGGGCGCGGCCTCCGCATGATGCAACCGGCCCGCGGGCCGGCAGTTTGACACTGCTGACCTAGAGGAAGACTTTTTTTAATAGATGTTTTGAAACGTTTGTTTCATAGCCATTTTTTTTTTTAAAAAAACTTTAAAAAAAAAAAACCAAGCAGTTTTGTTTGACCCAAGTATATAAAGTTTGTCTCTTGTGATAGTTGAAAAATTCATGATGGAAAAAAAACCATTCATCTAGATAACTAAACTCTTTTTTATTTTAAAGATTGATAAAAAAATATTTAAAAATAGAAAAATGTTTTTAAAATGAACAAAATCTTAACATGATTTCTGCAGTGAAAGTTGGATTGGTTTATATAATTCATTTAGCATATTTTATTGACCATTATTAGAATCGTATTTTAAAAACCAAACAACATTTTTTTTAAAAAAAGCTGCCATATACAAATAATTTGGTAGATTCAGCCAGTGGATTTATTTCTGGGCTGAAGATTAAATTTGGAAGATATTTCATATATAATATATATAATATAACCATCAAAATATTTGTATGCAACCTTTCCATGGTAGTCACTCTCAGAATGCCTCACACCACCAAAAACTATGTACAAATATTAAAAGGCAATTCACTAATGAAACAATCATGTTTTAAAAATATTCGATTCATACACCTGAATTGGGTTACAGGTATGTGTTTAGTTGTCTACATCTTGAGCATTCTGGTTGTCCATGTGTGTAGACTGAAATATGAGGAAGAAGCAAGGCAGGAGATTTAAGAGGCTGCTTCTCTGAGTTGTGAACACTTGGCGGCAGCAGCAACACACAAAAAACTCAAATACAAGAGTAAGGATTTGAGTGGTTCTAGGCAGAGCATTCCTAGCAGGGTATAATCAAAGCCAACTAGTCAGCTAATTATTACACTAAAGGCATGAAAAAGAGAACTGTGGAATAGGTTAGGCTAAGAGAGAAGGGATGTGTCTGCACATCGTGTTAAACCAAAAGCCAAATGACGCTCACCTAATTTGTTAAACCAAAATAAAAAACTAATCATTATGATCGATCTAACATCCTCTGTTAAGATTGTAGCTGTGTAGGGATTTGAACCCTCTGTTATTTCCTGGCCAATGTTTTAACCACTATATTATATATTTATTTCTCTAGCTTCCCTTTGGAAATGAGAAAATATGGCTAATAGCAAGTTAAACCAACAAATCAAGCAGCCTAGTACAAAAAGACATGAAACATCTTTCCTCACAGGAACAAAAAAAATTTAATAACAGAGAGTTCAGTAAGATTGTAAAATGCATACAGAGTTTTGATGGTACGTACAATCAGGCTAAGACTTGCTTAACTCCCAAGAACAGGAGTTTATCTCTAATGAAGAAAATAATGAATGCTTTGAAAATTACTGGTAGCATATTGAAGTGTAAAAACGGGTCTGCAAACTAATGGTAGTGTCAGGACCCGCTTCAACTAATCACCCAAGAAACAGGCATTGTCTCAAAAGGAACTTTTATTAGGGACTAGTGATAGCAGGGAATGTAAGGCGAGA
Source organism: Azemiops feae (assembly GCA_023970755.1). Classification (NCBI taxonomy): domain Eukaryota; kingdom Metazoa; phylum Chordata; class Lepidosauria; order Squamata; family Viperidae; genus Azemiops; species Azemiops feae. The sequence goes on from JALGBA010000004.1 coordinate 3,184,378, forward strand.
TCTGAAGAAAAGCCCACGTGAATGATATAATTAAAGCAAGCAATATGGCCCCTCCCACCAAAGTCATAATGTCCATTTGAACTCTAGCCAATCCATAGGTGGCTCGATGGCCGGCTGACTGGTACGGTAGGCGCGCATCTCAAGGTCTTCTCCAGCTTTCGTTTCCTTGCAACTGTCTCCTAGATAAGGAGACGCATTCCATACTCAAAAGCAGGAGGCCAGACAAAGAGGAAAGCGAAAGTTACCAACATATTCCCCCATGCACCCCCTCCCCCAACAGAATGGCAGGCCCCAAAAGAATAGAAGGCAAAAGAGAATAGGCGAGGGGTTTTGGGGTCTGACAGGTAGCATCTTGAACTGAATGGATGACAATGGAAGACAATTGCAAATGTTTAATAATGGAGTCATATTCTCTTACATGCAACTCTAGTGACTTTGCATTCAAAAACAATTTTGATTTTCAATCTTCATAAGCTAAAATACCTAAAATGCACAAGACATAGAACATAGAACATCATCAGAGTTGGAAGGGACCTTGGAGGTCTTCTAGTCCAGAGACTGCGGCCCACTACCCTATTTGGAACTGGGCTACGTGAGTGGTGGGCTGACATACATGCATGGTGCACAGCTCTACTTGCGCAAGTTGAGCTGTGTGCACATTGTGTGCGCGCTGGCCTGCCACTTGCACATGTTGAGTTGAACTCATGCTTGTGTGTGTCAGCCCGCTGCTTGCATGGCTCAGTTCCCCTCTCCTCCCCCCCAAGCTGGGCTGCCAAGCCATAAAGATAGGGGACCGCTGTTCTAGTCCAACCCCTGCTCATGCAGGAGACCCTATACCATTTCAGACACTGTTATCGTTTTGACATGATTTGTAGCCTTCAGGAGAAAATGTAGTTTGCAGCACCAGTGCATGCAGAGTAATCACTGGTCACATCATGCAACATGGTAAATAAAGATACCAGATAGAAATAATCAGATAGTCAATACTTTGATGTGAGTTGCAGTAGTTGCTATATTTAACTTTGGATGAAAATAACCAATTTTATGATTGTAATATTAACATCCTAAATGATAATTAATATTATAGATTTTTTTTTCCATTCTCTGTTTTCAATTCTCAAAGTTATCTAATGTTGGAGAAGACAGAAAAACCTGAGTAAGTTCAAGCAGATGTAGAAGAACTTCTTTTCCATATCAGCTGTACCAATCAGTGTGCCTTTCTCTTCGCTGTATGAAACTTGTTTTGCTAAACAACCAGCGTACCCGTGTTACCGGATATCAGTCCGTGACATTTATGGCTTGTATAAAACAAGGAGGAAAGAAAATAAGGAATTCAGTGTCGTCTGCTTCTTACTAACACTGAACTCCAAATCCTTTTGTGACCTGGGGAAGGACATAGGGAAGGATACGCAAAATATTAAATTTAGTCCCTTGCCTGTTCAGGAAGAGTTGAAACATATCTTAAATTTCCACTCAAACTACTTGGTCTCAAAGTACCTCTGAGAAGTCCATAGAACGTAAAAAATGCATCTGGCTCAATACTTAGAGGAATATTTGCTGTAGTAACCAAAAATGCTAAAATTAGCTCTAAGGCCAGACTGAAATGAATTCGGAAAGTCACACTATCGATGAATCATACATTGTAACTCATCTTCTGGTCAGGACTTCCAATTATTTTTGAATGGGAACTCCCCTGATTCCTAACCATTTGCCAAGGCAAACGAGGCTGATAAGAATTGAAGTTCAAAAGCTTCTAAGAGCTTCATGCTTGACGAGGCTCTCAATGCTTAGTACCTATTCAACAGCTTGTGTCCATCCGTGTTGTGCTGCATATAATTATGATATCCAGAGAAAGCTCTGGAAGTAATGAAGTGGTAATGAAATCGTGTTAAATTTATTTCTGGTTAGTGTACAAAGAATGCCTCATTAGATGTAGAGACAGAGATGCTATAAAAAGAAATGTTTGTGCAGAATTTCATTGCAGAGGGGAAAAACACCCAGCCCAGAATGAGCCTGAGCTCTGAGCAGAAAATAAAAGACAAATAGTACAAGCAAAAAGAGTGGAGAAAATAGCAGGTCTGAAAAAAAGGACAGCTCAGTTGTAGAAAGCTTGCAATATAAACAATGAGATCCAGAAAGGTATCAGAGTAACTGAACCAGTGAGCACCCTCCAAATTCCTTTTCTTTTATCTCATTTTAGCTTTCACATCTCAGGAGAGAGACTCTTAAATGTATTCTTAACAGCCATTCTACGTGGGTAAACTTATGCTAAAATATATGGCAATCATATTATTTCAGCTGGATAGAGACTGAAAAGACACAAAGCAAAATATTCCTGATAGTAAGCACAATTGTTATAGAACTTCAGGTGCAGTTGACAGACTGCCCAAGAAATGTAAGTAGGAATTTACTGGGCATGTTTACTCAGAAGAAAAACTTGTAGTGACAACTACGCCTGCTCATGTTCATGTCCGTATATTTATTCAGCTATATATTTTCAGTACGAGTAAATGGCAACACAAATCTCCAACAGAAATAAATAATGCCGCACGGAATAATAGCTATATTCCACAAAGGTTTGTGTTGGTAAAATATAAAAAAATGCATTTTTCAGCTAAATATTTTGTACCTGAACTTTTACAGACAACATACACACAGTTAAGTGTAATTATAGCTCTTTTAATTACATACGTATTTTTTTTTCATTCCACCTTTGCTATTGATTATTATAAAGGAAAAGAAATAGCAAAGATTATCGATGTTGATGGCTATTTGGGACTGTGGTTTTTCGCTTCTGCTATAGTTAAAGCTTCACTTTTCACATTTTGTTGTCTTTTATTATAGATAGCCATTCCTCAAAATTGCAGAAATATTACTTTAACCTTTTATGTAGTTTTTCAACCGATATTAAGAATTTGCATAATGCTCATTTTATTCTAAGAATGAGCGGCAGTGTATTTTCTTAAAGAAACAAAACCCAAGTCTTGAATGTGCAAACTTTCCTTTCAAGGCTCTTCTGTCACAAAGTAAACAGCATTGAAAATCAAGTGGGGTATGGATATGTGTATGTGCGTGGGCACAATGACTTAAATCTTGTTCCTTTAGCACTATATAGAAAAATATATTTTCTTTTTATTTCCCCCTTTCCCTTGAAATTCTTTAAATCTGTGGAAGAATCACTCAAAGTTTTAGAGAAGATTTTGAAAGAATGTGGAGACAGCAAGGCCAGGAGCTGAGTTAGCCATTGTACTGATTGGAGTTATTCCACTGGAGGGAGGGATTAATTAGATACTATTTCCTGTAATTCCAGTTAAGAGTTTCAGCATTATTTTTCAGCCTTCTTTACTGTACTGGAAATTCAAACAATTATTTGGGATGCCTCTTTTCTTCTTCAAAAGTGCAAGCAATTACAGATAACAAAAAACAAAAAGATTAAATTCACACAATTACTAATGTTCCCATGGATAGCAATATTTGCCATTAGGGCTGCAATCATTTGCTTGGCTTCAATAGGATTATCTTTCTATTCATCTTCAGTTAGCCTTGAGATTGCTCTTTCCGGGTTGCAATCCAATATAAGAAGCATGAAAAATCTGAAGGTCCCAGAATTTCCGAACTTTTCATCATCACCCACAGCAAATGTTCAATTATGTGCCATCAGGTTGAAGTTGACACTTAGCAATTATATACACAGACATTTTACGGATGATCTGTCTCCAAACTAACCCTTCGGGGTTTCTGCTACCTGTAATCCTTTTCTTCACTTTGCTCCATTTTTTCTAGCATTACAGACTTCTCAAAAGAGTTATGTCTTTGCGTAATATATTCAAAATTTGATAATTTGTGTTTGGTCATTTGTGCTGGATTAATTTGTTCTACATTTCTTTTGTTTTTTTTCAGGAATATTCCATTAATACCAAAGTTCAAAAGTGTCAATATTCTTTGTCTTGCTTCTTAAAAGTCCAATTTTCCCCCTTAGAAAATCATACAGAAAACCATTGTCTGCACCATTCTGATCTCATTTGATACAGAAATGTCATAGATGAAGGTCATAGACATGTCTGAGTATCTTTTTCCAAGGCCTTTATTGCCACCTTACCAAATGCTAGTCTAGGGCGCATGTTTTTGATGTTTCTTTCTTTTGTTTTAAAACCACACTAATCTTCCAATCTAGATCCCTCAATGTATATTGAGAATGTAGGTTGAATAAACAAGGAAAGATTATATAGCATTATCTCAACCATGTTCTATCTGGATTAGAGTTTCCTATCCTGTGTTTAGGTTTCATATGAAGGAAATAAGATGATCTCAAATATCATTATCCTAAGTACATTCCACAGCTTGACATAATACAATCAACGGCCTTTCCGTAGTCAATAAAGCACATATTGATTCCTTTTTCCATTCTTGGGTTTACACAATTACACGATGTGCAACAAGAGTTATGTATCTCATTCCTTGGCCTTTTCTAACACCAGTTTGAAAATTTGGCATCTCCATCTTCATACATGCCTTTATTCTGTGTTCGATGAGCCTAAGCATTATTTTCTTAACATGAAATTGATAAATGTGTAAAAATTTCCATGCTCTGTTGTTTCTTTGATACTGCTATGTAGACTGACATCTTCCAATATGTTGGCACTGTCTCGTTGCTGGCACAGATTTGCTGGCATAACTTGGTTAGGACATTGACTGATTATTTTTCTGCTGATTACCATATTTATGTAGCTATCCCATTAATACCTGCAGTTTCTGACTTAGTAGTGGGTGGGGTGCTGATCTTATTTCGTAGTGCTGGATTTTCTTGTCAATGGGGAATATCTTCTGATCTCTCTGAGTTCAGGGATCTTTTGGAAGATTTTCTTATTTTATTGTATCTATTTGCAGGTAAATAGTCCTCACTTAACGTATACTTGTTCAGTGACTATTCAAAGTTATGGCAGCACTGAATTAGATATATGTACAATAGATCTTCATACTTGTGGCCATCATAGCATCCTCACAGTCACATGATCTATTTGCAACCTTCACTACTGGCTTCTGACAAGGCAAATTCAATGGGGAAGCCAGCTGGAGATCACAAATGGTGATCACATGTCTGTAGGATGGTCACATGTTTGCTGTGATCATGCAAGATTCCCCCACAACTGGGATTGCTGGAATTGCAGTTGTAAGTCGGCCTTGTGATGTTGCACCTTATGGCCAGGTTGCTTAGTGATGGAGTTCCAGATCCCCAATTACCGTTGGTAAGTGAAGACTTCCTGAACTACATTTTGTCTCTATTAAAAGGTCTCTGAAAATTTTTGTTAAATCAATCCTGAGAGATTTGTTTATCTTGACCTGGGGTGCCTATCATCTAACATTGTATTGTTAGTCACTTCTTATTAATAGAATGAAATAATAGAAAATACTTTGGCAGTGGTTTGCTCTCCAAGCTTGTTTCAATTAGTTTCTGAACATTTCGTTAGCAGAGTAGGCAACATCAGCCATAGGATTCTCTTGTCCTATTCCTCTTTAGCTTATGTCTTGTGTGCCAGTGTGGTCATTTGATTGGTTGTTCGTTTGGAGCTATATTTAAATTCTGAGCAGCTGATTGGTTCTCTTCTTGATTGGTCATTTAAATGGTCTGGTTTCTTACATATTCATATGCTGGATCTAAATTAATATGCTTGTTAATTGCTCCTTTGGTAGAATACAAGGCTTCAATAAATTCATGTGTGTGGCAGGTGTTGGCATGGCCAATGATTTTTGTTCCTTCCCAATCGAACTGGTGTTGTTCATTGTCAATGTGGCTTGAGATCAGGGATTTTTGGTCGTGCTGTTTAACTGTTAGTCGACGTTCACGAACCCTTGTTTTCAATTGCCTTCCTGTTTGTCCCACATAGAACTGGTTACAATTGTTGCAACTGATTTTGTATACTATTTTGCTGTTGTCTTCCTTCTGTATTTTGTTTTTGACTTTAGATAGTTCTTTTCTGAGTGTAAATGTGGGTTTGTAAGCTATCATTATTCCTAGGGGTTGCAGTATTCTGGCAGCCATTTCGGATGTTCTTTTGATGTATGGCAGGACTAGTTTTGTTGTGGTTGGCTGTGTATTTTGTCAGGGTTTGGACGATAAGCATCGTATTATGAAATTTTTGGGGTAGCCATTGCAGAGGAAAACATCAAAAAGGTGTTTCTCTTCTGCTTTTCTTAATAATTCAGGGTGCTGCCATGTGTTTTAGCTCTTTTGAAAAGGGTCTGGATGCAACTCCCCTTGTGTGCAGCAGGATGGTTGCTTGTGAAATTTAAAATTTGGTCTCTGTGTGTGGATTTTCAGTATACGCACGTTGTTAATTCACCATTATCTTGTCTCCTTATGTCAATATCTAGGAAGGGAAACAGTTGTTCTTTTTCTTCTTCGCGTGTAAAACTGATCCCAGTGAATACGTTATTGAGTAGATGGTATATTTCTTCTAGTCTGGAGCGTCTGATGATGGCAAAAGTGTTGTCCACGTAATGTACCCAAAATTTTGGCTGGATGATTGGCAGGACTGTGCGTTCAAGTTTCTGCATTACTACTTCTGCTATTAGGCTGTATATAGCTGATCCCATAGGCGTGTCTTGTATTTGTTGATAGATTTTGCCATTGAATTTGAAGTGTGTTATGAGGCATAACGCCAGAAGTTTCATAGTAGCGTCAGTAGACATGGAATGTCCTTTAGGTGTCTTTTAGTTATGGCTTTGATTTTCTGTGAGTAGATCATAGATGGTTTGTTTGGCCACATCAATGTTGATAGATGTGAATAATGCAGTGACATCAAATGATGTCTTGCTTCTTTATTGCTTCTTCATTTATTTTGACATTTTGAATTAATTGAAGAAATTGTTCAGGTGGGTTTATAGAATAAGCCAAATTGTTGACAAGATGGTGAAGTCTTTTTCTTAATGCTTTCGCTAGTTTGTAGGTTGGTGCTCCGGGGAGCGCCTCTATGGGGTAGAGAGGAATTTCATTCTTGTATATTTTGGGAAGTCCACAGAATCTGAATATAGCGAAGTCTTTTAGTAAAAAAATTATTTATGTTGAAGTTTGTTTTTCTTTTTCCATTTTTATCAAGGTGTTTCTTATTCCATTTTTGTTGGGTCTTTGTTGATTACCTGGTAGGTGTTATTGTCATTAAATAAATTTTGGTTTTCTTGATATAATCAGTTTTGTCCATTACCACAGTTAAGTCTGCCTTTGTCTGCCGGTAGGATGACAATGTCTTTATCTTTTCTCAGTTTCTTTAATGTCTTCTTGTCCTCTTGGTTAAGTGTTCTTTCTTGTCTGGTTCGTTGGATGTTAGGAATGAGTCTCTGTCTGATTTCCTCTTGTGTTCCCTGGTCAAGTTTGTTAGTTTTTATTATGTATTCTAAGTTGGCAAAGAAATTGACTAAGTCTGCATTTTTATAGTTGAAATTAAGGCCTTTTATGAGTATGGCTTTTTCATCTTCAGATAATGATCTTCTGGACAAGTTTTTGATCCATGAATTTGAATGGTCATTTTGCTGTTTAAGAATGATCTTGGCTAGTTTCTTTTGTAGGGCATTGTGTTTTCTGGTCTGAAGTTTGTTAGATATCATGTTGATTGTGTTTTCCAGTTTGTCTGTAAGATCTTGTCCAATTGTGCTGAGGCATTCGGTTTTTTGTTTGTTGATGATGCATTGGTATTTCTCCAGATGATTGTGTGCATCAGTAATCAAGAACTGAAGCATTTTACACCCATTTTTGTAGGCTAGTTTCCATGCTTGTTGATGGTTAACTGGAGGTCTGTAGCATAACAAAACCATATCCTTAAGATTTTCTTCATAAAATACAGCGGTGGTTTATTATGAGCCTTCTCCTGTGCAGTATGGATGATGCTATTGCTGTGTTCACGCTAATGAACATTTGCCTTTGGTATCTTCCTATATTGTGCCTGCTTGCAGTTTTTGAGTTGTAGTCTAAAACATTGGAAAAACCAGGTTGCCTATCCTTGCTGTATCTGTTTATTTCAGAGAAATTCCCATTCAATTGGATGGCACAGTGGTTAGAATGCAGTATTTCAGGCTAATTCTGCCCACAGCCGGGAGTTCAATCCTGATGGGGCTTGAGGTTGGCTCAGCCTTCCATCCTTCCAAGATTGGTAAAATGAGGATCCAGATTGTTAGGGGCAATATGTTGACATTGTAAACCATTCAGAGAGTGCTGTAAAACACTATGGAGCGGTATGTAAGTCTAAGTGCTATTATTAATTCTAGTAGATATGAATAGTCCAGACCTGTTACTGAGCAAGTATATGCAGCTTTTTTAGCATTCTAAAATGCGCATGTAAGTTTCACTTTTTAAGGAATGCAAATGAAGTTCATGCTAATGAGCAGTCAAGTCTGAAAATATTTATTGGTGTTCCCATAAAAAAAATTTCTAGTAAAGCCCTGAATTTAAGTAGCATTAAAAGCACTTTATTAATTTTCATAATCAAATATTCAAGTTAATTTTTTCTAAATGTTGAAGAAACATTTCAAGATATTCATATATTGTAATATGTGTCATTTTTAAATATTTTGTTCACTAGATTACAAAATCCTTGTGAATACCTATCAGAATCAGACTAAAGAATGAATAAGTTAGAATGCAAAAATATTTTATTACCATTGTCTGAATTAATCTGGAAAGAATCAGACCTTCTAATATTTCTAATTATAATTTAACAACATCATGATGTCTTGATCACAATATATGGCATAGTAATATCTGATGCAAAAACAAACAAGCAGGCCAAAGATATAGTCTTCAAGTTCACAGCCTGCAAACATATTAACACAACAAATGACAACATTGCCAAGAAACTCATTAGTCTGTTGTGTCAATGATCCTTGAACTAATAGGTCCTTTAAAAGTCTCAACATGATAGCTTACAATAGATCCTTCATTAATGCTGGTACAATGGAATTTCCAAGTAAGTCCTGAAATCATTATTTTTACAATGTAAATAATCTATGTTCTGAGGTACATGAGAATTAACACACTACGATCTCCAAATGGATTAGAGAAAATTGATGCCATTTTCCAGAAGCTTAAAGAAGTTAGTAGTGGGAGTCATACTGAAGTAAGCAATTGTGTTATTTCTTTTTGTAAGAGTATTAGAACAGCTGGAAGTCAAATACCATCTTGTACTAATTGACAGGGAAAAGAATTCTTTAACTCCCCTTATCCCTGATCACTTTTATGGGAAAATTCTATGAAGAGTCAAAGTCAACAGCATCCTCACTAAACACAATAATCTTTTAAAAAACCAGACTAAAAAGTAATGCAACAGCAGAGATGTGGCTACCCAGCACCTAGTAAGTCCCAAGTGGTTTCTGGACTGTTTAACTGCAGCGCTAGGCAATATCAAAGAGAGTAAATGTATACAATGCTATTTAATCTATGTGCTAGGCATCACACATGTCTTTTGATATCTATATCCTAATTAAAAACTGAAGAAAGCAACAACACAGTCTCCCAAACACGGACATTTAAAATGTGAATAAACAGTTTAGAATTAGATTACAAACAGTCCTTTCTGTTTTCTAAACAAAAATTTACAATTCGGTAGATTAAATAATTCCAGAAATTGATAACTGTACATTTGTATATACAAATTTAATTTATGCTATGAACATGTGTCATTATAGTATATTAATAAATTAAAAAGAGAGAAAGAACAGCTCTATCCTGTTTTCTGACATAAGTTACGGATAATTGACAACAGCCTGCAAATTACTGCATATTCCTAAACATTTTTAACACAGCAATTAAATTACTTTTTATCACTTCAAATTGTAAGAATAACAGCAGTTGTACAGTACCAATATTTTAATATCATATGATAAAGAAAATATGATATATAAAAAGACCCACACAGAGATACACATAGGCTAAATGCATTAAATACACCTTCCCCAATTCAACAAGAATATTTCATATGCAAAAGAAGTCTTTTGCATGTATATTTAGTGTGGATACAAATGTAAATCTATCTTTTGCCTATTTGCATTATAATACCCTTTCATGAATCTCACTACATTGGCTACTGGCATATATTATGTTATCTATATACTAGATATACTGCCATATGCTATATCATCTTTATAGCTACTAGATACGAGACATGTTTGCTCAACTCAGCTCATGGGATATTCAAATTTAGAGTTGAGCCATCACAAAAACGCAATCATCACAAAAACGCAAGACTGAATTTCTATTTATATAAATTGATAACTTGTAGATCAGGTAAAATTTGGTACAGCGTAAGCCTAGTTATTCTATCTGACTAATGGATTAATTTAGTATAATAAAGGCACAAAACAAAAATTATTCAGGGAAAGTTCTCAGGCACTATCTCTTAAGTATTTATAGATTTATAATTCATAGTGCTCAAAATATACACTGGGAATTAAATTTTATGCTAGATCTAGTTCAATAATTATTTAACAACTAAATTTAATGTATACTTGATATAAAAATTTCTTACAAAATGGGAGACTTTGGGATATGTCCAAGGATACTTTGGGATTAATAAATTATCACAGAAAATAAAATCACCCCAAGTTTGTGACAATAATTTAATTAAAAATATTGTAGAACTATAAGTGTGCTGCCAAAAATGCAATTGCCTAAATTTTAATAAAAACTAATGGGCTGCAGCAATGCACATACTTCCTTTAAGGAATGTGTCTTCAATTCAGAAACATTTTTGGTGACTACAGAGACGTGAAGAGGGATTAACTCCCTGCAGAGATACTAGGATATTTCAAAAAGGATGTGAATGAAAAGGAAAACGATGCAGTGGAGATTTTTCTTCATTACTTTCCAGCCCACTGAAGTGAACATACAATGAGGGAGGTCTATGGACATTGATTTCAGATCTAAGGAAGTACACAGCTAACAGCATTTTAAGTGTATCCATTTTCAGTTAGTTCAAACAAAATTACAAATGAAGAATGTAATAAAGTAGTTTTTGTAGGCTAAAAGTGATCATTTAGATCGAGAAATGTTTCTTTCCATCAAAAGTAAAGGTGTGTAACTGTATCTCTCTCTCTCTCTCTCACACACACACACACACACACACAGAGAGAGAGAGAGAGAGAGAGAGAGAGAGAGAGAGAGAGAGCACTTTTGGCTGCTTTATCCTTTGTAGACATTTTACAAACTGTAATCTGTGTTCCTTTCAGCATGGTAATCTTTAGCAATTTTGTTTTTCAAAGAGTCTTTTTTTGATCCTAAAAAGGTACTTGCCAGAAAATTTCGGACAATAAAGATCATAACCAATCTTTTAAAAGTCTTGAAAATCAGCACACAATCTGGGTGCAAAAATAAAAAGATATTAACTAACTAACTATGCAATGCTTTCTATAATATATACTTTATATACAAAAGACCAATTTAAACAATACTTATTAATATATGCCAGCTTGATAAATTTAACCCTGAATTTTTAAGGCCTTTTCCTTTTTAGAAAGAAAAGAGCTTAGCTGCATTTTATAGCAAGAAATGGTTAAGCTAGCTAAGATTAAATATATTGCTCAAGATAACATGCTTAGTTCTAATAACAGTAATGTTTTACTACTTTATAACAACCATTTTCAAATGAAAAAGTTATGCTCTATACTTTATTGTTATGCGTAATTTACTATAATGTTGATATACAGCAGTACAATTTGAAATATAAGTCTACAAGATAGGAACAGTTTTATGAAAGGAAATGTTTATTGGGTTTTGTATTTGGGGTTTTATTTTTGTAAGCCACCCCAAGTCACTGAATGACCTGGATGGTCATATAAATTTTCTAAATAAATAAATATCTATGGAGATTCTCAGTCATCCAGATCATGGTTGTCTCAACAGAGCTTTTTCAAGAGGCAACTGGACTTTCTTGTTTTTCTTTGAAGACATTTCACTTCTCATCCAAGAAGCTTGAGGACACAGATAAGCCGCCAAATGGCCTCAACGACTCTCTAAAAGAATGCAAATGACCAACTGTCTGCAAGGAATATAAATCCTTTCATTCCCCACCATCCAGTCAGAGCTCAAGAAGCTTCTTGGATGAGAAGCGAAAGGTCTTCAGAAAAAAACAAGAAAGTCAGTTCCCTCCTGAAAAAGCAGCTTTGAGATAAATAAATAAATGTTTATACAAACATCATAATAAAATATAAGTTATCTTGATGGGGATGACTAGTTAGTAATATAATCCACTCTTTTTATGCCATTCTATGATCATTTTGGACATATGTTTCTATTTTCTGTTTATTTCTTTTAATTACTTTGGTTCAAATCATATCTTATGAGTTTTGTTGCTCTTCAATAAATTAACCACTTAAATCAACAGCAGGGGGAACTGAGATTTAGATGTAGTATATCACAAACAACAAAAGTAATGCTAAGAAAAGAACAAGGGGGAGGAACTCATTAACTTAAGGTTATTGCAGTTAGTTTCCATTGCAATTTGTAATTGCATTTGTAATTCTATTCACATCAATGATTTTTTTTTCTGGAATTTGCTTTTTTTTCTTGGCATCTTTGGAAGGTGAGACTCTTAACATGGACAAGTCAATCCTTGCACAGCATAACAGAATCGTCTACATATGAAAGGAAGGTATTAGGGTTAGGATAAGATAAGATCATCAAAGCTTTGCAGAAATACAAGGAGGAAGAGGAGGAGGAAAAGCAACAACAACAGAGGAATTTAAAGAGCTCAGCAAGAATGGAATATTTGAGTGTTATAAACTTCCAAGTTGTTAGTATTGGAGCCAGAAAACTATATAGGAGGAGAGGAAAGTTTAAAATGAAACATTATAGAAGAGTGAGTCCTGTCAGAACTACTCCTTAATATCTCATCCCTTGCCTTTTCCAGCTCACTTCCTCTGTTTGCAGAGAAGGAAGGAGGTGTCCAGGGGAGCTATCAAAAGAATAAGCATGAGGAAAGACCAATTCTATTGAAGCAGCATCTGCTACCTCTTACTATCTTCCCATTTGGGGCAGGAAGGTAAACAGTTCAACACTCTCTAGGGAAAGCAGAGAAGCTGCTGATTTGTTTGACATATCACTTAAGCCATTAGGGGTTTTTGACACTCTGGTTTATAGAATATACTTTATTGCTTAAGGCAGTAATCCCAACTTTTCCCTTTGTGTGGAGCACTACACTGCCACTGAAAGTTTTTGAACACCATCACATAACCTAGAGCTGGTAGCACAGCACCTGGAGACACAATGGCAAACATGATTCCTTAGAGACAAAATAATAGGCTGCCATTTAGAGAAGAAAAATGTGTTTCCTGTATCTTGTCAAGTCCCTTTGTACTTTCTCTTTATTTCACACAGGTGCTTTCTAATGCTTTCACAATTTTAATAGATGGAAATGCTGATTTTTCTTCCATGACTGAATAATGGTAAGCTGTATTTCAACTAGGATGTTGCTGTAAACTTTTGTTTCCTTGATGCTCTTAGCAACATATCCAAAGTTTCAGATTTCAACAATATTCAAACCTCTATTCTATTTTCCAGTTAATGATATAAACACTTGATTTATGCAAAATTATAAAACTCAAAGAGTATTCAGCAATTTTATCACATTTCCAGAATTGAAACACATTAATTCAGTGTATGTTATTTGACCCATGAATCATCTAAACAAACTTTTCACTACACTATTAACAGCAAGCATTTTATAACATTTTCTACAATTGTCTCTCCCAGATTCTTGTCTTCATAATATTTTAAAGCAGAGTTCTTCCTCATTGAAACTCTAAAATTCAAGACTGTTTGCAAAAAATAAAAAAATTCTCATCAAGTAAAGAAAACCAGTAAAGAAAAGATCTGGTTTATAAGATGTATATCCTCACCAAGCCTAGTCCTCACTCTAAGTCATTTTGGTTGAGAATGACCAGTCACACCTAAGGTAAGTAATGCATGCTGAGAAACTGACCCCAGCAGCAGGGACAGCCTCAATTTCCAACTCTCAGGATACCCTGAATCTCTAACTAGCCTGCCAGATTTTACTCTCCTGCATTATTCATTCAGAATATTGCTGGAAGGGACCATGGAGGTTTTTTAGTCCAACCCCCTGCTCAAGCAGGAGACTTTTACATTTTCAGATAAGTGGTTGTCCAGTCTCTTCTTAAAAACCTCCAGCGATTGAAGCATCCACAACTTCTGAAGGCAAGCTGTTCTACTGGTTAACTGTTCTCACTGTTTGGAAGTTTAACCCGGAATGAAGAAATTTCCTAACAGTGAGAACAATTAATCCGCGGAACACATTCCCTTCAGAAGTTGTGGGTGCTTGATCACTGGAGGTTTTTAAAAAGAGGCTGAACAGCCAGTGTACATCCAAACCAGCTGGTTAGCATATGGATCCACTGTGTCATGTGAATCTAGACATGTGAATAAACCATGACTATGCTCATTAAGGATAAGCATGAAGTGTGAAAATAGCTCCCTCTCTATCCGAGCATAAAGGCAGGAGAGACACCCTCCTGGAAGACTAGAAATCACCAAAAGCATGCTTCTGGGGTCCCTTATGGTGAAGTCATTCCTTCTCCCAGCTACACTTTATTTATGTCAACGGATTCTATTGCTGGACAATGACGGTCATGTCTCTCCCAAGTTAAAGTTCATTAAAGTCAAGCAGCTCGCTCTAAGCATCGCATCTCTGCCCGCGGCCTGAACCGACGCGGCTCAGCTCGCTGATAGAGGATTTCGCGAGACTTTGGAAATCTCGGGACAAAGGACGAGAGCGTTCACGTATCCTAGCGACGGTCGTGGGGGATCATGGCGCGCCGGGAAACTTACACGGGGAGGGGACGGCAATCGGAGCCGGATCGACGGTTTTCTGTCATGGATCTCAAACAGCAGGCTGCAGAGTATTACCGGAGCAATGAAGTACCGCAGCGCTTGGAGGAAGTACTCAACACCATGTTCTACCAGCGTCCCGGGGATCTCTACGGTTATCTGGTAAGTTGGACAGCAGCACCAAATTCGGCGCCTGGGCTGTTGCGCGGATCAATCTGCGCAGGCGCAACTAAAGGGAGGTGCTCAGAGGAGACCGGGGGGTTCTTTGGGGACGTTAGGTGAACTGACTTTGTAACTGAAATCTGTGTTTCTCAACCTCAGTAACTTAAGAGGTCTGGACTTCAGTTCCCAGAATTCCCCAAGTAGAATGCTGGCTGGGAAATTCTGAGAGTTTGAAGTCCAGACCACTTAAACTTGCTGAGGTTGAGAAACACTGAACTAGTGGATTAGCTAACAGCCTGGATTTTATGGGATTCTTAGCACTTTCTGGAAACGAAATAACTCATTGGTTTTGTCACACTTCTATGATTTAAGGCAGGCATGTCCAACCCACCGCCCAGGGGCCTCATGCAACCCTGGACAGCTACTAATGCAGCCCCACAAGATGGTTAAAAAAATAAAACTAAGTTTGTTTTTTATATACATTAACTATATTATATATTTTACATGCATCCCAAGACAATTCCTCTTCATCCAGTGTGGCTACGGCAAGCCAAAACGTTGGACATACATGATTTAATGTAATAGTAATACATTTATTACAATGTAAGTTCAGATATAATACAGAGAATTAAATAGAGAGTCATCTTGATGTTCTCTATTTGAAGGCAGCCTAAACTAATGAATGTGAAATCTTTAGCTTTCCTAATCTGGCGCCCTCTTTATGTATTTGGACTGCTTTAGAACAGAGGTCCCCAACATTTTGGTTACCAGGGACCGGTTACGTGGAGAGAGGTTTTTCCGCGGACCGGAGGGGGCGTGGTTTTGTGTGCTGCCTGCATCCTGTGGATGGGGCTTTCCCTGTTTGTGCAGACCAGTTGCTGGCATACCGCGGCCCGGTACTGGGGACCCCTGCTTTAGAAGACATAGTATTTTTGTTGAAAGAGATAATATTCTAGGGCTTCAAACTTGTGATGGGGTGAAGATCAGATTTTTTGTTTTGTGTTACAACTCATCCATAATCTTTTTTTTTACTGTAGCATCTTCTTTCACTGTAGCATAATAAAACATAATTACACACTAAACGTCTTGATTGTTATTGCCAGAAAAAACATCTTTAAACTATTTGTCTTTTACCTCTCCAAACTAAGATATGAATTCTTTTTTTCTGTACACTGTGTATTCACCCACAGTAACCTATATTGTTAAACTGAGGAGAAATGAAACCCATACCAGAATAAACTGCTGCTCTATGTGCATCATTAAGGAAGAAGTATATTAGAATCATCTTTTATATAATAAACTAACTTTAGATGGAACAACAGAAGCATCAAAACAAACAACAAGTATTCCCTCTAGACATCTAGGTATTGTTCAATGGCTGCTCTTACTTGAGCATATTTATCTACATGCTGGGAAATGCTGCTTTGTTTCTGCATCTCACCGATGAAAACAAAATTATGATTGACGTACCACAATTGCATACCAAAGAGCACTTTTCTACCCATTTACACATTACTCAAGACTCTTATTATGTATTATAATGTCTTCTACTGATTGAAAACTAGAGAGGATATCAGCTCTTTTAGTGCTATGATGATGAAGTATACAGCTATAGCCACAGGGTGAAAACTGCTATGCAAACCATGCTATGAAGACTGCCTGATTCTACCATTGCTGTATTTCAGTCCAGTAATGCTGAACCTAAAGGTAATCAAATGTTCTGCTATCTTGTTTTCTCTGGCCTTTTTTTAAAAAAGGAACTTGTTCTTGAGAATTGAAAAGAGGAAAATTTATCTATGCTAGCATATGTCAGAAGAGCCACCAGATCCACGGTGTGGCTGGAATTCTGTGTGGGTGACCTCAACACTCCCATTTCCTTCCTTCCTTTCTTCTTTTCCAACATCAAAAGAAGCAGACCTGGAAGCTAGCACATTGGTGATCATGATAAAACAATACTAATGTTAGATATCCTCATCCAAGATTGTGGTTATCTTCCAGACCCTGGACTTCCAATCCAAATGGTACCCTATGGTCTTTCTAGGATGCTTTTTGGAGGCTTATATTTATTTATATAAAACACTGCCATGATAAACTGTGCCTTGAAAGCTGTCAGGTTGGTTTGTATCATCCAGGCACATCTTTTAAGTTTTTCCATGCCCTCCAAAAAGAGAGATTAAGAAGTAAAAAAAACACAGGTATAAGTACCCTGAGCAAGCTTTTTTCAATTCTGCGACGTTTTTCTGAAAACACTTAAGAGTTCATCCTTAAGTCTAATGAAAAAGAACTGGCAGTTACCATAATGGTGTTGAAATCAAAAAAGAGAAATCAATAGAAGGAAAAGAGCCATTAGGTCCAAAAGAACTGAAGGTAAAGAAACAGCTAAAGAAACACCAAATGAAAGAAAAAAGGACAGGAATAAAAGGGAGTAAGAAAAAACATATCCTAAAGAAAATATTGATAGTTAAAATCTGAAGCCACTGTGTAATCTGCTGGGTGCCCAAAGCAGCCAGGTTTCCTACATCATTAAATAGTTTGCCAGGAAAAAAAACAAGAGAGTAACAGTTTGACAGGTCTCAAGTGACATTAGGAGCCAACCACCATTAAAACAGGTTCTTTGTCTGCTATCTTAAACAATGTGGAAGTAAATCCTTTCTCTAGAGTCTAGGCCTTCGTGCATTGGTCCTTCCAGCTTTGCATATCTCCAAATTCCTCTCTCTTCTTTGCCCTCTGCCTGCCATGTACTTCAGCTGCTCTTCCAACACTGTCCTGCACCAACAGCAGTGACTGGCCTCTCCTCCTATTCTCTTCTCCTCAAGCAGCACTGCCAGACCACATCCTTGTATTGCAAAGCACCTTTCTCTTTAGCAATGACTTACTTGGTAATAACTTCTTGGTGGGCAAAGGCTGTTCTGGCACCAGTATATCCCTAACTCAGGCTTGCACTTCCTGTGATCATTGGGGTCTTCCATGCTAAGTTCTATCTTCAATAGTGGGATGGCTTAGAGCAGAACAGAAGAATGACAGAAAAATAGATGTGGGAGACCTAAACCAGTAAGGATTGTGGCAACTTGGATTTGGACTCTTGATTGTAGAACCAGTGCCTCAGTGGCTGTGGATGAGCTTGCAAGTGAGGTTTTTTATAGGATTAGGAGTGGGGGGGGGCACTGCTTTAAAGTGATTCTGCTTCCTCCATGGCTGGGACCAGTTGGTGTTGGTGATGGGGAGAGGTCCACCCAGGCCTCTTTTATTTAGGGTGCCTCAGGTCTCTGGTTTCCCCCTTGTTCCTTCTCCTATTTAACAACTACATGTGGCCATTGGATAAGGTTATTTGATATTATGAATGGTGTATCATCAATATGTTATAAATCTCTACCCCCATTCCAGGAAGGTGATGCTGTTCAGGTGCATATCTAGCGTCTGGAGCCTGGATGGGGAGCAACGAGCTTTGACTGGACCAAAGCCATTTTTTAGTGTTTGTGCTTTCCAGTCAAAGTTGACTCCTGGCAACTGTCTGGACAAGACCTTGCATTTTTCTTGGCAAGATTTTGGAAGTAGTTTGCCATTGCCTGCTTTTTAGGACTGACAGAGTGACTGGCCCAAGGTCACCCAGTTGTCTTTGGCCCTAAGATGGGACTAATCTCCCGGTTCCTAGCCTGGTGTCTTAACTACTTCACCAAACAGATTCTCTCACAAGTTGAATGGGTTTGGATTTCCCACCCTAGTGGGGTGAGGCCTCTGGTGAGTTGTCAGTCTTGATACTCAGTGGGATAATACTCCAACAGACAGAGTTGGTGCACAATTTGGGGTCCTCCTGGATTCACAACTCCTGGTAAAGCAGGAGATGGCAGCTGCAGCTGGGGGAGGCCTCCTTTGTATAGGTTAAACTTCTGTTCCAATTGTGACCTTTCCTAGACTGGGAAACCTTGCTCGCTGACACTCACATTTTAGTTATCTTTTAGTTGGATTACTGCAGTGTGATCTACATTGTTCTGTCCTTGAAAACAATCTGGTCCAGTTCGTCCAACATGCAGCAGCTTGTACAGTTCTGGGTTCTTCATATTTTGCCTTTGTACACCGCTGATATATGAGCTGCATTAGTTTCCAGTTGCTTTCTGGACACAGTTCAAAGTTCTGGCTATTATCTTTAAAATACTAAATTGCTTGGGTCAAGGTCACTTGCAGGATCACCTTTGCCTGAGGGTATCTATCTGTTCTAACATCTCCCTTACCTTAAATGTTGACATTCTGTAGGATTTCAGATACATGCCTTTTTTGTGGCTGCACCAGAAAGATATTCAGAGTATGATGCCGTGATTACCTGATGGTGCATCACAAGGAATCAGTCCGAAGGACTCAGCAGATAGATACAAGGTTACACATGCTAATCAAACACAGAAACTTAGCTTGAGTATATTAGGTAGGCTGTACTTCACAGCAGAATCTGCCACATACTGACTGAAAAGAATCCAGATAATCTGCTTCAACTAGCGTGCTACCATCATACACCATTCATGATTTTTCCTCCAATCTATGACTACAAGAATTAGTAACTAAATGAACCACCTAATACATTTAAGGTACAAAATAAATTGTAATTGTATCTTTGAAAGCCTGTGAATCTAATTGCACTAATTATTGGTCTTCTAGGCAAACTTCTTCTCTGAATTATCAAAACCTCCAGTGATATGCAAATTAGATGCTAAAAGTGTGCTGGATGGAACTGGTCGACCAACATTAGAAGTTGAAGTCTTTTGCCGAGTTAGGGACTGTGAAAAGGTATGAGTTGGGTTGCAGTTAATTCTGTGTTTGTTTATACAATTTTAAGGGTGACCAACTCCACCAGAACTCTATGCAGCTTGTAATTAAACCATTAAAAGGAAAACATATATCAAAGTAAAACAATACAACTGATTGGAAGATAGAATCAAAAAGCAAAGGGGCTGAGCCACCAGGTTGGATAGTTGAGATTCCAGGACAGGTATTTGAGAAGCCATTGTCCCTAATGGGGTGCATTTATCCCTTTAATACCAAGGTTTGGTTTTCTAGACAAAATAAAAGGACTTTATTTAATTTCTAAATAACAGCTAAAGCTATTCAGATTGTGCTATGGTGATAGGGAAGAATAATCTTAAATCTTTTTTTGCTTCCTGATGTGATTTTCATGGATTTTTTCCACAAGTCATTCATTACAAGGAAAGCTTTTGATCTAGCTTGATTATTAATTGGACAAGAAAAGGATATAGCAGGTTAGACTATTACCTCCTGTTCAGTATGGTCTTACCTCCATCTTAACTCTACCAGCTCTGTATGGTGGTTGTTTAAAAAAATAGACCATTTAAATGCATTCTTGCTGGTATGCGGTCTCTGTGCAGGACATTTTGATTTCCTGTAGCATACAGATCAATTAGTTTAGGCCCTAGTTGCAATTCTCTTTTCTTCTTTTGCAACAGTCCTTTTATATTATTTTATAAAGCCATCTAATACGGTGGAAGAATAACAAAAAATTAGTCAAGTTTTTTTATTTGAAAACATATTTCATTCCATCACATTAGATATGCATTACTTAGTTCATTACACATATCAATTAGTTAGAAGGATTTGTTGTTGTTGTTAGTTGCGAAGTCGTGTCCGACCCATCGCGGCCCCATGAACAACGTTCCTCCAGGCCTTCCTGTCCTCTACCATCTTCTGGATTCCATTTAAGCTCACGCCTACTGCTTCAGTGACTCCATCCAGCCACCTCATTCTCTGTCATCCCTTTCTTCTATTGCCCTCTATCTTTCCCAGCATTAGGCTCTTCTCCAGTGAGTCCTTCCTTCTCATTAGGTGGCCAAAGTACTTGAGTTTCAACTTCAGGATCTGGCCTTCTAAAGAGCAGTCAGGGTTGATCTCCTCTAGGACTTACCGGTTTCATCGCCTTGCAGTCCAGGGGACTCGCAGGAGTCTTCTCCAGCACCATAGTTCAAAGGCCTCAACTCTTTTGCGCTCGGCCTTTCTTATGGTCCAACTTTCACAGCCATACATTGCAACTGGGAAAACCATGGCCTTAACTATACGTACTTTTGTTGGTAGGCTGATGTCTCTGCTTTTAATATGCTGTCTAGATTTGCCATAGCTTTCCTCCCCAGGAGCAAGCGTCTTTTAATTTCTTGGCTGCAGTCCCCATCTGTGGTGATCTTGGAGCCCAGGAAGATAAAATCTGTCACTATCTCCATTTCTTCCCCATCTATTTGCCAGGAATTGAGAGGGCCGGATGCCATGATCTTGGTTTTCTTAATGTTGAGTTTCAAGCCAACTTTTGCACTCTCCTTCTTCACCCGCATCAAGAGGCTCTTTAGTTCCTCTTCACTTTCTGCCATTAGAGTGGTATCATCTGCATATCTTAGGTTGTTGACATTTCTCCCGGCAATCTTAATTCCAACTTTTGATTCATCTAGTCCTGCCTTTCTCATGATGTGTTCTGCATATAAGTTAAATAGGCAGAGCGACAGAATACAGCCTTGCCGGACTCCTTTCCCAATTTTGAACCAATCAGTGGTTCCGTGTCCAGTTCTCACTGTTGCTTCTTGACCCGCATATAGGTTTCTCAAGAGACAAATAAGATGGTCTGGTACTTCCATCTCTTTAAGAACTTGCCACAATTTGTTGTGATCCACACAATCAAAGGCTTTAGCATAGTCAATGAAGCAGAAGTAGATGTTTTTCTGGAACTCCCTAGCTTTCTCCATGATCCAGCGTATGTTGGCAATTTGATCTCTAGTTCCTCTGCCTCTTCGAAATCCTGCCTGTACTTCTGGAAGTTCTCGATCCACATACTGCTGGAGTCTAGCTTGTAGGATTTTAAGCATAACTTTACTTGCATGTGAAATGAGTGCAATGGTGCGATAGTTTGAACATTCTTTGGCATTGCCTTTCTTTGGAATTGGAATGTAAACTGACCTTTTCCAATCCTGTGGCCACTGTTGAGTTTTCCAAATTTGCTGGCAAATTGAGTGTAGCACTTTTACTGCATCGTCTTTTAAGATTTTGAATAGCTCAGCTGGAATACTGTCACCTCCGCTAGCATTGTTGTTGCTCAGATTTCCTAAGGCCCATTTCACTTCACATTCTAGGATGTCTGGCTCGAGGTCAGTGACCACCCCATCGTGGTTATCAGGGACACTAAGCTTGTTCTTGTATAGTTCTTCTGTGTAATTTTGCCACCTCTTCTTAATCTCTTCTGCCTCTGTTAGGTCCCTGCCATTTTGGTCCTTTATCATGCCCATCTTTGCATGAAACGTTCCCTTCATATCTCCAATTTTCTTGAAGAGAGCTCTGGTTCTCCCTATTCTATTGTTTTCTTCTATTTCTTTGCACTGTTCATTTAAGAGGGCATTCTTATCTCTTCTAGCTATTCTCTGGAATTCTGCATTCAATTGGGTGTATCTTTCTCTTTCTCCCTTGCCTTTCGCTTTCCTTCTTTCCTCAGCTATTTGCAAAGCTTCTCAGACAGCCATTTTGCTTTCTTGCATTTCTTTTTCTTTGGGATGGTTTTAGTTGCTACTTCTTGTACAATGTTGCAAACCTCCATCCATAGTTCTTCAGGCACTCTGTCTAGCAGATCTAATTCCTTAAATCTATTTGTCACCTCTACTCTATATCCATCAGGGATATGATTTAGTTCATACCTGAGTGGCCTAGTGTTTTTCCCTACTTTCTTCAATTTAAGCCTATATTTTGCAACGAGAAACTCATGATCTGAGCCACAGTCAGCTCCTGGTCTTGTTTTTACTGACTGTATAGAGCTTCTCCATCTTTGGCTGCAGAGCACATGGTCAATCTGATTTCTGTGTTGACCGTCTGGTGATGTCCAGGTGTAGAGCCGTCTCTTGGGTTGTTGGAAAAGAGTGTTTGCTATGACCATCATATTCTCTTGACAAAATTCTATCAGCCTGTGGCCTGCTTCATTTTGTATTCCAAGGCCAAACTTGCCTGTTATTCCAGTTATCTTTTGGCTTCCTACTTTAGCATTCCAATCCCCCATGATGATAAGGACATCATTTTTTGGTGTTCGTTCTATAAGGTGCTGTAGGACTTCATAGAACCGGTCGATTTCATCCTCTTCAGCACCAGTGGTTGGGGCATAGACGTGGGCTACTGTGATATTGAATGGTTTGCCTTGGATTTGCACTGAGATCATTCTGCCATTTTGGGGATTGTATCCCAGTATTGCTTTTCCTACTCTTTTATTGACTATGAAGGCTACTCCATTTCTTCTGAGGGATTCTTGCCCGCAGTAGTATACCTGATGGTCCTCTGAATTAAATTCACCCATTCCTGTCCATTTTAGTTCGCTGATTCCTAAGATGTCGATGTTCAGTCTTGTCATCTCTTGTTTGACCACGTCCAGTTTGCCTTGATTCATGGATCTTACATTCCTGGTTCCTATGGAGAAAATATCTTTACAGCATCGGACTTTCCTTTCACCACCAGATACATCCACAGCTGAGTGTCCTTTCGGCTTTGGCCCAGTCGCTTCACTCTTTCTGGTGCTACTAGTACTAGCCCTCTGCTCTTCCCCAGTAGCATATTGGACACCTTCCGACCTGAGGGGCTCATCTTCCAGTGTCATATCTTTTTGCCTTTTGGTACTGTCCATGGGGTTTTCATGGCAAAGATACTGGAGTGGGTTGCCATTTCCTTCTCCAGTGGATCACATTTTGTCAGAACTCTCTGCTATGACCTGTCCGTCTTGGGTGGCCCTGCATGGCATAGCTCATAGCTTCATTGAATTACGCAAGCCCCTTCGCCACAACAAGGCAGTAATCCATGAAGGATTAAGATTATCTTTAATTTTTCTTTCACTTCTTGAAAAATGGTATTAAGGTAATTAAGGGGAACATTATAAAATATATTCTCAGAGCATTTATGAATCAAAACTTCACATAAAACTCCTGTTTGTGTTAAAAAGAACTACATTAAAACTATATAGAATAAGTACGAGTTGAATAAAAAGCTTTGAACAAAATTCTACTGAAGAATTACGATCTATGAATTACCTTGGATAAATACTTGAAGCGAGATACCTTTATGATATTTGTCAGTGGAAGTGTCTGGAAAAACCATACATCAATTATAAAAAAAAGCTTTTAGTAGAAAATAATTTCAATGTCATGTTTACTATGTGAAATTTCAATAATAACCATCTTTAAATATTGTTGCATAGATTATTTGTTCCAGCATGATCTCATGTCATGCTGAAATTCTTGAAAATGCTTCAGCAGAAGCAATTGATGCGGATGAAAAGGAAAGATACGAATCATTGAATATGGCAATTGAATGGATAAATGAATCACTGAATGAAATGCTCAGAGGCCTTCAGCCTAGTGACCAACAAAACATTGATGAGTTATTAGGGTAAGTGTCTCATATTTATTTGTTTGCTATGATTTTTTTTTAATTTTATTTCAAATTCTATTATGTTCTAATTCAGCATTTGCACACAGTATACTTACAAACTTGAAGCAGTGTTCTTTAATGGTTATTAG
This sequence comes from Azemiops feae, assembly GCA_023970755.1. Lineage (NCBI taxonomy): Eukaryota > Metazoa > Chordata > Lepidosauria > Squamata > Viperidae > Azemiops > Azemiops feae. Next base: position 3,208,894 of record JALGBA010000004.1, read on the forward strand.
GACATTTTGTTACATAATTCAGTTGTCTACTAGTCAATAAATCTTGCTATCATAAGTGCTCATTATCTAAGAAGTTCCATCCAGTAATAGCAATGCTGAATGCATAAAATAGATCAGTGATATAGGTGCCAAGAATAAGGAGGGAGGATGGCAGCAATATAAGTGGCTAGATTTCAGGGGCTGCAGTAATGCAAGAGAATACAACCCAATGCCCTCCATGGATCTGGGAATATAACTATTATCTGTCACTGGACTTGCTAATTGGGACCCATGAGAAATATAGATCAAAACAGTCAGACTCTACCTATATGAATTTTATTTAAAAAATTACATAAGTAAAAGCTAAATATGAAAATATATGAAGAAAAGTTAGAAAGAAAGAAAAAAGATAACAGAAAAGTGTAAAAAGCAATTTAAGTAGAAAAAAAAAAGAAAATTGAACAAGCAACTTCCAATCTTCTCTACAGTAATTATAAACAAACTTATTATCCATCCTCCTTCTTTCATTACAAGGTTCCCTTCTATCCCGCGCAGTGTGCTGCAGCTGCCAAAAAAGCCAATGCAGTCCTAGGCTGCATTAATAGAGGGATAGAATCAAGATCACGTGAAGTGTTAATACTATATTATGATGCCTTGGTAAGACCACACTTGGAATATTGCATCCAGTTTTGGTCACCATGATATAAAAAAGATGTTGAGACTCTAGAAAGAGTTCAGAGAAGAGCAACAAAGGTGATTAGGGGACTGAAGGCTAAAATATATGAAGAATGGTTGCAGGAATTGGGTATGTCTAATTTAATTAAAAGAAGGACTAGGGCTGACATGATAGCTCTGTTCCAATGTTTGAGGGGCTGCCACAAAGAAGAGGCAGTCAACCTATTCTCCAGAGCACCTGAAGGCAGGACAAGAAGTACATAGTAATTTTTAAAATCTACATTATCATTATTTTTTTTATACCATAAAAAGCCAAAAACTCAGACTCCTAGTTGCTTCCTCCTTCACCAATGAATATTTAAAAAATGAATACAGTATAGGATCCTATATATTTGCTGTTCACAAACTGATTATAAAAACACATATAGGCACAAATTCAGGTGTAGATAACTAAAAATATAGAATTATCCCTTTTTATATTGGAACTAGATAAGGTTACTACAGTTTTGCACTGGTTAATAGACAATACGGCAATAAAGGTTACATTTATTTTTTTACACTCTTGAGAATATATTTAATTAATAGACTGATCATAACTGTTTTTGCATTTTATAATACTACTGTAAGATTGACGTATGATACAGCTGTAAGATATAGGTGACTAAACAATACAGCTTCCTGGAATGCAAATTGATCAATCCTTATAGTAGTATTTATTTGATTTATATCCATTCTTGCATATCTTTTCTTTAACTTTCCTCCTTATTTCTACAAGTAATACTAAGCTCAGTTTCTCTTCCATTTAAAATTTAAACAGACCAAGACTTTCCCTAATAATTACAGGTTTTATTATAATAAATACAGGCTAAAATCAACATCATGATTGATGATCTGAGGAATTGTTCAATTATTAGTGATCTTTAAATCAGTTCCCAAATGGAATAATTTTAAATACTGAATTAATTAAACATTTTCTCTGAATGACTTCTACCCAATATGTTCTTTCTCCTCCAAGGGGACAGTTGTGCCAGTCAAAAGTCAGCTGAAGAAAGCTCTGAAGTGGTACAAAATAATAATGTTCTCTTCTAATCATGTAGAAGATGATAGATTGGGGTAGCTGGCATTGCAGTTGCAGAAATATATTTCTTTAAAAAGCTATCCTACACTTTTCCAGTAGCAGTACTGAAAGGAAATTAATAAGCTAGCTGCCTACATTTTTATGAAATGAACTTTAATAATTGAATGATATATCATTTTCACAACTGTCCTTGAAAGTTCCTCAAGGATGCAGTCCAGTGTGTGTTTGCTCAAAAGGGACACTGAATAGAGCAAAGATCCAAGCAGCGTGCACCAGTGAACAAGGAATGTAGGATGTTTTGTCCCAAACATCTAGAAGGTATCAGGTACTAATCATTAGAAACACTACAATTTCAAAAGAATATGATTTTCAATACTGAAGCATATGATTATGGAGGCTGTATTATAATGGTATCTCAAAGCACTGATATCTACCATCCAAATATTAGGGAATTCCAAGAAAAAGAAGGCAACCATATAAGTATGATGGTTTCAAATCATTTTCAGTTCTGAAGTAAAAACCATATTGTTTGGATAGAGATAAAATAGGAACAAAATTATACGTTTTATATGCCTGTTCCAGACAATAATCTGGCATAAACATTTTGGGCCAATTCTCAAGGCCCATTTGATGTACATAAAGAATTTTGGTTCCTCCAACTGGTGTATACTCACAAGCAACATCAGGGTAGAAAAGTTTAACTTCCAAAAGGTAACAGACATGCAATAAATGTGTGCATACAAAGGTGGAAATATTTATAAAGCTAAAAATTACAATATTTGTCATTCACAATACCCCCTATTTATTTTATTTTAATTATTTATTTTAGCATTTTGCAGGACTTCTTGGCCCTAAGGAAAATGAAACTTAAAACTAATGACAATACCTTGAATAACACAAATTCAAATTCAGATTGAAAATAAAAGTGGAATATGTTTTTGTGAGTCAGAGCCCTTCCAGTGTATGATTTTGTAGAGTTTGTATTTGCAAAATCCAAAGCAGTGATTAATCATGCTATTTCCTTTTATTTATAGTGATTATTTTACAAGGAAATATGAAGAAGACAAAGAAAAAAGGGAACCTGCAAAAGAAAAAGAAAGTCAGGAAGCGATGGCACCTGCTTCTCCATTGGCCACCGTACCTCCTGGAAAAAAGAAACCAAACAAAACAGGTTAGAAAATGACATTAGTATACATGAAATGGTCTTGAACAATCATCTGGTTCTTCGTGATCTGCTGGACACTATTTTCTCTGGTTTGTTTTCTCAGTAACTTCTTATTTCGTTCTTGAAAAGTCCTGCTTGCATCATGAGTAATGGTAACTAGCTATCTTGTCTTCTGTAGGCCTCTTTTTTTTTATTCCCTTCATTTTTTTTTTAAAGCATCAGGGGCTTTCCATGATTCCTGCCTTTGTATTTTGTGTCCTCAATATTTAAGCTTTCGCTTCATTGTTAGTCTTCCCAGTCAATAGTGTGGTTTTACTGCATCTGGTACAATGATTTGTTCTTTCAGTGCAAGGTATTTTCAGTTGCATTCTCCTGCATCACAATTCAAAAATACCATTTTTCTTTGTTTAAACCTTCTGATGATCCAGCTCTCATACTGTATATATGTGCTTATGTGGGAAAATTATAGCCTTGACAATATTTACCGTTGCTGTCAATGTTATATATCTGTTCTTTTGTATTTTCTTTAGAGTTGTCATAGCTTTTCTACCGAACAGAAGATTTTTTTGTTTTATAATATATTTCATAATTAGTCAACATCCCTGTAAATTCCCTGCAAAAGCAGCAGTTTAGGATCCAGTAATTCAAAAACTGGCCTTTTTCTGTTTTGTGCCTTGTATATTTTGATATATTCTTAATTTACTGCAGACACTAGTGAATGCCATATCTGAAGATAAGGAAATAATGTTAGTAAATACAAATTTTAAAAAACTCTTTATAAATCTCTGAGGAAATCAATGAAGTGTCAGTGAAAAAGAAAAGATATTGAACATAACAGAAGTTGAATTTAGCATATTATGGAATATTTCATTGATTGTTAAGAATCTATGGAGAATATGTCCTATTCAGACTTGTTGTTTCATACTATGACAATTCATTTATAATTTTCATTAGATGAGCTTTTTGATCATAAAGAAGGTCAAATTTATGGTACGCCTCAAATTAATGTATCAAGTACATTTCAGTGTTCTTGAGCATGTTTATGTTCTTGCTTAAAGAAGCAGTTAAATGTTTGGATCAAAAGTCAGATTTTCCATAGCACCCACACCCATAACTTGTCAGATTTTCAAACGATGCAGGCTTTTCTTTAACATTTGAGGACATAAATGTCACAGTGGGAAATGATGGTTGCTATGTTCTGTGCTACAAAATTCAGCTATTGTTAAGGTACCTAAATGGGAGCTACATAATTTTCCAAATGTACCTTGGATTCTGATTTTTTAAACATAAATATTATTTTGAAAATCTGGATGAAGTTAAAAAAATGAACATGATGAAAAAGTTAGTAAAGAGAAAATAACAGAACATTTTTGTCTGAGAAATAAAACTTCAGCAAAGAGTTTGTAATATCTGCCATTGCATGTGAGAAAAGAGATTTTAAGCTGATATAAAATTAATGTTAGAAAGCTAGCTGGATAAATAGGAAAAAGTTTAAAATGCACTTAGAGTTATTTTTCTTCAAATTCCTATTTCTGGATCAGTGTCTGTGATTCCAGATGAATTGTAGATTAAGGAACCTGAAGATTTCTTTCTACATTTTTTGACTTCAGTGCAAAAACTACCATTTTATTTATTGTGGTCTTGTTAACATTAAGCAGAAACTGACTACATACCTTTTTTCCCTGTGTTTTTAGGCAAAAAAATGTCTGTGATAGAAAAGCCAATAGTCCCAGCAGAGCTCCCTGAACCTGTACTTATGGGCAGTTTGGCTATTGGATGTACATCACTTGCTATTGCAAAGAGTGCTGCAACTGTTTGTGACATACCTTTGTACTTATATATTATTTTGCTGAAACATGATCAGGTACTTGTCAGGATTTACCTTGTTGTGCAGATTCAGAATGCTCAGTTGAAATGGAAACAAGAGAGATGATTGCCATATACACAGAGCCAAGTCTCATGATATGTATAGTGAAACTACTTAATCAATTGTAGCACACTAGACAATATAGCGGATGTGATCAGCTCCAGTTTTCCTAAATGTTTTCAGTTTGATGCACGCTGCCTCTACATTTGTGGTCAGCTGAAACTTCTTACTTTTTAAAAAGTAAGCAATCAAGCAGATCGCTTACTTTATAAAAGTAAAACATGGTGGCCGATCAAGAAGATGATCCTGTCCCTGTAATGACTTTCTTTATATGAGGTATAATTAAATGGAATTTACGGCCACCAGTTTAGATGATTTCATGTAGTCTGGATAGCTGGTTGTTACCTACAGGCAATGATAGCAGTTGATCTTATCTAGGGTTCAGAATTAAACTGTTAGACATGGTTAATATAGTGAAAGTGCCAAAATTGTTGGCAAGTCAAAAAATAATCTGGGAAGATGGCTTGGCAAAACTAATTTTGTGAAGGAAAGGAAAGTTTTCCTAGCTTTCAGGTTCCCAGCATGAGCCTGAAAGCTAGGAAGAATAAATATTTGGTCCTAGTGACTGACTCAGATTGGAACCTGCAAAACCAGATTGTATTATTGCTGGGACAACTACATTCCTGTGTTCATCAAGAGCTGAGTTCAATTAAGGGAGAATTTTCCTTCATTTTGATATCTGTTATGTAGCAAAACTATAAAACAGCAATTACGATACCTGCTTGTGCGTTTCCTGAAAACATTTGGTTGGCTTCTGTATGACACAGAACACTAAGCCAGATGGGTCTGGAATGAGCAAGCTGAATTTTCTTATATTGTGTTATTATGGTATTTAAGCCTTATCATGACTGATATGTGTTAGAAGAGACAAGAGTAATACATATCATGTAGTTGTTCCTATCTCCCATTTCTTGGTTAGTGGCCAAAAGATTGAATTAATCATCAATTAATCCACTGGTCTTAGTTTGATTGAAGCACCAAACTATAGTTTGAATAAATCCATTACAAAACCTAAGCTATAAACTATAATTAACAAGTTCTTCTTTAACCACAGTTTAATTTAAAATCCAGGTTTGAACACCATATTTGACCTAACCATATTTTGTCTTAGTTTATTGTGCATGCCATCTCTAAATGTCAGTGGGATGAAAAGGAGTCATATTCTAATACAAGTATTAATCAGTGTTTGTTTATTCTTATTCCCTGACTCTCGTGTCAATACATAGGAATATTCCTACATATGAATGATATTGAATTAAGGCAAATCCTAATCCTAGATTTTATGCTGTCCATCTCTGGCATACAGGGAATGCCAGAGTGTAATAATGGATCTCTGTATACTGATTTAAATCATATTATTTTTCTGGTAGCTGAAATAGTCTTAATTTAACATTCTGGTCTAAAATTGGATATTTATGATCTTAATGAAATTAAGCTTTATCTTTCTAGCCAGTCATACAGTAGATACAAATTGTACATATACATTTGCAAATACAGTTAATTTTCCTTTGTGGTCCAAATAATGTACAAGGTAGTTATTGTAAAATATAATATATGATTAAAACCTTGTACATTATTTGCATCATTTATTTTTAGTACAACCAATAACAATGCTTCATTCTTCCCCATTTAGAAAATGCCAAAAGAACTGGTTGTACCTCTGCCAATGATAACAGTTTTAAATTGTGGGAAATCATCACCTGGAAAACTGAATTTAATGAAAGAAGTGATGCTGATCCCTCCTGCCTGGTTAACAGTTAAACAAGTACTGCATGCTGTTGTTCTAAGTTGAGAATGATAAATACAATGTTGAAAATCATTCAAGTACATTGTGTTCGCCTTTCAGGATGGAAATGCTGTTTATCTATATCACTGTTATTTATTAAAACTGTTGACTTGGAACTAAATTCAAAATCTGTGTATGTGCAAGAAATCTGAGAAAATAAAATTAAAAATACTGTTATGTTGATCAGACTATGCAAAATTTCTGTCCAGTAAATAAATATGCAGCATTTCATCTGCATGATACATTAGATATAGCTATAGATATAGCTATAGGCATAGGTATAGATAATTACAGTAGCCTATCATTTTTCTGGCGTTTATTTATTTGGGAATTTCCAGTGCCTCTTATAATGAAGGAAAGTAAGCAAAAACAACATTAGAAAGATTGAACAGAATTTGCTGTACAATAAAGTTTCACATTCCAAGATGATCAATGTTAACCTGGTACAGAGGAAGCATTAGTTTCATGAACAATTATTAAAAATGTCTGTAGTTGCAATGGTTCTAGAATGGATTTGAGAAATAGCTTTGACAGATAAATCTTGATCACCCCAATAACCTTTGAATAAGTTTAAAGAAAAGATATATGATGACACAGTCCTGCATTATGGCTGAAACCACAAGTAAAAGAAATGTGATAGTAGGCTATGCAGAAAGTGAGACTACTTAGATATGGTTACCAGTTTTTGATTGGATACACTATTAGTTACCAAATATATAATTTCTGCTAAAGGAAAACTTGATTAACATAATGTGTCAATCTATTATGCACCTTAGTATGTGTAAATGTAATTAACTCTATTGTCTTAGTAGAAGTTACATGCTGACACAATTGTTGATTAATTTTGTTCATCTCACAATGTTATATAATAATAAGCAAACCTTTAATAAATCTGAAATCTAATCATATTGAGAGATATAAAATTAAATTAGTCAGCATTAAAGTATAATTAAATCTGTATATTCCTGTACTAAACATGGGTAAGAATTAGTTAAAATGAATGGCAAACAAGAGGTTTTAATTTGTCAGTGAAAACAATGCAGTGTTTGTGTGAGACACACCACTTTGGGAAATGCATTTCACAAACAGAACTCCGTCCAGGGTGAGGATATTTTTGTAAAAAAAAGAGAGAAGCGCATTCTCTGATGATCTTAAAGCATGAGCTAGCTGATACAGGAAGATGGTCCTTCTTGACATTATTTGATATAGACTTGTTTATATTTCATTCAAGGCCAAAGCATAATCCATAGAAGAAGAATTCATTGTTTTTCAATAAAATGGGATTTAGCGATATCCTCTTAAAACAGAAATATTTCAGAATTTAGTTAGCTTCTAACAAATGCTACAGCAACCTGGATGCCTATTTTGAGAATCTAGTTTTACTTCTGTCCATTATCCTAGTGCCTTGTTCAACATCCCAACCCATATTTGCTCATTTATGCTTACTGATACTTTAATGAACCTAAATCTATAAGAAATTCCAGGCTGAGCCTGAGGAAGGACAAATGCACCATCAGTCACGAGTCCCTTCACTCCCACAAGAGATCTAAGTCCAGACCACCTTGAATGCCTTTCTTGTCTCCCGCTAATTTTCCTTGACTGTTAGTAGCTCAGATTTTTGTAGAGAGCTTAAGCTTGCAATAAATCTTTATACTCATTTGATCTGTCTGATTCTCCTGATTTCCATGCACTTGACAAAATCATAATGATGAAAAAAAGAGAAAATGTGTCTTGGAACATTACAGTGCAAATCCCAGCCTTTTGTACTTTTATCACAATGTCACAATGCACATCCATTTTTCCCCCTTACCACACAATGCTGTTTCCAGGATTAACCTTCCAAGTTCAAAGTTGAATTACTAATTATATAAACCTGTGGCTTCTCCACAACTGCAGTCTGGAGCTAAGAATAAATCTCTTATTAAAGAGCATACTTGTGATTTTATGAAAAATCAATCATTTTTAAAGTTGAATTTCCAATGGAAAAAAGCATGTGATTGAGGGAATGTTTTATTATTATGCAGGCCATAACAAGATGTATGGATATTCAGAAACAGATGTTGAAATTAATAGAAAAAATGAATAAAGAGGTAAGTCAACAATAATAAAATCTATTTAGGACATTCAAGAATGAATGCTATTACTTTAATAAATAAATCACAAATGCACACACCCTGTAATGGAATTTGCCTCTGGAGAAGGAGTGTGTGTGTGGGGGGGAGTCCTGGCAGGAGCACCATGGTTTCCCAAGGAGGAGGCAGTACATTTCAAAAAGAATCCCAAATTAAGAGATTGCACAGTCCTAAATTGGAAGGGGGAGAGATTCAGGGTGATATATCTCACCTTGTTATATCTGTTAAGTTAGAAGATTATATCTTTAGTCTGGCAAAATTCTGTCTACTAGTTGTAAGCAAATAGAAAATTGGACTCGATTGGATTTCACAGTGTCATATTTGGGCTTAGGTCTAACATGCCCATATTCATAGAAAGGAAAGAAATATCAGGAGGATCACAAACCTCATAGTCTGTAAAACAAAAATAATTGTAGAGAGAGGGGGCAAAAACAATCCAACAATGAGCTAGTGTTTGGGTGAGGAAACAGAAATTCACCTAAGAAATGGGATGGAATGAAGACACATGGCTGGTTGCACAAGAACCTTCTTTGCATTTTATTACAAGTTGCTATTTTAAATTAATAGATGTTCATTATTTATAATGCCGAGTCAGATAGTTGTTGGCAAGGTACAGTTGAATAATGCATTTCTATTTCAGGCTCAGTATAGGGTTGTATCACGTACAGTATATATTCGTTTAACCTACATATTTTACCATGATGACTCTCGTGCTACAATGGTTGACAATTTGTTACATTTTTCTGCATACTATGCTTTCCTAAACACTTTGTTCTTGAAAAATCCTTTGCAACAGTCTGGTTCTGCAATAGATGACAAAAAAGCTGCTTCACGAGATGCAGGGAAAAAGACGCTGGTAAGGAGAAAAATAAAGTCCTAAGGTTAAGCATGATGAAAGATTAAGATTAGAATCATATGGGAAAAAGCTTACTAGCCCTCCCTGACATATTATAATATTCAACTTATTTGCTCTGAGACTGCATCCTTGCAAACGATACGAACAAACATAGTAACTGTCTTCATGTCCATCTGGTCATAGAAATTGGAAATAATAACTAGGAAGTTACCTGATTGGATTCTTGTAGGTAATGATAAATTATATAATATTACCATGATTTGACCTATGAAATGACCATACAGAGAAAGAGCCTTAAAGGAGTTTAGAATATCATCCATATAGTTTTGATAGAACAGTTGAAGAATGGCAGGCATTCAGAAGTTAGCAGACTATTTTTTGTAAGTTAATTATTATTATTTATATATTATTTATTCACAGCTTCCTGTTCCTAAAAAAATATCCCATTTAGGTTGTCTAGTAATGGGATACGAAAGTCTAGAACAACCACTAACTTTGATCCAATCAGCATGCACACAACTTTCCTTGGAATTAGGAACAGATATATACTTGGGGATAAATTGTGCTGCTCATGAACTAATGGATTATGTAAGTTTTATTTTCAATATTTTCAATAATTTATCCTTAGCTTTTCTTCTTTTGGGGGAATGTGTTATGATAGTGGATTGATGGCATGATAATGGGACAAATGTGTAAAACATATTGTTCATCTAAAATACTAGAGACTTTTGTAAAAGCTCAGTGTATATAATTCCACAATTAGGTTTGACCTTAACTTTTTTTTTTTTAAACAACAGATAGCTTCATATTTAATATTTTGTTAATATATTACACTCTAGAATAAAGGAAAATATGAAGTAATTTTTGGAACACCCAAATCTGCTGATGAAATGGTGGATATGTATCTAGATCTGGTTAAGAAATTCCCTTCTATTTTAACTTTAATAGATCCTTTGAGAAAAGAGGTAAGTTCCTTTTACTTATACACAGATATATCTAAATTTGCATTACTTTTTTAAAACAGCATCTAAAAATGAAACAAACATGTAGATGATGTTGATGATTTAGGAATCATGCATTCTAAAGAAAAGAATAAGACATAGATGAAGGAAATTACACTGAGCTTCTTTCTCCAACAGTGTTATTGTGGTCCAGTAACACTGGACTAGTCTTGTTTAAATCTAATTGAAATGGATTTTAGAGGGTTGTAATTAATTTCCATTGATTTAAAAATAATTTAAATGACTCATTTATCTAGTTGAGTATTTAGTTTAATGTATATAAGCTCCTCTTACATTGTTCGGTTTGATACCTGCTCTTCTTTATGAGATTTGAGGGAAACAACAGTAGTTTCATTCTAAATAACTGTTTACTAATGTATGTAAACTGGATTTAAAACATCATTTTCTAATCATTTACGCATAGAATTACAGTTATTAAAGAGCCTTTTTGAATCTTGTTTAGCTGGTATTTTAGGAGGCATAAGCCATAAGATATGTAAGTATTGCTATGCTCATATCTCACATTGACTATGGTAATAATATTGTAAGACCTAAGAATGTTACCCATAACTAGGATTTTTTATATCTCCTTATTTTATAATGTGAAATATTTATTAATTTGATTTTTATCTCATTTTATTACTTTATTACTTATTAATATCATTAATATCAAGGTATTATTATTTTATAAGTAACTCATTACGTACGTAATACTTCCTCTTCCTGTTTTCCCCATAATAGCCCTGTAAGATGGGTTGGGCTTAGAGAGATTGATTGGCACAATGTCTCCCAGCAGGCTTTCATACCTAGGGTGAAACTCCTGGTTTCTAGGTCACCACCTTAACTAACTTTGCTTCTGATCCGTGCCAGAATGTTTAGTTGTTAGTTAAACTTCCCTAACAGAATTATCTCTGATTCCTTCTTAATATAAACTGCTAAAATCTAGACAAAACTAAGAGGTCTTATTACTGTTTGGGGGGGGGGGCGAATGAAATTGTAGAGTAGCTGTAATAGTATGTGGAAAGACCTTGGAAGATGGGGCAAAGAGGATGCTGCCAAGTGAATGGTCAAAAAAGGGAGAACGTAGTCCATAGCTGCTTAGTGGGGCTGAGCAAGAGGCTGGATATCAGCCCTTCTGTTAAGGCTTCTAGATAAATTGAAGGGTTTTATTATGCAGCTTCATTCACCCTAGTACTGAATTTACTGATGTTAATGTTAAAAGTGTCTCATTTTTTAGAAAAAGAATTCTGGCAGTACTTTGCCTTTTTGTTTATAGCTAATGCTTGAAACTAATTCCTTATGTGTCCAATCACACTTGGCCAATAAAGAATATTCTATTCTGTTCCGTTCCATTCCATTCTATTCTATTCTATTCTATTCTATTCTATTCTATTCTATTCTATTCTATTCTATTCTATTCTATTCTATTCTATTCTATTCTATTCTATTCTATTCTATTCTATTCTATTCATTATTTGCTATCTTTACAGGACCACCAACAATGGATCCATCTGTGCAATGTTTTGGGTTCTAAATGTTATTTAATTGCAGAAGACTCATGCAGGAATTTGACTAAACTTCTGGGTTCTAAAAAAAGCAATATGCCAAAATGCAGTGGTCTTGTCATAAAACATATCAATGAAGCTAAAATTTTGGACCTTGTACAAATGACCCAGCGATTAGATGGTGAGGAAAGAACTGTATATCAAAATTCAAGAGTAGCTTTTTATATTTAGTAAAATATTTAATAATTAAAAATCTTATTCATCAAAATTTGATTTCATTATGGATTGACAATATAATTGGGGGCTCATTTTAAAATATGTAAGTTGAATGTTTAGATATAATTCAGCTTTAAACGGTATAGACAATTTCATGTATCTCTTGTAGTATTGGTTTGTGTCACATATTTCCCATCATTCTTTATGGACCTCAAAATGTAACAAAGATTTAAAAATGTTAACATTCAGATTTTTATTTATATCAGCTAGAATTGTTCATTTAAAGAAAACAAAAAACCTGTATTCAACAGGAAAAGATTCACTACTTTTATTTTGAATATACTTCTGAAGTGATTATCTCTACTGTAACAGTTATGGGGAGTGTTAAAAGCAAGTAATATTTTAGCTTTGCTAGAGTTTGCCCACAATCCAATGCAGAATAATTAAATTTAAATAGATGTAAATGTTCAACACTGCTTGGGCTGTGGGCAAATGATTTTGTACACTATAAATAAGTCATAATAAAACAAAACTAGATTGCAATAGGATAAAAAAATGTTTGCTAAATAAGCAAATAATTGTGCATTTCCAGAAGGACAGCTGTGTTAGTTTGCTGCAGCAAAATTATGATAAATTTAGTGTCTTTAAGGAATTATCTGTTTAATGAAACTGAAACTTTTCTATTTTATTAGTCCACAAAATTTAAATTTATAATAAATTACTAACTCTGGAAGATGCCATAAGACTTTCCAATAATTTTACAATTAAGACAGAGATGTTTTGCAAGCTATAGATGTTTTATGAAATTAAAAAGGCCTTGCATTCAATACAGGTTGGAGGCACCTTTCCATCTTAGGAAGTCCAGATGGAGAATCTTCTGATGATAGCCTTGCAGACCTGGTATGTATAAAAAACTCCTCAATTGCCCAAAGCTTTTTATCTTCATCTGCTTCCTAGGAGAAATCTTTATCTAGTGAAGAGACATATAACCTTTGAAGAAATTGGCTTTTTCAAGAAAGTTGCCTTTTAAAGAGAGGTAATCTTTGAACATTCAAGGGCAAAACAACAAATAGTAGGCAAGAGAAGTACACTGCAAATATATAGTGTCTCTTGCTGATATTTTTAAGGAAAAGTTGAGTAAATTATTCAAACATAGGGCAGTAACAGTATTTTCTTGTCTTAATGGATTCCAGTTGATTTCTTTGTATTAAAGTATAATTACACAGAGGATGTCACTTGAAATGATGACTTACTTAAATTAATGTGTCAATTTTCTTTCACCAGTCCTTCATTTATTCTCTTCTGCCTCCTGCAATCTCCCAGATCCCTCCTACTCCCCTTCCTTTCAACAATGTAGTCATCTTGGATACCTTTACATCTGCTTCAGCTTCCTATCTCTTCTTCTGACTTACTACACCAATGCTGACTACTCTGTTAGAAATATCTGAACTATTTTCTTCCCAAATTGGGCAGCCTAGTAATATCCAGACTGTTAAATTACAATGGTGCTTTTTTTCTTCCTTTGTTCTGTCTCCTCCTGATAGATAGTTGATAACTTCTGCTTATATGTAGGAAACAGGTAAATTATCTGTTAGAAGCCAGGTTTTATTTCATTTTTATTTTTTTATTTTCCTCCCTCTGCATTTTATTTTATTTTAAGATTTTTATTGATTTTTTTCCATACATTCAATAGTATTTATTCAACAAATGTGCTGAGTTTACATTCGCTAGTACATATTTAGTTCCTAATCTTTTATTCTTTCCTCTAGCCATCGATAAAATAAGTCCCAAGTTTGATAATATTTCATTTCTTCTTTTTCTTTCAGCCTCAGAGTCAGTCTATCCCTCTCCGCACATTCTAATATTTTTTTAATTATTTCTTCATCTGATGGTATTTCTTCATTTTTCCAATACTGCGCAAATATAATTCTTGCCGCTGTTGTAACATGCAAAGTCAAATATATGCTTTGTTTATCAGTTTTTTCTGGCATTATACCTAATAAAAAAAGTTCAGGTTTAAAATCTACGTATTCTCCTAACATCTTTTCTAACCAAGCATGTATCTTTTTCCAATAATTCTTTGCTTTGGCACATGTCCACCAAACATGATAATAAGTGCCTGCCTTATATTTGTATTTCCAACATCTATCTGACATGTTTTTAAACATTTTTTGCTAGTCTTGCTGGTGGCAAGTGCCATCTATAAAACATTTTATATAAATTTTCTTTATAAGAGGTTGACATTGTCAGTTTATAATTTCTTTCCCACAAATTTTACCATTTTTCTAATTCTATATTGTATCCAAAAGATTTTGCCTATCTTATCATTGTTTAACTTGTTCGCTTTCCATTTTCAAAGTTAATAGAAAATTATAAATGTTCTTAATTAGTTTCTCATCAGAAGTTAATAATATCTTATCAAACAAAGTTTGTTCCTTGTAAAATCCATGCAATTTAACATCTTTATCATATCTAACGTGCATTTGTAAATGTGCCCACCATGATAAATTGATACCCTGGCAATACATCGTTAAAGTCTATCAACATTTCTTCTGGCACGCCCTCAGCAGAATCAGTGATTGTGGGTAACTCTGTTTGTGGATCACTTCTCTGTTTTCTCAAGGTTGATTCAGCTGCTCCTGCTTCAAACATATCTGTATGAGGTCTGTTGCCACTTGGATTTAAAGCAATAGTTCCCTTATGGAGAGACTGAACCAGGAGTGGGCGCAGGTTCCCTGAGCGGAAGACACGTATTGGAAATTTTGAAAAACTGCTTAGGAAGTTCTTCATTCTAAAAAGCATTGAGGGAATTATGGACTGCTTGAAGGATAACAAAATTCGCATACATTGCCTTCTTGCTGGCAACCACTCTGCATGTAATAAATCAATCTGCGTATACTCGCAGCGGAGCAGCTGGCTCAGAGACTGCTTAACAGCTTTTCTATCACTCCAACATCCTATATTCCTTCTGTTGTCGTAGATTTGCAAGGTAACCTGGTTGTTCCCCATTCTTGGTAATCCTGGCTTGTAGAGTTGTTAAAATGTAGGTAAAACAATGGTAGCCTCTCCAGTACGTATCCTTGATAAAAAGTCTTTGACTATTATAAAAAGTCAAAGAAGGGTTAAAACAGATTTAAAAATAGGTTAAAAATGGGTTAAAAATAGGTTAAAAATGGGTTAAAAGTAGGTTAAAATGCAGTATTAAAAAGGGCTAAAAAGTTAAAATTAAAATAAAATAAAATAAAGCTTTTACTTTTGGAGGAGCTCTTTACAGCCTTTGCTGCCTGTCCACCATCTTGACTCCTCCAATTGATACCCTGATTTTCCATTTCTTGTTTAGATTGTAAATTCCCTTCAGAGTTTAGAATATCTCTGTATGTCCGGATTTTTTCAAAATCAACTAAATTTGGGTGTACAAATGCTTCCATTGTTGAAAGCCACCCTGGAATTTTCAGATATATTTTACATTTTATTTTTTCCCATGTTGTTAATAATGCATTTCTTATATTGTGATTTTGAAAGTACTTATGAATTTTATTTTCCCCATACCATAAGAAAGCATGCCATCCCAATTGTAAATCATGCCTCTCCAAATATAACAACCTTTTGTTTCTAAGAATTATCCATTCTTTTACCCATGTGAATACAGATGCTTGATAATATAAAACCCACTCTGGTAAACCAAAACCTCCATTTTCCTTGGCATCTTTTAACATTTTCATCTTAATTCTAGCTTTCTTTCCTTGCCAAAATATTTTTCGAATGAATTCAAGCTATGCAAGGAAATATAAACTACCCAGAGAAGTTCATGTAAGATTCATAAAGAAAACTACAAGAGATGAAATACTGAGAAAAGTTAAAGATGAGCCATTACAATACATTAAAGCAGATCCCCAAGAGAGTAAGAGACACCCGAAGACAATATCACTTCTTAACTACAAAGCTAATTACAAAAGGTATAAACTTCAGATGGTTAATGCCAGAAGGGAACTGGAATAATACAAGATACTGACTGGACTCAGTTTGGAAGGCACAAGACTTTGATGAAAGAAATCAAGCATTTTTAAATGAAGGAGTACAATATCAACAAGAGGATAGAAAAGATCAGAAACAAACAGAAGAAGCAACTGAGGAAGCAACTAAACAAACAGAAGAACAGAAAGAGAAACTTGATCAAGAGAGTGAGGGAATAGCCAGAGAACAGAGGACTATGAGATCGACAAGACCTTAATATAAGTAATTGAAATGGAGAAAGAAAATGGAATTTTTTCAATGAATATAAATGGACTGAATTCCCCTTCAAAAAGAAATAATTTTTTTAGAAAACTACAGAAATTAAACATAGATATAATTTGTTTGCAAGAGACACATATTAAAAGACAATATTACAAACTGTTGGAATACCCAAAAATTGAGAAACTTTACCATGCATCAGCACAGCAGAAAAAAAGAGGTGTAGCCGTATATATTAAAGAGACAATAGACTCTAAAATGATTTATTCAGATGAAGGAAGAATTGTGATGGTAGAAATATTTCTACATCAAAAACAAACATTGTTGGTAGCAATATATGCACCAAATAATAAACAGGAAGAATTTTATCAAAATCTCCATAGAAAAATAACAGAAATGGAGTATCAAAATATTTGCCTAGTAGGAGATTTTAACACAATAGTAGACGGGACATTAGACAATAAAAGTAGCAAAACAGGAAAAAGTGGAAGAAAAAGATTACCTAAGACTTTTTTTAATATGATAGAGGAAATTGTGGTACAAGATGTCTGGAGGGAAATTAATCCAGGAAAATTACAATATACATTTTATTCAAATAGTCACAAATCCTGGTCCAGAATTGACATGATTTGGATGACATCTGAATTGAGGACAAGTATGCAGGAGATTGAGATAGAACCAGGTACATGGACAGACCATAACCCCTTAAAAATGACATGGAGAGGAATACCAAAAAAAATTAAGATGGACTTTGAATCAATCTATATTAAAAGAAAAAGAATTTATAGAATTAGCAACAAAAGAAATGGAGTTTTTCTTTAAAGAAAACAAAAAAGAAGATACAACATTACAAAATGTATGGGATACAGCCAAAGCATATTTTAGAGGTATAGCTATAACATACATGGCGAAAAAAAATAAACAGAAAAGACAACAATACATATTAAGGGAAGAATTTGGAAAATTAGAATCAGAACTGCAAATGAATCCGCAAAAGAAGATTCTAAAAAGAGAAATGGAAACAATAAAACATAAATTAAATTTGTTGGATTCAGAAAAATTGGCACAACAATAAAAAGAGCAAAACAAAACATTTTTGAAAATGCAAACAAACCAGGAAGATGGTTAGCTTACAAACTTAAAAAACAGAAAGAGAAGAAACTGATAAATAATTTAGTAGATGAAAAAGGTTGTCTACAATTTAAGAACGAAGAAATAAAAAAGATAATTAAAGAATACTATAAGAAACTGTATGATATAGAAGAAATTCCAAGGGAGAAAATGATTCAATATCTGGAAGAAAATAATCTTCCAAAAATTTCAGAAACTTTTAAAACTATGCTAGAGGAAAAAATAACAATGATGGAAATAACAGAGGCTATAAAAAGACAAAAAAATGAGAAAACACTGGGGCCAGATGGACTACTGGGGAGCTATATAAATCTTTACAAGATATATTAAGTGAACCGTTGAAGGACGTGTGCAATGAACTTTTGTTGGAAGCTAAACTCCCAAATACATGGACAGAAACAAATATTACCTTAATACCAAAAGAAGATTCAGACTTGACAAAGATAAAAAATTAAAGACCGATATCATTATTAAATGTGGATTATAAAAATTTTACTTCAATAATAGCAAAGAGACTGAAAAGATTTTTAACTGAATTTATACAATCAGACCAAAATGGTTTTTTACCAGACAAATTAAAAATAATTTAAGAGTGATAATGGATATATTGGAATATTATGAATTACATCCAGGGAAACAATTGGCACTAATATTTTTAGATGCCCCAAAGGCATTTGATAATGTTTCCTGGCAATTTATGATTCAGCAATTAAAAATAATGGACTTTGGACAAAACTTTATAAATATGATTAAAACAATATACAATAAACAAACAGTGAAAGTGATTGTGAATGGAGATTATACAAAAAATTTTAAGATAAGAAAAGATACAAGGCAAGGATGTCCATTATCTCCATTGTTATTTATTTTAACCTTGGAAGTTCTAAACAGAAATATTAGACAAGATACGGAAATTAAAGGACTAGAAATAAAAGGTGAAACATACAAATTACAAGCATTTCCAGATGATTTGGTATTTATTTTAGAAGAACCCTTGGAGATGATTCCTAAACTACTGGGAAAGAGAACAGTATGGAGAAATAGCAGGACTGAAATTAAACAGAGAAAAAACTAAAGTAATAGTTAAAAATCTTTCAGATAAACAAAAAAAAAACAAATGTCAGAAAAAATAGAACTACAAATAGTTAAAAAGGTTAAATACCTGGGAATATACTTAACAGCAAGATGTTCAACGATAAAAGAAGATAATTATACAAAATTATTGAATCAATAAGAGTGGATTTGGAAAAATGGAAAAGCTTGCAATTGTCAATATTAGGAAGAATTGCTACAGTCAAAATGAATATATTACCGAAAATTTTATTTCTATTTCAAACAATACCTATAAAACTTGAGAAAAAATTCTTTGAAGATTTAAATTCATTAATTTTGAAATTTACTTAGCAGGTTTTATTTCATTATACTTATCAGATTTACTCTAATGTTGCAATTTAAAAGTTATATGAGTTTGATGATTAAACTGCAGTCACAATTCAACTGAGATTTTTGCTGCTTTAAGAAACCAATATGCAAATCTTGTATTAATATCTATTTTAAAAAATCCTTTAATATAATTAAACTGTGAAAGGAAAAACACAAGAATGAAATACACACACATACATACAGTAGAGAGAGAAAGAGAAGGTAATAGATAAAAATATATGAAAGACATATTTTTAAACAAAACATTGATTACATAGAATAATATTGGTACTTGCAGTTACAAATTCAGCTCTTTAATTATGAGCTTTCATGTAGGGTTGAAATATACATGACCATAATTAAAGCCTCTATTTACTCATCAAGTTGGCTTAGTATTAATAAACTACCAAAGTTTTCAGCTATGGGGTTTTTAAAGGAATTTATTTGTCTTAGGCTGTTGGACTGGGAACCAAATTCATCAAACTGGGAGGTCTTTCCCGTGGAGAGAGGATAGTCAAGTACAATCGACTTCTTGCAATAGAGGAAGAATTAAACAAGAATGGGAGGCTTTGTAAGAACCTCTTTCTTACTTTGTTTTCAGTGTTTAATGAATAAGAACCCAAAGATTGGAGAAAGTGACTGAAATCACTCTGTAGGAGGAAAAGGGAATCAAAAGACTGTAAATAAGCAGTTGCAGAAAACAGGATGACATTTGCCATGAAGTATATTGTCCTGATGACGAGTTATCTATTTATCTGAATGTTCAAGTAAAATTTCTTGGAGGGAATGGGCCACAACAGTTCTTTCTTCGACATATTTAATTGGTTGAAATCATCACCAAGGGAGAGTGTTTTCTGAACATTCTTACGTAGATGAATATTCACATGTTGTGGAGGAAGCTTTAAAATGCAATTCATTGTTTTCCATATAAAGATTCACAGACAATATTATATATAAATTGCATGTATTATGAGGGGTGACACTAGGGAGATAGTAAAAATGGGGATGTGACATAAGCTGCATACAAGAGGTTCAGCCCCTGCAAAATTCAATTAAAACTATTAGTTTGAATTGTTTTAAAAGACATGCTGCTTCTTTGAAGCCTGTTTTTAATTGATCCACAACAATGGGCTAATGACAAAAATAAAACCAGAACATAGAAAACTGGCTCAAGCCAGACCTGGTAATTTGTCCATAAAAAACAAACTACTAACTGGCTGTGGTTTGTAGGGCAGCATTCTCCAATCTGGTGTTGTTTAGATGCATTTGGATAACACATTTCAGTGTGACCAATAACAAGCTAAGTAAGGGTTCTGGGAGCAGCAGTCTCAATGCATTTGCTGTTGAAAAATCATCTCTACAATCTCAGAGAAAAAGCTCCCAAAACCCTCATTTAGCCTGTTATTGGTCACACTAAAATGTGTCCTCCCCGAATGCATCTAGAGAACACCAGATTGGAGAATGCTGCCCTACAAAGCACAACCAGTTAGCAGGTTGTTTTTCACAAATTGCCAGGTCTGGCTTGAGCCAATTCCCTCCATTCTCCCTTTATTTTTGTCATTAATCCATTGTTCTGGATCAATTAAAAACAGGGTTTAAAGAAACAGCATGTATTTTTATAATTTTATTTAAAATGTTTGGATTTTTTTTCGTCAAATAGTTTTGCTACTTTTCCATAAAACGTCATTGGAATGATCAGTGCTTGTTTGCACTGTACAAGCCTCTGGGTGCAATTGTTTCCTTTGCTTACTTTTTATACATGGCAATATCTACAAAGGATAGGGCAGAACTCTTGTAACTTGCAGATACGAGCAGATAAGCAGACATTTCATTAAACTGTTTCCAAAATTAGAACATGTTTGTGTTTCCCATGTGTTAATATTAGACTGGAGCCCCATGCACATTTGTACTGTACTCAATATTCATATTTTCCTCTTGTAAAAAATGAGCTGAAATTTACATTCCTTGATGAATGGAACAGGAATAGATGCAGATATACAGTCCGTAAATCTTCCATTTACTATTGCAGTCTAGCATAGTGATGGGCAGGAACAACAAAAACTTCTGTAATGGGGCATATACCTGATCAGAAGTAAAGGAAAAATGGTTGATATTTAAAGTTACGCAAAAACACCTTTTCCCTTAAAATGTGAACATGAATTTGAAACACTCGGTGCTCTTTTCACTATATTTGTTATTTGGCTTTGCAGGTGAAAGAGATGAGTATGAATTCATTGACCTTACTGAAGAGGAAGAAGAAGAAGAGGTAGAAGAAGAAGAGGAAGAAGAAGAAAAAATTGATTATACTGATTCTCCTTCAGGGAGTATACAAGCTGTAGTCTAGAAATTAATGTTTCAGATTTGACATTGGTTAATTCAAGCTGACCCTGAAATTCTTTCGGGAATGCATTGCATCTTTCCCAAGATAGCAACTGTGATAAAAATGTAAATTTATTTCTCTTATTGTCATTAAAAGTTATTTTATTTTTGGTTTTATTTTGTCAATGAGTGAATATTTCCTTCTTTCAGTTCTATTTGTTCCTATGCTCAGTTCTGCACAGATAAGAGTGTCTTCTGGTAAAATTTCTTTCAATGGGAGAAACTAACAATATATATTATAGAACTGATTATAAAATCAATGATTCATTAAATTCCACTAATGTATTTGTTTGAACAGTAACCAGTCTTGATGTGGGGTTTATCATAAAATTCCTTATTCCAAATGTATATCATCCTAATAATTGACAATTTTAAAAGACCCAAAACATCTTTGTTTTGGTGTTATTTCAATTAAAAAGTAACCATCTGAAATATAAATTGAAACTATTTTTATTAGAATATTAAAATTATATGAACAATTAAGATCAGGAATGTTTCTGGGCCAGTACTATCACTACCAACTAGAGGTTTGCAGAATTAGTATAGATTCCTAGTGCAGTATAATGTAATTTATGGTGATTCACCAGTTTTTCTGAATGTCTTGTAAATTTTTATGTAAAGAATGAAAACAACCGCAACACAATACTCCAGAAACAACAAATCACAATATTTAACTAGGACATTTTTAATAAGCAGCATCAAAAGAATAATATATTTCATACTAATGGTTTGAGAAGAAATGTGCCTTTTTAAAATGTTTGTATTTTCAATAATTCCAAAAATATACAAATTATCATATTAAATTCAATATAATTAAACTAATATAAATGCAAAGTCAGGAAAAAAAACATTTTTCCACATTTACAAATTATTAATTCACCATTCAAATTATGAGTAGAATTCTTTATTGGTCAAGTGTGATTAGACACACAAGGAATTTGTCTCCAGTGCATAAGCTCTCAATGTACAAATATAAATCATAGATCATAAATCATAGTTATAATCATTAATCATATGATACATCCTGAAGAATGCATTCAGGAAGAAAGCCATCTGATTTTCATGGAATTTAACTCCAAATGGAAGTCTATACAAAACTTTATGGTTTCTTTTTTAAGTCAAACATTAAACACATATATATCAAGTCAAATTAATAAATTAGATTCAACCTTAGTCCTCACTACTAATCACTGTTTCTTAAGAAACAGTTAAGAAAGTTCTTAACAGTGCACTCAAACCCATATTAAATTGCAAACTACTGAGGTTTCATCACAATTGTCCATTACATTGGAAATGTATAGTTTTAGAAATGTAAATAAACTGTAAAATTGCATTCAAGGTAGCCTGTTGCATATTTATCAATGTTTGTATTAGAAAAATGAATGATGACCAAATATAGTAAGTCAGCTATTTTGTCTATTTCCTGAATTCACTGCGTTCCATAGGGTGACATATTCAATGCATCTGCTGAGCTAGAAGAACCCACTGACTACTCTCAGGGATCTTACTAATGGCCAGGTAAACATCATTTGGCCAATGCATATTCCACACCCTCCATACCATGCCCTGAAATAGTACCGTAGGTAGAAATTCCTGTGGAGATGTATTACTGATATATTTTAATATTATATTGTAGAAACAGAGCAAGGCACATATACATACATACATATGCACATACAGACATACAACACATATAGATAACTACACAGGATGTGACAATATGAATTCAATCCCAGGCAAGAGTACTCCGAATTTGGCCAAGTACAAGGATTCAAATCAAACATCACTGTCTAAGTCAACCATTTCAAATAGCATCTCTTATACTGCTGGGAAGTAGTTGACAAAATCAACAAGACATAACTGGCACTCTGTTTAGTTAAAAACAGTAACCACAAACACATAAGGAATAAATGCCATGTAATCTTAAGTTATGTCAAAATTGACAAAAATGTCAAATTTATTTTCTGATTACTGAAGACCATAAAAACTGCATGTAGCATTCATATAAAAATCTCGTGGATTTTAGCCTCAGTTCAATACCAACCAAAAAGTACTAACTAATGAATAGAGTCCGTTATTAAATATGTATTTATAGCATTTTTTCCCCTGCAATTAGATATAAGCTTTAGAGCAGGGGTACCCAACCACGGCAGCTTTAAGACTTGTGGACTTTAAATCCCAGAGTTCTTCAACCAGCATGAGAGCTGAAGTCCACAGGTCTTAAAATTGCCAAGGTTGGACATTCCTGCTCTAGACTATATAAAAGGCAGGAAAACAAATATGCAAGAAACTATATATATTCCCTTCCTCATGCTTGCCTTCCTAGCTGAGCAATCAGAGTCACTCTTTTTCTAATAAGAGAAATATTTCAGCTACTATGAAATGCCTTATAAATTGCATAGTTCTATGATTCCCACTGCTTTTCTTAGAAGAGGCCTTGTCTGGTGAAAGTTAAGGATTGAATAACTCAAAAACTAAGTCTAAATTCTGAAGAGAAGTTTATTACAGAAGATGACTATCTTGCGTATAAAAAGCTCTAAAGGTTTCCCAGTTTGATTAAGTGCCTCATCTAATCCCATTTATTCTTTCCCAGTGGGCTAATATAAAGCCTAGTTCATAGTTATAAAATTATGATTCAGGATCTCATGCTGTTCTTCAACCCCCACATTTCGTTGCTTTCTGTATCACATCCTGATGTTTCCTATAGAAGATTCATATTTTGTTTTGTGCTCACATAATCTATTTTAGAGATATGCTTCAATTTCATTCTGCCTATAATATATAGCCTGAAATCCTACACCAGATTATTTAGAATTAGGATTTATTGAAGTCCGTACCTATTTCTGTAAACCAATTAACAAGATATGTTAACTAAAAGGTGCCATAATGTAAGAATTTACAATGTATTCAGGTAGAAAGTAGGCACTTTTTAGACATGGCATTTTCTTCTGTCTTTCATACAAGATGTCTCTTTTATTGGGCTCCCTGTTACAACATATTTATATATAAAGATCACCGAACAATGTTTCTTCTTCAAAGTACTGTTCTTCCTAAATGCCTAGATACATTTATTAAAATGCTTGCAATAATTCTGTGGCCTCTGGAACAGTTCTTCCCTCTTATTTTTTGTATGGCTTAGAAATCCAACAATTGGCATGCCCCCCCCCCCAGAAAAGACTTCATGTGGGGATATATAGGAAGAGTTTAGATACAAAAGCTATAAGAGCCAGTTTGATCTAGTGCTTAAGGTACCAGGCTAGAAATAAAAAAAAATCTGCAAGTTCTAGTCCCTACTTAGGCATGAAAAACTGGCTGGGTCATCTTGGATCAGTCATTCTCTCCCAGCCCAGCGCAACTAATGGGGTTTGCTTTAAGTTACTTACAAAGTAATAAAGGTGGAATCATAAGATCTAATAAAAAATCTAAGCTCTCTGCCCCAAACTGGCCAAAAAAATAGGATTGTTTTAGAACTGATTACTCATATCCTATTGCTTGCAGAGGAAAAAGATAATAATAATCACACACCAAATTTAACAACTGTTGATAATAAAGACAAAATAAACTGGATAGTGGATGTGGCAGTACTTGGAGACAGTAGAATAGAAGAGTAAGAACTGGAGAAGATAACAAAATAAAAATACCTGAAAATAGAACATCTGCAGCAAAAAAAGCAAAGGTAGTACCAATTGGGTGCAATCTCAAAACAAATGGAACATCATTTGAACACCACTGGCATTGACAAAATCACCATCGGTCAAAAGGCAGCTTTACTCAGAATAGCTTACATCCTACAACAATATATTTAACACCACCAAACAACAACATCTCCCTATCCCAGGTCCTTGAGAAGGACTCGATAGGTAGTTAAAAATTCCAAATCCAATCTAAACATCTGGTGGACTGTGCAACAAAAAATAATAATTTAATATACTATGTTATATTTATAATAATAAAGGCCTGATAGTGATTTCACATTGTTGTGTATACAATAATAAACCCTTAATATTATTAAACAACAACATCCCCTATCCTAGGTCCTTGGGAAGAATTAAATAGGGCAATAAAAATGCCAAATCCACTCTAAACATGTGAATGCTGTGTGACTAACCATAATAATAAGATACAGATTGCAGTCACAGATATTTATTTACTTTTATGCAGTTAAAATATTTACTCAAAATTTCCTTCAGGTTTAGTAGAATATATTACCATTACTATTCCAGATTACACTTTTTTTTTTTTACTTTGTAGTGGCAGTCCACAAATTATAAGAAGGTTTTAAAGAGTGACTCTTATAAATTGTGTCTTCTATTCACTAAAAACTGATTTGTGGATGTCAGTGGTGTAAGAGCATGTCATGTATTTCCTAATTAAGGCTTGTTTTATTTATTTAAATTAGACTTAGCAGGCTTTTTGGTCAAACTATAAAGTACTTATATAAAATAATATAATTCAAAAAAAGCTTAACATTTTGCATAATCTAGTAAGTGAATACCATATAATAATTTAGAAGAAAAAACCGAAGAGGTGTAAAGACTTTGGATTCGATATAAACACATGAGTAAAAAATATGGCCCTTTTCCATATTCACAGACAAAACAACTGACAATCATTGAAAACAGTTCCAGAAATAGTCAATGCCTTTCAGCACATCAATTAACAGAGAGAGCTGTCGCTCTCTTTTGTTTTTTCAGTACTAGTATCTTTATGAAGCTGTTGACCCTTGTTTTCAGTCATGTTGCCTTGATCCATAACTTTAGGCATTTGTTCTTTGATTTTCTCTGGATTGAATAGTACCATGAATTCAGCTTGCTTTTCTGCATCAACAACCTTGTTTTTAAGCCCTGCATTCCTGGATGACCTAAAAGGCCAATTAAAAAAAAACAAAGGGAATATTACATGATTTTTTAAATATAAACAACTATCAACCAGCTAGTTACGGTCTTAACACGTGTTTGATATACTATCACAGTTTATGAATCTGTCTTTCATACTGCACACCCACAGTAATTGCCTTCTCACACAATTTCCATCTAAGTTGACAAACTGAACAGAATGTTAACACCATCTCAAAACATTTATTAACACAGTATAAGAAATGATAGTTTACTGTGAGGATGCAAAACTACAGCAAAGTTCCACCATTCAATAGCTATTGCTACTTCCTGTAAATGAACTCAGTGAATACAACCAACCATCCTAGATCATTTTTTCCTAGCAACTAACAAAGATAGTACAAGTCTGCCTATGAATTTCCTCTTAGTAAAAGGCAAGTCAGTACAATCCAAATATAGTAAGTAGTCCATGAGTTGGCAGCAGTACTGGTTATAATATGAACTTAAAAATGGCTGGACTAAAATTGGAAGTATTCGGTTAGTCATTTTTTTTTCAGAAGAAACATCTCACTTTATGTATCAGCTTAAATAAAAAGATGGTTTAATGACAGTTGAACACCTCAGCACATTAAACACTGTTATATTATTAAAATCAAACTACCAACAGAGATCTATATAATAAAAACAAACAATCATAATTTAAACATTTAGAACCCTTATTTTAAAAGAACCCAAACTTTGGATATGACAGCAACCAAATTCAGAACTGTACATAAATTGTATGTGTGTGTTTATATATATATATATATAGTTTTTTCACATATGAAGTTATCTGGAACATTGACATGCACTTCTATAATTGACCTTCTATTGACAGAATTAAGTAGTCACCATATCGGGGTGATGGCAGCATATAAATTAAATAAATCAAGGCATCAGGTGCAAAGGTTTACTAGGTTTATTAGCTCTTCTTTCTATAGTTTGAATATTATCGGCTTTGACTGTTTTACTGTTGTGAATTTTAAATGGATTTATTTATTTTAATTATTTATTATATTTATTTACCACTTGCCTTGCTATCCAGAGTGACTTAGGATGGCTTACAGTGGCATAAAAGCATACACATAAAAGCATCAAAATTAACAATTTAGTAAAGGTTGAAAACCGAGATTACGAGTGGGCTTTTATCTCTCCACTAGCCATCTCCAGCATAGCACCCTCCCATCAGGACTCCAAGCCAACCAGCAGAGCCAGGTTTTAAGACCCTTCTAGAAGGGCAGAAGGATGGAGGCACATCTCACCTCTGATGGCAAAGTATTTATTGTCTATTATGCCTTGGAAGGTGATTCTTTCTTAAACAGAATACTTAACAGCTAAATATGTTCTGGATTATAAACATTATTTGCCAATTCCTCTGACAAAATTATAAATATTGTAAGAATAATTTAAAATAATTTGCAATTTTATTTTGAAGATCTAAACAGATTATTACATTATATAATGCAGTAGTAAATCACAAATACTGAAAGTGCAAGGATTTTTGGCATTTGTTCTACAAGCCAGGTAGAATAACATCATGTGTTTTTATTCATTTAGAACAATAAAATCTTGCAGTGTGTCATGCTAAGTGAAGTCCTGCTGATTTCCATGATGAATTCTGTATTACAGAGGCAAATTTCTTCAATAAAAATGAGAATTTCATGAACAGCAAAAATGTTATTTCTCTTTTGTAATATTCATGATTCAAACTATATACCCTGCCATCTAACACGAGTGTGTGAGACTAATTAGTTCAGGAACTGGCCTCTGACAGGTCCAGTTAGCATTTCCAATCTGCAATTGTTCAGACCCAAATTGTACAGAGCATTTAGCCTTGTTTTTTGTTTCTCCTGAAAATGGAAAGGGAAATATGTTTAACATTATAGTGAATGAAAGTTTGGAAATGACATGACGACAAGGCAGTTATTTTAGAAAATGCTACCTCCAAAATGCTGATTGCCACAACACTATCAAAATGGACAAAGCCATAAATGCCAAGGTCCTTTTTATTTCACTTTGGAGGTAACTATCTTTCAAATCTCAACAGCTGGACTATTTAACACAATCGAGTGAATCAGAGTCTAATTCTTCACTGGGCTCTCCATGGGAGGCCTGCATTAGTGGATGGCAGTCATCCAACAGCTGACACACAGCCAAAGTCTGTGAAGCCTCTGTCATTTAAAATAAAAATGGATAACAGAGCAATCATATTTATCACCTTCAAGGACAGGAAAACGGGAGATGAAAGTCTGTCAATAGAACACAGTTTAATGGCAAACTCCAATGATTAATAAGTTGTTTGTTCCAGCACAAAATCAGAAATTGCCACTTAGGGTTTCTTCCGTTCTTCTTCCTCACAAATACATATATTTTACACAACTGCTGTTATTTATTGGGGTAATAATATTGTTAAAAATCATAAAATCTGTCCAGGGACTTTACTGCTGATTTATTACACAGTATCTTGAACTGAAATTTGGCACAGTTATTGTTGTGCAAAATAGATTTCCAAATTCTATAACAGAGCAACAAAGCACAACTACCCTATGAAGCCTTGTTACAATGAATAGGATTTGAACAAGACTGGATAAGGGCGAGTTTCAGTCAGTTCTTAATTCTTTCCATAATAGTCTCAGTGGTGTTAAACTGCACTGTGCCGCTCCAGATTAACTCTTGGTCCAAATTAAATGATTGTTTTATGTTAAAAAAGCTACTTCTATAAGCTATTTTTATTGAAAAACCAAGAGGAAGGGAAATGATGAATTCTCTTTCAATCTGCTGCCCTCTATTGCTATGAATGATCACACAGGCAGCTCCACCTACCATGTATTCACTCTTGTGATAACCAAAAGTCTGCTGCCTTTAAAAAGTCCAATTTTACCTCTTTAGCAGTTAACTATATACTCCTTTTTAGCAATAATAGAATTTGTGGTTCCCCTGCTTTTGTCTTGACTCTGGGAGTGTCAAAACAGGGATTCCAGGATTCCAGCAGGATATAGGTACACAGATTCCCTCATGAAGATAACATTAGATGAAATCTCATTTCAGTCATCTCCAATGCGCCAAATCCAACAGCATATTACTACTGTAACTATAAGCTCTGGGTTATTTAAATAATGACCAGACAGCCACAAATAAAACTCTCTTTCTTCCCATCCCAGTGATTCCATGTTTGTTCCAAGTAACTAAGTAACTGCATATCACTGACGCATCACTTTATATAAATCACTGAGCAGCCATGTCAATGATTCCTGTTGTGCTAAGAACTGGATAACAATCCATCTCTAGTGCTAGAAGGGACATAATCAAAATGCTTGTTCGATACTTTAGCTTGACGAAATAGTCCTGTGAATTCTTATTCCAAGATCACTTGAACAAGAAAACATAGTGGTAAGACTCTGACTTGCCAATTTTAAAGCATTTTTCTGCTGTAGCCAAATGAATTCACTTATTTTGCAGTCCAAAGGGCAATTTTTTTTAAAAAAAGGAAGATTCTAAACTTCCAGTTCATCTTGTTGTATCTTTCTAATATGTTGTTAAGTCTAATGGTCCATGTGGAGACTACAGATGGAAAACCTTTGTAGTTGTGTCTCTTAGACTGGGCTGTTTCCTGCAGTGTCAGTAGATAATTCAGTAGTGCTAAGGTTACAGCTGAGGGAAGGAGAGAAAATCCTTTAATTGTATAAAATCATCAGATTAAGTCTTACCCTGTATGTAGTTTGTTCTGTTAACTGAGTCTTCTACTATATGGAATTGTTTACTAAAAAAAGGAAGAGAAATATACCCTTCTTCCATTTTTAAAAATGCCATAAACTGTCCTAATTTATTCCAAATATAATAACTATTAATATCACTTATTGTTTCTAATTATTCCCCAATATTCACACTGTGCGATAGGCTGGGAAGAGATAAGGCACAATCCAAAATAGCCAGAGAGCTTTCATGGCTGAGGATGGATTTCAGACATCAGATTCCTTTATTGAATATTTTAACTTAGTCTTCATTCGCTCCTTTTTCATTTTTTGGAGTCTTTCTGTCCCAAACCTCCTACTCTGCAATTAGGAATAATAACTGAAACCAAGTTCAATAGCATGGCCATTTTCATGAATCAGTGCAGCTATGATTCCTTTTTTAAGAAGTTTGAGACAACTAAATATAAGTATTTTTACACATTTGGTACATGAGTGAAGTTTTACGTGGGTTCCCTGTTCCCTTCAAAGGGGAAGCACTTTAGAATATGCTTTAGGGAAATAAAAATGATCACAGTGCCCTTCATAGCCACTAAAACAGTACAGAACATTATGTTGACCTTGGCAGGAAGAATGGATGATATGGCAAAAGATCTCTTCATGCCTGTTGCTTACAAAGCAGCAGACCGTTGCTGTCTCATAGTTCTATTAAGAAGGAAAACAACTTAATTACCAGATCTGATAGACACCTGAGGTAAACATGAACAATTCCTCCTTGGTCTGTTTAGAGATTTCCACAAAGTGAGAATGCACAGTGCTTATTTTAATTTAACACTACAATGCTTTTTCAATCCTTTATGTGACCCTGCTCAGGGTAGGGCAGAATCTGGTGGAATTTCAACACTCTGGGTTACTTACCTTTTATATGTTTCTACCTTGCACCGACACCTTCCCCCCCCCCAAAGGAACTAAGTATGCAAGGTGCTCATTCAGTCTTCCTTTTAAAACATCAAAGATTCCACAGCTTCATGGGCTCACTCACCTCTATCTTTTTTGGAACAAGTCTTACCTCTTGTCCTTTCTATTGGCAGCAAATAACCTATTACCATAGGAATAATAAAGAAGGCTGTTTATCATCAGCCTCTCAGGAATAACAGCATGTTGCCATTTAATCCCATGCTCCAACATAGTAATCCTATCACTTTTATTGGATTTAAGTCTGCATAAGGGCAGAAGACTGCCATTAAATCTGACTAGTCCTTGCATTAGCTTTTGCTATACATTGCATATTTTAATCCAACTGAATTAGAACAGCCCTATATATTCTATGTTTCTATGCATACAGAAGACTGCAATTGAATTTTCACTGCTATCCAATGTGGTCAGCAACATCATGTGATTTCTCTTGCTTAGCGAGAGTAATCCTGGCAGTCCCCGTTACCATCAAAATTCCAAACTTGCGGGCGGTTAAGCAGGAAGTGGGAGGAGTCCCAAGTAAGGAGTGTGAGAGTGCGATGGGGAATGGGGGAGGTCCCAGGAGGCCTGGGACAGTATGTATGCATGTTGCGGAGCGGTGCAGTGTGGCACAAGCTTAAGGAGGCTGGGGAAAAAATACCCTGTGGATCAGGGGTTGCTTGGTATGCTGGAGTTCTAGGACTGCAAGAACTGCAACTATCCAAGCAGGACCCTGTAATGCAGTGGAAAACCACCACTTCCTGGGAAACCACAGCCTTCCTAGCTCAGTCCTAGCCACCCTCATACCTTGCATTCCTAAGCCCTGCTGCCCTGCAATCCACTACTCAGTTGACCCTTGCTGTCTTCTTGCTCCCGCTGCCAATGAGATGTGCCCGGTCTGGCTCTTTGTGAGACAGCTGCTGGCCACATAAAGCCATCTTTCCCAGGTCTCCTGTGGGCAACGGCCATGTGTGACCTGAAGAAGAAAGCTTTGTGTGGCCAGCAGCTGCCTTGCGAAAGACCAGCTGGGCATGCTTGGTCAGCAGTGGGAGAAAGAAAACAGCAAAGGTCAGCTAGAGCATCAGGGCCACAGAATTTAAAATGGGAGCTCAAGGATACAATTGTGGGGGGGGGGAGTTGATGTGCCCAAGGTCAGAAATGCAGATGGGCCGCCAAGCGCCTGAATTTTGATCACATGATCTTAGGGGCACTGCAACAGCCGTATCTTTGAGAACCAGTCGTAAGTCCCTTCCTTCAGCACTGCTGTGATTTCAGTCACAGTCCTAAGTCAAGGACTATCTGTAGTTTTGTTCTTTTTGTTTGTTTGGTTGGTTGGTTTAAAGAGCAGCCATTGTAATGTTGAATGGGACTCAGGCTCATGAGGTGGAGTACTTCTTTCCATCTGCCAACACCTCATCTTTAATGTAAAACAACTATAAAAAGAAAAAAGGAATCATATAACATAAAGATCTCAGTGCAGGGCAAAGCTTTGTTGAACAATCTACTGCAAAACCTGACTCAAGTTTTTTTAAAAAGGAAATTCTATCCTATTTTGAGAAAGAGTTTGCTTATTGCTCTCATACATTATAACATTTTGAAGTGCCACATATTTATTGCATGTCGGCTATGCCAAAAGGAGGCATTATAGTTTAATGGAACACCCCCGCCCATTTGTATAATGAACAGTTCACAAAAGCAACCTTCTCTATTTAACCAACCACAAAATACGTTAAAAGTGATCATAGCTCTTTTTTTCTCATGTCCATTTTGTGAAACCTCTCTGCCCTAAGCAGCTTGAACATTGAATTAGCCACCTTGCTTCAGGGAATACTACTGATTTTCAGATGCAAACAGTCACAGGTCCTGAAGTGATCTGAAAACGGACAAAGCTAATATTTTAAAATGGAATTCCCCAATTTAAAGACAATAACCAAGGGATCCTTAATTTTAAATGCAATTACATTTAAATTATTAAATTATTAATGCTAATACTTCATGCATTAAAATCAAATTTATTTGATTTTTAAATCAAATAAATATTTAAATTGTTTACTTAAAAGGTTAACACAGACATCATAATGTGCAATTTGTATAATGTTGCAGAGGTACCTATGCTAGTGTTTGCTTTAAATCAAATAGGCATTAATCCACAACCTGTTGCAAGTAAAGGAAATGCAAGGAGTTGTACTATCCTTATCAACAATTACACTGCATGAGTTAAAAAGAATACTTTTCTTAGCCCTGTTACCTGAGATGCTTTCACTGGAAATGTAAGAACTTGGATTTTTTACATACAAAATAAATGTTGTCCTATTCAAGTGGAACTTTCTATGGTCTCTTCTATAGTCATCACTAGTCATTCCTGAACAGCATAGCCAATTGCCCTAGAAGTAGGGAACTGATGCAGCACATTCTCGTTTCCTCTATCCAAAGGAGATTGTGGATTTTTCACAAACTGCTTGCTTTGCTTCTTATAAAAAGCATCATGCTAAAGAGAGACTAAACTGACCCCTTATAGTTAAGAAAGAAAGTCTGCAAGAAACTAGTTTTACTCACACACACACACACACCCATAATGAACTAATAGAACCTATTAAGAGGACTTTGGAACTAGACAGCTTAAGAGCAGAACATCCAGGTGTTATTTATTGTCCAAAGAAACAAGAGTTACAAATTCTTATGCAAAGAAATGCTCCCAAATAGCAGTGCAACTTCTCTATATTCAAAGCATCCTTTCTACCCTTGAAAAACCAATCTCTCCCTCTCCCTCCCTCTCTGTCGCTCTGTCTGTCTGTCTCTTCTCTTCCATCACTTGTATCATGCATTTTTAGATTATGATCCTAAAGGCCAGCCTTTCTTTTGTTCTTGATTTAAGTGGTTGGCTTTAATAGAGCAGTAGGAGAGGCAAGTAGTTCACAAAATTTAAAAAAACAGCGGACATCAGTTTGGATAGACATTACCTAATGGATTTTTTTGCCATATCATTTTAATCAGTACTGAACAAATGTTCAGTGTAAGAGCTTTTGTAATATTCCGGAAACCGCTACAGGATCAGGTATATACTTAGGTGTTTATACAAGTACTTGAATCTGATTAGGCAACCCCTACCTTATACTGTTTTAATCTCAAAGGATATGGATTATGATATTTTTTAAAAAAAATTCTGGAAAGCAGATAAACCCCCAAGGTTCTTTTTTTGGCTGCTGCTGAATAGACAGGCTGTATACTAAACAAAACATCATGTCTGCTTTTACTGCATCTAACAACTATGATAGTCAACACAAGATCCTTTTGACAGTCAATTCACCACGCATTGTGGGAGACCTTGGGTCTACAATTATTTCATTTCCTCCCTTGCAAATGTAATTTCCACTTTGTTTCTTAGAATAAAAGATAGACAAAAAGGTAGCAAGGGTAGCAGAATATACTGATTAACATTATCCATTCAAAGAGGCGGAAATCTATAGATGACCAATGCTGTAGTTCATAGGAAACAAAAATCAAGCCGGATCAGAACTGAATTGCCTTTTATATGGTTCAAAAGTGGTTAAATTAAAGAAATTTAATGTCAAATTAAAGAAATTTAATCAGAAAGCAAAAAAAAAAAAAGTAAAGGGATTTTTTTAAATCAGACAGTGCTGATGATCAGAAAGGAAGATTTTCTTTTAACACCCAAATTTAGAAGCAAATAAAATAAAACCATAAAGGGAAGTGACAGAGGAAATAACTCCCTTTTCTTTTCTACAAATGATAAAAGCAGTGCACATAAATAGAAGTGAATTGAATTTCCACTTCATTTGTTGAGGTTTACCCCTTTGAACTATGAGATGCAGGCCTTGGAGAATGGGTGTTCCTTTTTCCACTGATAAAGCAGGAAATCTGAGGTTTAATTAACCATTATTATAACATTTGTCTCACCTATTTCTTTTTTCTTTCAGTGATAAACTGCCTGACATCCTGGAAAAAGGACCAAATGAAAACCTGAGAAGAGTTTCTTAAAAGCTGTGAATTGTTATAAAATAAACTGACCCTCGACCGGATCCATCTGAAGTATGTATTTCTGAAGAGGGATTAACTCTTTGATGATAAATCAGCACTTTGAAAGAAAATGTACAGTCAGGTAATACCTTGTCCAACTGTACTAAGGATTTATTCAGCTAAACAGATGGAGGCTTCAAAGTGTTGGATCCCAATAACTTCAACTAGCTCAACAGCCTGAATCCCACTGATTAAGAATTGTTTCGACAGCTGCACCTTAAGCTGACAAAATATTCATCTTCTTGGCAAATGTATACTTTGCTGCAACCAATGAGATAATATTGCTACTAAATGTCTAATTTCAATTAGAGTCCTTGTATTATTTAGGTTAAGCAACTACCATGGCTAGGGATCAGTATCCTGGTAACTGAAATTGCAGTTGTTCTTTCAAAGTTCTATATCTTTCTTAATGTCAAAAATGAGGAATGCACCTCAAAAAGCTGGCACAAATAGAAGATTTCATAATGATTTGGAGTGATTTCAATGTCCCATTTCTGGGGCTGGAGACAGCTTAGGATTTCATGGTTGCCATGATGACCATGGCCATGTGCCCAGTTATTACCAGCCCAATCCAGATATCTGGCCACCTACTGGATCTGGGCTTCATACTGAGGCAGATAAGATATTATCTGGTTCTGGGGAAATTTTCTATCAGTTTCTTATTGTAGACCTTGTAAAAATAGATTAATGGGAGCCACCAGTCTCCATAGTGAGGAGCAATCAAGAAGGCCTATCCCAGAACCTGATGGATTCAGAAGATTTTCAAATGGTATCAGGCCTTTGAAGTAGAGCAGGTCAAGAAATTGACAAGAAATCCCAGGAATGCTCTATTAGGAACTGGATACAGAGAAACAGACTGAACAACATAAAATAGCTGTTAATTAGAAGCCTACTGATTCTTGGACAGTACCACTTTGACTCTTGATGTGGCAATGCTCCTCAAAGAGAGCAAGTCCTTTATTAACTTGAGGTTCCTCCTGCACTCATACCTGCTGCTGGAAGAGTAAATAAAAACAGTAGCAGGAGAACATTTGTTCAACTTTGGTTGCTACACCACTTGCAGTCTTACCTGGAAAAGAATGTTGTGAGGATGTTCACTCAAGTTCTCATTTAGATTACTGAAATTACTGTAATTCATTGTACATGGGGCTGCTCTTGAAGACCATCAGAAATGTCAACTGGTGTAAAATGCAATAGCAAAACCAACTATTATTTTTAAAAGTTTCTATGTGCACGGATGTTAGGTTTACTTTATTACTATTATGTACATGTGAACCATTACGAAATTTCATTGCCTTGAATAAGATAAGGGCTTCACAAATATCTAAAAATTATTACAAATAAAATAGTTAATAAACTCTGAAGTATGTGGCATTTGGAGACATCAACCAAAGTTATTACTTACTGAGTGACAATTGCAGAACTTGTGCTTTTTACCATTTTATGACTCTGTTCATCCAGCACTGAAGATTTGGAACTGAAGTTTGCTGCTAAATATTTTTTAGTCAATTCTGATTCTGTTCCAATGGAACCCAAAACTGGCATAGATTTAGATTCAGATGTAGCCAAAGTTCCAGTTGGATCTGAAATGAATAAGAGTCCAGCATTTGTATTACATATTGTTGGTATAGCTCAAATCTCTAAATACCTTTAAATAATGTTTATATTGGGCACAAAACTGCGGATCATTTATATCATTTCTAGTGTTCAGATCTCTTGCTAATATATTCCCAGTTGACATCTGGGAGTTTAACCTCAGGAATAAGATAATTAATTCAACTATATAATTCACTATTTTTGCCAAGTGTCTAGATACACTATATAAGTATTGTGGAGTAAGGAACATGCTTGTTATCAAATAGAGCTTTTTCTCCAAAGTTAGAGTCATGACCATAGCTAAAGACTAATTACAGACTAGTTAAGCAGGTACTTTGAGGTTTACCTGCAGCCAGTATCCTTTGACCACCTTTGACCATTCCTACTCTTGTCAATAGATGCTGCTTTAGAAGAGTGGTTAATAAAACTCAAATCAATGGGCCACAGAGACCATATTTTCTACAACCTCTTGTCAATCTGAACTACATATTCCAACGAAGATTATCTGTTATTTCTATAAAAAAGAGGCACTATTTTTTAAAAATGTAGTAGTTGAAAAAAGTTTTGTTTGCTCTTGTGTACACCAATGTTCATCCAACAACATACAGTTTTCACTTTCTCCCTTCATGCTTGCATTATTTGGATATGCATGGTAATGGATCAGAGAAATGGAGGAGAGGACATGTTTGCACTTACACCTATTATTGGAAAAAAATAGAAAACCTATTTCCTGACTATTTTTTTATTTGCCATTTTTCAGGGCAACACCTTCCTAAGATGGCTTATAGAAACAGCAAAAACCTACAGAATGCAACAGTTCTGCATAGCAATTTGCATAAAACAAAGTTGAAGATGGTGTGGAATGTGGTCCTAAGTTGCTGAATGGGACACCTGGCCCTGAAGATTACATCTTTATTGAAGAAACTGTACTGGTTAAAAACTGGCTACTAAACCTGGTGCAATATTTTGATTATGATACATAGTGAGACCAGGACATCAACAGATTGCCTAACCCATTAGATTTATAGTCTTGGTTGATTGTTGAGGTATTGGGGACGATCCTGCTAAACATGCTGAGAACTTCTGAAATGCTATTTGATGGCTTGTATTAGCAGCCCTTTTCTGGAGCGATGCTCTTTACTTCTTCCTGAAATTTAAGAAGTGCTTTCTAAATTACATTTAGGCAGCTGCTGAAAACTTAACCTGTCTCCAGGTTTCCCCAGTACAAATGCAGACATATTTTTCCATCTTTTCCTCCACATTTTAATGAATTTATTTAGTTGAATATTGGTTTCACATTACATTAAGTACTGTTCTATTATTTATTTTACTTTATAATTAAAAACTGCTTCAAGATAGTCTAAAGATTTACTAATTAAATAATGCAGGCATAGTAAGGATACACGAGAAGGAATTTTACTGATCATTGAAAAGATATTCTATCCAACAGTAGTCAATCTGATTATGCCAAATTTACAAAAAAAGGCTTTTGAAGAATATCTCAATGGGAGACATATTTGTATAACTGCAAGCAGCCTTTTAAATTACCAATCCCAAATGATTTAGGACTATGTTGTTTTAGAAATGATCTAAATATATTATATTATATATTAATGTTCAGGCCATTCTGACATCCCTTTGTTATTGTTAATATGATATCCAACTGTTAGTGTATCTGCTCATCTTATGAACTGAAAAAGTTCATATTGAAAAAGTCACAGCAGCTTTTATCTCAATGTCCAAAGGAGTAGAAGCTTGCTTAATCTAATAGTTTACTAAGCAATACTATGATGTTAAGAATGCAACTATTATGAGAAGACGAATTAGCTGGAAATGTGATCAGAGCTCTGCCAAGTAATGAGGATTTGCATAATATAGTTTCATAAAAAAACATAATCAGTGATGTACTATTGAAAGTGTAACATAATCCAGTTGCAGGTTCTGAAAACATTACTTACTGCTACTATCTTGATCAGTTGTCACTTTTCTGAGCCTCAGAATTCTTTCTAATTCTGTTTCATTACCATATGTGTCAAGGGATTTTAAACTTCTGGAACTTGCAGATGTGTTCAAAGTCTCCTGTAATAAAATATGTCAGTGAAAAATGACCAGTATGAGAATCAAGATGACTTAATGATAATTGTAAATAAACCTCACACCATCTATTTCTAAGGTTTCTTCTAAAATTATAGACCAAGTTATGGGGCAGCACAAAACAAAACATCTTACACATACAGTATGCAGTCTGGATTATGCCTACATTCTCTTGAAAATGACTATGGGGGAAAAATGAAAACACAGGATATAATTGTTAAAATTGGCACATCTTTAAAGACTTAAGCAAAACAGCATTTAATTCCCAATGTTTCCTCCAATTAAGTTAAATCTTGCATTTTGTTAGTTCTCTGAATTTAACAGAGCAGTCATATTATTAGCAAATCAGTCCTTGCTATTGTGCTCATGCTACAGATCTAGTAGCAAACCAAATAGAATAAGCTGTTTTACATCACACTTGAAATGGAACAAATTAATAACACTTTGTTTACCTCAATTATACAGAGGCCAACATAAAATGCATAATTAGCACAGTAACAATATACATATAAGTATTTTGCTAATGTCCCCCTATCCTATTCTTCCCATCTCACTGTGCTAATGACTAGGCTTGTGAGCATATTAGAAGTTGGTTTTATAAAGTGCTCTTTTTAGTTCTAGTGCAGAAAGGATGTACAAGTAGCAGATTAGATCTTATTATAGCTAGTACTAAGATCTTATTCAGTCTACAGGCTGAAGACTTTAGATGGAAAAGGGGTACCTACATTCTTTCTGATGAAATTAAAAGAGACACCCACACATCTTATGATATCTGTCTGCATCTTTTTTTTTTAGCATATGCCAAATATCACCAAAGTTTTACCAGGGAAAAAAATCACAGTTGGTGTCCCTACCTCTTTCCATTCCATTTCCACCCCTACCCTGCCAGATCCCAGTCCAATTTACCAGTATTCCTTTTAGCTCTTTCACTGCACTTTCGCCTGGTTTGGCCACTTCTGGCTGTAATTAAAAACAAAACATTCATCAAGATAATCTGATTTTGCAAATGCCAAATAAAATATTAAAGGAAGGAAGGAAGGAAGGAAGGAAGGAAGGAAGGAAGGAAGGAAGGAAGGAAGGAAGGAAGGAAGGAAGGAAATCTACAGAAAGAAAAGTAAAAGTAGGATTCCACAAGAAAGTGTCTATTTTATGGTATAAGTTTTGGAATGTAGCAGTTATATCTTAAATGAATTGTAATAGAATAAAGTTAGGCAGGAAGAAGAAAAGCAGGCAGAAAGTTGGGCAAGATTTTTTAATAGTTTGGAATATTTTTGATTAAAAAAAGAATGTTCTAATACCTTGTTTAAGTATGATTATATTTAACTGTAATAATACAGAATGAATCACAATGCTGATGGTTTCCATTCTCCCCTGAAACTGAACAAAATCAACTTCTTTTCTTCACAGTCAGCCTATGAGTCAGCTGAAGAGGCTCTGAGACAGGTGACTGTCAGAATCCACATTTTTTAAAACAGTAATATCTATAAGGTTTCTAGTTAAACAACTGAAGTCATTTTAAGCATACACATATTTTTGCTACATATAGCTTACTCTATATGTGCTACCAGCTACCAGGATCAAGACATTGTATTCTGAGTATTAAAATCTTATTCAAATCTAAGGATTCTCATATCAGAAAAGGGAACCACATGAATTGGCTGGTGGTATCTTAATATTGATGATCCTATCTCAGTCTAAATAATGATATAAAACCCTGTCATATTAACATAGCAGATCAGAGCATATAGGATATTCATAAAAAGAAAAGTTCAATTATAGGAATTATAAGAAGGTGATAGTCAATTTCTATAGATCCCTCTCCTTCATTTTTATGTAAATTATTATCTACCAACCTTTGCCCTAAATCGGTTGGTTTGATTAATTGGTCTAAGGTGAACTCCTTTTTTAATTCTGTCCATCATTTCTTCCACAGCTTGTCTCTTCAGATCTGTTACTTCTCCTGTTCCCAAAATAAAATAAAAATAAAAATAGTAAATGTGTCTACTTGCAGATAAGCTTGTGTCATTCATAATTACAAGCTCAGCTCTTTGAATATACAGTAACTAGAAGGACCCCTTAAATTTGAATTGAAACTTTAATGGTAAAATTCAAATAATTTGGTGCACTTGCAACAAAGACAAAGATGTTGGCAAAAAACATGAAGTCACAAGATCAAATAGAATTGAAGAATAAAATGGGTTTCGAGATTGAGGAGAAGAAGATAAAATACTTGAATATTAGTATGACAAATATGAATTTCATGTTGTTTCAAAATAATTACATTAAGATCTGGAACAAAATTAAAAAGACGTGAAGAGGGGAAAAACACAATTGCCATTGTTGGTGAGAATTACTGTGATTAATGTCTTCTCTTGAATGTTAGTTCAAGATGATACCAGTTTTGACATCTGATGTACCACTTAAATAGTGGCAGAAAGACATATCTAAGTTTATGTTGCAGGGGGAGAAAAACATGAGTTAAATGTAAGATGTTACAAGATGCAGAAAAAAGAGGAGGACTGGGCTTACCTGATCTGAAATTATATTTTGCAGTCTGCTTTTGGTCTGGATGAATGAATGGACGTTGCTAAGAAACCGGAGGTTTTTAGAGTTAGAAGGGCATGATTTAAGATTTGGGTGGCATGGATATCTATTTTATGATGAAGTTAAGGTTAATGTAGATTTTAAAAATAATTTGTTAGACGTGTCATATTAAGAACATGGAATCTAAAATACTTTTGTGGCTCTCAGCACAGGAAGTATTTTATAGAAGAGAAATGATTACTAAACATAAATGGTTGACTTACTCTGCTGTATTGGAATTTTCTCAAGGAGAATATAGAATAAAAACAAGAGAAGAACTGGCAACAGAAGAATGTTCCTGTCAATGGTTTTTGTATGTATAATTATTCAAAAGATTTAATGTAGATAAAATAACTTGGTTTTAAACAAAGTAAGATTGAATTTGAAACAGGAACTATACAAATGATCAAGTTATTGCTAAAATATATGGAGTTTTTTTAAAGAAAATATGAAGATTCTGGGTTCAGTTGAATATCAATCTTTAAAATCCTCTGAATCAGTGACATGGATTCAATTTTCCTCAGGATTATTATCAGTCTAGGTTTTCCTTTCCTACTTGGAGTTTCTTCCTTTTGGCCAGACTCGCAAGGAAGCATTTTATATCTTAGTAATAGTGGCGGAAAGGTTTAACTATATGTGTATCTAATTCTGTATTCTCTATATGATGAAGACTGTTTCTGAACATTTATGCCCCTTTTTTGCTACAACCAAAAACAATAAAATCTTCATCTATGCTATCTTTTCCCTTTATGTGACAATTCAGGTGAAAATGGGAGTACAGAATGAGACTTTCTCACTTTCAGCCATATACTTATAACCTACTTATTAACCAGAAGACCAGCCAACTGGAAAAGATCAGGGTGTGTTTTATCCTGCCTTGTGTCAAGATAATTGAAGGGAATAGTAGTAGGAAAGTCATTTTACCCCTTCTGTATCTAAATCAAGCTTCCACAGGTAGTGCTCTTGTCCAAATGGAGGAAAGAATCCACTTGCCCTGAAGGCTGGGGACAGTAGACAGTTAAATTTGCTCTGCCTTGATGGTACTGTGAAACCCAGTGGGAAGATGCTCCTGACCAATAAGAATACGTAAGGCACCTGCAAGCACCTTGGGCCTTGCAACTGCCTGATCAGAGAAGAAAAACATACAAGAACAGCTTCTTATCTTGTCTTACCTTAAGACCTCAGTCCTAATTGTTGAAGGAGGAAAAAGAAGAAAGACATAAAAGATTCGTGGTTTTCTTTATTAAAGAGCTCAACAATATCTCTGTTATTCTATGAATGGGCATGTTAAATGTAGAGAACGGAGCCACTACCCTCTTTGGAGAAGCAAGAGATGCTTTCAACCTTGGCTGCCTACCCAAAGAAGTGATAACTTAAGAGGATATAAAAATATAAATGCTCATTTGGAATCCTGGGGAAATAATTATATAATTTCTTAGGAAACAGTTGCTTGAATTTAATTCCATTCCATCAGGAATAGAGATAGACAGTAAAATCTTTTGCTTCTGGCAATTTCCAATATTTCCCAAAACAGAATGGAAGCCCTGATCCAAGACTTAAGAGTGCTATCAAGCAAAATACAAGGTACAAACTACAAAGATACAGAAATCTAACATAATGTCTCTCCTTCCCTCCTTTCACCACTCTGTCGCTCCCTTTACTCTTTCCTTCATCCTCTCCAGAACTCAGAACACACTATCTTCCATCTCCCCCTCTCCCCATGGCCTTTCTTAATTTACTCTTCAGCACACTTTTTACATCCATTGTGTTTTTTTCCTGTCCTATTTAAAACCCTGCAGCTGTCCAATCAGAATGGAAGTTGGGATATATATGGACGGCTTGGTGGGAAACTGTTAGCATGCTGAAGAGTAGCACAGATTGTTTTATAGGGCAAACATTTGGCTCCTGGGATTGTACGTTGTTGTGTTGTGGATCCCACAATAGGAGTGCTTTTCATTGTAATTCTGTTGTCTGCCATTACACAATTGCACAGAAAGAAGGATGTTCAGAGTATGATGCTGTGATTACCTGATCGTTCATCACGAGGAATCAGTCTGAAGGAATCAGCAGGTAGAAACAAGGTTATGCATACTAATCAAACACAGAAACTCAGCTTGAGTATATTAGGTAGGCTGTACCTCACAGCAGAATCTGTCCCCTTG
Source organism: Azemiops feae (assembly GCA_023970755.1). Classification (NCBI taxonomy): domain Eukaryota; kingdom Metazoa; phylum Chordata; class Lepidosauria; order Squamata; family Viperidae; genus Azemiops; species Azemiops feae. The sequence goes on from JALGBA010000004.1 coordinate 3,252,369, forward strand.
GGATTTAGAAATGTTCTGTTTTACATTTTTGGGCCCGCCACCACAATTATTCATAGCAAACCCCCTCCCCCGCTTGTTTGTATTGATTTTCAGTGAATAGGAATGTTCTTAAAATTTATTTTATTTAAAGTGCCTAGAAGGCACAATATTGTGCAACTGCTATGACAAAATGATCCATTTAAAATACACTATACCTGATTGTTGCTGAGAGGAGGCCTTTTCTTTTTTGGTCAAGTTGCTATTTGGATGAGACTTTTTACGAATCATTGACATCAGAGACCTTTCAGAAAGAGAAGATGGAGACAATCACACAGCTTTCTCTTGAACGTGACCCCAGGACTTAAAGAGGCTTTTGAATCTTAGCCACCTATAGTCCCACTATCACAAGGACATAACTACTTCTGGGATTGGGGCCTATTTCTATGACATGACTGGCATTAACCCACAAACAGCTAGTGCTTTTATTAACGAGTGTTCAAACACTGCCAGGTTGAGACAGAAATGTTGCACCTCCTAAAAAATACAGCTTGTGTATCATTTGTTTCGCTATTGCTCTTGTCAGGGCATAGTGAAAAACACTCAAGATGTGAATATTAAAAAGGTAACATGGCACTGTGACATGTGTGACAAAATAAAGCTTTTGCACAGAATAAAAAATTGAAGGGTTAGAATGTTAATGTGACACATTACTCTCCAGAGAACAATATTATCCAGCAGGATACCTCTATAATGTCCCCGCCTTTCTACAGTATGTGTTTGCTGGAACAGCCTACTGGTAAACAAACAAAATGAGAATGGAAAATAAAACCCTCACATATCTATGCTTGCCATTCAAGCTCCAAAGCATGATATTAATTTTAAACAGGTGCTGCCAAGTCAATATTTAGTAAAATATGAGGTGTTTGTTGTCATTTCTTTTCTTTTCTTTTTTAAAAAGGCTCTTAAAAGGAAGAAAACATTGTTATTAAGTATGTGAACCAGGTTTCCTTGAGTATCATTCAAAATGTTAAAGAAAGGTAATGAATATATAAATCCAGAGATTTTGAAACATTCCCAGCAAAGATAAGTAGACTTTAGAATTGCGACAATTCTTCCAAAGCATAAAAGTTAACCCATGTTATGGTGTCATGCTGCTTACATTGAAATAAGCCAACATTTTTGTTTTCTATATTAAATAATTGGAATGTTACATTTTAATCTATATTACCCTTTGCTACACATTCCTTCAAGCTTTGATCCAGTGACAATAGTACAATATCTATTTTATATACATATACCGGATAATATAATAAATTGTATTTGTTTGTTTATTAAACTGATTTGCCACCCATCTTATTTTGAAATGACTCTGGGCAGCTTAGAGCATTAAAAGCATTAAAATCATAAAAGATAAATATTTCTAAAATAATAAAAATGGAAATTACAATCAAAAGTAGAATTATAGGAGTAGCAGGATATGCTGGGGCAGGAATGTTTCTAGTACTTAGAAAGCAACCTATGCCCATTAAAGTGACTAGAATAATGCAGTCTGTAGCCATTATCACTTCCATTTAGAGAAATCCTTGCTATAAAACCTTCCTAATGTGATTCAACTCATATTTGACTTTTTTCCTATCTCCCCTGTTTGTAGTATCTTGCCAGTAGGTTTGCTTGTGTACCTATGAAACCCAACTGCATTTATGATTGACTTATCTAAAGCAAGAGCACTGTTACTTCCACTTCATCAACCATGTTCTGTCTATTAGTTAATATTAAATCAAGGACAGCTGATTCTCTTCTATGTCCTGAGGAAGAAAGTTTTCAGCAAAAACAGTCAGGAATTTTCATACCAAAGAAAGTTTGGTCCAAGCTAGGATCAGGGTAATTAGTTACCCATCACTACTACTGCATGCTTCTTTAAACAGGAATTATAAAACATTCACATCTGCTTCTTGGTAGATTAGCCAATAGTTGGCACTAAGAGTAGCACTGCTTTCCTTTGTCATTCTTTTTTTTTTACCTATATATTCTCTATAGCAGGCATGTCAAACTCGTGACGTCGTGTGACGTCGTGTGATGTCACGTGATGTATCGCGACTTTTTCCCCATTGCTGGCAATGGGGTGGGCGCAGTTTCGGCATGACGCATCCGGCTTGTGGGCTGGCAGTTTGATATAGTGTTGCCAAATTCACTCACTTGAATTTTGTGCAGGTATGGTTACTTTTAACATACAGAGGCACTGCTAAATATCTATGGAAATTCTCAGTCATCCAGGTCCCTTTGCATTAACAGAGGGATAGAATCAAGATCACGTGAAGTGTTAATACCACTTTACAATGCCTTGGTAAGGCCACACTTGGAATACGGCATCCAGTTTTGGTCACCACAATGTAAAAAAGATGTTGAGACTCTATAAAGTGTACAGAGAAGAGCAACAAAGATGATTAGGGGACTGGAGGCTAAAGCATATAGGGAATGGTTGCTGGAATTGGGTATGTCTAGTTTAATGAAGAGAAGGACGAGGGGTGACATGATAGCAGTGTTCCAATATCTCAGGGGCTGCCACAAAAAAGAGGGAATCAAGCTGTTCTCCAAAGCACCTGAAGGCAAGACAAGAAACAATAGATGGAAACTGATCAAAGAGAAAAGCAACCTAGAACTAAGGAGAAATTTCCTGACAGTTGGAACAATTAGTCAGTGGAACAACCTGCCTCCAGAAATTGTGAATGCTCCAACACCGGAAGTTTTTAAGGAGAGACTGGACAGCCATTTGTTTGAAATGGTATAGGGTTTCTTGCCTGAGCAGGGGGTTGGACTAGAAGACCCCCAAGGTCCCTTCCAATTTTTATTTTTATTTTTATTTTTATTTATTTATTTATTTTTATTTTTATTTTTATTTTATTTTTATTTATTTTTATTTTTATTTTATTTTTATTTTTATTTTTATTTTTATTTTTATTTTTATTTTTATTTTTATTTTTATTTTTATTTTTATTTTTATTTTTTTATTTTTTTATTTTTATTATTATTATTATTATTATTATTATTATTATTATTATTATTATTATTATTATTATTATTATTATTATTATTATTATGATGATGATGATGATGATGATGATGATGTTATAGTTATCCAAAAGGTGCTTTTTTTCACTAGGCAACTGGACTTTCTTGTTTTTCTTTGAAGATGTTTCGCTTCTCATCCAAGAAGCTTCTTCAACTCTGACTGGATGGTGGGGAATGGAAAGATTTATACTCCTGCAGACAGCTGTTCATTTGCATTTTTTTAGCGAGTCGTTAAAACTACCTGGAGGCTTATCTGCATCTTCAGGGTCACCTGAGTAGTGCAAATGGGTGTGGAGCCTTCTTGGAACTATTGAAAGGACTGTATTTTAGACTGGAGATAGATGATGTCTGATTCCTCCCCCTCTGTTGAGAGAGCTGTTCAATTTTGACATAGATGGCCTCTTTGACCCCTCTTTCAAACCAGTGGTCCTCTCTGTCCAAAATGTGGACTTTGCTGCTGAACAGCTCTCTGCAAGGAATATAAATCTTTCCATTCCCCACCATCCAGTCAGAGCTGAAGAAGCTTCTTGGATGAGAAGTGAAACGTCTTCAAAGAAAAACAAGAAAGTCCAGTTGCCTCATGGAAAAAAAAATCACCTTTGGGATACAGAGGCACTCTTACTTATTTTCTATCAGCTTCTATCTCTCTTTTTCAAGCATGGATATCATCCTATCTGATATTCATTACATCCATGGTATTTGCCTTCTGTACTCAAGCTATATGATGATCAGACAGCAACAGTTCCAGTGACATATGGAGCAACTAAATGATTCAAAATTGGGAGTGTGCCAAGGTTGTACACAGTTATTTATTTACCATATATGCAAAATATATTATGAAAAATGCTGCAACCAAAGAAATAGAAAGTGGAATTAAAGTCGTCAGAAGAAACATCAACAATATGTTGATGATAGCATAGTGTGGTTGGAAGTGAGAAAAATTTAAGAAGTCTTTTACAAAATGTAAAGAAAAAATAGTGAATAACAATCTGCTGTTCAATCTTTAAAAAAAAACTAAAATTATATCAATGGGCAATGCCAACCTTGTGTCAAATGACATAAGAGAAATTGAAATAATAGAGACTTTATCTTCTTGGACTTAAGAATTCACAGGTATAGTGATCGTAGCCAGGAAATAAAGTAATATCTGCTATTTGGCAAAAAGACTATAGTATGACAAATTTAGATAGAATATTAAAGAACAGAGACATCACACTGACGAATTAACAGGAAAGCTGAACAAAGAAAAAATGATGCGTCTGAATTGCAATGTTGGAGAAAATTGTTGAGAATATCATGGACTGCAAGAAAAACCAGATGAAGTAAAAACAGACAACTCTTTGGGGACAATAATAATGAAATTACAACTTAAAATATTTTGAACACCTAATGCTAATAGAAGAGTACTGGAGGAAGCACGGATGTTTGGAAAAATTAAAGGCAACTGAAAAAAGGCCAACAGAAAACAAGGAGATTAAAAACCATCACGGAAGACATAAGTATGAAATTACCAAAACTGAAAGAAGCAGTTACTAACAAACAAACCTGAGAAAATGATGTTCATTGAAGTCACAAAGAATTGGAAGTGACTGAATTACAGGGCAACTGAAGTCTGCTTTGCCTCTTTCCAATACTCTACTCATTAGTGTTTATATACCAAGTAAGAGGAATTCTGTGACCTAATGTTTTTTACTGATTTTTCATTGAATGGTTGATTAGCTCCTATTTATAGTGACTCTTTCACTTCCTTCTAAAACACAAATGCCTTTGCCTGAGAATCTTACTTTAGAGTTTTCATCTTTAACCACCCCAGGATTCAGTTTAAAGACATCCTATCAAGTTCACCAGGCTTCAGCCAAACACATTTTCACCAGAAGCAATCTTGTAAAGGAGCAATATATATTGATTGATCTTCCTAGCATGGGAAAATCCCTTTTATTCTTTTGTCCTGATCGGTGCAGCAAAGAATTTTTCAGGTCACAAGATTCTGGTCTCACTGAAAGAATCAAATCCAAAAAACTCCCAAATTTGTTAATACCACTGCTTGATAAATTAAGGGTTGCGGGCATTGGCATGAAGCCATCACTTGGAAAGATAGGCTGTCTTTAACAACCCAACCAAACTCAAAACTTTCGTTCTGGAGAAAGAAGAAACCCAAAAAGAACATAGCTTTGGTCTCCACCTCTGAGCAATTTTTCAAATTCCTTTTTTGGATTCACATTTCTTTTCTCAATCCTTGAAAGCACTAGTGTTACAAGAGGTGTCCTTTGCCTGAATACACATGGAATGTGTGTTTTTGGAGTAAAGATGCCAGGTTGCAAAGCATTCAAGTGGATCTTTTCCCATAGAAATATCTTTTACCACCAAGGCTGGATGATGGCCTGCTTCATTTCACCAGAGATAGTTCAAATGAGCATCTTTGATTTTCTTGGGCACCAGCAGGCAACACTGGTCAAGCTGCCCCATTGTCTGAATTTTAGATGTGGGTTACTAGAAAAAAGGTTTGTTCTTCTTCTTAAGATGATTCTGTATTGTCCATTAGGATGGCAATAAAAAGCATTGTCTGCCTGCTGTCTGGAATTGCTGCTATTACCAAATATTTACCAAATACTTGGTAAATCACTGCAGTCCTGTTCTAGCATCTAGTAAGCCTCATCTAGGAGGAAGTATTTGTATTTCAAAAACTGAAGGTGCCCAGGTGCAGCACTGAAAATGGGTATTTCCAAGAAATGTCCAGGGCTTAGGAAAATATATCCATTCCACTGACAATGCTGCAATTCTTTAAAACAAAGACTCCCCAAAGACTCAGAACTGCTTCCCTTGAAGATGTTGCACAAGGGAGAAAATGGCCAAGGGCTCTTTAGAAAATTTCTGAAGGATTGCCAGCTATTTGCACTTTATTTTGGCATAGCATGGATAAGATACAAGCTTCTTGTACCAAGGTGGATTCTGACACACCTAATTATTCTGTTAGCACTGCTATAGAGAGCAGGGGTCCCCAACTCCCGTTCTGTGGACCAGCCCTCGTCCGCAGCATGACATAAACTGGGCTGCGTGAACAAGAGAAGCCCCATCCACAGGATGCAGGCAGCACGCAAAACCATGCACCCTCCGGTCCGGGGAAACATGGAACTGGTCCCTGGTGCCCAAAAGGTTGGGGGCGCTGAACTAGAGGTGTTTAATTGCAAGAATGTCACTGGCCACCTCTCCTTAGCCTAGCAAAGACCAGAAAATGGCATGAAAAAACTTGTTACCTGAGGTTTCAGAAGCAACTATAACTATGTAGTACAGTCTAAATTCAAATACCATTAATATATATTCACTGAATGATATAAAATGCATCTTTCAAAAGTCCATGCTTTGCTATTTTTAATGTTATAATTTGCAATTGTATTATTGATTTGATTTCTGAAATGGCAGTCCTAGAAAAAGGCTCAGCTGATAGCCACTTGATCTGGGTATAGAAAAATTCAAAAGAAACTAAAAGTAGAGAGACAATACCAGCATTGGCCTTGGAATAATTAAAGGACATGGTTTTGTGTGGAATAAAAAGGCTTGAATATTAAGTACATGAAAGTCCAGATTGATTTAAGAACCAGAAAGATACACATAAATGAACTGTTAAATAATTAGTATCTATTAGTAGACAGCTGAAGAGATTTAAAAGCAAGGCCAAGACTGAACCATGAAGGAAATTGATGGGAAAATAACTTGATTCTTTCACTTAAATCTATACATCGTGTTTATTCCAATAGACAAGAATGATGTTATCTAGTTGGGTAACGAAACGTCTGCAAGCAAACAACCAAGGTCAGAGAGCACCAAGGACTCCATAGTATTTATTAAAAACAGGCACTTATCCAGCTAGCATTGAAACACGTCTATTTCATTACCATAGATGATATAGGAAAACATATCAAATTTTCATTAACTGTAATAGTAAGCTGTTACTTCAATAGGATGAGATAAAATGTAACTTTTTACTGTGTTTTCATTGCAGAAGATGCACAGAATTGTGTTTCTTCTGGGAATTTTTTTCTCCTGCATAAGTACAAAGTCTTTTGCCTCAAAAATTGGTATTTTCTTTTAAAATAGCAGCTGTAATAACATCATGTGTTGCCTCTGCAAAGAAGCTGAAGAAACAGTAGACCACCTGGTTAGCTGCTGCAAGAAGAATGCACAGACTGACTACAAGCAACGGCATGACAAAGCAGCAAAAATAATGCATTGGAAGATCTGCAAGAAATACCATTTGCCTTCAAGCAAGAATTGGTGGGACCATAAAATAGAGAAAATAATAGCAAATGAAGGAGCTAAAGTGCTCTGGGATTTTAGAATTCAAACTGACAGACATTTACCACATAACATGCCAGACCTAACTGTTGATAAGAAAGATAAAAAAAATCTGGATAGTGGACATGGCAGTACCTGGAGACAGCAGAATAGAAGAGAAGGAACTGGAAAAGATAACAAAATAGAAAGACCTGCAAATAGAAATAGAATGACTGTGGAAAAAGAAAGCAAAGGTAGTATCAATAGTAATAGATGCCTTGGATGCAATCCCAAAACAACTGGAGCACCACTTGAATACCATCGGCACTGACAAATTCACCAGTCCATTGTAAAAGATGGCTTTACTTGGAACAGTTTACATTCTGCAACAATACTTCTAACACCATAAAACATCCACATCTGCCTATCCTAGGTCCTTTGGAAAGACTCGATAGGTGTGTTAAAAATGCCAAATCCAGTCTGAACATCTGGCTGACTGCGATGAATGTTTATAATGATATGGGTGATAATGCCACCCAAACTTTTAACAGATTATTACTTTAACTGCAATCTTGCATTAGTGTAATCAGGGCAGGATCTCTCTTCCCCAATCACCACAGATTTGAATAAATCTTGGAGAAAGGAAGTGAATTAGCATAACATTGTGTTATCCATCCCCAATCTTCTGAGTTGATCCAGAAGGACACTATGGTCAATGGTATCAAAAGCTGCTGAGAGATCAAGTAAAGCAAGGGTGGATGCATAACCTCCATTCTGCTCACATCAGAGATTATCTAAAAGTACAATCAATGCCATATCTTGATCTGAATCCTGACTGAAAATTATCCAGATAACCCACTTCATTCAAGGTTCTCTGAAGCTGTTATATAGCCATCTTAATTACCTTCCCTAAGAAGGGGAGGCTAGATACAAGGGGAGATTGTACAGTGGGGCCCAGCAACAGCTTTTTGAGGAGGGGGTGAACCAAGGCTTCCTTAAGAGGTAAAGGAACAACCCCTTCACAAGAATTCAGCACTGCTAGAACCTATTTGCATGACACTTGCAGGAACATGGATCTAAAGAGCAGGTAGATGAGAACACAATCCTAAGGACCCTGTCAACTTCATCAGGCCCAACAGATTCAAATCATGCCCAGATCTGAGAGTTCTCCCCAGGCATTTCCCTCAGAACTGCAGCAAGGCCAACATCTATGTAACTGTAAGCAAATTCGAGTGACTTTGTCTGACAGATGCTGAACAAATTCTTTCCCAAACCCCTGAAGGGGTTCTCTGAGCACCCTCCAGCTGATATAGAGCCTCAGGATAGCTATCTGCAGATGCAATGGGGATGGAGAAATACTGGAACTTTGCCACCCTTACGGTGATAATCACAGTTCTGATCTGATCCAGGTTTGTTCCTGGAGAATGCTAGCAATACTGTAGACATTTCTCTTGTTTTAATTGCCTTAGCTCTTCCATAAGCCATGGGAAGTAACAGGATCCATGAAAAAGGAAAGGTTACATAGGCACAATTTGATTCAAAACCTCTGACATTCTCTTATTCCAAGCAGTGTCCAAGACGTCAGATGGACTATGCAGTTGACTAGAAAGAACAACCAAAGCACTCTCTTAAACCCATCTGGGTCCATCAATTGCCAGAGAAGACTGATCTAATGCATCCAGCCTCTTTGCAGTGGATACTGGCACAAGAGAATCCCATGGTAATCCCATGGTAATCAGGGCATGATCTGACTATGACACTATGACACCAAAAGCTGCCCCAGTTTCTAATCACATACCTACTGCTCTGACAGAAACAACAGATCTAGTGTGTGACCACTGTCCTGGGTCATAGGACCACAGCCATCATGGTGGTCATGAATACCTGATCCACCTCAGAGAAGGCTGATTAAAGATTCTAAGTCCAGCAGCAATCCCAACTGATCCCTAGAGCCCAATTTAATGAACAGAGTCTCACATCTGGTGCTGTGAGAGCAACATCCCTGAAAACCATAAGCGATTCTCAGATAACAATGACCACCCTTCTCTCATCCCAGGGTCTCGACAGATTGGTCTGTAGTAAAAAACATGTAAAATAGAGGCAGCTCATTTTTACTGTTGTTAAATATTATATTCCCTTAGTCGTAACTGGAGTGTGTGTGGTGACATTTCATAAGGCTGACTCAAGCTATGGATAGGCTCAGCGTCAAAAGCAGTAGAGATACCAGCTTCTCTTTCTGACATCTTTTCAAAAATGTTCTCAGACCCACTTTGTCTTTCCCTCATTATTTTAGCCGTCTTTTTCTTTTCCCAAAGCAGATTATCTCTTTTATCAGTTTGAACTGGCACACTGTAGTGAGCTAATGATTTTACTAAAGTCACCAGAAATTAAGCAGCTGATTGCCTATCTTGTACCATCAGCTTGCCTCAAGCTCTTTGAAAGCCACATTACATATGAAACTTACACTCCTATGATTCTTCTTACACTTAGAATTAAGAGTAATAAACACTTATGCCTAGGCAATGAGTTTATATAACAATGTGCGTGATACTTACTTTAATGGATTAGGAGGAGGAGGAAGTGGAGGTGGGAGGGGTGGAGGTGGAGGTGGTACCGGATTTTCTGACCGATGTACTCGTTTTTCAAGCTCACCAACTGTATAAAGAGAGAACTGAATCTTCACTTAAAGTGCTTCTGTACATATATACTTTAAAATGGTAAATACAAAGGTAAAATAAAACCATTTTTTGTGAAATAAAACCACCCATTAATCAATGGGCTAATTGAAATTAAAACTGGACATTTTTTTAACCAAGCATCTCTACAAATTAGACTGCTAAATGTTTTCCATCATTATCCTATGCTTTTACCCAGTTTTGTATATATAGATACACTATAATTCTGGAGCAGACACTGAAGTAAGGTGCTGAGTGAAGCTTCTTCTTCTTTTGAAGCACTTTCAATCCAAAGCAATACACTGACTTAATATCTGGAAACCTCCATGTTATTTTTTTACAATTGTATCACCTTCTGCTAAACTACACTGCTGAATTTGGAGAGAATTTTAGAACACCTGATAGGATGATAGACAGAAGCAACAGCTTTGATTCTTAAAATGACAAAAGCACTGATTTGAGTTTGTGTACTCGTATTTTATAATGCTCTGCTTCAGTCTTAAATAGTACTTTAAAAAGACTCTGAAAAATCATCACTAGCTTCTTTCCACCCAGTTTTTGATTTGCTAAACAATCACTATTTTTAGTATTCAGATCATAACTGAACTGAGAAGTCATTATGAAATCCCATCATGTTGCAATATAGTCAGTACACACATTCAAGTAATTTATTTCACATCCTGCAGTAGTGCCTGGGTGAGTCTCCTTAGCAATTTCCATAGGTTTTCCAGTAACCTTACTAGCCTGCGACTGATTTAACACACATCACTAGAGTTTTAGGACCTTGCACAAAGGATTTTGTATGTTTTTCTTTTGACATTTTCCATCCGCATAATCCAGCTGCTTTAGGATAGTTAAACAGTACTTCCCCCGCTGGTAACTGTATTTTGAATTTATTAAGAAATGGCAATCTTAGATAAAGAGTAGTAAATTACAGTTTTTAGCACTTAATAGGTACGATGCTGTAAGCTGGTCAGGCACCATCCTGGTAAATAATTCTTTGGTAACAACTAAATCACAGTAGTTGATTCATACTGTATATATTTTAAGTGGTTTTGTCAGTGCTTCTGCTGTCTTGTTTTAGCCTATAAACTGGACAAATAATAGCCAGCAAGTCAGACAGCTTCAACAGTTAGATAGTGAGGGGTAAATGTTTGGCCTGAAGTGCAGGGAATTAGCCACACAGTTCCCATGGATTTTAGCCATTAACACCCATGGGAGTTGCAAAGCTAATTTCTTCTGCATAGCCTTTGACAAAGCATTTACTTTTTAAAATGTCAATCATATGAAGGCTCATAAAACAACAGGGGGAAACAAAACCTTCACATCCATGCTTTCCAACTAACTATTTATAGCTAAATATTTTTTTAAAAAAAATATTCCTAATTTCCAAGGATTTCCATTTTATACTTTTTAAACCTCTTCATGGCTTTTATTTCTGAAGTGTTCCTAGTTAGGTACTACAGAATTTTTCTTTTTCACTGGATGCTATCATAAACCACAATTATATGCCAAAACATATCCAAGGTCAAAACCAGGAAATTGTAATTCAGTTCCACTGAAACTAAAGGAGTTGGTCACTTGTAATTTAAATCTCTTTGATTTGAGTGGAAGCAAAATGCAATTGATTTAATCTGGTTAAATATCAGTAATGTACCAAAATGTACTAAAGATTCTTGATATTTTGGTTGCAAATGTTACACTGAAGACTGCATGCTAGGAAATAACATAGTAAGTTAATGTTATGCACAAATGGCTAAAATTCTGTTAAGAATATGTTGAGAATATTTGGAACATCATCAACATGATGTTCTAAATATCTAAAATTATTTATTTAGCTTACCTGAATGCTTTAAGTTTTTAATTTGTTCTTCAGCACTTTGAAACTTCTCCTCTAATTCTTTTTTTTCTTCTTCTAGAAGTTTTAGTTGTTGTTTAAGGGACTTGATTTCTTTGTGCAAAACTTCATTACATAATTGTTTCTCCAATTCTTTAATCTAATATTGACAAATATAAAACCATAATGAATATCTAATGTATGAGTGACAGGATCACCACTGAACTAAGTATACCTCAAAACCCAGTATTTAAATTTTGACACAGAATTTAATTGTTTTCAATTTTATTGTGTAATAGTTAAAGGAATATCCTAGAAATTGATGTGTCCATATGTGCTATTTATTCAAAATCATTTATTTGATTTTTAATTTCATCAGTGAACTAGTCAAGATTATTTTGTGTTCTACCACTACATCTTGGTTCTCCCAAACATGCCCCAGTTCTCAAAATCCTGTAGGGATTTGTGGGCAAGGAGCAAAACTTCAAGAGAAAGGAAAAGTCAAATTGCATGCAGTGTGAAAAGAGAAGAAAATGATTTAAATAAAGAATTATCATTTAGAATTCTTTGGAAAGTACCAGCTAACATCTGTTGTGTAGCTTTATGTAATAGTAAGTTCCCAGAGTGGCAAAGATTTAAGAGAGAGTTATGTAAACATCATTTGGAAAGTTTTTTCTTATTAGTGAAAAGATTTACCAGTTTACAAAAAGCCAATTTAATAAAAGAAAAGGAAGAAGGCTCCAACTTAATGTACTTTGGGGGTATAGTTGCTTTATTGGGAAAATACTTCAGATGCTAGAATTCTTGTTACCCATTTCTTTTTTCTCAACAAATCTTGCTAAAGAGACTATGAGACATATGCTCAGAAAAGAATAGTTTTTCATTTTAAGCAGAAGCCAAGAATCTGACATTTTAATTTGCTACTCATAGTGACTATAGGCTGTGAGTTCCTAGTTTTATATTAAAGCATATTAATTTCTTTGAGTTGCTAAATGATTGTATCCATTCATTTTTAGAATATAGTCTAAGTCAGGGGTCCCCAACCCCTAATCTGTGGACCAGTACCGGGCCACGGCATGCCAGCAATCGATCCGCACAAACAAGCAAAGCCCCATCCATGGGATACTGGCAGCATACAAAACCACGCACTCTCCGATCCATGGAAAAACCTTTCTCCACAGAACCGGTCCCTGGTGCCCAAAAGGTTGGGGACCTCTGGTCTAAGTACACGACAATTTCAACTTGAATTCAGCATCTGAGTAGGACATGGTTTTAAGCATCTGATATACAGACTGGCCAGGACACTAGTCCATCTGGCATGCTTCTTTATTTAGTAGAATCTGATTTGTCAGTTTAAGATAATTGTTCAAATTAAATAACCTGCCTTCTGAACCAATAAGTGATTTTGCTAGTACCTTAAACAGTATAGATGCATTCTGGTAAGCATATACCCTGGGATTATGTCCTGCCATGTATTCATCATACTAACTTTCAAAGCAAGAGGTTTACTCAGTTCACGGAAGGCCATGTTTACAGTGAGCAAGCTTCACTCATTTACATATTGTGAAGGCCTGATGAAGAAATACTTGAATTCCAAAGCAACATAAAATTTGATACTTAACATTAATTATGTATCTTTGAGAAATATTCTTTTTTACCTATATCAAACACTCAGCTTTCTAAGTAACATTCTACCTGCGAAAGATAATTCAGCCTAATCCAACATATCAGCTGGAGAGGTACTGCACTGAAAACTAAAATAGTAAATGTCCAAGGTGGGAGCAGGCTTCTCACCTTCTGCTGGTGTTGCAATCTCTCTTCCTCCAGCATTTGAGTCAGCTTGGCATTTTCATCTAGAGCTTTTGAAAGCTGCTCATCAGGGGTAGAGTTTTGTTGCAGCAATTGACTTTGCCGTTTCAACTTATTTTGTTCAATAAACATCTACCAAACATAACCACACAAAATGTCAATCAGATTATTTAGTAAACTGCATTTATCAGAGCAGACACTGTATGGAAACATCAGTTTCCTTTTAGAGCAACCTAAAAGTCTAGCTATGTCAGGCATCAGAAGACTGCTTCCATAATTTCAGCTACTGCTTTGAAAATATCTCAAGTGACCAAATAAAATATGGAGTGGAGACAACCCCTAAAATAGCAGCAGAATAGAAAATGCACTTGATTTTCTTGCATTTCTTGCATCAAGTTGTTAATGGGATGCATTCTATGGAGACACTGAAATACTAGGTGAAGGAATCAAAAAGACTACAAAGCGTTAGAGCTTCATTTATGCAAAGTATTTAAAAAAATTCAGAACATGTGGAAATAATTCGATAAGTGTGCTGGGATATTGGATAGATACCAGGATACACAGAAAGAATTTTGGGCAATCAAATATATGATTTGATTTTATCTTTCTATGTAAGATGAATTGGGTCTCAGGGTGTAGGACTTCAAATTGTTTACATCCAAAAGATCTTGCCTGCATATTTAACAAATCTTACAACAACAAAGTGTGCTGGTTTTGCTTAATGTGGTTTCATATTTATCTTGTTAATGAACTATGTGTTAGACAATATAAATGTATTACAAATTATCAGAAAGTGAAGCAATTATAATTAATCTGAGGGACCAGCTCATCCCGATGGGCTTAGACCATCCCACCTACAATGCAGAAGAGGCACACTCTCTTTCCTTTGCGGTTAAACAAATTGTATCTGATTTTTAACTGTATGGTTCTTATTCACTGTTTAACATTTTAATGTTTTATATGGTATTTTAATTTTTTGATTGTAAGCCTCCTAGACTTGCTTTCACAAGATAGACAGCATAGAAGTCAAACAAACAAACAAACAAACAAACAAACAAAGGTTAGATATACTGTAAAACTATTGCCTGCTATGTATAAGACAAGTATCTTTTGTTTTTTACAGCTTCCCTGGTCTGAGAGGGGTGATTGCATACATAGTCCAATAAATCATAAGGGTACTATGTTGGACCATGCTGCTTTTACTAAACGAAAAGAAATAATTGTTTCTAAATTACTGAAAATTGATCCAGAAGGTGGTTAAAGAAGAGACACATTTTAAAATTACTGCCTCAGAAATAAAATGTCCATTATTTATGGTGCCATGTTGTTTATTTACCAGATAAAATAACAGTCACAGCAGGCTGGCTGATTCATACCACCCCTCAATATTATGTCATTAACAAAATACAAAACCAGATACTTGTATATGTATTTATTTACTCAAAAAAATCTATGCATCACTTTGAAAAAAGGCCCCTATTACTTTTCAATCTCCTGTTTCTAGATGTGGAAAGACAGAAGTAAGTAATATATTTTCTTCAGTTTCCTGATATCAGCAATTTAATTATTTTCTGAAGAGACAGATTCTTGCTATGTAATGCAGCTGACCTTTGCTGATTCTGAGAAGCTAAACAAGGTCTGACTAGTTAGTTGTAGTTAGTATTTGAATGAAAGACCGTCAGAAAACCAGTTGTGTTGCCAGAAAAAAATCAGGAATGAACACCAACTTGAAGGAACCTTTCTTTTATTATTAAACTACTGGAGATCAGGTACTCTGGCTAATCAATCGCCAGTCACCAAGAGATTTATTAGTAGGTCCCAATTTAATGATTGTTCTAGGTTTGCCTAGACCTGTACTGAGATATATATATTATATATATATATATATATTTATATATATATATATCATAAACCAAACAAATATTAACGATCACCAGGATAAAAATCTTAAACAAAGACTGTTTAATTTACAAAGCTAAGCTTTTGTCGGCCACACTGCCGACATCGTCAGAGCATAAAATGTGAGATTTGGGAGTCCGTTCTTATATGACTGGCTGTTTCTGTGCCCGGACCCTCGACCTAGTCATCGGTCCGCTCATCAGCATCGGGCGCCTCGTTCTTAAAGGGGCCGTCTCCAAAGTTGTCCTCTCCCCTCCAGTTGCTATTGTTCCTTTGGCATGTGTGTTAGCGCTGGGGGATTGAGTGTCGGATCGCTCCTGCTCATCCTGCTCAGTGCCGGGGGATCAAGTGTCAAACCGTTCCTGCTTCTTCCCCCCCCCCATCTCCATGGCCCCGTTCGTCTTGGTTTGCCTCCATGTCCCTAAACTACCCGGCGTCTTCCTATTCACCAGTCCTATCATTTTCCTTGCTCATGTGTAAACGTCTGGGGATTGTTCCTGTCCTACTCCCCTCTTGTCTCGCTGTCGGATGGGCCCCGACAGCTATATATAAGTTGCTTTTGGGCTTACACAAAGAGGAACAGACAGCACTACTTAACCTGAAAGAAGACACCAGCATAATAATCCTACCAGCAGACAAGGGCAACGCCACGGTGGTTATGAACACATCTGACTACCAAACCAAATTAACCAACCTACTCCAAGACTCCACATACAAACCCCTAAACACAGATCCCACCACCTACCTGGAAAAAACCACTAGATCCAAAATAAAAGCCTCCCCCATCAGCGAAGAGATCCAGCAAATAATCATTCCCAGAGAAAAATCATCCAGATGCCCTAAGCTCTATGGTCTCCCCAAGATACACAAAGATGGAACCCCACTTAGACCCATAGTCAGCTCCATAGGCTCACCTCTACAAAACCTAGCCAAATTTCTCGCCAAACAACTACAGCCCTATGCAGAATCCATCACCTCACACGTAAAAAACTCATTCCAATTCATAGAGATCATAAAGAAACAAAACTTACAGCCCAGCGACCTACTCGTGAGCTTTGATGTCATTTCCCTCTTCACCCAAGTGCCAATCAAAGAAGCCCTGACAGCTATCCAAAACAAATATAACCCCCCCCAAGCACATCCTAGATCTGACCAACCATTGCCTATCCAACACATACTTCATCTACAATGGACAAAAATACAAACAAATAGAAGGAGCACCCATGGGATCACCCCTCTCACCTGTCATTGCAAACCTCTACATGGAACACTTTGAAACCCAAGCTCTAGAAAAATCTGATCACAAACCCAAACTCTGGCTCAGATACGTAGATGACACCTTCATAATCTGGCCACATGGGAAAGAATAACTAGACAACTTCCTCACACACCTCAACAGCCTACACCCAAAATACAGTTCACCATGGAAACAGAAGCTAACAACCAACTTCCCTTCCTGGATGTCTTAGTCTACAAGAAATCCAATGGCTCCCTAGGACACACCATCTACCAGAAGAAAACACACACAAACCGCTATCTGCACGCACTCTCACACCACCACCCAGCACAGATCAACTCCGTAGCCAAGACACTCATCTCGAGAACAAAACGCTTAGCTGACGAACAACACCTAAAAACCGAACTACACACTCTCACTAACGTACTAACATCCAACGGATTCCAAAGAAATAAGATTACCAACCTAATCCAAAAAGAAACCCCCACTAAAATCCAAGACAGAGAACAAGAAAACAGCAAAGCCCTCCTCCCATACATAAAAGGCACCACAGACAGAATCAGCAAGATCCTCCACAAACACAACATCAAGACAGCATTCTGCACAAACCGAAAAATATCCACCATCCTAAGAAACCCCAAAGACAAAATTGAGTTAGAAAATCAAGGAGTATATGAAATCCCATGCACCGCCTGCCCCACCACATATATTGGACAAACCAACAGAAGAATAAGTGCACGCATTGAAGAACACAAGAACTCAGTCAGAAAAGAGGAACCAACTTCTTCCCTGGTCCAACACCTTAAAGCCACAGGACATAAAATTGACTTTAAAAATACCAGAACTATCGCCAAAACTGAACACTTTAACAACAGAATAATCAGAGAAGCCATCGAGATAGAAAAACGCCCACACAGCATGAATAAACGAGATGATACCTCCCGCCTACCAGCCATTTGGAAACCCACCCTTATTGACAAACGAGTCCCTAACACAAAGAATGACATTGGACCCACACTCACGAAAACCACACAGGATGTCACCACCACACATCCACGCAAAAAGCAAACCCAAACCCACACCGATGATGAGGCACGACCAGAAACCAGAAACCAGACCACAGCTGCATCATTAGCCATTTCAAACCCCTCCAATCCATATATGAAGCAAACTGACACCCACCTTGATGATATGGCACGACCACGAACGCAAAGCCAAACAACAGCAACGCAGCTCTCCATCTCAAATCCCCCTGCAACTCAGACTAATCCAAGCACAACAAAGCCCCCACCCAAACAGAACACACCCCCAGCCAATCAGAGCACAGCCAACCCCCCATCCAATCAGAGCACAGCCAAGCCCCTAACCAATCAGAACACACCTCCACCCAATCATAACACAGCCAAGCTCCCACCAATCAGTTCATACCCCCACTGGCAGTTAAAAGGAAGAAACAACACACACACACACACACACACATATATATATACAGGTCTTGGCGTATTCGGGTCTTTTCCCATGTAAGATTGAGAGGGGTGATCCCATAGGTGCCCGTCACCCGTCATCGCCAACCTATACATGGAACATTTTGAAACCAAAGCCTTAGATAAATCTGAACACAAACCCAAACTGGACAACTTCCTCACACATCTCAACAGCCTACACCCCAAAATACAATTTACTATGGAAACAGAAGCAAACAACCAACTTCCCTTTCTGGACGTCCTAATCTACAAAAAACCCAATGGCTCCCTAGGACACACCATCTATCGGAAAAAAACACACACCAACCGCTACTTAAACGCACAATCCCATCACCATCCTGCACAGATCAACTCCGTAGCCAAGACCCTCATCTCCAGAACCAAACACCTAGCCGACAAAAACCACCTGAAAACTGAATTACACACTCTCACAAACGTATTAATTTCCAACGGATTCCAAAGAAACACTATTACCAACCTAATCCAAAAGGAGACATCCCCCAAAAACCAAGACACAGAACAGGACAACGGCATCACCCTCCTCCCTTACATCAAAGGCACCACAGATAAAATCAGCAAAATTCTCCACAAACACAATATCAAGACAGCCTTCAGCACTGACCAAAAAATAGCCAACATCTTAAGAAACCCCAAAGACAAGATCCAGCTAGAAAACCAAGGAGTCTATGAAATACCATGCAAAATCTGCCCAGCCACATACATTGGACAAACTAATAGGAGAATAAATGCACGCATCGCAGAACACAAGAACGCAGTCAGAAAAGAAGAAAAAACTTCCTCCCTTTTCCAGCACCTTAAAGCAACAGGACATGAAATTGATTTTGAAGGTACCAAATTAATCTCCAAAACTGAACACTTCAACAAGAGAATAATTATGGAAGCCATCGAAATAGAGAAACACCCCCACAACATGAATAAACATGACGATACCTCCCGCCTACCAGACATCTGGAAACTAGCCCTAGTCAACAAACGAGTCCCAACCACGAAAACCGACACCGGACCCAGAACAACACAGGACACCACCACCAATCACCCTCACCAGACTCAAACCCAAACCCATCCCATAGACGAAATGCAACCATCATCCAGAATCCACACCACAGCGGCATCACCAACTGCTGCACCCCCCGCCGACCCCCACACAAAGCAAACTGACACACGCCAGACCGCAAACTCGGAGCCAAACCAAAGCCCGTGATGTTACATCACAGCCATCTACTCAGGACATTACATCACAGAACTCAGGAGGTTACATCGCAAAGGCTCAGTATGTTACAACGCAGCCTACCTCCCATGATGTGGCAGCACAGGACTCAGGATATCACTACAATAGAGCTCAGAATGTTACCACACAGCCCATTACCCAGGTACAAAAGAACAATGGGCACACAGCCAGCACCTCAGCCACACAGGATGTTACCAAACAACTGACTAATTTGCTTACATCAATTCCATCTTCCAATCAAGATGTAACAACACAGCCAACCAACCCGCTTACAGCTACAAAGCCAACAAGCTACACCCCCCCTCCAATATTTATAGAAAGACGGCAGCTCCGATCACGCTTTGCTTGCACAAGCATGAAGCCGAAGACACCAGCCTGAAGATGGTGAGTGGGACCTCGTCGAAACGTCGCCAAGATACTCTCAATCTTACACGGGAAAAGACCCGAATACGCCAAGACCTGCATACCTATACCCGTGAAAATCTACGATTTTAACGTTGTTAAAGGGACCGTTTCCACAGGTATCCTCTCTCCTCCAGTTGCCGTTGTTCTTAGGGCATGTGTGTTGGTGTTAGGGGGTCGAGTGTCCGATCGCTCCTGCTCCTCCTGTTTCGTGCCGGGGGATCAGGTGCCCGGGCGCAGAAACAGCCAGTCATATAAGAACGGACTCCCAAATTTTACGTTATATGCTCTGATGATGTCGGCAGTGTGGCCGACGAAAGCTCAGCTTTGTAAACTAAGCAATCTTTGTTTTAAGATTTTTATCCCGGTGATCGTTTTTATTTATTTGCTTTATGACATGTGTTTACCTGGGATTCGGATTTTTAGCATAATTAAGAATATATATATGTGTGTGTGTGTGTGTGTGTGTGTGTGTGTAGGTCTTTGAACTGATTGGGTGGGAGCTTGGCTGTGTTCTGATTGGGTGGGGGTGTGTTCTGTTTGGGTGGGGGCTTTGTTGTGCTCGGCTCATCCATGGGAGGATGGGTGCATGGCGGGCGGCTGTCGTGCTCTTCCCGGGGCTAAAGCAACAGCTGGACGGTTGGTAATCTTATTTCTTTGGAATCCGTTTAAACCCCTCCAATCCATATATGAAGCAAACTGACACCCACCTTGATGATATGGCACGACCACGAACGCAAAGCCAAACAACAGCAATGCAGCTCTCCATCTCAAATCCCCCTGCAACTCAGACTAATCCGAGCACAACAAAGCCCCCACCCAAACAGAACACACCCCCATCCAATCAGAGCACAGCCAACCCCCCATCCAATCAGAGCACAGCCAAGCCCCTAACCAATCAGAACACACCTCCACCCAATCAGAACACAGCCAAGCTCCCACCCAATCAGTTCATACCCCCACTGGCAGTTAAAAGGAAGAAACAGCTGCGATCACACATTGCTCCTAGAAGCACGAGGCCGAAGACGCCAGCCTGAAGATGACGAATGAGACTTTGTCGAAACGTCGCCAAGACACTTCCAATTTTACGCGGGAGAAAACCCGAATTACCAAAGACCTACATACAAACACCCGTGAAAGAGAGAGAGAGAGAGAATTGTTCATCTGGCTAATGAACAAAACATGTGACCAGTTACAGTTTTGGTTGAAGATCTCATGAACCTTTCTCTTCCCAAATCTCATGACCATGTTCTTTAATATACTTCCTGGCAAAGTATCTTAAAATCCATGATGCGTAGCAAAAATATTTCAAAAATTGAAAATCTCTAAGCTGATCAGTTTTTACTGATGGCTTATTCATTAGAAAAAATAAAGTCTCCTTTTCTTGACCCAGGAGGAAAATCAGTGGCAGTTATTGGAAGTCAATTTCATTAGCTAGTTATGATCAGTAACCTTGGAGCCATGGTTTAAAACATTAATTTATTATCTGAATTAGGGTAGGTTATTAGGATAAGTGAAGCAGATAACATATTACATCAGTTTCCCTGAAAATAGTTAAAAATATTAGATTGCTTTAATGCTGATATCTGCCTTGGCCTTTTTCTCTGATAAGTTAAATTTCCCATTATGTTTGGCAGGTGATAGATTTAAGTTTCTAAAGATAAACACACTCGGCCCCTAACCTTATCAACTGCTGCATATGACAGTTGAAACTATGCAATGTTACATTAATTATAGTTATACTGTGTAGCAGGTGTTTTTCTTTTTTTCAAATATAGATTAGCCTACACATAAGAACCTTTCTGTAAGTGCAGGTTTTTCAGTCCATTTAGAAAGATATTACATATTAATGGATTAGCTATTACAAAGTAACCTAAAAACCATTAATGCATCTAAATGAAGAGTTATTGTGGAGTTTATTATTAATACAGTGCATGGATATATCTGAATCAATAGCATGCAATCTTATGAAAGGAGCAAAATTCCTATACAAGGAGGTCATGGTTGTCTCAAATTATAATTATTTTTTCTTTACAATTACAGAAAGCAGATAACAGCATTTGACCTTTCTGCATGTAAATGTTCACTGTGGGATTTTAAACACAGTGTCTGCCAAGTATTTACTAAGGAAATGTAAATAACCAAGTTAAAGATAGTCACTGTAATTTAAAACTAACTCTATTGTTTACATCGTAGGTATGGAATCTTTACTGTTACACACATAGAGAAAAATTGAATTAAATGATAAGAAAGGAAGCAGATTCTTTCTATCTTCTCTTTTTTACTCCCAGTCTCAAATTTCATCCCTGTCCTTATTATTTAGACTAAACAATCATGTAGGCAGCAATTTTTTCTTCACATTAAAGAAAAGCTACAATGCCAGGATATTTCATCATCTACAATCATCAACACAGATAACTGATTTTGCAAATGGTGTTTTTTCCACAAATACAGTATTTTTTCTCTCCATCACTGTTAAAATGAGCTCACATGGATGCCAGAATTTATTCTTTCTAAGCCCCCAAAATAAGCACATGAAAAATAGATAGTTTCACCATAAACATAAAACAAAATCAGTGAAGTGTGGACGCTCTCACAGGTTTGAACAATAATGTATTTCTGCTTCTGGATGAGGATCTATCAAGGATTAGACGTCCCTTCTTTTTAAAAGTTCCAATAAAATTATATATTTTTAAAAAAGAACAATTCTGTATCTCGAAGGCTCTGGTACTAATTGCCTGTGTTGACAGGGCAGGGAGACAAATTATGAAATAAGAGATGACACAAACTCTACCCTTTTTTGTATGTAAGGGATGGACCTTGAGTTTTGATCTCACAGCACATTTCATATTCCGACAAAATCAATTCCATTTCATATCCCAACAAAATCACGGCTTAGAATGAGAATAATTAACACCACTGATATGCTTATTGCTTAATGTTCTCAATACAGTTGTCATTCAATCAAGTCCTTCGCATTATGAGGAGTTTAGGGAACAGAAAATTAGGACAACTAGGGCTTCTGGGGAAGAAATAGAGGTGGCTGTGTTGGAATGAAGAAATGGCTCTTTGTAATTCCTCTCTGGACAAGGAGAGGACTTGTGATTGCCAACAGTGCCAGCAATTTGGAGCTCTGGGAGATAAAAGTGTAGTAGCCATCATTTTGCTCAAACTACAGCCGGCACCTTTCAGAAAGACAATTCGTTTGCATACTTCCTTTTGTACTGACTTTCAGAAATGGCTTGTTAACTGCTTTTCAGCTATTAGGAACCTTTGGATCAATAGGTTTTACAGCAATGGGTGAGTTTCCTTCAATCCTTTAGTGAAACAAGTTTTAAATAAAAGTTTAAGGACATTTTTTTCTTTTGGAATAAATAGTAAAAGGGTGAGTAGAATCTTGATTTTGGAAAGTTACAGATTAAGAGTCCGGAAGGATTTTTTTTAAAAAATGATTTTGGAATTAATTATAAGAATTCTTCCATGGGAAAATGGTTTTGTTTTGAATTCTCTTTTTAAAAAACACGATGAGACTTTGAGGTTGAACACTAGAGGGAACTAGGAGGAACTAAAAATTACAATTAAAGGAGAACATTTACACTTGATTCTCTAATACAGAATGGAGCAAACCATATTATTAAAGGATATTTTGGAACAATGGATCAAGAAGTTTATTTTAGGAATGTCTGCCATTCTGTGACTGTGTTTAAAAGATGCTTTGGAAGACAGCAGGTTTTCTCGGGCATGACTGAAACTAATTTAAAAGTGGATTTAAAATCATAGGCTACAAGAATGATATGCAAAGATTCTATACTGGACATACAAATAAAACCAGCTGATGTTTTAACAATCAAAAGGGATATACAAATAGCAA
The DNA here is from genome assembly GCA_023970755.1 of Azemiops feae. Classification (NCBI taxonomy): domain Eukaryota; kingdom Metazoa; phylum Chordata; class Lepidosauria; order Squamata; family Viperidae; genus Azemiops; species Azemiops feae. The sequence goes on from JALGBA010000004.1 coordinate 3,276,152, forward strand.
ATCAAAACAGTGATCTGGATAATTTTTCTATAGTGGATTTACAAAACAGTCCTGTTAAAGCTGTAAAGAATTTTATGAGAAGGGATAAAGAGAAAACTAAAACAAATCAAGATTATTCAAAGTATAAGGAAAGAATACAATTTGTTTGTTTTAATCAAGGTTAAAATACATATGCTGTTATCTTATCTCTGGTAATTTTAATGGACATTTGCTGATTAGGACTGAAGGCTTCAAGGTTGTCTTAAAGCTTCTATGAGACAACCATGATCATGTATTTATGAATTGCTGCTTTTCGATGATCTGTTATGGTCAAAATAGTTCTCAATTTTACAAATATATCTATTTTCCACTGGATATTTATTTTGCAAACAATTTACATTAATTTACAGGAATAATGAAATACTGGAGAGTTTCTAAATGTTTAAACCAGCTGATGAGTTTTTCAAGTTCAACCTACCCCAGAAGCAAAATCTGATTATGTCAACACTATTGATTTCTCTCTTAATTATGTAATTCATAGAATAAATCCTCTTTGAAACTGATTCCACCTGAATGCATTCCTCCTGAATCCTGAGAAAACTAAATCTTTCAATAGGATAAAACAGCATTTCTAAGGTGATAGGTCCTTAGAGAAACAAGAAATACAAAAGGATGAATGTAGTCCATGTCCCTCTATCATGACTTTAATTTTATAGATTATTATTAGAGTACTGTAAACTACTTCAAACATTGCAGCACAATAAACACTGGTATTTCAATTTATGAATAAATTGTTGTTCCTAATTAATGATCAAGTGAGGGAACATGGTATTTATTTGCCTGCATAGCTGTCTTTTTGAGAACATACACTGATTAATGATTTAAAAAACTCTCACAGAGTTAAGTTAATTTATGGTAGGAGAGTCAATCTAAATATAGTACAGTATGTGCCATATATGCAATCCTGGTATGAGACCTGTCAGTCTAAAAGGAAGGCTCACACACAGGCAGATAAACTACATTTGACATTAAAACACTGGGATTCAGCACAAGAAGCTGGATACTGTACACTGTTAAAATATCTGCACCAAAAAATCAGAAAAATACAGCCAAGGTCAAATATAGATAGAAACTCCTCAAGTAACCATAAGAACAGTAAACACCCATTTATTGCAGAGCTGAAGAGTTTTCATCTGAAGAGAACTTCACAGTGTGATTTTTATTAACTTATTATTAAATCCATTTTTGTACTGTCACATAGCCTCTATAAAGTAGCCATTTATAAAACAGCGAACTAAAGAGAAGAGCTGAAATTGAAAAAAGCCATTGTTTCTTTAAAACATTTAAAGATGCTTGCTATTGTCCGTTCTCTGATCAGAAAAAGCTATTAACTTCCATACCTCTTGTGCAAAGGATTCTGCCCTCTTACGCAAGTTTTTTTCCAGCTCAAAGTTGACTTGAAGTTCTTCATACTCTTCTACTGCTAGCACAGACACTATGTGAAATGAAAAGGAGAGAGAGGAGGAGGAAGGGCAGATAATTGCAGCAACAGTGGTGAAACAAAACACAACCATGAAATATGCCATGAAACAAGATTATTTAAAGTGTAGCAATATGGCTGTAAGGAAGATATTTTCTTCTTTTCTACTACAATGTTGTAACTAATTATATAACTAGACATATGTACTAAAGTGGAATGGGAGGTTTATTTCAATGAAGATAGCTCTGCCAAAAAGAAAGAGGGACTATCTTTGAATGCCAGCACAATGCTCTCTTCAAGATTAGAAAGCAAGACTGAAAAATGATGTTGAAAAATGACTGTAGAACTAAGTTTCTTTAAGGTAAAGTGAAAAACACTTTACATTCTATGGCAAATTAGACAGAAGTTTGATTATTCTGGTCCAATGATGTCAGAGACATCTAATAATAGATACTTAAAACAGTAAAAGAAATGGCCATTTCTGGGCTCATCCACATAACTTCCTTCCTAAAATATCACGATGGTCTGCTTACCATTTATGGAAGAAAAGATCTCATAACATAACCTTGATCTTAGGGTCAGCCTGTTATTCTGGGCCAGGTTAAAAAAAATTACACATTGTATCTTTATGTTATACTGGAACTTGCCCGTTCAACCCAATTGTGAGGCTGACTCAGTTGAAAATGGAAAGATTCATCCCACTCATATCAAATAATTCATACTAGCTTCTCCATTCTGTATGGTTCTTTACCAATGCTGGGGGCAGAGAGAAAGGGGCTTCTCAATTGCACCTCTGGGTTCTAGTCATGCATGAGTAGCATTCATGGCTCACTGCAAAGAAAAAGGCCTGCTGCCACAAGGAACCTGATATCCAGGCTGACCCAGCAAGATCAGAAAAAAGAAGGAGGACAAATACAGGTGCATTGCACAGATGACCATGTGGGAAGAAGAAGGAGAAAGTACTCATAGGAAGAAGAGGTTAATTGTAGGCTCTGGAACCCAACATTTCAATTCCCATAGACTCAACAAATTGTTATCCACTGTGTTGAAATGGAACCTTTGTGAAAGATTAGGGCACCTGTATTCATGATAGGACAGGAGAGTAACATTTTACTTCTCTTTTGACTGGAAGAATAAAGTCTCCTGAAGTTATCATGAAGTAAGCTATTAATTCTGAATACTTTGGGAATTATAACTGTTCCAAAATCATTAAATGTTAACAGCCTTATTTAAGCCTGGTGAGTTAATGTGAATATGGTTTTAATTAAATCACTAACTATCGTTCAGTAATCTGAATACTAGTCATCATAGAATTCAGATTACATTTTATATTTCCCACTTCAGTTATAAATAAATATTGATGGGATTATTGAATCGGGAATAGAATATTTTATGATCCAACTGCCAAGGTTATAAATATATCAAGATCTTCAAAGGTCATCAAGGAGCAATTGGCACACTAAGTCATCCTGATCTTTGTTTAGATTCTTACATTTCTTGAATAAATTCTAATAGATAGCAACCGTTTGACCGTTTTAGATTCTTACAGCTACTTCATGAGACAGATTATTGGAAGATTATTGTTTCCTTCCACCTAACATGTGGCAGCAGGATCCATGCAATCATTATGTGACTATATTATACACTGTGTGATCCAAAGTGGAAATCTAGAAACATTTGCAGTGATAAAAAGTTTCTTCCAGGCAATCAGGGGAATTTTTATATGTTGACATTATTCTGTTTTATACTGTCTTGTCACGCAAATAGTGCAATAATACCTTTCACTTTAGATGTATACCTGCAAATATGATTATGTGCACAAGATAGCCAGGAGCTCCTGACATACATTTCTATCTAAATCAGCTGCGTTGTTGCCAAAGATTTATAAACAGGTATGGAAGAAAACAAACAATCTTGCTAAATCACAGTTGGAACTGACTGGAATATCGGGGTGGGGGGTGAGGGTGGGGGTGGGGGAAGCATACAGGCTGGTCAGCAATGCAAATCCTTCTGGACCTTGGTTCCTTTTGGTCATAGAAAAGTTCATGTAGATCCTACACTCTTTTACATTTCTGTCCCTCTTCTTGCTTGTCATATATGTATACCAGCCTTCATGGATTTGAAAATATCTTGTGATTATCCAGTACAGGTAGTCCTCAACTTACAACCACAATTTGGACTAGATTTTCGCTAAGCGATGCCATTGTTAAGCAAATCATCATATGACCAGGCCCAATTTTACAGCCATTTTTACTGTGATAGTTAAAAAAATCATGTGGTTATTAAGAAAATAATAATAATAATTAAACAAATTTGGCTTTCCCAATTGACATTGCTTTTCAGAAACTGGCTAGGAAGGTCACAAATCGCAATCACGACTGCAGGACACCACAACTGGTCATAAATGTGAGCTGGTTGCCAAGCGCCTGAATTGGTGTCACATGATCCTGGGAGTGGTGTAACAGTCATAACTTCAGGAGCAGATCATAAATCACTTTTATTGAAGCTATCATAACCTTGAAACATTCTTAAACAAATTACATTTTGGTCTAGCCAGGTGTGCAATCTCAGGCCAAATAATTAGTTTACAGTTTGGTGTGTTGCATGAATCCTGAAAATTGTGCTCCCATGGTTATAATAAATATGGCTAACTGTATGGTATGAACATAGCCACTATTAAATTGAGTACTACACTGATAGGATTGTTTGAGGATGGGTAGAATTGCAAAGTACATTCAGAGAGTCAATACTTTCTGGAAATGGAGTATTACACATCTCTAACCAAGAACAGCTTTTATTTCAAGGCATGTCCCTGCACCAATTTACCATACCAACTTAACAGTTTTAATAAACATATGAAAGTGCATCTTCTTTTTTCCGGCATTCACAAGAAAGCAGAAAATGTAAGGATGCAATTTTCATCTTCTAGTTAAAATAAGCGAAATCTGGTGAGAAGTTGCCTGGATTTTCTGGCTGATTCTGATCAACCTCTTATACATTCTTTATAATGTAAGGATGATTGGTCAGTTTTGTAGCTACAATGCTTATTACAATATCCACAAGAATGTGGCAGTAACCTATTGTACTATAAGGATCTAGAAGTTCTTATCAAGTAGATCAAAACCTGATAAGTGGTCATCTGATAACTGTAGCTTCTAAGATCAGATAGCAGAAATGTGGAAATTTGCAATAAATATATCTAATTTTATTATTTATTCACAGGTACACATATTGATAGAATTTCCATTAAAAGACTAAGATATGCACTGGCTAGTAGAATCTATGCAGTAGATTCACAGATCTGCCCTTGGATCTCTGTTTCATCAGTTATTTATCTGTCCATCTGTCTACTCATCAGTACAACAACACAGCTATTAAAATATTACCATTAAGATTTCTAGAGAAGCATACATACGTACTTCGATTACATTTTTCCAACACCTTGTGATGTTTTTGAACTTCAGATGCTAGAACTGCATTTTGTTCCTTTAGTTTATTTATCTGAAAAACAGTTGAACCAAATAATGAGATTATCAGAGAAACTAAAACACTAATAACGATGCTATGAACATTGCAAGAAGTTTGGCTTTAAATCTATCTAGTTTCCAATCTAATTTTCAATTTTAAGTGAATAACTGCAACCAGGGAGTGTACCAATATTCTTAGTTATTTCACTGATGTATTAGTTTCTGTACCAAGTTGCAAACACCTGCTGGATTTCCAGCTAAAGAAGCAATCTGAAACAACCTTTTCCCATTTACTTCCTAATATCTTTGGTCAAGATTATAGCCAAATGGTATTAAAACAGTTAGAATGCTTTAAATGCTATATTAAATGGAACCTGCCTTGAGAGGTAGCAATTAAATACTTTGCAGCTCATGCAGAGCAAAACCCTTGCTTATGAAGAATTAGATTTAGCTAGAAAGACAGCTTACAAAGGGACAGGATATTATTAAGATGTATAGTTTAAAATTCTTGATTTAGCTTTGACTAGCATATCTAAAAATCACAGCTCCCAATCTCAGCAACTGAGAATAGTCTATTCTCTTATAGAGTGGGTCACTTTTCATGAGATGGACGACTGTATAAATTTGATTAATAAATAAATAACAAACAACCAGGTAGCAAAGCCCTGACCATGTATTGATAGTCCTCGACTTATAAATCTTCATTTAACAATGGTTCTAAGTTACAACGGGCTTGAGAAAAAACCCCAACCTCACACTTACAACCATCCCATCACCCCTTTAGTCACATAATCACAATTCGAGCACTTGGCAACCAGCTTGCATTTACAGCCGATTGCAGTGGTTTGCGGTCATGTAACTGTGATTTCTAAACTTCCTGGACATTTTCTGACAAAAAAAAAAATGCCAATTAGGGAAGATGGATCTGCTTAATGACCACATTAAAAATAGTCATAAAATTGCATCTGGTCACAGGATGACTCACTCTACCTCACTGACTTACAATGGAAAAGCCCTACCAGTCGTTGTCGTCATAAGTCAAAGGCTGCCTATACAGTGGTTCTCATCTATCTTGCCGAAATACTTACTTCTGCTATCCCTTCCACAAATATGCTCTTCACGTTTTCCAGCTCAATGACGGCAGTCTTCTTCTCCTCTTGAAGTGAGATAATTTGATCTCGCAGGTCTTCATTTTCAAGAACAGCAGCAGTAGTTCATTTTTCATTTTAAGACAAAAAAAGGAACATGGTAAGTGTAGAAAAGCTGAAGAGCAAGGCATTCACTAATTCTTGAATTATTAAGAATGCAGAGGTTTCACATGTCGATGTTCTCACAAACAGTAATGGTTAACTAGCCCTTAAGTCTGAGTTTGAGTTTCATCGTGGAGATTTTCAACTCTGAAAGGGATGATATGTTCTCAACTCAGCTATACAAGTTATCTCTCAGTTTTGCTATCAGCAATTCTAATAGCTGTCATCTCATTTTCTAGTATCTTATTTCATCGTTCTAAATGATAGAGCAGAAAACCATAACTAGAAATCACTACCTAGAGAGATTAGCATTCAAAATTAAACAGCTGCGTGCCATTTAGCACTACAAAATAATATTAAAGTATTACATTTTAATATAATTAAGATTTAAATATTCCCAATTTACATAACCCTGAGCAATATACAGTTATTATAAAAGTATATAAATGTTTTAGGAAAACATTAAAAATCAATATAAACCCCCCAAATCCATACCATTCAAGCAAGCAGCAAAACTAAACAAACGTAAGTTTAAAATTGCAACTTTAAAAAACTGGACTAGTTTCAAATTAATCAGTACAATCAGAATTATCAGAAACTGTTCATAAACATCAATTTTATAGCAGAGAAAAAGCGGGAAAAGGAAGTGGGTATGAGTTTTCCTAGAATTCCTGAATAGATGTCAATACATAGTTTAATTCAGCATGCTATCAACTTCATTAAATACATTGTTTGATACAGTATTATAATCCCCATTTTATGGAAGACTGGTCTGCAAAAGCAGTATACAATCTGAAACGATGAGTCTCTGGACGAGGTTTGGTTTAAGTCAGTAAACTGACTCGATTTAAGCCTACAATTGAACTGCAGAGATTATGCTATGCTATTTAATCTAATTCAAATGGCTTCATCTCCCACTCCTGAGTTAAAGAGTGATCCAGACACTGGTCAGCCAGTCCAAAACAATGCATCTGAATTTCTGCTGTCCCATTGGTAAGTCCTATTACGTTCTTGCTGCTTCTGTTTCAAGTTTAGTGGCTAACGGTCTTGTTTTGATTTGTGAGCTTGTCACTTACTCTAGGCAAGCTGCTGTCCTCTTTCAACACAGGACTTCCACTAATTAGGGTCCTGCATTAGGAATGGGGAAGCTCCATCTTCAGAAGTCTATTTAGTGTTCTAATTTCTTTAGGTGGTTTGTCTGACTCCTTACACTCTTTATGCAGAACCTGGAGACTTCATCAAAATGTTGCACAAAAATGCACATTCCAAAATTTTGATGAAACAAGCTTTGCCTGTTAAGTATTTGCCTGAATGTCATGACACAATTACAAAGGGGGTACAGTTTCATCATTCCCCTAGCCTAGTGATTCCCTGTGGATGTGCCTGAATCTTACGCTTTATATCCCAAGTTAAATAATATGGAATCAAGAAACATGGGAAGGCATCATCATAGAAATCCACTCTTAGAGGGGAATGAGGGAAATTCCATCATAAATTAGCAAGTAGCTACTATACATCTGAACTGAACTGAACTGAGAATTGAACCTAACTACTGGACAATGAGGCCTATTTATGGGGAGTGAAACAACTGAAGGCAACTTCAACATCTCTCATCATTTTGGGAGACATTACAGTGAGGAAAAGAAGTGCACTTGATAAGTGCTGGCTACAATGCATATAAATGGTATAATAAGATGCATATACAGTACACTTCTCACAGTATAATAGTCTTATATTTCTGGTGGCCTTCAGCTGAATTGGGATTCACTTGCCATTATTCCTAGAGAGCAGAGCAACTGGCCATTCTAATGAGGAATTAGGGGGATTGAAATCCAACACATCTGGAAATAGTTAGATTGGGGAAGGGTATCTATTACAATGAAACTGGATCTTCATGTTCACTTTTTGAAAATGTAAACCCACTCTAATCTTCAGAAAAACACTCACCTTTTATTATCTGCTGGCATCCCATTGAGTCACAGGCTCCAGGGCTACCTTCTGTATCCGTACATGATTCTCCATCATCAATGTTAATTTCTTCAGTAATGATGTCTGGTCCCAGTTTTGCCATATACAACATGCTGATTCTTTTCAGAGTCTTGTTCTCTTTGCTCAGCTACAAAATGTCAATTATATATTCTGTGGCTATGAATTCCTTAAATATTTGTTTTTCCTTTTGAAGGAAAAATAAATATGTCTGATGCCTGTAAGGTCACCAATGAGTTTGGCTGAAGAGAACAAAATTAATGGATTTTTCATTATCCACACTTAAATTAGGGAATTCCTTATCCTAGAAAGATTACTGATGCCTTCTAGCATGGCATGTTAATAATTGTGATCTATAAAATCTCTTTATTTAAGAAGGCTTTTGTTTAGTATTTAATACAATTTCTCTCCCTGACCTATTTCATTTTGTGGTTTTATTTTAGTGCTGGCTATACTGAATGATGCATGAGCAGCAAAAGAGAAGAGGACAAAGGGTCATATAAATATAATAAGACTGGCATTTATTGAGACATCAATTTCAATGTAATAGAGCAAATATCGGCACTTTTTCAGACTAAGATTCTACCTGGTTATTGCGCTGCATCTGAGGAGTAAGATTCCGCAATGTGAGGCTATTAAAAAACTAAATGTTATTTATTTAATTTAAATGTAAGCTTAATTAAATTACCATTAATGTCATATTAATATATAATTTATGTATTTAATATTTTTTGCTATCGTACTAAAAATGATAATTCAGCACTTTTATAGAAATTTTGAGGGCTTTACTCGAGATCCTGAGAAATGATTTGAACTAACTTGCAAGTTTATAAAAAAAATTAACTTTATAGTTTAAGTTGCAAGAGAAATGGCTTAATAAGGTCCCTTTAGGATATCTTGTTAGCTGTTACTTCTAAGAATATGGGAAGAAAGGGCATGATATGGCTATAACTGGGAACTCTAGCCCCTCTCCAGAATTCAAGCATTTCTGAAGGTCCAATAAGTACACAACAGTTCTTCCCTTTTGTAAAGATACACACTGACTTTGATCATCCATGAATATACTGTGGCTTTCTACAGGGAATTCACAGAGTTCTAAACTTTGTACTCTAAGGCTTAAGCTCAGATGGAAACTTTTGAATGTAGGCCAGTGCTTTTAGTTATACATATTTAATTGAATCCAATGATACATGATCATCAAGCTTGTTTGGTGAGTTCTACACTTTAATGGATTAAGTTACAGCTGCACACAGCAAGCCACTTTCTCATCCTTTTCCTAAGATGGCACAACAGATAATTTAATCTAAAGATTTTTGCTCTTTGCTTCAATATACAGAAAGAAAAAGGGGTACAAAAATGAATCATAAAATCAAAGAGGAAGAAAAAAGAAAAGGGACAAAACCTTGTAATGTATACAAACAACAGCTCCATTTCTAATTACCTTGATGACTCAGGCTAATATTGATCAGGTTTTTTTATCATGTCATGTCAATAGAAACTCAGTTCATAAGTAGAAAATACTCATAAACAATTCAGGTTTGTAAATTTGGAATAACACTGCCTTTCTGATGAAAAAAAAAGACCTTTTTTGCTATGACTCATACTCAATAGGTAGCAGTATAAATAGTTCTTCATACAGTAATAGATTTCAAACTCTGGGAGTAACATTCAGAAACACATTCATACTTTTAAACTATTAATTTTCCAAGCTATATTAACAAGTATATGAAGTAAATGAGCCTAACATAGGGCTGCATTGCAGGGAGAAAAATACCCCCCCCCCAAAAAAAAAATAACTGACAGCTTCTCTTGGTTGTAAAATTGGAAGCACATCGGGCACAACTCACTACAAAATGAAATATGTAGATGAACATAAATGCCAGCATTGTTTTTCAACAAGAACTATGCTGTTGTTGGATTTGAAAGAAAAACATTTCTAAAATGCAGGTTAGAAATGCAGGCATCAAGTTTTTCAAATTAAGAGCGAGCCTTGATATATTACTTCTGCGCCATTTGAAATATTACCAAATTCTTGCTTCAAATACAATTTACTGTCCTAATTAAAGCAGGTATAGATTTTTTTTATATAGTTTTTAAAAAAACAAGGCAAGATAAAAAAGACAGATCTGCAAAAAGGAATCCATTTTGAGAGGAGCACAATAAAACATAGCAGAGAACAGCAAAGCCAAATCATCGTACTTACTTACATACCCTCACAGAGTGATCATTGTTACACCAGCCAAAGAGGGTTATTTTAGTGTGTATCATTACATAAAAAGAATGGAAAGAAAAAAAATCCATACATTCATTTTCATACTGATAAGTTCTCATTTTATAAATCCTTATATAGTATCATTATGCAAACAATCAAGTAAATACCTATACAAAGTACACTATTAGTGCACCTACATTTTTAAAAAATACTACTGTGGAATTTCTGCTCTATCTGAAGTAGTAGTTTGGGTAGGGGGAAAATTCAAAAATGCACACACACATATACCTGCGCACACCCACAGACACAGACACAGTAACACACAGGACCAGCCAACATTGCTAATGAAATTTGGTTCAAAATTGCTTCAATCTATTTTCTGATGATGAAGTGGTTGGTATGTGTTTTTCACAACTAAAAAAAAAAAACCCAAAGAGATAAAAACATTCTTTAATAATAATGATGCACTTCTGATGAGATGGAATATAGAAAATTATATACTTGGCAAATTGATCAACCTAGATGCAATCAACAGAGCAGTGCAGGTCACCTTTTGCTTGCTCCATAGTTTGCTTTCATAAACAATCACCTGAAATGTAATACTCTGCCTGACTTTTCCATTTGATTCAGACCCTGAAAACCTCATTATTCTTTTATGTCACAGACACTCAGTATATTTCTAAACTTGTTTATCTGTTAACCCAGATGCATAAAATACATGTGGGAGGAAGGTGTCAAAGAATATAAATATGAACATATTTATGAACATATTTATGAATATATGAATACATATGCACATATTGGTAAAATTAACAATTTTCTATTGTCCTTATATTTCTCTCCAATCCCCAGATATGAGCATCATATTTCAGGGTTGCTTCATTCTAACATGCAACCCTAACACATAATAAACTATTCTCCATGAAAGGATTTTATCATGCACTAACTCTAAGAGTATAACCAACAACACCAAAAAGAATACTGGATATATCTGCATGTTCAATGGGACAATATTGACAATATTTTGCCCCAGTGAGTAGATATGCCACACTAAAGTATATATACGGTATATTTATTCAGGAGGAAATCCCACATAAAATTTAACAGAATTTCTGCCAAGTAATGCACAAGCATTTACTGACCGTAACCCCAAAATAACTCTGGACAGAACATTAGCCTCATTTTCTGCAGTAGATCTCATAGTTTTTCCACTGTACAGTAGGCAAGAAGGTATTGGCAAGACAGTTGTGTGAGTCCGTCCTGACCAACCTATTACCTTAAGACTATGACTTCTAAACAGAGAATATAATATATAAAATTGCTTCTTACCTTAGTAGCCAAAGCTTCTGCACTTTCACGACATGTCTTTTCAATCTCTAGGTGGTTCTGTATACAGCTGACTTCTTCAATGACCATATGAGAAACTAGAGAATTAGGGTAAAACCCATGATTCATACAGTTTACTATGAGTCACATGTATTCTCCCTATATTGTTATTCAGAAGAACATCCTATGCTTATGAATATTTCTTAGACTGTCACATGTTTTAGTATGTATATAATTGCTTTCCATGTATCACAGACACTACCATATGAAACATAATAAAATGATACATTTGGGAGATTATGAAACCACATTCTTGGTTTTCACTCAGGAAACCCTCCCCAGTACTCCGGTCACACAAAGGTACACCCTAATGTGCCATTTCATGCATCTGATGAAGTGAGTTGTTGCTCATAAAAATGTATGTCTTTTGATAAAATTTGCCATCAGACTCTTTCTGATTTCTTTGTATTATCTGTTTTTTGTTGTTTTTTATTAGCTGGGATACTCTTTCTTGTTCCTCTCTCATTTTTCAACATATCGACGAAGACATTTTTGGTTCTTTTTAACATTCTTCCCCAACTACATCTCACTCTGCTATTTGGCCTTTCTCCGTAGTGTAGTTGGAGAAGAATGTAAAAACTCTCTCTTTGGCTTTTATTTTCAATTTGTCACTAAGTGTTTTGGGCTGCCAGACTGACTTCTTTTAAAAAAAATCTTTCAATTCCACATACAATATGGGGTGGGGGAATCACAAGTTTATTTTACACCAATGTACTTGTGGCAGAGAAACAGCAAATTGCCAAGAAAGTTCTAATCCATCCTTGATCTGTTTTATTCCAAGATTTCTTCCACTGACTCATTAACTCCTGTTTTTCCTGTCTCATCATTTTCTACTCTTCCTTAATCCAGAAGGTGACCAACCTCTACTATCAGAAAGAAGTCACTTAGGAGCAATTGAGTCAATGGCTAGAGCCATTTCTACATTTAAAATTCTCTCAGTTGCCTGTGGAAAAATGTTAACTCCTCATTCTCATAAGATTTAAATATTCTGATTCAGGAACCAGCAGAATTTAGATCTGTCAAAAGATCTATTTGGAATTTATCTCCATTCAGGTCTATTGGAATGCTTTATCAATCCTGTATATAATATGTCCCTTAGGAGTGAGTGTATCCCATTCCCTCCAATTTAAATGTAAAACATTTCAACAGGTAAATATCTAATTACAGGTCAATTTTCCTGCCCCAACATGTCACCCAGATTATACTATTTGAAAATTATTCTGTTAGAAAGAAGTGTTCTTGCAGCAAGGGTGCAATAATGCAGCTCAAATATCAATTGTAGCCTGCTAGCATCTCTTCTGCAGCCTCAACTTATCTCATATCATTTAAATGTAGGTAAGGGGGATGTAGAAAGGTTTAGTCTTCTACAGACTTCAGACTCCTATTTCACTCTTTACAACTCCTGTATAACTTTCCCCCCCTCCCCAAATGTATCCTGATTCTGCCCAATTTTACAGTGTAGTCCTTATATTCTAGATGAAGCCTAAGGAGGCTCTTGGGCCATTGGAAGTTGCAATGCCTATCTGTTTGTTATGTTCAAAATCAAGTCCTTTACAACTCCATAGGTGTGGAATAGTGCTGAAAACTGTGCCTTAAAAGCAACATGAGAACAATGATACGCTCCATAATTATTATTTATGCTTTGAGTTCTGTGAGCTTCTGGCACTGTACCATGACAGAGATGAAAGCAAACACACTTAACCCAAGGAGATGCGTTGTGCTTCAGCTAGGCCTGGAGCATTGCCACATGGCAGTTGTGTGTTGGGTAGAAAAGGTAAAACCAAAACTGGCCAAGCAAATTCTCTATGCTGGGATCATGTAATCAAAGAACACAGTGGCAAAAGAATTGGCACCAGCACCCATACTTTAAGAGGCTTATCTTCTATTAGATCAACCCAGGCCATCCATTTTTGCTGTGTGCCATGAGCCAAGAATAGGAATAAGCAATGCATGCCATGCAGAGAAACTGTCAGCAAATGGGAAGAGTGTACAAAACACGAAAAAAATGCCCCAAGTAGACTGTGCCGCATATTGCAAGAAAAAAATAAGTTACCAGCTTAACTTGCTTCAGACTGCAATCATATACCCAGGTACTTGGGAATAAAATCTATTAAGTCATTGTAATTAACTTCTATGAGTTTAGTTGCATAGTGGCATTAAGGAAATTATTGACTCTGAACTGAAAGTATAAAGTGATAACTTATGCTCAGAAAGTAAAGTGCTTTATTATACTTAACTTGACTACCATATTATACATATAAAATACGTACATGTAAAACATGCACCGGGAAATGTGCAATAAAACCAGAATTAACTATTTCTATATCACATTATGAAATTATGAAAAACTCTATAAACAAAACAAGAAACTATTGTTCACACGGCATTTTGTTCTTACATATAAATCAATGACCAAAAAGAATGTATGTACCTTATTTGTTTTTATCCAAGAAGGCTTTGTTATTTCTCATAGTTAGCTGAAATATCCTAGAAATAACTCACGGTTCATTTACGATTAGTTAACCTGCAATTATGATTAAATTTCCAAAGAGGAAAAAATCTTTAAAAATTAAATAGCAAGAAAAGGTGCTACTTTCTAAGATGTCCTGAGTTTTTCTTAGGTTGATATTAAAATTCATAAAGCAACACTAAGTGGCCAGAACCCTCTCCAACCTCAACATTTTTTCAGGGGTAATAATAATATGCAGCAAATGCAGGCCAACCAAAAACCACTTAACTAATTAGTAGTTGCAGTCACCGAGAAAACATGAATCAACACTGTTATTACAAGTGGCACATTTGAGTGGCATCTAATTATGACTTGATGAGCGTGATACTTGCATTATCAACATTACTCCCGCATCCCATCAGGGACTAAAAGCCGCTGATGGCATTGACTGCAAGAAACTCCCACTCAATGGCACTGCAGCACCCAACAATCTCCTTGGCAGGGGCACCCTCACTAAATGGCACGTTAAGCGTAATTACTGGCCGACATTGTAAATAAACAGGATTGGAAGTGAAAATTGTACCAAGTGCATAAGACACAATCTGACACATTGGAAGTGGCAGCCTTAATTGAGAGTTTCTTTGACTGTTCAAGATCATTTCAACTGCATTTCTCGGAGGACAGTGATTATAACTGTGGAGACAGACGGCATAATGGTATCAGCACTGCTGACAGAGCAGTGAATTAAATTGTATCTGCTGTTGTGTGAAAGCCTTGATGAGAAGTACAGATCCTTAGTGGTCTTATCATTATCACACAATGGTCATGTTGTCATCAACCTTTCTGGCTCCAATTGAAAAGAAATGATTGTGTGGTGAAGCGTCCCCCTCCCTTACCACCACCTTCTATCTCTTGTGTTGAATAGAACCAATTTTCAGAGAGCTATGAAATCACGCTATAGGGCCTAAAATGCAGCTGCTTGGCATACAAACTGGGCCCCATTAAACAGGAATCAGGCACAATATGTGTTTATGCCAAGAGAACAAATAGAAGCTGAGCACAGGCCAAGTTTATTCACAGACACAAAGCCCATGTAGCTCTTCATCAATATAATTGCCTTTTATATTGTCATTTAAATAATGGGCTCCATTATTGCTGTAAAATCCTAATATTCCTGGCATTTATTGCCATGTTTACAAGACATGTCTTTTTTTTAAAGAAGGTAGAAAAAAAAAGAATCAGAAAAAAAATGAAGAGGAAGATAAAAGAAACCTATGACATTTTACAAAAGCAAATACTACTTTTGAATTTTAAGTCTTAACTACTTGACATTTTCTGCCTGCTTTATGAATTGCCAACATCATAACAAATACAAATAGGCCATAAAGTATTTGTGTATTTTTATACGTGATACTCATTCCCTTTCTTTTCACGGGAATTTGACTTATAATTAGAAAATGTTTGCCACTTAGGGTGATAGCCTAAGTTTAGGATCGTTTTGTAGAAGGCATTTCATAAATGGCCTATATATAAACTAGGATAAACAAGAGCTGCGTAAATTCCTTTGACAACTGTGCAAAAGATGCAAGGTGCTTAGGCTTTTAAAAAAAAATATTATTAACCCAACAAAACAAACTATACTGACAGAGAGGTAGCATAACAGGCTGTGATACTGTTGTCGTCGTTCTCAAGAAGCTATTCACGAGAGCTTTTCCACTCTCATTAGCTGTGTTTTGTTACCCTCAGACCCCACACTGGATCAATAAAAGTGTGGTCTCATGAGAGAAAATCTGGGTATTTGGCAAGATGGGTGAGTTTTTCGCATATATATCCCTTATGCCAGAGGAAGTCAACATCATACCTATTTTAAATCTGGTGATGTCTGATTTTATATCACCAGATTTAAAAGGGGACACTGAAGCTCAAGAAGTCTGAAATCCTGGGCTTTCAATCCATAAGCAAATAGGGCTTTTCTGATAGGAGACAAGGGTGGGATTTCTTCTCTTCTCTAACTGCATATCAAAAAGTATAAAAAAGAATAGGTGCAAAAGGTAAACAAAACAAGACAAAGGTTTCTTTTCTTTACAACCCCTTGAAAGAAAAATGTCATCCAGATTTTTTTTATTTTTTTTTAAAGAGCTTTTAGTTTCTGCTAACAAGAAAAAAAATGTTCTCTTTCTGGCTATTGGAGCAGAACTCTGGATGTTTTAAAAATAGGGAAGCCATTAAGCTGATAATGGATGCAAGAAAGCAAAAGCAAATAAAATGCTTGTAATCAGTAATATATAAATTTTAATTAACTGTATCTATAATGTTTATCCTAGGTCTTTTGGAAATAAATCACTTTTTCTCAGTCAAAGAAAGATTAATGGAGTTTAAAGAAACATTACGCTAGATCAATTATGCCAATTGTGAGTCATGGGAGATTAGAAAATTAGCAAAATGGAAGTAACTCCTTGACAAGAAAATGCCAAAGGAATAAATGAACAGAACTTTAAGAGGATGAGCTGTGCCCTGTAAAAACATCAGACAGATTTTCGGTCAGTTTTAGAGATCTTAGAGCAAAGTTCCTCAACCTTTCGGTGTTGGCAGCTCGGAACAGGGGGAGGGGGGAAAGAAAGGATGGTTTTGTGGGAGGGGTAAACACATGCACGTGTGCGCACGAACACCTGTTGCTCATGTGAATGGAGTTGCGAGCGTCTGTGACACTTATGGCGACACTCACGTACATGTGCGCGCACACACATGCACTGGCCAGCCACTGACGCAGCCTGGTGGCCAATAGGCTGCGGCCAGGTAAGTAGGCTGCAGCCCACAGGTTGGGGACCTATCTTAGAAAATGTATTAGTACATAGTTTGACTTTCCAGATACAAACAGATTTGACTTTAATGCAGAAGTCCACTACCACCTTTTACAAGTGTATAAGAGGCAAATGTTTGTAGATAAAATCCACTGTTGGGAGAACAAAAATTTTTGCAAACATTTACACATGTACAGGAGCTTTGGCTGGAGGTATATATATATATAACCAATCTATATGTAACTGATTCATAATGGTCAGCATCCCTTCCTTCCTAATTCTGATATATTTAAGCAGGCATGATGACAGTTCTGAAACACACCCTACACAAGCTGGAGATCTAAATCTAATAGCAGTAGTCCAACTTTATAAAAAAAAAAAGCAAGTGATGGAAAATAAATACCCAAATAAGTTTATATGCAAAGGCCACAAATGGAAATTACAAAAGCGTTTATTTATTTGTTTGATTGATTTTTATTCTGCCTTTATTATTTCATAAATAACTGAAGGCAGCAAACATACCTAATACTCCTTCTCCTCCTATTTTCTATACACAACAACCCTGTGAGGTAGGAAAGAGAGTGATTCGCCAGTCTCACCCAGCCAGCTTTCATGCCTAAGATGGGACTAAAACTCAGAGTCTCCTGGTCATTATTAATTTGGGGTGTTGGGAGTAGATTTTAAACTATGTGAAAAATAACCCTAGAAAAATATTACCACTTCTCACAAAATAACTCTATTATATGTAAATAGTTGCAACTTTGGAAAGAGTAAACGGATTTTTGCTCATTTAAACCTTACCTTTATGCAGTTCTTCCAGCCGTTTCACCGCTTCATCTCTCTCTTGTCTGAATTTGTCACACTGGGAAAAATATGTTTTCATATTAAAAAGGATTACTTTCTCACAATTGACAGTAAATAGACCAAAACTAGGAGTTCACTTAAAACTGCAAGAACAGCTTACAACTAAATGTGAAAGAAAAGTAGTGGGTGTTAGGGAAGAAACTAGCATGGGGGTTGGAGAGAACAGCAGTTTCCAGGCTAGACAAAATTGTTACATTAACGCTGATCACTGCCTTCCAAGGTCAATAAGGGAATGGTTAACTATGCACAGATTTGGAAATGCAAGATGAAAAAGTTAAGATTTTTAATTCTGGAATCTGGACTTATATATATAGGCCTTGAATTGTATTTGCAGCAACAAGCAAATCTTGGAAATAGCTTCATTCTTGTCTATCCATGTAATTTTCTGTTACATAAGTGAAGTCCTGAATAAGAGCTGAGATTCTGGCCATTTATGTATGCAAGTTCCAACCACACATAGCTAAGAGTGAATCTTTCCATTTAAACTTAATAGCTTTATGTACGTTATATCCCAAATTCTTTCACATTCAATATATATATATATATATATATATATATATATATATATATATATATATATATATATATATATATATATATATATATATATATATATATATATATATATATATATATATATATATATATATATGTTTTCTGAGGTTTTCACGGGTGTTTGTGTGTAGGTCTTTGGTAATTCGGGTTTTCTCCCGCGTAAAATTGAAAGTGTCTTGGCAACGTTTCGACGAAGTCCCATTCGTCATCTTCAGGCTGGTGTCTTCGGCTTCGTGCTTCTAGGAGCAATGTGTGATCGCAGCTGTTTCTTCCTTTTAACTGCCAGTGGAGGTATGAACTGATTGGATGGGAGCTTGAGCTGTGTTCTGATTGGGTGGAGGTGTGTTCTGATTGGTTAGAGGCTTGGCTGTGCTCTGATTGGATGGGGGGTTGGCTGTGCCCTGATTGGCGGGGTGTGTGCTCTGCTTGGGTGGGGGCCCTGTTGTGCTCAGTCTGAGTTGCAGGGGGATTTGAGATGGAGAGCTGCATTGCTGTTGTTTGGCTTCGCGTTCGTGGTCATGCCACATCTTCAAGGTGGGTGTCAGTTTGCTTCACGTATGAAATGGAGGGGTTTAAAATGGCCAATGATGCAGCTGTGGTCTGGTTTCTGGTCCGCGGTCGTGCCTCATCATCGGTGCGGGTTTGAGTCTGCTTTTTGCATGGATGTGTGGTGGTGACATCATGTGTGGTCTTCGTGAGTGTGGGTCCAGTGTCGCTCCTTCTGCTGGGGATTCGTCTGTCAATAAGGCTGGGTTTCCAAATGGCTGGTAGGCGAGAGGTATCATCTCGTTTATTCATGCTGTGTGGGCGTTTTTCTATCTCGATGGCTTCTCTGATTATTCTGTTGTTAAAGTGTTCAGTTTTGGCAATAGTTCTGGTATTTTTAAAGTCAATTTTATGTCCTGTGGCTTTGAGGTGTTGGACCAGGGAGGAAGTTGGTTCCTCTTTTCTGACTGAGTTCTTGTGTTCTTCAATGCGTGCACTTATTCTTCTGTTGGTTTGTCCGATGTATGTGGTGGGGCAGGCGGTGCATGGGATTTCATATACTCCTTGATTTTCTAACTCAATTTTGTCTTTGGGGTTTCTTAGGATGGTGGATATTTTTCGGTTTGTGGGTGAAATTTTGAAAATAGTTATTCTCCATTCACCAGGGTTATCACCTCAATTTGACTAAGCTGTTCTGACTTCTTTTCCTCAGAATACCTCAGAAAAAAAAATCCTGGCCAAACATCTCCCATATTCCACTGCACACACCTTTAAGCTGGTAGCTCCACAACAATAATTTTATTTGATTAAAATTATAACTAAAACTCTTCCAGTTCACTCCAAATTTAACTGAAATTCTAGAAACCTGCACCTTTCTTTATAAAATAGAATGAGATACAATCTTGGAGAGAGGCTAGAATTAAAACATTTTATTCAGAACCCAAGTAAGATTTATATGACAATGGAAATGCCTACCATTTTTGTTTAAAAAAACGCTTTGTATCTTAGAATAAAAATGAATGGTCAAGGCTATCAAATCTAAAGATGCCAGCTGCCATACATCCTACATAATATTCTTTCTTCAATCTTAACTCACATGCACAAAAACATCTACACAAAGCTGAATATGTTTGAATATGTAGAAGTAAAAAAGATATCTTGCATATTCATGTCAGGGATTCAAATTAATAACCTGAAAGGCATGGATACATAGACTGTTTTGTTGTAAATCAACAGTGGGTTGAATTTACTTAATGGGAAAAAGTCTGCAAAAAATGTACTTTCATATAGCATCCTCTTTCCATCAATAGAAATAGATGGTTTCTATTAACAACAGAAGCTATCAAAATGCATACACAGTAAAGGAGGAAGAATTACAACCCCTACTGTAAAATAGATATAATTATTTCTTGCTTACTCTCTTAATATACAGCTTCATGTAAAATGTAATCCAGTTACCTCTTAAGGCCATACTCCTCCTTTGCCTTTAGTCAAATCAAACCAACTCAAATCAATATTCATTACTGAAATAGACCAGCATAAGGCCTGGGGAAGGAATACAGTCAATAAAAGAAGACACAGAGATATAAAAGATATAAAAGGGTGTAGAGAACATAAAAAGTTATATCAAAGATATGGACTGAGTGTAAATTAAAGATCATAAGCTTCTAGGTTTTAAAGTATTCCATGGTGAAAAACTAGGGGCATTGCTAAAAATAAGCTATAAGGTTTGGCATTAACCATGAGGTAAATGGCATTGTACAATGAATGTTGAGTGCTCCTACACAGAACCAAAAAATACTGCATGTTGAGGCCCAATTTATGTGCAAAAGGAACAGGGAAATGCAAAATGCTGCCATGTGTCCCAGATACTGTATAATAGAATGAAGTTTGTGTGGTTGTAAAAAAGCATTAGAGGAAGATGTACTGTATTACTTCTATGTGCCCCATTGTTACAAGGGCATTTTGTTCTGAGAAAGGAGTCTTTCACTGGAAGGAGAGTGTGACATCATGTGACATGTGACATCATGTCAAAGTAACGGCCCTTGGCGATCCCAAAGGTGGTTTTCATGTGACATGTGACATCATGTCAAAGTAACGGCCCTTGGCAATCCCAAAGGTGGTTTTCAAAAGGCAACCGGACTTTGATTTTTTCCTTAAAAACATTATGCTTACCCCTGAAGAACTGAAGAAGCTTCTTGAATGAGAAGCAAAATGTTTTCAAGGAAAGAAACCAAGAAAGTCCAATTGCCTTTTGAAAAGCACCTTTAGGACTACAACCTGGATGATTGAAAATCTCCATAGACTTTTGGCCCTTGGCGAGTTGAGAATTCTAGTCGTGTTAGGTATGCCACAGGAAAGCATATCTCAGGGAGAAATTGTAGGTCAGGCCAATGTTACATATTACTTATGCACTATATAGAAAGAGTTTTGATTGTAACCTAGAAGGGGAAAACTGTCACAACTATCTGATTTCTACATGAATTGGAAATCATTGTTTATAGTTGGGGGGGAGGCAAAACCAAGGAGCTAAGCATGGCCAGAGACATTGTAGCCTTCACCATAGTGACGCCTGTCCCCAGTTGCAGGGTGGCACTGGAGATACAGCTAGTGACTTGAAGGATTGTTCTAAAGAATTTTAGTTGTACAAACTCCAGAAGGCAAAATTGGAACAGGAACCCAAGTGAGTACCATGAAAAAGCTATGCTGCTGGTTTGACTCCAAACATGTAATGTAATTGTTGTGTCCTGAGCCTTGCTGAGTCAATCAGCAAGGCACAGATAGCCTGCAGGGTAACTGCAGAGACCCGGGCAGACCACGTGTTTGCCCAGGACCAGTAGTATAGACTCGGGCAGCCCATAAGTTGCCCGGGACCCAGACAGGCTGTCTCCAGCCTCGTGCGCATGCGCGAGGCGGGAGAATGGCCTGCATTCATTGGTTGAGCCTCCCCTTGCAGGGGAAGTATAAAAGGGCATGTTGCCATTTTCTCCTTTGCTTCTGTTCACTGCACATGCACAATAAAGAACACCTTTTGCATCAAACTGCCTCGTCTTCATGTCTGTGTTGCGAACAGAACAGTAATGGCCACCTTTTAAGGATGGTAGATGGGCTCCTCTGTGCAGTTTAAACTATGAAGTTCTCGTTAGCTTTCTTGCTGATGGCAGAGTAGAGGAGTAAACTATTTGAAACAGGAAAACTATTCAATCTTGTGATCATCTAATTCTATAAATGAGTTTGAACCCTTTGAGCAAATGCCATAATTTTGGCTTTTTAGTAGTTAGGTTCCGGCAGGTCTTCCTTGCAACACCTTCTTAGAGTTCTTAGTGCTGTTAAAAGGCCAATAAGATTTCTTGAGAATAATATTGTATTGTCTGCTACAGTAGGATGTAAAAGTGTGCCCAGCAAGTTCGGGGGAGTGAAAGTCTGAATTGTTGAGTTGGCCCTCCATGGAGTTAATATAAAAGTTGAATAATAGTGATGCCAGTATGTAGGCTTACTTGATGCCCTTGCAGGTTTCATTAGTACTAGCAAGAGGGCCCTGGAGATTTCACCTTACTTTGAGCAACATGCCTTCATGTAGCATTCATATTAGGTATAATAGGCACCAGACAACTGACATGGCCTACAGCTTCTCCCCCAGTTTGATGCATGTGATGGAATCCAATGCTGCTTTAAAATCTAAAAGCAGCATTGGAGAGTCAGACATTTTTCACTGAAGGGCCAAAGTACTCGTCTTTAGCCTGCCTATCTTTTCAACAATCGTTTGGTTGCAAGACACCCAGAGTTTGGTTTTAAGATGGCCGGCCTCAGTGCTTTTTTTGTAAAAAGAAAAGGTGCCGGAACTCACACATGTCATACAACCCACTTTGCCTACTCTACAAGGTTCCATCCAAAAAAGGTGCCAGAACTCCGTTCTGAGCGTTCTATGAGAAAAAAAGCCCTGGCCGGCCTTATAAATGTTTGAAGTAAATAAAAATAAATAAATAAATATCCTCCAAAACAGAGTTCAACAGATTCAATTATCATATTTCTTCGAAGTTTGCAATAACTTCATTAAAAAACTATAGAAAAATCCATTTATTGCAAAACTGTGCCAAAATGAAAATACAGAACTATTACAAAAGAAATTTACACATTGATTGTGACACTGTAAAA
This sequence comes from Azemiops feae, assembly GCA_023970755.1. Taxonomy (NCBI): domain Eukaryota; kingdom Metazoa; phylum Chordata; class Lepidosauria; order Squamata; family Viperidae; genus Azemiops; species Azemiops feae. Next base: position 3,299,222 of record JALGBA010000004.1, read on the forward strand.
AGCATGCTTTTAATTGATTTCTTAGTAGTAGAGACAGTTTTCAATAGAAAACATGAGAAAAAAACTTCCTAACCCTAATTGGGGGATATTACAGATGAGATATCCATAGCTTTTTCTTCAAAACAAAAGTTTGAACCTTTAATGACAGAAAAAAACCATAGTACTTGTTTTGAACAAGTCACACTTGCAATTTAAAATTGTTCAAAGCTAAACTGAATAATTAAAAAAAAACCTGCAGAAAAAAATCCAGTTATTGGAATGCATACATAACTGGATAGCATGAGATGTTATGCAGAACTCTTACAAAAGAAATGGGCAAATTGATTAGGAAATGAAACATTAAGAAAACTTAAAATGCAGATATACATAAGATAAACACAAGAGAAAAGCTATCTATTATGTAAACAATGTAAGTGGTACAATGCAATGCTTATGGAGAAGTACTAGTGTGAAAACCTTGACAGAGAGGATAGTTCCGCCATCCTTAAAAAAGCAATGGTTCACTTGTGAGAGAAAGAAGTTGGGGATTGCTGCCTGCTCTTTGTAAGGAAGTGAAGTTAGGGTAGTTGCAGACAAGCTTCCCCCTACTCTTTCTCCTCAGGCATTCATCCATTCCCTCAGAACTGCACTAATAGGCATTCAAGCTGGTACTCCAGCTGCCTGGCTAATTGAGCCACACCCTGGTGTTTTCAAGGACATGCTGACGCCCAGAAGCAGCTTCACCCCACCGTAATAGCAGCTATTACAAGCAAGCAAGGGGACATTCATTCAACTGCCAGGACCACAAGCCATGATGAGTAGCATATCCCACAGTCAGACGCAATCCAATGAGTTTGGAGCTTTGCCTGGAGCTTGGCAGCAGCTAGAAGAGAGCAACCAAACTGAGACAGCACCTCATCCCAATTCATGCAAGAATGTTTGGGAAAAGGCAAAAGCTGTACAGATAGTCCTTGACATACAACAGTTCATTTAGTGACCGTTCAAAGTTACAATGGCACTGAAAAAAGTGACTTATGATCATTTTTCACAGTTACAACCTTTGTAGCATCCCCATGATCTTGCGATCAAAATTCAGATGCTTGACAACTGGTTCATACTTGTGACCGTTACTGCGTCCCAAGGTCATGAGATCACCTTTTGCGACCTTCTGACAAGCAAAGTGAATGGGGAAGACAAATTCACTTAACAACCAAGTTACTAACTTATCGACTGCAGTAATTCACTTAACACCTGTGGCAAGAAAGGTCATAAAATAGAGCAAAAGTCACTTAAGAAATATCTCACTTAACAACCGAAATTTTCAGCTCAATTATGGTCGTAAGATGAGGACTACCTGTTTATGTTACTTTAAAGACTTTGAGTCTTTTGTTTGAGCTGAGTATTAACAGACTAAGGATTAAAGGACTAAGTATTAAGGACGTGTTTATGAGGCAACATCACCTTGAAAACCTAAAAGGTTGGAGCTGACCCAGAGCAATAGGCAATTGTTGGAGAAGGTGTGTGTTGCAATAAAGTATTTTGTATAGATTTGTTATGCTGTGATGTGTTCAATACTTGGAGAGCAAAGAATCTTCATAAAGCTCCTCCTTAAGAAGCCACCCCAGGCCTGCCCATTTTGGGCAATTTTTACCCTGTCTCCAACTCCCCCTTTTAGGGAAAATTGTTGAAAAGATGATCGTCTTTCAGCTTTAGAGGACTTTGTATGAAGTGGATTGTTTGGATCCCACCCAATTGTATTTTAGGACAGAATGTATGACTGAAATGGCATTACCACACTTGCAGATGACAGCTGGGGGGATAAAGATTGTGCATCCATCCTTGCTTTCCTTGATCTTTTAGCTGCATCTCTTTATTAATTTGCTACCCTACCTCTAATCTTGGAGCTGCATTTTCTGCCCATAACTGTATCTCCACAAGAATAATTACATGATAAAAATAATAAACATATCAGCAATATTCAGGAATAAATGTTGATAGTCAGGATGGTATTGAAATATTGCAAATGGTCCTTGATATGAATACCATTTGATAGCAGAAAGGATCTCATCAACTTTAGATAAAAGACAAAATATTCAGCAGGAAGATCCATAAAAATCAGTCAACAATAAACATTCTGAAAATACAAAGTCATATGAAAATAAGTACCAACCTCTTCTTTTGTTTTCTTATTTTCTTTTGTTAAATCTTCATATTCACCAATAGCTATAAAGACAAAGAGGAATAATAGCAATACATTTAGAAAAAATATGTTTGTTTTTATAACTTCTGTTAAGATTTTACTACAGTGTTAGACCAGTATATACACCCAAGATTCCTCACAATTTGTAAATAGAGTGTAAAGGAGAATCCAAAAACCATCATAAAAATAAATGAAAAGGAATTTAAAAAGAAAATTAGAAGTTTATTTTTTAAAGAGTCATTCATGTTGGACATTATTTGTTGCTGTGTTCTCATAGTTGCCAGGCAAAATCTGACCAATGTGTGGGTAACAATGGTTCTATGGTCTGCTGGGAGAAAAGAGATATACCAATAACGTCTGCTTGACAGTCCTTTTATGAGGGGTCTAATTACCACTGCATATATGTCCCTATTAAAATTACAGTTTAGTAGAACATGTCACACATTTTCTACAGTGTTGGAGTCCTGTGGGCAGAGGTATTCACAATAGGGAATCTTTCACTATCTACCATCAGGACTGCTGAAGACAATACATCAAACCTGGGGAAGATAAATACTCTGTGATATCTATAATTTGTTAAGGAAGGGCAATAGTTGGTGTAGTAATGCAGGACAGCATATGAGACTTATATTGTCTTTGTGCCATACTAATATCTTGCTGGCATTTTGTAATCTGAGAAATCTCTTCCTTGGTAATTTTTTTTTTTTTTTGGTTGACCATATCCATTCTTTTACTATCTTACTGGAAAAACCATATACAGCCAATTTCATTTTGATATATATCTTCCATATAAATTGAAAGTCACTATTGTTTATCAAAGAAATCATATAACATACCCTAAAAATAGTGAGTTTGTGAAATGAAGTAATAAATAGAATATTAGATATAAGAATTAAAGAACAAGATAAAATCAGAGCTACAACTAAGAACTTAACTATTTCCTTCTAAGTTTAAATGACAGCAGAGCAACAATAGCAACCTGGTTGCTAATAGTTGGATACATCTGCAAGAACATAGTCAAATTGTTCAAAATACCAGCCCTTGAGATCACCTACCATCAATCATTTGGCTCTAATCTCGTTGTAAATGGGGCAGTGGAGAACATAAGAATAACTGTCCTTCACTTGACCAATATCCCATGGACAGAGACTTTGTTTGACAGGACACTTGCAAAATCTCCCTTTAAGATATGCTGAGAACATGGGTCTGTGGGCAAAGCGATGTACAAGCTCTTATCAGTGAGACACTGGTAATATTTACTAGGTACTGAGAAAGTTTTCTATATTTTTATAATAATGGTACCAACATGAAAATTTGGATGATTGTATTACATGGCATCTTTATTGCCATCCCTTTCAAAAAAGCTAATCTCCAATATTTTGTCTGTTCCAAAAATTAAGTTTTCCAAAAGGCAGTAAAGAATACATTTGTAGCACGGGAAACAAAATTTGGTTCATTAATTCCAAATCATGTAATGGACAAAACAGAATCTGGAAAAGTGGGATTCTTGAAGGCTTTCTAATTTCTTAAAGTGCCCTAACAATGTAACATGCATTCTAATAGCAATGGAAGATAGCCTTATCTTCATCCTTAAGTGAGTAGCTGGGAACCCTGGGAAAAGCCAAAAATCTTGCTTATGAATTTATTACCTTCTCATCCCAACATCAGAACTCAGCCCCATACATTATCTGGGCTGAGTTCTGGTGGTGGAATGAGAAGGTAATTGCCCAAATGGAAATAGTCCATAATAAATTCATAAGGAAGATTTTTCATAAGGAAGAATTACCTTGCCCTGGAATATTTTAGTTAGAAACATTTAGAATCATTTAGAACTGAAAAACCTCCAAACAGTGCCCATTGTAACAGGGGCAGTTGCTAAGACAGTAATTAAATGTGTTTTTTATGTAAGGGACTTATGAAAGTTGATATCTACGGTAGGTATTTAAAAGAGGAACATTGCTCTATTTGTTGGGGCATCAATTTTTTAATCTATGTTTATTACTTCTGCCAAAGCCATGACCTTTGTTTTATTATAATTTATGCTCAATTTTTCCATTTCATAATAATCAGTTAGTATGGCCAATAATCTTGTAAAGACAATCTCAGTACAGGAAATAAAGAGCCATGCCAATGGCATACACTAACACTGAATTTTTCCATATATTAATGAGAGGAAGAAACAATTTTGTGACTTCATGGCCACTATTATTAATAGAAAAAAATAAGAAGCAAATAAGGCTCTGTTTGCCTCCTCTGTCCAATAAAATAGGGTCGGACAAGGATCCTTGTGGGCCTATTCTTACACTGGCTGCAGTGTTGGTATGTAATTCAATTATTAGTTTCAGAAGGGATCTATCAATGTCTGTCTTAACTAGTTTGTCCCAGAGGTGAGAGCTATCTACTGAAAAAAGCAGAGGGAAGGTCAATCAAGGCAACATAGAATTGCTTTGTATCTTTGTTGTTATTTTTATGAATAAGGAACTTCATGATACAATGATCTAGTTTGCCATGTCCTTTTTGAAAGCCTATTCTGGATGACAAAATAAATAATTCTTCTTTCCAATCTTCTCATTTATTAAGAAGATGTCCAGCATAAAGTTTAGAAGAAGTATTTAGCAGATTGATTGGATGATCACTGGCAGCTTCCTACCCATTGTCCTTTTGAAGATTGGGTATGTTAGTGGACAGGTACAATATACACTTTATATATTTTTCAAAAAGTTTAGTCAGGATGGGAACCTGCCAGGAATCATTCAACTTATATATATATGGAGATTTCATATCCTTCCTAGAAGCTGTTCCAAGGGCCAGGATTGAAATCAGCTGCTTTGTGACAATTGATCCCTCTATGCTTAATTCAGTAGAGGCTCAGTATGCTTCGTCATCAACTCAGTATGTGGGTAGATGTAAATACAGGTAAAATATTGGGTCCAATATTTATGCTGAAATGCATGCATGAGGCTTGTTGCTGTGTTTGGAAATACTATTGGCCACCAATTCCCAAAATTTCCTCTCTTTTTCTTAAATTAAGCTGAGTCCAAGTTTCCTCCACTGAGTCCTATGAAGAGACAAGACCACTCATGCATTTATCCATACATACATACATACATTTATTCATTCATAAGATTTATAGGCCATCTCATCTGTTATGACTCCATATTTAAGAGTTACCATCCTATTGTTTACTTCTATACTTGCAATATAACTATTCTAATTAAATTTAGCTTTTAAATTATTTAAATGTCAATAAGTGCATTTTTCTATATAAACAGCAATAGCAATAGCACTTAGACTTATATACTTTACAGCACTCTCTAAGTGGTTTACAGAGTCAGCATATTGTCCCCAACAATCTGGGTCCTCATTTTACCGACCTCAGAAGGATGGAAGGCTGAGTCAACCTTGAGTCAGTCAGGATCAAACTCCTGACAGTGGGCTAGCCTGCAGAGTTAGCCTGCAATACTGCATTCTAACTACTGCACCACCACGACTCAATGGTGATATAAAAGTGATATTATTTGTTTTAATTTTAAATTCATTTTTTAAAAAATAAAAATGTATTTTTAAAAGCTAAATATTCAGCAGCAAGAATTGTGCAGGAAGCCAATGAAACTGCAAAATGACAGCACAGTTGAAAGGCTAAGCAATGCAAGACTGTTTTGACAGGCAAGATGATAATATATACTGAATTATTATTGTGGAAGGGAATAAATATAACAACATAACAGACTGAGAAACTATTTGTCAGGAAGTGACCCAGCAAGTACAGTAAAGGAGGGAACATTATACAGAAATAATGCAATTTAAATAGAAGACTTGCCTCTATAAAATTTCTATCAAATTCTTAAATGATTGAACTGAAAAAGGGGAAATAGCTCAAAAAGAGGAACCTACTTTCAGAGTTCCACGGGGGTTTTGGAATCACAGTCTACCTCATTTGTCAGGCATTTTTGATAAAAACACATCATATAAACATGAAAAAATATTTTCTTTGTATAATGGATTCTGAAACCTCTAAAGGATTGTGTGGCCAGTGACAATATTCAACTGCAAGTTCCTAGTCCAACTAGAGATACTATAGAAGTCTTAGCCAGCATCAGGACACTACGGTATATATACTGTAGGTATAAACAAGCTCAGACTAAGTTCCTAGAGAAGAGAATTATTGTTTATCCGGAAACATCCTAACTGAAAAGGTCTTATTAGGGCTCTGAATATCTAAGGAAATCTACAATTTGGAAGTTTTCCTGGACTTGCATTTTTTTCTGCAAAAGCACATGAAACTGTGGTGCCTTCACACAACTCTGATTGGTGCATCACAGGAATGCCTTGGTGACAATGCTTGCCTCTCGAGTACCCTAGCTATGTCCTGGAGGTTGAACCTGCCCAGCCCATGCACTCATGTAAAGAAGAAACCCTAAAGTCATCTCAAGGGGATATACACCCAAAAATAGGTCTATGGTTTTGTAGCTTCCAAACTCAACACCACCTTGCCATTTAGGCACACCTGGAACCCTCCTCATCAGCTTTCTGCAAGGCAATTTAGACAGTACAATACTGTTCAAGCGGACATTCAGAGATTGGGATGGGGGGTAATATGATTCCTGAATAACCATCTCTATTCAATAGCCAATTGTTTTAATCTTGATATGTAAAATAAACTGCCAGGAGTCTTAGAAGTTGATATAACACCGGATGTAACAAATAAATACATAAACAACATCTATTAAAAATATAACAGTGAAGCTAAGAATGCATTAACACAACATACTGTATAAAGGTAACCAAAGGCTGTAAAATGATGTAACTGAGGGCATATGAATTCATCTATTCCTAAAATACATTGAGGTATAATTACTGCATATGAAATGAGTGTGTGATATTCAGGTCAAGCATTTCCCATGTCCAATACCATTTTTAGACAGTGTTTCTTTCTCCTTCTTTTCTGATTCTGTCCTCCTGTATTTAAAAGAGCTACTAAAACTTACTTAGAAGAGCTATTGATTATTTATACACTCCAAACAATGTACAAATGGAAGCCTTAAGATGATATATGAATTTAAGATGAACTGGACAATGCAATCAGTGATGTATCTAGCTTCACTAAACTATATAAGGAAAATGCATAGTGTGTACAGTCTCTACTGTTTTTTATTTGGCCCAATCTGTATTGAAAACACTATACATGAAGAGATGATTTCTTAATCTTTCTATTCAATTTCTCTGCTATAAAAAAAAATCCCTCAACACCCAAATTTGGTAGACTTTGAAAAAATCTGGACATATAGAGATATTTTAAATTCTGAAGGGAAATTAAAAACTAAACAAGAAATGGAAAATCAGGGGATCAACTTGTCGTGGTGGGCACATTTACAAATGCAAACTAGATATGAAAAAGACGTTAAACTGTATGGATTTTATAAAGAACAAACGGTATTTGATAAGACTTTGTTAACTTCAGATGGGAAACTAATTAAGAAAATGTATAATTTCTTATTAATTTTGGAAATGGAAAGTGAACAAGTTAAAGAAACAATGATAAGATGGGCAAATTTTTTTGGATATAATATAGAATTAGAAAAATGGCAAAATTTATGGGAAAGAAGTTATAAATTGACAATGTCAACTTCTTATAAAGAAAATTTATATAAAATGTTTTATAGATGGCACTTGCCACCAGCAAGATTAGCCAAAATGTTTAAAAATATGTCAGATAGATGTTGGAAATGTAAACATAACTCAGGCACGTATTATCATGTTTGGTGGACTTGTGATAAAGCAAAGAAATATTGGAAAAAGATACAGACTTGGTTAGAAAAGATGTTAGGAGAGTACGCAGATTTCAAACCCGAACTTTTTTTATTAGGCATAATGCCAGAAAAGATTAACAAACAAAACCTATATTTGATTCTACACGTCACAACAGCGGCAAGAATAGCATTTGCGCAATATTGGAAAAATGAAGGAACACAACCAGATGAAGAAATAATTTAAAAAATACTGGAATGCGCAGAGATGGACAAATTAACTATGAGACTGAAAGGAAAAAAAGGGGAAAAAAATACTATCAAACTTGGGACTTATTTTACCGATGGTTAGAGGAAAGAATAAAGGATTAGGAATGAAATATGTATTAGCGTATTTAAACTCAAACAGTACGTTGGTTGAAAAAATATTATTGTATGTATGGGAAAAACTAATAAAATCTTATTTAAAAAAATCCCTCAACTTCTGCAAAGTGCAGTGTTAGAATGGAGCCAAGAGGCATAAGGATGTTAGTGGCTGGCTGCTGCACACCCCTTCCACAAGTCGTAGTCTCACACGTACATGGCTTCAAAACAACTAGTCTATACATCTTACTTTTTTTGCACCAATACATTTAGAATAAAACTTGTTATGACATTATGATTTGCCCTTGAGTGTAAGATTTTTTATTTTGTTTTACAAATGGCGAACATGCAGAGAAGGAATAGATGGGGACTATGGTATGGGAATTTGGAGTCTTTTTTTTTTTTTGGTTAACCTCTATTGCCTCAGTCTTAATTGTCCCCATCACAAAATATACTCCATCCTCTCTAATGTATGCTATTTGCAGAGCTCAAGAATTCTGCTCATTGAAAGAAAACAAAAATTTTACCGGTACTTAAGTATAAAATAAATGTCTATAAGGGATAAGCTTCTCAGCCTCTCTCTTCGATTTTGAATAAACTTTCTGGGTTATTGAAACAAATAAAGAGCCCAATTGTCAGCTGAAGAAGCAGAAAAAACATTTTCAACATTTTCAACAAAGTTCTAATAGGAAAAAGCATTTTAGGCTTCCGGTTTTGGTGGCAGTGCAGGCGGTCGCACAAAGAGTTTTGCTCTCTTTGTCGTCCGGTTTCCCCCCGCCGGTAGACCCTGGATAGGGTCGAAAGTCGCCCTGGAGGGGCGACCACCGTTGAGGAGGCCACTCGTTGATGGTGGAGGGAGCGGCAGCTCCCTGTGTGGTCCGAGACAGCTCCTTTGGGCCGACGGGGAAAAAGATCGGTCATTAACATGGCCAATCATCTAGCTGCTTCAGCCGAAAGTCACAGCAACATCTAAGCGAAAAGAATCACCGTGGGTGATCCGGGTGAGACCTTTCCTTCCCTCTTGATACCCTATTTATCTTCCTGAGAAAAGCTTCTAGAATTATTTCCCTACTTTCAGAAAGCAGCGTTCTGATACTTGGGAAAACGAGCGTTGAAAAAAATAACTAATTTTTACTGACTATTTGAGCTGTTGGATTTCGGGGATTCTGAAAAAATCCTTATTGTGAAGGTGGATTTTTTTTTCTCTTTGCCTGCTTGTCTTTAGTCTAAGTGGAAGACTTTAGGGAGGGGGGTGGAGTGTTTTCCGTCCTCCCCCCACTTCTGAACATTACTGTTTCTTTTTTAAAAATGTCGGCTGTCTGGGCAGTGTTTTGTGGATTGAAATGGCAAATCACTTTCACTTTGCTTGGTCGGATGTGTATTCAGCTTAAACTTGGCGTGACGCCCAGATATTCCTATCTGTATTGAAACCAGCTGAAAGGCTTCTTCTTCTTTTTTTTTTTTGCTTTCCTTGGCTTTCTTCTAGTAGTTTACTTTGACTTTATAATACAAAATATATTTCTTAGAAAAATGGACTTTTCTTTTTTTGGATTACAAGATAATAATTGACCTTTAAGGCACCTTTTTTTATTACTATTTTGGACTATAAATTGGATACTTATAATACTGATTTTGATTTTTTCTGCCTTTATCTCTTTGTTTGGCTTGACTTTATTTTTTTTTACTCTTGTGTGGATATTACATTTTATAATTTTGCTACTATAGAATCTCTATTTGGCCTGATTTTTTTGTTTTTTTCTATTTCTGTTTGGATCCTATACCTTATACTATTTCTACTACAGAATTTTTATTGTTGTATTTACCTTTTAAGCTGAACTTTCACTAAAAAATTAAGACTACTTTATTATTGAAATGGAATCTTACCCACAGCTTGACTATGGACTTTTACTAGAAAAAAATTTGGAACTGAAAGAACAATTTAGAATGGACATGGAAGATGATCCAGAGTTAAAAATTGACTCTCAAGCTTTGACTGATCAATTTATAGATCAAGGAACAACAGAGGAAGACTACTTTATTATTGAAATGGAATTCTACCCACAGCTTGACTATGGACTTTTACTAGAAAAAATTTTGGAACTGAAAGAACAATTTAGAATGGACATGGAAGATGATGTTCCAGAGTTAAAAATTGACTCTCAAACTTTCACTGACCAATTTATAGATCAAGGAATAATGGAGGAAGAACAGATTAACCCTAAAGAGGCCGATATGCAACGATCACAATTCAATGAGATGGAAGAAATATATCTACAATCTATTGAAGAGGAACCAATCAACACAGAGAAAGAGATTATATCGCAGATGCAAAGTATGGAGAATCTTGATGACCAAAGGCGGATTCCAACCAAAACACCTATAATCCTAAAAGCAACAGGAATGGACTTTCAAAAACGAGGCATTGAAAACACTGACAACATGGACAAACAACGAATAACTATTATACTGATTAAGACCGACTATTTAGTGCAGACAACACTGGAAAAAAGAGAAGAGGATTATGATCAGACTCAATTGTGGAGACATATGGATAACCAAATATTAAGATTTGATGACTCAGAGACTCTTTGGCGGAAACCTGCTTGGCACAAAAAGAAAACTAGAATTAGGTTTAAAATGGTTAAAACTTTATTTGATGGGTTAAAAAGGCTTTTAGAGATTTTGACTGAGTTAATACTATCGAGATGAAAACTATGGATTTGAGTATGGTTGGGAGGTAATTTGACTATGGTTGGGAAATTTAATATGTGGTAAATAAAAAGTAAATAGATGAAGAAATAGAATACAGATTGGAAATGAAATAAGGTGTCTGGTGGAATAATACTTTTTCTTTTTATAAGTATAATGATTTTGATAGGATTTAAATTTTAGGTAAGGAGTTAAAAAGGGGTTTTAAGATTTATAAAATATATATTTGAAATAGAAAATATATACTTGATAGAGTACAGGAAAGAGAATATAGTTGGGAAGTATTAAAATATAATAGTTGATATAATATGTATATTTTAGAAATAATTATTGTTTGATGGGAAATTGGGAGACCCGAAATGTAACTTATGTGTTTATTTTAGGCTAAAGTGGAAAATGGTAATTGTAAAATAGTTAAACTTAAAACAGGATTTTGATTGATATAAATGAATTACTATTGATATTCTTTTTACAATGATTGAATTTTATTTTGAAATGTATTAATACTAGGTTATAGCCTGAGGGAAATAGAGAAGGAACTTTTAAGGAATTATTGAACTATTTATGTTTGATTATATTGTGTGTGTTTTTTGGATGATTGATCACCCTATCTCCACGTGGATTCCTAAAGCACTTTGATGTAAAACCAAAAAATACTAATAAAACTTGTTTAAAAAAAAAAAAAAGGAAAAAGCATTTTAAACAAATAAGGTTCTAGTAATAAATAAATTCTAACAACAATGTACTTAGTTCTTTCCTTTCCAGTTTGTTTCTTTTTGCCCCCATATTGGTTAATAGGTAGATCAACCAAAACAGCAGACTTGCTACAAAGATCACTTTGGATTTTATATGAAAAAGAAACAAAATCATTAAGATGTTATATTATATTCTACATCCCAATGAATGAAAATAGCCTTCGGCTTCTCACACTTTTGACACTGGACTAATTCATTGAAGACAATAGAATTTTTATGCTTAAATTGTATTAATGACCAATTCTGTTTTCCTCTTTTTAAAGCCCTGTGGGCATCATTCTAATGTGTACTGTTCTCAACAACTTGATTCCTATATACTTGGAGGGCTTCGCCTTTCTGATTTTTGGCATCACGAAGATTCACAACCCTCTGTGTAGGCTTTCACCTTTGGGGGTGGTTTAAGCTGCTTTGAGTACCTCTGTTGTCTTATAATTAGGTTTGGCATTTTTGAAAAGGAGAGATGGCATTCTGTTAAAGGCATTCCAGATTAAATTAGCTAAAGGATTCATTAGTGCCACTAGCAATTAATTGATTTGCCTACAGTTGCCAAAGTGCAAAGATGTTTTGGGGTAAGGCACTTGTGCCATTTAGAAGGTATTATCCTGGAAGCAAGAAAGATTCTTCGGAAGAAATGTCTCCTGCCATCAAGAAATACTGGCAGAGAAGAGCAACTAAGATGATTAAAGGTCTGGAGACTAAAACATATGAAGAACAGTTGCAGGAACTGGGTATGGCTAGTCTAATGAAAAGAAGGAGTAGGGGTGGCATGATAGCAGTATTCCAGTATTTGAGGGGCTGCCACAAAGAAGAGGGGATCAATCTATTCTCCAAAGCATCAGAAGGCAGAACAAGAAGCAATGGATGGAAACTAATGAAGGAGAGAGACAACCTAAAACTAAGGAGAAATTTCCTGACAATGAGAACAATTAATCGATGGGACAGATTGCCTTCAGAAGCAGGAAGCTTTGAAAAAGAGACTGGACAGCCACTTGTCTGAAATTGTATCGGGTCTCCTGCTTGAGCAGGAGGTTGGACTAGAAGACCTCCAAGGTCCCTCCCAGCTCTATTCTGATTGATACTTAAGTTATTGCCATCTTCCTTCACTTTACTGAGTCATCAGATCAATTACTAGCCTACTGAAATGCCCATAATTATAATGGAGGGGGGCATAGTGAAGGGAATGTCACAGTGTTAAATTCGGCCTTCCTCAACATGCTGCCCTCCAAGTGTGCCTACAACTTCTAGCACATAGACCAACACTTCTGGAATTCATCAGGATAGGGAAATACTGTTTTACATGGTATCTATAAATTCATTTTTATAGAAAAAATAAAGTTACCTATTTGTTTATTTGGCATATAAGACTACTGTGTATCCCCATCACTCTCCCTTCTGCCTGCTAACCTACTTGCTGATCCAATGACCCAATCCACATCCCTTATCGCTTCACTAAAACATGGTTTCCCAGCTATTGCTCTATATTGACCCCATCCTTACACTTCTGGGCAACCAAAACTTCTGTTTCTCCATTGCATCCACCTTGGAACACCTATCAGAACACATACTGCATGCTCCACATCTGCATATGAATAAAGCATGACTATAAATACCCCCATTCATAGAATGTTTTGCAAACTTCTATTATTCACCAGAGGTCGAGACAAAGCTAATATTTCATCAATACTGTCATATATTTCTGATTGTTAAGTCTAAATGTAACATTTAGAAGTAAAAGCAGTATCAGTTAAGCCAACTGGTTGGTACAGTTAATAGTTTTTTTCTTCACTTTCCCTTTCTGTTTGTTCATAGACAGAAAAAAAGTACAAAATATCTGGCTTTTCAGATCTGGTCTTTTTTCCCACTTCACTTGTGAGAGTGAAATAGATTAAAAGAAGAACAAATATTTTCCACTAGCAGAAGACACTTTTGCTTTTAGAAGTTAAAAATATGGTGATTTTAAGTTCTATGGTGATAGGAACGTCATACAATACTCTTGGAAAAAAATGCTTTTAGACACTGCTAAACAGGTATTTCTTCAACAGTCAATGGAGGATACTTGGAATACATATTGCAGAACTGTTATTTTTTTCCTTAACTTTCTCTTCTTTTCCTCTGGTCTCTTGCATTTATGGAGGCTCCTTCTTCCTGTGTATCTTCTCTATATGTCCTTTTTTCACTAAACTTATTCATTTTTGCAATTTTAGAGGAGGGTTAGGACTTGATTGTATGTGTTGTGCTCATACCATATCAACAGAATAGGAGTATTCTTGCTTCCATATACTGCTGTTAACAAGTATTCATATACAAAATGATAGAAGCAAAATTCCTATTTATTTGAGGTTTAAGGTAGATCCACATTTTATACAATGCTTCAAGAAAATGTTAAATTCAATTTGCATTTAAACACCCAATTTCAATAAAATATTTTCATTTAGAAATCTTCTCTCCCCCCCCCCGGCTTTTGTATCTTTCAAGACACAGCCAGGATGGGAACTGAACTCGTTACCTGAACTGAAATGACATTTTATTACATCATCATAGAGATGGCATTAAGTCTTTCCAATTCAACTCTGGGTGTTCTGTCCTGTATGTAAGGCCACAAATCATGTACCAAATGATAGGACCTTTCATATCCAGGTATTAGGTAGGATGAGAACAAGCCTTGCTAACTGTGTACACAATACATTCTACTGAAACCCAACATTCATACATCAAGCAAGTTGTCTGAAAAGATAGCTACTATTAATCATCTTACATTAATGTTTTCTGATATATCTGAAGAGCACTCTATGGTAAATTTTCCATAAATATATGGAATATATTACAGTGCCTTTTTGACAATAGTCATATAAGATATTAAATTACCAAGGGATGAAAATTTGACCAGGATGACATCCATTAATTCTACTCAATCTCTTTACATACACAGCATAAGTATGGACTTACAACTGAGATTGTGTCAAAATAACAGACACATGGGCATATCATACTATAATGGGACTGACAGACACTGCTATAAACCAAACCAAAACATCAACTCTACTTAGCTAAAACTACTTTTATTAAATATTGACTATAGTAACAGAACTTTGCAAGTCTGACTTGCTTTATTTCCCCCACCACACACCTTATAGCCATGTGAATTTGGGAGGTGCCTGCCTTAGTCTTTTGCACATGTTTCCTTCTTGCTTTGTATTTAAGTCATATTTTCCCTTTGTTGCTTGGTCAAGGATATAGTCTATCACTGTCAAGGTCAACTGTCAACCAGCAACACTGTTCTTATGAATGACACAATACAACTACACAAGTTGTGGTTTTGGTATAATGATGTCATGACACATATTTTGTCCCTTATTCAAAAAGAATAGCAACACTGGAATTAAAACAATGTTCATTTTAAAAATGTAAAGTAAGAAGCAAACTGGCCCTAGAACCACTGATCATCCTATACATGTATAAGTAAATAGATATGTGTTGAGATATATCTGAAGACGCCAGATATGGCAGACAACCATACTTCCCTTGCAAAAAAGTTCCATAAATAAAGCTTCTCCTAGCTACTTCTCCAATTTACTTCTCCAAAGTAAATTCACTGGTTGGATCGCAAACAAATGGCCTTTATTGTTTAATATCTATATCTTAAACTGGGCTTGACACTTTACCAGCAGCAATGCAAGATAACTCTTAATGGATATGCTGGTTAGAGTGCAATAACCTTTTATCTTTTTATACTTGCGCTATTTTTATGTATATTATACTTTTAATGGCTTCTCTTATTTTTATTCTTATTAAAAATATAATACACAATGTTTCAGAAATAAGGAATGGAAGGACATTTTTGTGGGATATACATAGCTCCAGTCCACCTACCTTTGGGCCAAACATATTCAGGCTGAATGCTCACTAGGGTTAAGGCTGGAGCAGTACAGGTATTCCTCAACTTACAACAGTTCGTTTAGTGACCGTTCAAAGTTACAACGGCACAGAAAAAGCGACTTATGATCACTTTTCACGACCGTTGCAGCATCCCATTGGTCACATGATCAAAATTCAGACATTTGGAAACTGTTTCATATTTATGATAGTTGCAGCGTCCAGGGGGAGGTCATGTGATCACCTTTTGCCACCTTCTGACAAGCAAAGTCAATGGGAAGCCAGATTCACTTAACAACTGTGTCACTGTGATGCACTTAACTATGGCAAAAAGGTCATAAAATTGGGGCAAAATTCACTTAACAAATGTCTCACTTAACAACAGAAATTTTGGGTTCATTTGTGGTCATAAGTCGAAGACTAGCTGTACCTTTAAGGAGCTTCCTTGAGAAGATCTTTAAGATCTTTAAGTAGAAGAGTTTTTCTTCTACTTAAGTTTTTTATTCTACTTAATTCATTACTTTATCACAATAAAAAGCTCACTCACATTTGGAAATCTTTCAGAGCACAACTTCTTGCATTATATTGTATTAGATTATGTTTAAGTTATTAATAATTGGAAGTATTACTTCATTAGAGATCTTGATGTACAACTCCATCCACGTGCAAAATCTGCCTAGAAATCCCAAGGTTCCCAGACATTTCACACACAAAAAAAAGTTTGGTGAACGTAGAGCATCTCAACTGATTCAGAATGCTGAATGGTGGCTGGAATGGAAGCTAGCACACTGCAAAGCAAAGCACCCAATTAAATAAAGTCTCTATGCCTGATCAAATCAAAAATTCTTAAAAAGAAAATGATGGGTAGCTACAGCCTAGTGTTTCCCTTGTTTACTGAAAAATGAAGTTTTATTTTGGCCACGCCATTATAGCAATTATTTTGTGAGACTCTGTTCTGCAAATTTCAAATTAAGGACCCCTGAGATAGGTTGCAGCTTAGAAGAACAATTAAGTTTGCCTGCAAAAGATCACAGTTCAGTTCAAGATATTGGAGAGTAACCTTTTCACAACTTTTTACAGCAAGGGAAGGACTGTCTTCTCTCTTCTCTTCTTCTCCTGTACTTATGCCTTTCCCCCCTGCCCCTGAGTTTTGAAAAGGCACCCCTTTTTCAGCACTAACAAAACAGAAAAGTTTCCTACCCAATCCTCTCAGCACTGCATTATTGGGAAAGGAATTGTCCCTTCCACCTGCAGGCTTACATAGGATCAGCTGAGAATCTGGGTGTTAGAAAACTTCACCAATGAGTAAGAGACAGTGTAAAACCCCACCTAAAAATTTATATGGGGTTCGTGTCAATGCTTGGGCTAGGATTAACATTTTAGGCCAAAAATAGTTCCCATCATTGGTTTATTGGGTCTATGTTTGATTTAATGAATGTTGTTTCTGTTAAGTGCCATACACAGTTGACCAAGCAGACAAAACAACATGGAATCAAATCAGAATGGGCTAACTGAAACTCACAGAGTTATTACTGCCATGAAGAGTTGTCTAAAGTGAACTTAACTCTCACAAGACAGCAAGAAATCAGAAAAAAATGCTGAAATTGTACTGGTGAATTGTACTGGTAAATCTCATTAATACTACTTATTTTTTTCTAAGGAGAACATAGTTGCTCTCCATTCCTTTCCAGGGCTATGGTCACAAACAACTTGAGGTAGAAGAAGAGATCAGCTGGTCTGCAGTCACACCATTTTGTCACTGAGTGAGCACTGCACACCTCACCTCCCTTAACCATCTGCCTGGTTCCCTAAACTCACAAGTTAGGATACTGTATTTTCAGAGTTGTAGCCCAAAGCATCAAAGGCTGGATTGCTCAGGCATAAAAACTGCTAAGCACTAAGTTATGAGTTAATTTTAATTTCCTATTCAGGGATGTATTATCTATTGAAGTGCTAAATTTTGAAGCAAAGTCTTAAATACATTTAGTTCTATTTTTGTTTCAAGTAATTTCCCTGCATATTTTTTTTTTCAGTTGTGAACAGGGTTTTACTTTCATAATGAAAGAGGGAAGACATCTTTGCAGGTTAAGTGAGAAGGTGTTTCTACATGCTACATAGAATTTCATCCTATCCCTTACTTTCAAAATCCACCAATGGATAGAATCTATTATTATTGCCAGGCCAGCCGGCACAACAAATAATACAGCTGAAGCTGATAAGGAAGTCTTGACTAAGTAAGTAAATTAAGGCTCGGTTAAATCGTTGAGAAAGGAAAGTGGGTGGACTGCACATTTTTCTGCAGTGGGGGCGCCCAGGAATACAGAGCGCAAAGAAGGCAAGAGAATAAAATAAAATCGAGGAATAAGAAATCTGGATTCAGTGGATCTCCGCGTAAGAAGAGCACGGCGGTCACTGAACAGCTGTCTCGATAAGGGATCCACGGGCTACAAGTCTGCTGCCTCCGAGGTGACGCTCCACCCTTAAAGGCTGGTCACCAAAGTCTCGGCTGCTTTGCATTCTGACATTCCCTTCAAACGCTCCTCTGGTTCAGGCCGTTCCGCAGCCAGGGGACCGTTTGCCTACTACAGAAAGCGCCTTGGCGTCCTTTTTTCCTTCGCTTTTCTGAGGCGCCCCGAAAAGGAGGGCACGCGCGAGAGCAGAAGCGAAAGCGCCTCACTCAAGCCTGCCCGCAGCTGCTGGGCGCTGCCGGACAAGGAGGGTTCGACTCAGACCGGTGGCTGCCTCGCTTCTGAACCTTACCTTGCTCTTTCAGGCTGCTGATGAGCTCCAGCTGCCTCTCTTCCTCGGAGCCACTCATTTTGCCTCTCTGGCCCGCGGGGCGTCTTGCGGAGTGGCACCCGGAAATGCCACTTTTCCTCCGCCCCGATGGCGGCTATCTGGCGCCGCTCGCACCTGGATGCAAGCGGAGAGGGCGAGGTTTGAGGCGGGCGCTAGGCGAGAGATCCCTGAGCAGCCTCTGCAAGGCTACTGCACATGCCCGGGCTTCTGTTGGAGCATGTGCGAGAGCGAGAGTTCTTGCGCCGGAGGCAAGGTGTTTTTTTTCCCCCTTCGGCTCCTGCCCGGGCCTTTATATGGCCCTGGCGCAGAGAAGCGGGAAGCAGGCGGCAGGTTGCTAGCTTAAGAAGGAGGCTTCATAGAGCTTTAGGTTCCGCATCGTTATAGTACACCCGTGTTACTAAATATGGCAGGGAGAACGCTCTTGCGCTTCTTTTTTTCTAATATGCTCAGTCTCGAGTGTAGAAGAAAGTGCTTCGTGAACTCGAAAACTACGATTGGATCAATTTTTCTACTCGGGGACATTTAAGTGATGGCTAGACAAATTACCTGGAAGAGTAAATGCTTGAAATATCGTCCACTTTACAACGAGGACAAACGAAGGGGAATTTTTTCACATTAAAGCCGGAGTATTTGGGAAGTCCGTTGAATCCAGGAAGATTTATTTCTAAGAGGACAGACTTTGGACCCTCAAGAATGACTTCCTTGTGAGAATGCAGCTCTTCACAGCTCTGCATATACAGTGTATAAATACCAACATTCCAACAAATAAGAGTGTATATTCAGAAGTACATCCACAATACTGGTTAATCATTTGTTGGAATTTTGATAATTAGAAGAGTCCATACTATTGATGGATAAAACCAAAGTTAAAGGCAGCACCTTATTTTTTACTTTCCAGAATTGCTTCTCTTTCCTGTTAAGCAGCACTGATTGCCAGTGTGCTCCCATGCGGGATTGAAGGTGTAGCTATGAACTATAAAGACCTAAGTGCTAAAGGGTCCAGCTATATGAGGGATCAATCACCTGTCTTTCATGTTTTTTGCCCAACCAGTATGCTCCAGCAGAGTGGATGTGCTCTGGGTAGTGTTCAATAAGGTAGTGTTATCTTTCGGGACCCAGGAAGACATAGAACATACGTAAGAGTCTAAAAATAAGAATTATGAAAAGCTAGAAGATACAAAGTTTATATTAAAACAAAAACTATATATAAAAATGAGTCTAAAAGACTCTAAAAAGAGGGATAGGAGTACTAGGTGGGTGTATGAGAGCATAAAGGTTAGTATGTGGAAAAATACATCAGATTACAGAGCATTCTAGTGCGGCTAACTAGAGGCTCATTAAGTCTAGTTTATGGCACAGGACATCATACTATGAATTGCAAGCGTCAATGCACAAAACCTGAAAGCAGCAGGGAAGCGTAGATTTGTCCTGTGAATCCTGTAATGGTGAAATGAGACTAGTATAAATGTCTCTGTAATACAAGCACTGGAGAAATACATGCTTTGTTGTTTCTGTGTGTCCAGATTCATAAGAGCATTGTCTTCCCAGGTAAGGAATCCTCCTGTATTGGTTTTCAAGAACAGCCAGAGGGAGACCATGACATCGGCACAAATTAAGGAACTTGCATAATTGTTCTTTAAAAAGTTAGATTGTACCATCTCTGCTGCAACAGAGTAAACCCCTGATTGTGTACTATAAAATAGCTACAGTATGCCATTACCTTTGGGGCAAATAGCCAAATGCAGATGGATTGTAATACTCATCTTTAGAGAAAAAGAGAGATATCCTCTCTTTGGAGCCATCCAGATATACAAAAAGAGATTACTGACCCAAGGATTTTAGAACTCTTTTTTTCATTTCTATACAGACAATAACAATGTTGTCACCAGACAAGACCACTGGAATATTTCTGTTAACCAGTTTAGGTGGCTGAAATTGATTTTTATTGAGGTATTTGTCTTTATTTTATTTTTTAAATGAAAAGTAATGGAGCAAGAATGCAACCTTGCTTCACTCCTGGTTGTACTAATCAAATCTGTTGCTTACCCTTGGGAACCATACCTAGCCCTCAAGTAACATTCATATATTTGCTGTTGAATGTTTTATCAATATTGGTAACTAGCAGTTTTTTCCATAGTATCCCTTTAACCAAAGTTAAAGGCAGCACCTTATTTTTTACTTTCCAGAATTGATTTTTTTTTTTTTAAAAATCCTTTAAAATCTAGGGAGCAAAAATCTTTTCCAGAAGAATTAAACAGCTCTTGCCCCCTCCCTGCATACCCTCATAGCCCATAGGCTGCCTAAAAATATTACCTGCAGGCTCCTGCCACCAGGAGCATGTCCACTCCTGGTTCTTGACTATGCTAGTCAAGGAAGTCAGTATTCCCCTATTAAAAATAGCCATAAAGACAAACTTCATATACATTTGTAATGGACAACATATTTTGCTGCCTTATGTGCTTTATTGATCTCTAGTTCTGGAGACAAACTGGATTGATATGTTTACAACATGGTCTATTGAAGAATCAATATGTAGCAGTATGGTGTCTATTGTACTTCATTCATGGGCATTCAAAGACACTGACACTAACTATACCTCTGGTGGAGGATTTATGATGTCTGGCCATTGCAGATATTTCTCAGGAAATATCTGCAATGGCACCCAGGTTTGGCTGGGTGCCAGAAAATTTCAGCCTTTAAGTGGCTGTGAAGTAACTAGTTACATACATTAATAATAGTAATTAATAATAGTCAATAGTAAGATGGATGAAAGTGGCCGGAAGAATATGGAAAATAACAGAATACTTGGGGCAGAAGCTTAGAGCCAAAGGAAAACTGCATTCCTCATTTAGAGAAGCACCACACATTGCATTTGTTTTTGCGCACTCAAAATTTTGTGATGTGTCTTTTCATCAGATGAACGAATTTACTTTCACCTGAGCAGAGTTTCATCGAAAAAGATACTGAATTTAATTATCCAGCAAAAGTGTTAGATCTTTGCAGAGCATGCAGGTGGGTTATTTCCACTGAGCTTGGACCTCTCTATTCTCCCCATTCCCAGTGTAAAGCCATTGTAGGTATATACTCTCACTTTTCTACTACTTTAATACATGAACTGAGGAGTGCCATTTATGTTTTGCATCTAACCTGGTTGAGCCAACAAAACTGGCCGCCACTGGGTTAGGTGTTGGTTCTTTCATTCTTCCACTAGCAGAAGGAATGTGATCAAAAGAAGTGTGGTCAGCTCATGCATTGTTCATGGTCTGCAGGGATGAGGACTGCTGCTGGGAGTGAAAGTAGTGACAGGAAAGAAAGAACCATAACAAAATTATTCCAGATACTACTTGACGTGCACTTTAGGGCAGGATCTGCACTAATGACTCAAAGCATCTTTTTTAGTCATCTAAATGCCATAAATCAGTAGTAGGGAAAGGTCATAGATATTTTTTTTTTAAATCTGCAGATGGAATATTAGACCCTTGCCTCAAAAAGGAAGCTAGGCATGCCTACCCCCTAATAATAATATTTTTTTAAATCAGCTATAATTTTTAAAAAATGCTGTTATGATTACTTTGTTAAAAATACAAAATTATTAACAGTATATCCAAAAAACCCTAAAAATATTGAAATCACATAACTGTAGTGATATAAGTATATATGAAATGTTCACATAATATAGTGCAGATGTTCTAAACATTGGGAATATATGATAGCAGAATACTCTCACACACATATATTAACTATTTGGTGCTTAACATAAAATGTTTTCAGTAGGAATTTTATTGCTCCTTTATACCTTGAAGCAAACTTGAAGGGATATGAAAATGTAAAGTAGCACAAACAATGTATATTTGTGTCTACAAGTACAAGTTAGATACTCTGTGTCTGGGTGGGCAATGAGCACCATTGTTTGCAAACCATGCTGAGAGGCAGAAATTACTAGGTGACTTTGGGCCAACAATTCTTTCTCAGTCCAACAATCTCATAGAGCTGTTGTTCTGGGGAAAACTAGAAGGAGGTTCTATGTAAGTCACCTTGACCTGGATAAAAGGCAAGATATAAATCCAATACTTCTTAAATATATTCCTGACTCTCTTGGTAGGAATTGCAAACACAATCCTAGCAGTAAAATAACTTCAACTAATACATGGCAAATTTAGCTCAAAATCAGTTGCAAAAGAAACATAGACTAATGTTCCAGTTATGACAACGATGTAACATTTTCTATAGCAAAGGACCTGAGGCTAAGGAAATGATCTTGGACTGGCTAGGCGTCTTCTTCAAGATATATTATTGTAAAAATTTTGAAAAATGACCGTAATCTGTTACATTCAACATGCAGTGAAGGGTTACTGAAAAAGCCCAACAGTCGCATTTGACTTTCAAAAGAGCAGATATTGTCATTTCCCCATAGTTTTAAAGTGGGACTAAATAAATAAAGGATACAGCTGTCAGTCGCTAGTAGTATTGGTGGTTGTATAGCAAATTTTGAGTCATAAGCAGCATAGCTTAAGTATTGGTTGCTAGGGAACAACAGTGGAAGAGTGTTCTGACCCTCATATTTGAATTTTTCCTTTGGTTAACTATCCAGTTAAGTTAGATCTTGGAAATATAGTTGGTCATAAGCTGAATATAAGGCAGCAGTAGAATATGACTTGTCAATAAGATCAATGCAATTTTAGCAAGTCACAGGGTAAAATAGTCTCACTTTTTTCTAAATTAATCTCCTTCATTTACTGTAATTCGTTTAAGGGACCATATTTTTTTTTAAAAAAATACACAAATTGGATCAGGTGCAAAGAAACACAGTGAAGGTAGAATGAACTGGAGACTGTTTTATAAAGAGAGAGTGAGGGAACGGTAGTTTTAGCAAGGAGAAAATAATTAAAGTGTACAATACTGAATTTCAGTTTCCAAAAAAATGTCACACAGAAGAAGGTTAAAACTTGATCTTATTCTATTTATGTTATTCTGTTATTCTGAAACCTGTTCTCTATCATCTTAGAGTTTCAGGAAGAGAGATTCCATGTTTTTATGATGTCATGTTCCTATATAATTAGTGCAGTACTGTTTTTAATCTTCCTGATGGATTTGGTAAAAAGCTAACTATCATAGAATGATTGACTGTTTATTCCCAAGAGTAACAATACTCCAAGTCTTGAATGGGGAATTTGTGGACCTTCAGAAAACATTGAACTCTCATCATACCTTGTCAGCATGGCCATTGGTAAGGGCAGGTAAAGCTGAACAAAGCTGGAAGACCACATATTCCTCACTCTTCCTCTAGATATTGTTTGCAGGTCTACATGTTTACTTTTGCAGTTCAGGGAGTCATGGAAAACTTTGTTAAATGGGAGAATCACATAATATAACATCTGTATCTTTTTGTCTGTGATGAAAAGGAAAATGGATTGAATATGCTACTCTAAAAATTGTTCCTGTATATCCCTTTCTGCAATATTGTTCAGCACCAGGCCCTGGATAGCTCCTAAGCTAATGCATGATATAAAGGTTACTTAATAAGCTCTTTGAGGTAGATTAGGAAGCAGCCATCACAAGAAATACTAGAATTTTACTTAATTAATATAAACCACAATAGAATTGTGAAAGTCTGACACTATGTCTCTTTCCCTCCCTCTTATACAAAAGAGAAAATAATATCAAGGCAGTTACAGCTTCCTTTATCCAATTTTCAAGGGCCAAATTTCATGTTTTCCTAAAAGTTATCACATATTTCTTTCATGGCCATCTCCATTTTCCTGTACATCTAAACCAGGCATGTCAAACTCGCAACATCACGTGACATCGCGCGACGTATCGGGACTTTTTCCCCATTGCCGGCAATGGGGTGAGCGCAGTTTCAGTGTGACGCATCCGGCCCGTGGGCCGGCAGTTTGACATGCCTGATCTAAACTATAAGAGTCAAGAGCCATGTATGAATCTCCTAGAAACATCTGGGGCTACGTACATCTGATAAGTTTCAAGTAAAATGCTTATGTACTGTTCCAGATGGTCATTATAAATAAAAACATCATACAGGATTCTCAACGATATAGAGACATGTCTTTCATTTTGCAGGGTTTGTTTTCTCCCCCAAACATCCAGAAACTGTTTCATCTGCAAAGGCCTGGAAAGTTCCAGTTGTGCAGAATTTCTTCTATATCTCTTTGTTTTAGTTGGTGTTGTTATCTGCTAGGTTCCTGTTGCTTTCTACCTTTCCTATGGAAATTAGCTTTCAATGTGATGCTTCTGCTGTACAGCCATTTTGTTTGAATTAATAAATCCACAGCTATTGATCAATACATACACACTCCTCAAAAGTCTGCACAGTAATAAAATAGATTATTAGATTTGTGTGTGTGTGTGTGTGTGTGTGTGTGTGTATTATTCATGCTATGGTTGCAGCATTACTATTGCAATGCCCTTTATTTGAAAAATATCCAAAAGCTTCAACTGATGGAAAATGTGACAGCTAGGTTGCTAATTAATGCACAAAAT
The DNA here is from genome assembly GCA_023970755.1 of Azemiops feae. Lineage (NCBI taxonomy): Eukaryota > Metazoa > Chordata > Lepidosauria > Squamata > Viperidae > Azemiops > Azemiops feae. Next base: position 3,324,145 of record JALGBA010000004.1, read on the forward strand.
TGCCATGTTCAGAGATCCACACTGGTTGCTAATTTTTTCTAGGCATAATTTAAGGTGTTAATGTTAATCTTTAAAACTGTAAGTGGCTCATGGCCTATCTGAAGGATTTTTTCTCCTGTGACATACCTCTCTGGACATTATGATCTGCCATAGAAAGAGGTTTTTGCAATATGCCTCCCTTTCAAGCAAAGTGTTAATTGAGTACATAAGACAAAGCCCTCTATTATTTTAAAATTTGGTTGCTTTATGATTTTAATAGATCAACTTTTGATATATTGTATATAATATTGTAATCATGTATACATACATAACTTAAATGTATAAATGTGTGTGTTTGTATATACTGTGTACACACAGAGAGAGCCTTCCTCACACACACATATAGTGACATTTTTAGCTTCCATCAGTGTTTTTTGAATGGAAAGGCACAATACAAATTGCATCCATAAAGATATAACCTTGGTAAAGCAACAATAAATCCACATATTGATATCAATACAGTTGATTTATGATTTCTATTCTATTCACTAGGTTAATCCTGGTTTGCTCTTAAATGTTTTTAGCTTTTTTAATGAAAATGCATTTTTCTTTTCTTCTTTTCTATTATATAAGCTTCCTTCTCTGAGCATTTAATGAGATCATACGGGGGAAAGAAATGCAAAGATCCTCTTTATGGAACATGGTTAATTCAGTCATATGAGGGGATTAAGTGCAAATAGGAAAACTGAGTCAGCTGACCTAACCAATTTTCCATATGAGAATTAATTTTAGCTCTAAATAGCTATGTGACTATGTCAACCTTGTTTTCTGAACAGCTTATCAGATCTATTCTCTTCTGTGATTAAAACAAACTGTTAGGAAGTCACATAAAAGCCAGGCCTATGTAGGTTTTCTCCCCTGTGGATGTGACACATCATACAATAAAAATTTAGGATATAGGCAGAATTCTTGTATATGTACACATTGGTGGTAGCAGGGCAAACAAGCCTTAATGCAGTATTTTATCACTGTGTATGAAATAGCAATAACCATTTTACTCTATAATTAACATGAATACCTTTGAACAGATGCATATTTTCCATCACATCAATCAAGATCAAATTATGCTCCAGCATAACATATAAAAGTAAGAATAGTGTGGATATAAGTGTATGCCAAAATGAACTAATCAAACACATTCATAATCAACATCTATGATTAAATGCAAAATCTTTTTTTTTAAATGTAATGGTTTGATTAGAGACATTATTTTGTACATGACTTCTCAGAAGCCAGCTATTCCCACTGTTGTGTATTTTGCCTGTCTATGCAAAGAAATTATAACCTTAATTGGAGGATTAAATGGTACAGGGAATCCAGAATATATACAGAATGAAATGTTTTATAACATCTATTGAAAGTTCACATATGAATGATGGCTGTTTTAGAATGCAAAATAAAAGTAAATATATAATTGATAATATATGAATATGAACAGACCCATATTGATATAATAATTATCTTATTAACAATAGACTACATTAACAAATATATTTTCTAAATAGCTGAAGGTAGCACATATGAGTATCTCCATCCCTTTCCTCTATTTATTTTTCCTCGCAGGTCCTTGATGATGACTTAGACAACTTTGGTATACAGCTTAACCTAGAAATCAAAATTGGTTATCAAAATTGGTACTATCTGATATCAATCCTGAGGAAGCTGTTTCATAGAGAAACACCTATTTCTGGGCCCCCACCCAGCTTATATCTGGGATGTTGGTGACATCCCCAGCCAGGATCAATATACTCAATATTTTGGTCCCACTTGGAGAAGGCAGTCTTGCAAGGATCAAGAAGCCAACCGATATTGGCTTTTTTTAAGGACAAAACATACATTTTGAACTTAAACTAAAAACCTACTGGAAGCCAATGCAGGATCCACAGTATAGATATTATATGGCTATATCCCCTCTTGTCTATTATCACATGACAAGTGTATTTTGCATCAACTGTAGTTTCTGAGGATCTTCAAATATAGCTCCATGTAGAATTTATTATGTTAGTTTAAACAGGAGGTAATAAAGTTAGCATTGTCTGTTTGTATTATTCCACAACTGCTGAAACTAGGCAAAGGCCCCACTGGTCATAAACTCTACCTGCACATCCTGAAGGAACCATAAATCTAGGAGGGCACTCAAAATGTAGATCTTTTCTTTGAGGGGGAACTGCCACTTCATCCAAAGTTATCACCAGAGCAGGCAGAAAATCCACTTTGGACAAACTGTCACTCCATTTTGTTGGGATTCAACTTCAGGTTTTTTCCTCATTCAGATTCCCACATCCTCCAAGCACTAGCTCAAGTCTTCCAGAGCATAGCAGTTGGGCCTTAGGTGTTGATGAATGATTGGGTATCATCAGCATGTTGGTCATAACATTGCCCTGGATGATTCAGTGCCCTATTCTGTATTTGTTGTCATTATTTTATAATACACCATAAATAATTGTGATAAATTTTACAAATATAATGTACCATACATAAAAAGCAACAATACTGAAAAACAAGAAAAGCCATTTTAATACATTTAAACAGTATTGAATGTTGCTGGCTTCATCAAATTTAACAGGGTGAGGAACACATTTAACTGTAAAGTACATTAACTTTTCAAAAGTAGTTGATCAGACTAGTGGGCAAGCTGATTTTAAATTCATTCACATTTATATTTATTGAACATTAAATATAATTAATTCAATTACTTTCCAGTCATGTATTTAATCATTTTCCACTTTTGACATTATAAAGTTTGATAATCATTTTGAATGGGCTGTACTCAAGCTCTTTACTTTGAGTATGGTGGTGCATAGTTATTGAATAAGTCAAAGGGCTCCATCTGGTACCGGTAAATCCACAAATCCTGTATTAGGAGAGAAGCTGCAATATTTTATTAGAATAACATTTCTCTACCTTGGCATATTTAAGATGTGTTGACTTCAACTCCCAGAATTCCCCAGCCAGCCATGAGAATCCCTGCATTAGATCAACATCTCCTTTCCTTTTCCATCGGCTGGCCTAACAACAGTATAGTTTGGGTGCTGCAGCCCAGTTGCATTCAGGAGGCAGATTCAGGTCTGGACAGTGACCTTCATAATAGAGGTCATGTATTATGCCATCATCTTGTTGGGGACTGAGTGGGCATGGTTCAGTCACTGCGAGACAGTTGACTCTATTTGGGATTTTGTACAATATGGCTAATTGGGGGAGGGTAGATTGATGTAGAATTGCCATAATGCTGTTTGGGATTAAGCCTTTTAATTCCTTTTGCCTCAGTACTGAATGGTGAGGGACGTGTGTGTTGAATTGACCCTATTCTGTCATGCTCAATAACTGAGGCGGAGGATTTTTATTCTTCAAAAAAATTGTCTTACAGATTTGATGAAGTTTGCAGGTCTGTAACAAGTTAGGCAAACCCTGAAATAATCGTATCCTAAAGCTTGGCTTTTAAAGGGTTAAAACTAGCATTTTTAAACTCATATGGAATCATTTGACAACCAATAAATATTCTGGCATATGGTGTGAGATTATGATGATATCAGTTTCTGGTTAGCAGCCTACTTGCTGCATTTTGCATTTTTCCAGCGGTGCTTCCAGAAGTTCCAAAGGGGATGGGCACATCTGGCCTACTAAATGGAGGTATCGAGGCATGTCCTTATCGCTATAAATTTCTGATGATATAAAAGGGTTCAAGAAAATGGTAGCTATGAACAAACAGTAAATTTGCTCCATATTATATCGGACTGTAACTATTAATTTTATTACCTGATAATTTAATAAGTAGTAAAGCACGCGAATGCCTTCTACATTTGGTATTTTTATAACACCAAGTGACAGAAATCCAAAGTAATAGCAGAACCAAACAAGAAGCACTTTATTTCAGTAACCTTGACAAAGTCATTCTAATTTCTGAACATCTCAGCAATAGACCCACCAGTGTCCATGTTCAGCCTTTATTCCCAAACAAAGCTAACAAGTTATGCACCACATTTCCTAATGCTGCATTGGTTGAATGGATTTTTCTTTCCTATGAATAAAAAGTCCAATAGCAAATAGTTATGTTCCGAGATAAAATTGATTTAACATGAATTATTTAACCATTTTTTTACAAACAGTGCTAAAATATTTGTCTTTAACTATCTAGAACAAAGCCAGATGCTACTATGGTTTAATAATACTGTAATGACTATGATTTGATGTTAAAGGAGTGTATCATACATCATATATATTTAAAGTCAATTAAATAAAATAATGAACTCCGGGATGTTAGAAAAAGGCTTCTTTATTGCTGAGCTTTTGTTAACAATCTGTTAACATCTTCAGAGCAAAGGGCTAAATGGCAAGGGAGCATGTGCATAAATTCACATAACAGTTGGAAAAAACGGTTACATTGTGGCATGTGCACATAGCGTGCTTAAGAAGCTTGTTTAGAAAAAAATCACATTGACAATAGCAGGTATACAGCAGTAAGTCTCCCGACAAGATTTAAAAGTCACGCTTATCAGCTGTTAGGTGCGCAAGCCGGATCGTGACCTGATATATATATGTATGTATAATCATGAATAATCATTTTGAAAAGGTTCTCTTTAAGGCTATAACATTAATTTCAATCCACATATCATCCCATTTGCATTTTATAATAAAAGATTTAGCCTACTTTATCATACATTCTTTCATTTGTTCTTCTATTTCAAATTTTAATTAATAATTGTTAATTGTTAAAATTGCATGTTAAATAATTAATATGCAATTTTAACAATTACATGTTAATTCTTTATACCTAATTCTATTACAAACTCAGTCTTACTATGTTCAAAACTATAAATACTTTTCTCTATTTTAAAACTTTCTAATAACCATAAAGAAGAAAATGATTGGCAACTATCAGCTTTGCCATCAGTTCTTCTCTTGATTTTATTTTGTATTCACCTTGAAAAATTCTAGTATTTCACAATAAATTACCCATTTGTATTCACTATTGTTTCTTGTCTATAAAATGCTTCTTGTGCTGAGAGCCACAGAAGTGTCGTTGAACACATCATAGATATCTATCTATTCTATATTCTCAATATGGACATCTAACATAATCATTTTAAAATCCACATTAACCTTGATTTTGTCATACCACAAATACCCTACCATCCAAACCTCAGATCATGGTCATCTAACTCCAAAAAAATTCTATTTCTCAGCTGTGCCCATTTTTTCATCCAAACCATATAACAAGCTGCAAAATATAATTTCAAATCATGTAAACTCAATCCTCCTTTTTCCATTGCATTCTATAACACCTTATATTTAACTCATGGGTTTTTTTCCGGGCCACACAAATTTAGTTATTTTCTTCTGCCATTTTTAAGTGTTGCATCGGTTATCAAAATTGATACTATGTGGAACAAAAACATTATTGTAGGAAGGACGTTTATTTTTATCAGAAATTCTCCCCAGCAATAACTATTGTACTTCCTCCCATCTTAACATACCTTTTTAACTTCAATCCATGTCTTCACATAGTTATTTTGAAATAATATACAATTCATATTTGTCATAGTGATGCCCAGATATTTTAGTTTCTTCTCAATCTTAACATTCACTGTATTCCTCAATTCTGTTTGACCTTGTATTTTCATGTTTTTATTAACAGTATCTTATGTTTGTTTATTTAAAACCTGCTAAGTACCAAATTAGTTTAGATTTTCCATTACTTTTTCAATTCATTTTAAAGGATTTCCAGAAACAACTGAAGTCATTGGCTTAACTTATAAGATTAATTTACAAATATCTTAACTTATAAATTTATTTTTTAATCTTTACTCCCACAATAATCTCATTTTGTTCTATACCTATATGCAGTATTTTAAGAACCAAAACAAGAGATGAGATAGTGAGATTGTTGGGAGAATATGTAGATTTCAAACCTGAACTTTTTTTTATTATGTATAAAACCAGAAAAGATTAACAAACAAAACCTATATTTGATTGTACACGTCATAACAGCAGCAAGAATAATATTTGTGCAATATTGGAAAAATGAAGGAATACCACCAGATGAAGAAATAATCAAAAAAATATTGGAATGCGCAGAGATGGATAGATTGACCATGAGACTGAAAGAAAAAGAAGAAACAGAATATTATCAAACTTGGGACTTACTTTACTGATGGTTAGAGGAAAGAATAAAGGATTAGGAATTTAATATGTATTAGCGTCTTTAAACTCAAGACAGCACATTGGTTGAAAAATTATTATTACATGTATGGAAAAAATTAATAAAATCTTACCCAAAAAAAAAAGAGAGATGACATAGTGAGCATTCCTGCCTCATTTTCTTTTCACAAGGTTTTGTTAAATATCCATTAAGAATTATTTGTGCTTTCTTTGAAGTGTAAATCAATCTTCCCTATTTTGTAAAGTTCTCTCCGAAGTTCATATCTTCTAAAACTTTGAACAGGAAAGCCCATTTCAAATTGTCAAAGCCTCCTCTGCATCTAAGAAAATCAGTGTGGCTTGTTTTTCATTATGTTGCTCCAAATATTCTAACATTGACCTTTTAAGTAAAAACTCAATTGATCCTCACAAATAAATTTTTGCAAAATTATTTTCAGTCTATCAGCTATAACCATTATGAACAATCATTATTCAATTATGTTATCAGTCTGTAGTTTCTTGTTAAAGTCAAATCATGTTTCTCTTTAGGTTTTGGGGCAATAGCCGCTTTTTTCCAACTCTGTGGCAACTTTCCTCCCTGAAGGAGTTTATTTTAAAGATTGTAAAAGTTCATCCTCAAAACATTTATAATAAGAACCCGATAATCCATCTGATCCAGGCACTTTTCCTGCTTTAATCTTTTTTTATAGCATCAGAAACTTCCCTTATTGTTATAGGTCCATTCATAATCTGTTTCTGATCCTCTGTAATCCTTAGTAAATTTTGCTCTTTAAGTATTTGTCTATTTTCTCCAGAGACATGTCACTTGCTTCATACAAGTTAGAATAATATTGAAGAGATACTTTTTTTCATGGCCATGTTTTCTCCATAATGCAGTATCACCATCTTGTATTTTCAATATCATTTTCTTTTCTTTTTCTTTTCTTAATTTACATGCCAACCATTTCCCTGGTTTGCTTGTAAACTCAAAGGTTTTTTCCACCCTTTGTATAACTCATTTTGGTTTCCATAGATAACTGCTCCTCAAAAGAGAAAAAAATCATTATTTGAAAAAACTAAAATAATTTGCCTACAAGACACTCATATTAGAAAAAAGGCAAAATATTTGATTTATAAAAATGTGGGTAAAGAATTTATTTTGGCAGGAACTAAAAAAGGAAATGGAATTGTTTTGTATATAAATCCCCAACTTAAACCAGAACTTGTATTGACTGATGACCCATGGTAGATTTGTTGAGATGGAATTTAATTTGCAGATTTTGATTTTGGGAATTTGTGCTCCAAAGTATAGTATTGTTCTATAAAGGACTTTTGGAGAAACTAATTGGTTTCTCTTGTAAAAATGGATTTTTGATGGGGGATTAGAATGGAGTGATCACCACAACTGGATAGAACTGATCGTGCCAGACAAACCTTATTGCCTTCTTTGACAAAGTGACTAAATTAATGGATTGGGGAAATGCTCGGGACATAGTTTACTTAGACTTCAGTAAGGCATTTGAAAAAGGAGACCACAGCCTACTTCTTGGGAAGATACAAAAATGTGGGACAGACAGCATCACCCCCAGATGGATTTATAACTGGCTGATCTACCTCACTCAACATGTAGCCCTCAATGGAACAACATCTACATGGAGAGAAGCATGCAGTGGAGTACCTTAAGGTTCTGTGTTAGATACAGTACTCTTCAATATCTTTCTAAATGATTTAGAAGGAATAGAAGGGGAATTCATCAAATTTGCAAGCTAACAAATTGCCAGGACTTTAATACACTCAGGATTCAGAAGGATCTTGGCAGACTTCAGCAATGGGCACTATTCAACAAAATGCAATTCAGTGGTGAGAGCAGTAAGGTCCTGCACCTAGGCAGGAAAAATCAAATGCACAGCTATAGAATAGGCAGTACCTGGCTTAATAGTAGTAACTGTGAGGGATTTAAGTATCCTAGTGGACCACCACATAAGTATGAACCAGCCCTATGCTTCAGCTCTCCCAAAAAAGCCCCAATGCAGCCCTGGGCTTCATCAACAGAGTTAATAGCATCAAGATCATGAGAAGTGATAGAACTGCTCTGTACTGTACTAGAGAGGCCACACTGATACAAAAAAGATGCTGGGGCCCTAGAAGGAATGCAGAGAAGAGCCAACAAAGATGATAAGGGGTTGGGAGGCTAAACTATATGATGAATGGCAAAGGGAACCAAGTATGTCTAGCCTAGCTTCTAGTACTGGATGTCACAGAGAAGAGGGAGCCGACCTATTCTCCAAAGAACCTGAGGGAAGGACAAAAAGTAATGGGTGGAAGATAATTAAAGAGAGATCCAACCTAGGAGAAATTTTCTGACAGTGAGAACAATTGATCAGTGGAACCGGCTTGCCTCCAGAAGTTGTGGGTGCTCCATTGCTGGAAGTTTTCAAGAAGAGATTAAAAACCATTTGTCCAGAATGGTATAGTGTCTCCTGCTTGAGCAATAAATGATGACAGCAATAGACATACTTGCATGGACATAAACTGAATACAACTAGATATCCCCAAGTCTAAAAAGCTAGGTTTTTTAAATGTGGGCAGATAAAGGGATGGCATTACTGAGCTAAAATACATTGTTACAAACTATAGGTGTCCCACTTATATCATGATAAGCTTTTAAGCAGAATTAACCTGCAACTGCTTCCCTAATTTCATCTGGATAGATCATAGATATACGTGGGCAAAAATTCAATTTTTTTCTAGAGTCAGACTCCATATTAATCATGGAAGTTTAGGCTTATTGATTAACCATACTGTTTAGACCATGGGTCGGCCACCCGAAACGTCGAATGAGCCGCACGGACCCGTTTGGCCTAAAAAAAAAAACCCCTGGGAGCCGCGCCCGTTCGCACATGCGCGCGCGCGCGGCCCCGTTCGCGCATGCGCATCCCCGCACACGCACCCCCACGCACCCGCCCGCGCATGCGCTCCCCAAAATGGCGGAGGAGGCTCCGGAGCCGCAGGTAATGCCTCAAAGAGCCGCATGCGGCTCCAGAGCCGCGGGTTGCCGACCCGTGGTTTAGACAGAGTTCAAGGATGCTGATAATAGCATTCTTCACCAAAATGCCATAAATCAACCATCATGCATCTAAAATCAAAAATTTGCCTTAAGCTTCTTCATATATCTGTGGGGGGAAATGTACAACTGGCTTTGGGAAGGGAGCAATCAATTTCTAAGGGAGGAATGTAGACTCATTCCTAAGAAAATAGAAAAAGTATGAAAGAAACTCAAAATAATCCCATCTTGATTGTGTTTGATAAGAGAAACCATCACAAGTTTTCAGTTTATTCTATCCCACAGTAATAAAAAGCATTCCTGCAATTCCTATTCCTTCTGTTCCTTGACCTGGCTGCTCCATCACAGAGGCCTGGTTACACAAAAGTAATACTTCTGGGTTTATTAACCCCCAACCCCTTAAAATGAGGGACAAGCAGTTGTTTCTCCCAGTATCAAAGGAGCTGATGTAGTTGGACCAACTCCAATGGAGACATGCAGTCCTAAAATAACCCTGCACCAACAGCTTAAAACCAGCACTTTAAATTGCACTAGTAGGGAAAGCCAATGCAGGGTCTGAAATGTAGGCAAACACCTGTGAGCACCAGGGCCACTGTATTTTGCATTAACTGAAGTTTTCGGGTGATCTTTAAAGGCAATTCCATGTAAAGTGCATTGCAATGCTCCAGGTGAGCAGCAATAAGGTTGTGAACCACAAATGGTATGGCTTCCACCTGCTAGAGGAGTATGGATGCAACCATCAGGATCACTGTATTTGGAAGGACTACCACCTTAAAGATGCCAGACAATTTTGTTTCCTCTGTATCTGATTTTGGTAGATTTTCTCTGTTACCTTGAGCACAGATTGTTTTCTTATGGAATATGTTTTAAAGCATTAGAGAATATGATGCCCAAAATTTATCATTTTCATGTCACAGAATGATTCCTTCCACTATCTCTCAAACCATCAAATGTCTTAATTTATGTAACATAAATAATAAATCCTACCCTTCATCATTTCATAGGCTTTGATGCAGGTGTCAAACAAAAGGAAATAGTCATGGATATATATATGAATACTTGTCTGGACTGGAAGTAAGGGCTGAATTACTCATTTCTTTTATTTCAAGCCTTCTGATTCTCTAAAATAAAGTATTCTGTCATTTTATCTAAGCAGTGGTTAACTGAGATACATGGAGTCTTGAATTTATTGACATATTTATTGTCATTTTCAAATATGATTGTTAGGTTGTCAAAGACGTTTTCTGACTTTTAAGAGTACTGAGATTACAAGATTGGACACAGCAACTGCATTCATTTAAATATATTTCATCCTCCATCTCAGTGAACAAAATTAATAGTTCTTTCAGTAGTTCTGAACAGTAGATATAATCACGGCAGTTATACCCTCCTCTATATTTTTGAAGTTTTTAAGGATATAAGCACCATCTCCCCTAGCAATCTAGCAGTTTAAATTTGCAAGAGAGAATAAACATATTCTTATTTGAAGCTTATCAAGCATATCGTGAGCTACTGTTACCTTTCTTTTTTGTTATCCATGTCAGGGAGTCACAGTCCCCTGATGTTAACAAAGAATATGTGGATGCTCTGGTGAAATTAGATTTGCAAGCATCCCTTGCATTTGGTAGATTGTGTCAAGGAGATGTTAAAGTGAGAGCATTTCAAGAACATATCCAGAACATTACAAGTAGATTAGATTTACTTTCAAAGTGAACTAATTAAAAATATCAGCATTTGATCATGTTGTTACATATGAATCCTATATATGAAATATGAAATTGGTCTCAAAAATCCTTTATAATAGTCCAAAATGATTGTTTGTGTAGAAAGATTTTCTAGAGTTTCGCTCTAGATAACAAACTAAACACAGCTATGTCACTTTCTTGGTAGCAACGCTCCCAAGAAAGCAGTAGTACTGGCTTGTTGCTTTCTTCTGGGCAGTTGTTTTGATTTTCCACTTGACTCATAATACAATCATGGGATTTCCTGGTGGTCCGCCATCCAAGTGTTAATTAGATCTGATGCTGCTTAGCTTTTTGTAGGAAGTCAGTCAGAAGATGGCTAGGATTGCACTGAGGCATTGTTCATTATGATTGATAATATAGTGCTTCTCCAAGCATTCTTCCTACCTTTCACCATGGCTGCATTATTTCTTAAAATTAAGCAGACCTTGTCAGCCATTTTCAGTATCTGACAAGCAAAATTGCAATATGATTTTTTTTTATGAAGCAACAAAGTGAGCATTCAGTGTTCACTGAAAAAGCGTGCCTTTTTTGCAGTTAAGTTCTCATCTCCATTAATGGGCCAGTCAATACATATGGTAGTGCAACACAATTATTATACCATTTTAAATTAGTATATTGGGATGGGTCAGCTGGAAAAACAAAAAGGGAATGTTATTTATATAAATGTTATATTAGTAACGGCAGTCATTGTGCTGGGTTGGATGTACACATTCCATTAGGACCTGAGTGACACCTAGATGACAGTCTCTTTAGACAGGCAATGACCAAATGGAGATCAGACTTCTCCAGGGTCAGGGTTAAGTGAGGTCAGGAGTTTTCACTCACAGTGTTCTTGCAATATGAATTTCAAGACTGAACATAATATAGCTATCACAACCTGCATGCAGCTCTTTTGCAAACATTGAACAAAGAAGATTCACATGCTGTAGTTATGGAAAGCCATTTGTTATACCAAATGCCTCGGGTGTTTTTTTACAGCTGAGTGAAACAAAACTTTTCTTTAATTATTACTAGCGCTAACTTAAATTCCTAGGATAATGCAGGAGACATGTACCTGCTGTGTGCCTTAAAACAGGTGCTGCTAGGAAGGTTGAAAAGGACATGCAAACCGTGTAAATCTGATTCAACAAGAAAAATACAACTGAAGTTTCAAGAAACGGTCTTGAACAGATTAATTAATGCCCAGTTGCTTTGGAGGAAAGCTGCTGGGTAGAATGTGAAGTTCTTGAATATCAAGGAATAGTGAGCAAATTACAACCCAGATAACCATTGATTTTGTTGGACACAAAATGACTGCTGGGAGGTGAGAGCCCCCTACTGGTTATTAAGTAAGCAAAATTAGTTGCGCTTGGCTGACCTTGTCTGGCCTCCAGAAGTTAAGCAGGTTCAGGACTGGTTAATACTTGGATGGGAACCACTAAGGAATCTCAGAGCTGCAGGTTAGGTTGGGAGGTTGGGGGAAAAAAGTTCCCAAAGGAAAATGATCTGCACTGTAGCCAAACTGCATCAATATATCCATTATTTTTGAAGGGATTTTTGAAGGGATTTTTCCTCTCACCTAATTGTTCTAGTGAAATTAGCTGTAAGATAATTCAGTTAATACACCATACAATTAATCACAACATCTTTTAGGTGGAGTGGATTCAGTCCAAGTGCCAATTTCTGATGCAACTGATTTTCCTACATCAGGAAGATAATCCATATACTCTTTGCATTCCACTTGGTTTTTTTTAACTATTAAATTTGTTTGCCATCCATCTCAGTTCAAGGTGGCTCTTATCCCACATATAGGATCAGTGGAGAAGGCTTTTGTTGTTAATCATCAAAACATGCATTCCCATAGCTGGGGAATTCTAGGAGTTGAAGTCCACAGGTCTTAAAGTTGCCAAGGTTGGGGACCCTTGATCTAGAGATTAAAAAATGAAAGGCACAAATATAGGATGGAGGAGATTGCAGGCTTGGCATATGTGAAAATAATTGATCTGGTACTAGTGGATCACAAGTTGAATATTGGCTAACAGTGAAATACAACTGCTAACAAGGTTAATGTTGAGATGCATGATGGTGAGAGTGCTGGAAATGAAGTCCTGCAAGAAACAAAAGTGCTGGGTTTCTGTAACCTCAGGAAAGATGATTAAGGGGAGAAATAATAGAGATTTGTCAGATATCTAAAGGGACATCATATAAAGGAGACCTGTCATTATTACATCCTATGTCATCCTGAAGGCAGGACAAAAATAATGAGTTGAAACTTCCCAACAATTGTTAAGTCTGGGGTGTTATGTGGCAGTTGTCTGTTGGTTTGAATTGTAAAGTTGCAGAGCACATTAGCTTCTTCATTTTCTATGACTTTCTCTATTTTATTCTCCCATCAAGTTCTTGCTTGCAGGCAAATGGTATTTCTTGCAGATCTTCCAGTGCACCATTGTTGCTGCTTTGTCATGCCGTTGCTTGTAGTGAGCCTATGTGATCTTCTTGTTTCTTCAGCTTCTTTGCAGAGGCGGCACTTGCTATCTGTTGCTTATTATTTTTATTATTATCAACATGGGTTGATTCTGCCTTCCTCTAATCCCTATATAACTGGTAGCATTCAAATAAAAACAACCCATGTTAAATGTGTGAATCCACTAAACTAGATTGTTTAGCATTATTTAGCAAAGTTTCTTTTCTATAATCAGCTCTCAAACACAAGAAAACTCAGGTTGCAGAGTCTGAATAGTCACTGTATAATACATTTAGTTGAGATATACAAACTTCCTCAAGTATTGTTTTTATATGTGTAAATCTCTTCTAATGTTTATTAATAGTAAACTGAGGAGGTAAATATTTAAAAGACACAGTACACATAAAAGCAAAATGTATAATTCTAACAATAATAAAAGTAATGAAGACAGTGAAGAGAGCTATAAAAAATAAAATAATGAAAATGGCATTCAGAAATCCATTAGCAAAGCGTGATGATGCTTCAGAGGCCTGGGAAAGTATTTTAAATGTAAGCAAAGACCTTTGCATTTAAAATCCTTAATGAAGATTTTTAGAAAGGGCTAAAAGCTATGGTAAAATCTTGAAAATAAGGCTAATATCTCGATTCATAATGGACTATAAGTCAATACTGTCATTCTCACTTACATTACTGCAGACTACAATTATTAGAGTGCATGGCGCCTTATGCTCCTTTTTTCATAACCTGCTCTTTTTCTGCTAGGCTTGCTGTATTATTTAATTTTATTTCCCTCTGTTGTTCAGTAACAAGAAGATAAATAGCAGCATAATTGGCTTTGTTTGCTTTTTGCCATGAAAAATGAAGCAATTTCACTACAACTCCATCAATGTTGTTTACAGTTGTTTCCTTCTGGTATAGATGGGACTTCAGAGTGCTTTAAAACTGACTTGGATCACACCAATTACAAGTTTAGTACCTCAGAATTGCTACTTTTCAAAACAGAATTTGGAGTTGTGGACATAATAATAATATTATGGGTATAATATAATAAAGGGTAAAACTGGGAAAAAAATCTGTTTGTTTGCATGTGTGTGTATAAAATGATAAGTATAATATTTAAGCTGAACTTACTGGCGAGTTAGGTCAGTGGCCTTGAACAATAAAAATTCTAAAAAAATCCTTATAGAATCAACAGTGAAATCAATTGACATTTCATGTACAAAGATGAGCGTCGAAAATACCTGCAAGAATAAGAAAGCTAAACCAGTATCTTTATTACATGAAAGAGAAATAAATGAAATTTGGCAAGGCCTCATTCTAAGGAGAACAATAAAATACTTTCCAGACATGTTGAATCTATTAAACTGTGTTTGAATATCAATGTACCCGTGATTATTTTTGTAGTAACTAAACACCTTTTATTTTTATTTTTCTTCTACACTGAGCCAGATTGATGGATGACATCCAGATTTATTTATTTATTTATGGCATTTTCAACAAATGGTATGGTCCCCATGAACACCTGCCTTATGTCTATAATGGACTGAATAAGAAATAATAAAATTACAGTCAACTTCAAGATGGAACTATTAATTGTGAGGTTCCCTAATTCAAAAGAGTTGATAGAATTGCCTGTTCTGAATGGGATTACATTGTGCCAGATAGTTCAGGAAAGTGTTGTGGGGTGCTGCTGGACCCATATGTTCTTTCTGTTTTCCCAGATTGAGCTAAGAGCTAAGATAACCTTTTAACTTTTTGGGGTGATACAGAACATCCCTTTGGAAAATAACTTAAAGCTGGAATGTAGGAAAGTGTTTTGTTGTTTTTAATGTTTAATGTTTTAACTGATTATGTTTTATAATTTTTACAATGATTTTATGTTTTTTAATTTTTGATTGGAAGCTGACCAGAGTTGGCTTAAAAATGGGCAGTTATATAAATGTTTTAAACAAACAGACAAACAAACAAATAAATGCGGTCTATATAAAACTGCTCACTTTGTGCCTAGTCTGAAAGCTCCAGTTAATCCAGAAATCAGCAGCCAGATTAGATAAAGACAGAGAACATATTACACCTGTGTGTAAAACATGTACTGGCTGCCTATTTGTTTTTGAGCAAAATACAAAGTATTAGTCATTACCTTTAAAGCTTAGCACCAGGCAATTTTGAGCCGATGACTCCCAGTTTAGGTCATCTAAGAAAGTTTACCTCCAGCTGTTGTAACTTTGTTTGGTGGCAACTCAAAATCAAACCTTTTCTGTTGCTGCTCTAACTCTTTCAAATGCACTTCCTACAAAGCTGACTGGACAGGCAACTCTATCTTAAAAGGCTCTTTAGAACCATATTTTAATGCAGGCTGTTAATTGCAATTATTTTAATACTTCTACTTCTTAATTCTTCTACTTCTTTGTCTGAATGTATTTATTTTATATTCCACTTTTACTTTTTTATATAAATATGTAACTCGAGGCAGCGAAATACAATATACTCCTTCCTTCTTCTATTTTCCCCTATTTTAAAATTGCTACTTTAATTTTTGAAAGTTTTTAATTTAAATTTATTTTTTTACTATAACCTGCCAAGAGACTTTGGTAGTTGATAATATATAAATAAAATATTAAAAATAAATATATTTAGGAGTAATTGATAGGAATAACCAAGCTAGTTCCTTGTTCAACTATATAGGTTTACAGTTTCCTACATGTTAGCAGGAAAATCCCCATTAGATAGCAAGAGTCTGCAATGACGAAAACATGAGAATGGAATTATTCTTCATTCTTGCTATTTTTGTTTCAGACAATACTTTGACGACCATTTAAACAATGGCATATCTAAATTTGTCCAAAAAGAGAAAAAAACACAATTTAAATATACGTTTTTACAAGGTGTGTAGGAAAGAGGAAGATTGGGCCTACCAGATTTGACACTATATTTTGCTGCCTGTTATTTAGTTTAGATGAAAAAGTAGGTGTAGTTAAGTAATGGAAGGTTACTGAGATTTGGATGGCATGGATATTTATGGTACGATGAAGCTATGGAGAATACGGTATTTAAAATTCATTATGTTAGATAGCTGTACATGGAATAAATATACATTTAAATTCTGCCCAAAAATACCTTTGTAGCTTTCAGTGCCAGAAACATTTCATAGACAAGATATGATAACTAAATATAAATGGCCAGCTTATCGTGATGTACTAGAATTCTCTCAGGAGGACTGTAAAATGAAATCAAAAGATCTGATAACAAAAGGATATCCATGTCAATAGTTTTTGTATGAACAACTATCAGAAAGATTTAGAGTGGATAAAAGATTTTATGGTTTTGAACAAAGTAAGAGTGAGTTTTAAATAGATGATCAAATTATTAATGATGATCAAATTATTGCTAAGATGTATAAACTTCTGTTGAAATATGAAACAGAAGAATAAGTGAAAGAATGTAATAAAATGGGCTAAAAAGTTTGGTTATAATAAACAAAAGTATCAATGGAAAAATATAGTTGAAAAGATTGAAATTTAATTTTTTTTCTAGACTTAAAGATAATCTTTATAAAAGGATATATCATTTCTATTTGTCCTGAGACATTATCTAGAAATAATAAAGTACTTCAAATGTTGAGAGGTAATATGAACAACATGAAGGGACATTTTATTATGTTGGGTGTACATGCAAAGAAAGTTTTTAAAAATGGTGCAAATAGATTAATTCAGAAGATTTAAAAGGATAAAGTACAGCTGAAACCAGAGACTTTTCTTTTGGGACTAAGTGCATTCCTGGTTTGTGGGTTTGATGACTAGAAAAGAATTGAATAATAGAAAAAAGTAAGCTTTTTTTGTAAGCAGCCAATATTGCCATTGTATTTGTACTGCTGCAGAATAAATCATAAGCTTCTTCTTTCTATTTCTTTTTGTTCTGTTTTTCTTCATTTTTTTCTTTTCTTTCTTTTTTCCTCTCTTCATTTTTTATCCTTTATGAGTTTGTGTTAGTTTTTCTTTCTTTGCAAAACCTTTAATAAAATTTGTACCCCTCTGATCTGCATAAAATACCCTCTCTACTCTGTTATGGAATAAATATAATTTGAAACAAGCCCAGAATGTGATCATGAATTCCTAAACTGTATCCAACAAGGGAGCGTAAGCATAGATGTTAATTTTACAAGACTTTGAAGACCACCTCCAAGGCCATTTCTATAAACTCGTTAAAATGAAGTGCTCTATCCTGTCATGAGTACTGAGCACCACATTCAAGCACTGATTTTGAATGAATTGTTTTATAGTGACCTGTTCACTAAATTGAAACTCAGTTTTGGCAATATTCTCTCCTCCCCTTCTTTGCCCAACTGATGAAATTGGTGTTTATGATGTATTTTGAAATCCACTGAAAATAGCTGGGAGGTTAACATTAATATCCTTTCCAACCTAAATACTCCTATGCCGAATGGCAGTGGTTTTAGTATTCATTAACCTCACCATTTACTATAGTAATGATAATATGCATTCCTAATGATGAGAATTATGGATTGAGCTAAAGTCTGTTCCCCACAGATTATATGAATTGGAGGGGGCCTAATATAGACAATTAGAAGGGTCCTAATATGAATTCCATTGGAATTTAGGAAGGTTATAGAATGTCAGGTGACTTATAAAAATCAGTGTGTTATACATTATAGAAGAAAAAGTATTCAAATTGCTTTGTCTTGCTTTCTCATTATACATTATTTAAAATATGTGAGCCTTATTTTTTTATCGTTGACTCCAATTTTTGCACTTCAGGAATTACTTCAAATCCTTTCTTGTTGTGATGCTTCAGGAAATTGGTTGTGTAAGATGCTATAACACATTGACGTGATTGTTGCTGCTTGTTACTGCTAAAAGAGAGACAAGAACCGTCCTCGGCAGGCAAACAACATCTCAGCTAATAAGGACTCCTAATTTGCATATCAGCAGAAAAAGAGATAAACATAGATTATAATTCAATAGTCTGTAATTTTAATTGCTTATAGATGTTATTAATTCTGATTGTGATGATCTGAATAGGTAATAAGGCTAAAGGCTGTCAAATTAATGAAGTACATATTCATTAAATTCAAGGTAGCTTCAGTTTCTTTTATTACACAAATACAATTAACACTTAATCTGAATCTCAGTAAGTTACATAATCATGTGACTCAAAATAAAGGGAGGATACAACCTTGGCCTTTTACTTTTTACATGGGAAAACATTAATGATGCTGACATTGGAGACAATTAGACAGTGTCAGCCAATTGTTTTTAGTCAGCTTTCTCTCACATCTGTGGTGTCTACAAGCAAGAACAGCCATTGTTTCTGCAGGCCTCTGTCGCGCTTTGGCTTTTTGTGCTAACCGTCAATCTTTTGGTGAATATCAAAGCGGTGAGGAAATTAGAACAGACCAGCTCTACTGCAATCCACTAAAGCTTAGCAGGGTGCATCCACTATGCTACTAATTAGGCACTGGCCAACAAAGTAACCTGTCAGTGCGTGCTTGCTATTTCCCACACACCTGCATTTCATACACTAATAAGCATACATCCAGGCAAAGAAAGGGATAACTGCTGAAGTGTGAAAAATGAACAAAACATAACAATGTTTCCATCCCCACCTAGACCACTACCAATTACTGTTAAGCATGAGGTAGAATCAACATGTCAGAAGAAACACAATACAGTATCTGAAACTAAAGACAAGGAAAGGGGAGGAGGAAGTTGTGTGTGGTGGTGGTGCAGAGAACCATACATTGAGAACATTTAATGTTTGCTCTAAAATATCTTGCTGGAGTGGAGTTCGTGGTTATTTGTAAAATCCTGACTGTGATCGTAATGATGGGTTTCCCATTTGCCTCAAGTTACAAATTCCCCGGTTTCTTAAAACAAATGACTAAATGCCTTGACAATGTTTTCATTCAGCTACATGCACTGAAATGAATTGGCTCTTCAAAGAGTCAGTGTTGCACACTGGGTACAGAGGTGGGGTGCAATGGGAAGATCGAGGTTCAAATCAAACCTCAGCTGGAGAAGCTTACCAGGTGATTCTGGGCCAGCCATGCTGTCTCAGTCCAACCTCCCACGCAGGTCTGTTGTTGGGTGGGGGGGGAAGAGAACATGAAGGATGATCCAATGGAAACCTCATTGAATTTGTGGAGCAAAAGCGTGATTTTAACCTAGTAAAGCAATACAATAAGGATATAAATTGGCTAAGTTCCATGGCATGACCTAAAGTATTTGAAACTCACTGAAATCAGTTTTCCCTTCCATTATTCCTTCTTGTTTTACTGAATCCTGAAGTGTTTAAAACACCATCCTAGTACTTGTTTTCATTTCAGATCTATCTTTTTCTCTCAAAAAAATACAGCCAGTGGAAGGTAAATTTCAGATTTTTTTTTTTAATTGAATGATTATATCTATAATGAATAAATAATTTAAAAGTCTGGTTTCAATTTAGGCTTGAAATGATAGTGCTTTTACCATATTTAAAATATAGTGCAATCATGATATTTAGCATTAGCCATGATTTTACTTACTAGATTTGGAGGAAATTTATGGTAAATATGGAGAGAGTTTTTATCAGCGTTTATAAAATAAATTATAAATTATCATCTTTGATCAACTTCTGGGCTCCTTTATGTAATGACACATACCTACAAATAAATTTCCCACTTTTCCTCTTGGTCTGCCACCAAATTAATTATTGAAAGTAATATCAATTATAGAAAATATAGTTTAAAGACCTGTATAAGGAAAATATACACATCTATAAATGTTTTCAATCAAGTCTTTGAGTAAGATAAACAAGCGCACTTCAATTAAAACCAGTTAATGATAATTTGTTCCATATAGGGTTTTTCTTTACAAAAATAAATAATGTAATCACTAGATTGTTTTTAAAAGCTAAAATCAAAGGCATAATTTTGCTTCCAGATCTTTAACTGTACTTTTTTTTACTAGGAATGATGGGAATGGTAGTCCCAACATATTCTAAAAAATATTTACATGGGTAAAAATAGTTTAGGGATCATGGGAGGGATGAAACTCAGTGTTGTAGCGTATATATCTCAATAAAAGGATCCCCTAGAAACAAGAAGAAATGAAGATGCCAATGGGGTGATTCCGTTTCTTTACCATCTTGTCACTTTTTCCCTCAAGATTTAATTTCCATGCTTTTCCATCCACAAAAAATTAATATGGATATATTCAGTCCCTTAAACAATACAATTGCTTTCTCTCTAAAATAAATTCCTTGTGTGTCTAATCACACTGGGCCAAATAAAGTATTCAATTCAATTCAAATACGTTGTTTTATGTACTGTAAACAAAGTAAAATATTTCATGGAGACACATGATAATAGCTACTTTGTATATGTAATAATAATAATAATAATAATAATGTCTTATTAGTTATAGCAGCTCCCTGAGACTAACACATATTGTTTTTAAATAAAACTTAGAGAGAAGCCTAAAAACAGTCTGAGATAATATGTGGCTTAATCAGTTGTTTTTCTCAACCACATTTTAAAGAATTCTGTTCCATATGCAGCATGGCATTACGATATTGTTACCGAATCCTTGATGGGAATTAATACAATAAAGGGCAATATTCAAATGATATTTGTTAGATACTTTTGAACACCACTCTGCCTTTCTTCACACATTATCCAGGAGCAGCGTTTTCAATTATAAATAAAAACTTTCTCCGCCTCTTCCCACTTGAGCTCAAGCACAGAAGGCCCTTATTTAAAATGCAGCTCCTGAACAGGCCACCAGGCTGCCTGTTCAGCTGCCAGTGGCTTTTGTGTACAGAGATGTTAATTGGTCCTAATCCCCTCCTAGAAGCTGTTTTGGTAGCCTGACCTGGCACCCCGAAGGACACCTTGGTGTGAAAAACTAAAGGGTCCATTCAAAAGGGAGTGAAAAGCTGTACTGAGCATTCCAACATATTTTAATTTCAGGAATTAAAAAAGGGAGGGCTGGGTGGAGGGGAAAGAGAGAAACATCATCGTTCAAATTCTGAACTATTCCTTTTTTAAAAGCAAGCTCCCGGGAGACTTAAGTCCTACAAATACTTCCTTGGAAGCAAATATCGGGGTGGGGAGTGGGACAGGAGACTGATATCTGCGCGCATTTCAGGTAGAGCAGTTTTAGAATATGATCCTCACAAGCATTTATTTTCCAACTGCATTTTATAGACAGAAAAACAAAAGAAGCCTTCTTATAATCTATGCTCTGTTTTGCAAAACCAAAGTATGGTTTTATATTTAGACTTCATGTGCCTTTTTCATGCATCTTCTCATCCCATAATTCTGAATAAATATAATCACAAATGATGCCAGAACAGTTTCTACAATACCAGCAAGCTTATAATCAAGGCTGGTAAGAAAGACCTAATATAAATAATCAATGTTAGCAAGTTTTAGTTTCCTTTCTTTCCCCATCACTGTGTCATTGTAGAATGTACATTTACATCTTGGGTGGCAAATTATGCTAATAGGATGCACAACCCTCAACAGTGTAATTCTGAATTTTTTGACAAAGTTCACAGATCAGCTTCATAGGTCAAAGAAGTCTGCCTCCCACAGAGTGATCAAACAAAACGATTCATGTATGTGTGTGATTATTGTAATCATGCCAAATGCCAAGTGCTTAGATAGATTGTATGTCACCTATTTTCATCTCTGCACTGATTTGTACCAAATACACTAGCAATGTTTGGAGAAAAACAGGATGAAAATATCCTTCATGACTATAAAGTTGAAGGTACTGGATATAAAAATAACATTTAGATACTGCTGCAGACTATCAAAGCAAATTCTAAGCAGAACACCAGACACCAATTATTTAATGTTTTTGGTTTATAGGTACACCTCAAAGAGCTGAAAATACATAGTATCTGTTTCTATTACATTAGAGATGTTTTTCTCTTTTGCTCCATTAAGAATTATTTCTGACTCAATACTATGGCTAATTGGAGGGATGTACAGTAGGATGTGCCATGAAAAAAGGCATCATATGTACAGTACTAATGAAAAGGCTTACCTTGAAGGCAATAACAATTAGCTAGTAAAAAAAACTGGGGCTGCAATAACAAAGGCAAACAGAGATTAAAGATAATAGTCTACAATAACTTTTGTTTCTCCTGTTCAAGTTCACTGTTATAATAATTTGAAAGCTCTTTGGGGCTTTTATGTACCAATCTGTTCATTCCACGGGACCATGCATAAGAAAACGTCTAAATGATTTGTGTTTTTAATTCATAATTTTGTTTTATCCTTCATCGTGAACTATGAATTATTAGAATTAATTAAGTGGAAAGTTTTGCAATCATAGATTTGTTGGTTTCAAACTTTGTAGCCAATTGGAATCCATTAGAAATTGATTCTCGTTGTTCTTCCCAGTGGCATAGTTATAGGTAGGGCCACTAAGTGACCAGAAGAAAATAGCCAAAGCTCCCTGTTTATGCCCCAAAATTACTGTATAGTTCATCCTAGAATCTACCTCCAAACCTGCCCACAATTTATTGAGTTACAATAATGCTGGAGTTATTAGCCTCTCAGATGCTGCTTAGGAAGATATTGGTAGGGCAAATTGGAAAGAAAGAAAAGAGAGAAACATACTTTATTGATGGCATGGTGATGCATGGATCCAATCAGAAACCAAGCCTAGATGTCCTTGAAATTCTCTTCAGATTCTTACCACTATGATTTTTACAACCTAGACTTATAATAAACATAATCCATAGTCTATAGCATCTTAAAGAATAACACTTTAAATGAATGAACCAATAGCTTCCCTGAAAAATTGACTCATCCTCATGCACCAGAAAAACATAATTGTATTGGACAATCAAAAGTGCATGATTACCTAGCCAAATGGGAAACAAGCCATTTTAATAATCCTTCTAGCCATAGTTAAGGAGAAAGGAAAGCTACAGAAATTTGCTTTTCCCATATTGAAACTATGTAAATATATGTAAACATTGTACTGCAGTATTCTTAATTAGAGGCAGGTAGGCTTGTTATTTGGGTTCCAAGATCACTGCAGACGGCAACTGTGGTCATGAAATTAAAAGACACTTGCTCATTGGGAAGAAAGCCATGGCAAACCGAGACAGCATATTAAAAACAGAGACATTACCTTGTGACAAAGGTCCATATAATCAAAGTAATGTATGGCTTTGAGAATTGGACCATAAAGAAGGCTGAGTGCCAAAGAATTGAGGCTTTCAAATTGTGGTGTTGGAGAAGGCTCTTGAGGGTCTGTTGGACTGCAAGGAGATCAAATCAGTCAATCCTAAAGGAATTCAACTCTGACTGTTCTTTGGAAGGACAGATACAGAAGCTGAAGCTCAAATACTTTCATAATCAAATAAAAAGAGAGGATTCATTGGAAAAGACCCTGATGTTGGGAAAGATTGAAGGCAAAAGGAGAAGAGGAAGGCAGAGGATAAGATGGTAAGATAATGTCATTATGAGTTTGGGTAGACTCTGGGAGACAGTGGAGGACAGGGGGACCAGTGTTGTGGTCCATGCAGTCATGAAGAGTTGGACACAAATTAGCGACTGAACAACAACAAAGCCTTGTTATGGCCAGAATTATTTTTGTAACTAGAATCTCTATGGGAAGATTGCTCAGTGACTTATATCTGGATTCTAGAGGCCTGTTTAGATGGATGTGCTTTGCTGTCTTCCAAAAGGAGGTTCAGGTGTAGCGCATGTAGTAGTCCTGCTTTAAACATACTGTATTTGATTGTTTTTCTTATTGATAGCTTTTCCTATTTCTCTTTTTGCCTTGCTCCATTCTGTTCATTTCTTGATCATATTAACTTGTGACAAAATGCAATACAAAAATATTTTTGTATTATTTTCACTGAGATCATTAAGAGCCAGTTTCTTGAGCTATGAATTATATTGATCAATAAACTTCTTAGTTTCCATCTAATGAATTACTGCAATAATAGCACCATTTTTCTGGTGCTGCTGTA
Source organism: Azemiops feae (assembly GCA_023970755.1). NCBI lineage: Eukaryota > Metazoa > Chordata > Lepidosauria > Squamata > Viperidae > Azemiops > Azemiops feae. Next base: position 3,348,569 of record JALGBA010000004.1, read on the forward strand.
GCATTACCCCCTCAAGGGCTGCCAAAGCCCAAGCCCAAGTCCTCCTAGCCCTCTCCCTTTAGTCTCGCTCACAGCTATGCTCTCAAACGAGGCCATCAACCTAGTTAAGTTCGATATCTGAGCTTGCGTAGTTGTCAGCCGATCATCATCCTCTACACCCTTCCTCACTCTCATGCCTGGGGGCCATTCCAATGATAAATCAGCTGTGCCCTTTTTGGTCTCCTCTACCACCTCCGTCACCCTAACTCTCCTTATAAGCTCATGATACCCCCAAACACTCCCTCTAGCTTCAACCTTTATTTGGTTCCAAACAGGGTCCGAAACCAAAGCACCCTGGAGGAGTTGTTCTATCCTGGCTTGTTCCACTTCCATTAGGTCTAATCCCCCTCTTTCCACCACTTGGTATAATAATCTATTCAGGCGCCTTATATATTCAGATAGCTTCTCACGCCTCTTCTAGTACATGTGTTCCAACCGGAACAACAAACTAGAGACCGTCTCAGCAGACCCAAATTCATCATGCAGGGTTAAACTTCTAATAGCTTCTGCAGCGGGGCCCTTTAAACTTTCTCTAACTCGTTGCCTTTTTTGGGTGTCTGGTATATCCCATTCCTCAACTGCATGTATTGCCTGTTCCATCCAGGCTTCATACTCCTCTTCCCCTTCTGGCACCGGCTGCATCCCAGAGAAAGTACGTAGTTTCCTACATCCAGCCCCTAAACAATTGCCCCCTGTCAGGTTTTGAATGGAAGTCAGACTTCTCCCAGCCTGTGCAGACCCTCCTTCTGTTATCCCCACAGGTAAAGAAGTGCATTTCTCTTTCTTCTGGCCTAATGGTTTGGTCAAGGGTGTGCCCCATGCAGTCGGAAAAATCACCCCTGCTCTAATATCCTCAGTCAATTGCAAATTTTCAACCTGAAAACACTCCGGAATGCTCTTCTTCCATTCTAACGGTACATAAAAATGGGGGGAATCCCGATCCGCCCTCGTATCTATCACATACACTCTCTGATCTGCGACAAGGCCCCTCAATGTCTGTAAAATTCGCTCGTCTGACCAAACCTCGCCGGGAACATCAATCACTATGCTCATCCTCACCTCACTATTCTGCTCTTCACACCACCTAATAACTACGTTTTGCTCCCCTGGCTCATATCTCTGCACGAGGCTAACTCTCCCTTAAAAAAAGGGGGGCAGGTGGGGAATCCCAGACGGGCCCCCATGTGTAGCGTTACCCCCTCAAGGGCCGCCAAAGCCCAGGCCCTCCTAGCCCTCCCCCTTTAGTCTCGCTCACAGCTACGCTCTCAAATGTTGGCAACAATGTCCTTTTAGCGGTAGTCTCGTGGAGTGAAGAGATGACAGGTTCTTGTCGTCGAGGGGTTCACAGGAACAAAGATGACCCGCCCCAACCACAGCAGGCAGTGCATGACAGTGCTTAGCGGCCCCAGGCAGTCATGGCAATAATGTCAGTAGTTTATAGTGGCCGTTTGGGACACAAAAGGGGTGGAGAAGTCCTCCGGCTCCAGGCAGCAACGAGGAACGCAAACGAGGGCGGTTGATGGTCCACAGCTACAGCTCGCCCCACAGAGGCAGCTCCCCAGTGTCCACACTCACACCGGTAGTAGTAAGCAGAGTTCGGATGGCTGCTGGTCTCCGGAACCGCAGCGACCAGCCTCTCCTTTCCTTCTGTCAATGCTCGTAGTCCCAGGTCTCTCTATGGCAATTTCCCTCCCCCCTTCCTTTATTGTTAAAAAACTGAATCTAACACTCCAACAAACGTTCTCTCTGCCCACTCTCTCTCTTCCCTCCGCTCAGGATATTCCCCCCTTGCGGAAGAAGCAATAAAACTCCGCTTTCTCACTCTCCCTTTCCTTCCCTCTCCTTAAAAGAGAGGGAATCAGCTAAAACCCTCAAACTCCTCTTCGGCTTCACCTGGTCTCTCCCCAACTACAGCAACCCCCAGCCCCACGCCCTTTCTCCTTTTCCTTTTCTCTTCTTCCACCCGATCCACACCCGCCATGCCCAAACCCTCCGGCCGGGCTCCCGCAAAGCCTCTCAGCCAGTTCCGCTACACCGCAATATTGTTTTTTAAAAGAAATTTGTTTCCAGCCCTCTTTTTTAAAAAGTGTACAAAAAAAAAGAAAATAGAAACACACATTAACAAGCAAGAAGAGTAAGTAATTAGTGAAGCTGACACCTACTAACAATAAAATTTAACCCACTTTTTGTCCAGCCAAAGGACCCATGGATAGGGCGGACATATCTATTCTGATATTTCTTCTCAGACAGACAGAACACTAATGTTCTTTCCTACCTAGAAGAACCCTCAAAGATGGAAGAGACCATAATGACTTTGTTAGATGCATAATATTTATTTTTCTCAAAGTTGTCTTGAATGGCTCATAAGCTATTCTAAACTGAAGGTGGCATAGATTGCAGCTCTGTGATATCATCTCAGTCTTTTTAGATGGTAACAATTGGTCACTTTGCTCTCTTTTCCTCCAATTAGAATTATTTTATTACCAAATATAAAACTGCAGCTTCAAAACAAGAGGTTCTTGTTTGCTAGATAGGTGCTTAGACCTGGATGTCTAGACCTATTTTTTTTACTTTTCAAGTGACATTAAATAACAAACATAAGGAATCTAAAGAAGAAAGCTTTATTTTCAAAGCTAAAACCCTGACCTGAAAAAATTTGGAAACTGCTAAAGTTTTAAAGGCTTAAATGCATTAAAAATAGCAAACTACGCAGGGAACAAAGCTACAAAGGAATATGGGGAAAGTGAAGAATATTGCATCCAACGTATTTATTTGCACTGTAAATTGTTTAAGCAAATCACTGTTAACAAAATGAAGCAGCAGGTGTAAATCAAATCTCACTGACAAAGGAAAAAGGAAATGCTACAATCAATCGTTTGGGCAACTCACCCAATTATAATTTACAATCTAATATGTATGCTAAAATATTACAACAGTTCACTCATCAAAGATTTTTGCAGATAACTAATGCAGATTGTTCGGTGACATATTCACTTACGGAACTGAGATGTTACCTATGTAATAGAGTTATCATATGATCATTGTATCTGCATAGGGACCTATTTTTCAAGGTATCAGTTTGAATCAGCATCTGCTGGCATTTCTGCTTTGTGAACTATTGAAGTCACTTATTACTCTGGCATTTTGTCTAGAATTAAATCTGAAAAATGAAAAGATAAACACACTCTCTCTCCTTGAAAATGTCTTTTATCTGTGTAATTTCTTTAGAAGCATAAATGTCTATTCCCTCGTTGATGAAGCAAAAGAATTACGTGCATAACTTCCATTAACATTAATAGATCTCACCTACATAAAATCAATGGTACATCAAGGGGAGAATGGACCTTGGGTAACTGATGGTAATACGGAATCTTTTTTTAATGTTTAAAGGTGCGGTCTGCTTAGTATATAGTGTAAATCAGGTCCCACTGAGTGAATGAAAGCCTTTTATCGCTCACTTCATCGTCATTTGCCTCTTTTCAGAAAACTATCCAGGAACAGCATTTTAACATCATGCTTTCTTTCTTGTGCTTCTTTTTCTGTCAAAGTCAGAAGCTGATATAAGGTAAAAAAAAATCATTTTAGACTTTTAATAAAAGTGCTGCTGTAGCCTTACATCCAGTAACATCATAGATAATATTTTACACAGAGAAATAAATACACTGATATGGATTGCCATGATACCATGAATCAGGTGCCAGTAACTCTCATGAAGTTAGGTTCATACCTGCCCCTTTTTAAATAAACCCTTTTCATTTCTAAAGAGGAATAAGACCAAGTGGAGGTTTGATACAGGAAATGGATGCAAGAGGGGATTGTCTTCTTACATACAGGTGCCTCCAGCAATATTTCCCCTCCTATTCCAATGCAGTGGAACATCATTGCAGTGGGCATCAAAAGCTGCCGGGCATGCAGCGTGGAAGGATTTGGGGGAAAATGCTGCCTTTTTCTTTCCTTCAGTATATATAAACAGAATCTTGATGCCTGTTTGGCTATTGCCATTGGCTTAAGTGAAATGAAATAAAAAACACTGTCCTTTCAAAATATTTTTATAAATAAAGTATGTTCATTTTTATAAAACCTGATAAAAATTGTGCTTGAGTGACTTTTAAAACCCATTTTGAGTGAACAATTTGAGTCATTGTAGTTATTATTTCCCTTTCTGTAGATGTCTTTATAGTCATATCTCCTGACAAGCAAATGTCAAGAGTTTACTGATTCTTTAACAAACCTGATCCCATCAGAAACATTTTTGTACGAGTGGATTTGCTTTTTGGCTTAAACTCCTGTATCAAAACACCAAAATCCATATAGCCAGGGCTTTTTTTGTCATAGAACGCCCAGAACGGAGTTCCGGCACCTTTTTTGGATGGAACCTTGTAGGGTAGGCAAGGCGGGTTGTATGACATGTGTGAGTTCCGGCACCTTTTTTTTTTCAAAAAAAGCACTGCATATAGCTGAATCCAGAATTCAGAACAGCTTTTGAATTCTACCTTGTTTCTACCTGCCAGAAAATGTTGAAAGTAGTAATAACTGTTCTGAAAGAAACATCGATTAGCAAACAATATCAAAAACAGCTGAAAACTTCAAAATCACAGATTCTTCTTATCTTTGATGCAAAAGACCCTTCCTGTGAGAGAACTAATTGTGTCAGCTTGGGGAAGCCATGGAATTAGACCAAGCCAACTTGCAAAAAATGATTTCTCTCAATTCCAGCGTTTATTAGTACTAGAGATTCCAGAATTCTTAGACTTAGATTGTGGTGATGGTAGTTGTAGTTGTTTTGTATATCTAACACACCAGTATGATTTCTAGTAGGACCAAAAGTAATATTTGGCTTTAGTATGGAAAAAAAGAAGCTGCACTTCAAAACACTGGGCTAACAAGACTAAGACTGAACTTAAATGTATTAAATAAAATAAATGAATTTCTCTAGACCAGTGGTGGCGAACCTATGGCACGCGTGCCAGAGGTGGCACTCAGAGCCCTCCCTGTGGGCACGCGCACCATGCCTTGGAGATGGCAACCGTCCCTCTTCAACCAGCCGCCGAGCTCCCACGTGGCCGGATGCATCCCAGCATGGCTGGTTTCCCTCCCCCCATCCCATCCCTCCTGGCCTCGCATGCTCTCCTTTTCCTGGGCACGACCCACTGTATCGCCTCCTCAGCTTTTGGCCGGCCATCCAGTTCAGAGGCGGCTTCTCTGAACTGCTGGCGGTGGGCTGCAGAGCCCCAGAGTGCGCTGGTTGAGGGGCTGGTAGGCTGTGGCTGCTGATGGACACTGTCAGCCCCCATGCGCTCACTGGCCTCTGTGTGCGGGGGCCGACTGTGTCAGACAGCAGCTGCCCCGGCCTCACCTTGCCCTGTGACAATGGCACCACCACCCTACCTTGCCTTACCTCTCCTCACTCCACAGGACGAGCCTCCTGCCCACCGCCCCACCTGCCAGAGACCCCCTGGATCTCCCCTAACCCTGCCCGGCCCCCACAGGTGTCCCTCCCCACGAGCAACATCGAGGTGACCACACCCACCTTGGCCACACCCACCGTCTGCCATGACCACAGTCACGCCCACCCGGCACCCGGCGATAAATAAGTGGGTTTTGGGTTGCAGTTTGGGCACTCGGGTTCTAAAAGGTTCGCCATCACTGCTCTAGACAGAAAGAGATACATTTTTCTAACATGGCATAGGACATGAAAGCACATGCTAAGATGAACCCTCTTTCCAATTCATAACTGGTTCCTCTTCAGATCAAACTGATAAACAAGACTTTAAGACCCTATCCCAAATAGTTAAATATATTCTATGTAGCTTTTGTTTAGATCTGCTGTATTCAGATTTCAGAAATATTTTATGGTTGCTGACATGTAACCCCACTATATCATGGGACAAGGTGGACGCAGACATAAAAATGGAACTGAGAAAGAGGGAAATGGTGTTTTACAAGTTATTTTTGTAAACAATGTGTGCTTGTATGGAAAATGTCAAATTGTTGTTTAATAACTAAAATTGCTAAGAGGGGCACAAATTGCCTCTCATACTAATTCAGGAATGTGACTCAATCCACCCCTACTATAAAATAGGGGCCAAGAAGGTAGGGGGCACACAAGCTTTCCGAGAGACCCCTTGTGTCCTTTCTTCTGTACAGAATGAACTTTTCTTTCCAATCTCCACCCTGTTATGCATGTCACTGGACTTCCACAGAACACACATGAAGCCAGCATTTCTGGGACCTCAAAACAGCAAAATTTGGCTGTCCTGTGCTAAGCATGAGGAAGAGTGGGGTTTAATTGGGTATGTCTAGTTTAATGAAAAGAGGGACAATGGGTTGATAGCAGTATTCCAATATCTTAGGGATTGCCACAAAGAAGAGGGAATCAAGCTATTCTCCAAAGCACCTGAAGAAGCAATGGATGGAACCTAGAACTAAGGAGAAATTTCCTGACAGTTAGAACAATTAATCAGTGGAACAATTTGCTCCAGAAGTTGTGAATGCTCCAACACAGGAAGCTTTTAAGAAGAGATTGGACAACCATTTGTCTGAAATGGTATAGGGTTTCCTGCCTGAGCAGGGGGTTGGATTAGAAACCTCCAAGCTCTGCTATTCTATTCTATTCTATTCTATTCTATTCTATTCTATTCTATTCTATTCTATTCTATTCTATTCTATTCTATTCTATTCTACTCTATTCTACTCTACTCTACTCTACTCTACTCTACTCTACTCTACTCTACTCTACTCTACTCTACTCTACTCTACTCTACTCTACTCTACTCTACTCTACTCTACTCTACTCTACTCTATTCTATTCTATAGAATAGGAGTACATGATAACTGTAAAATGTACTGAATTAGCTAATCCCTGCGTCACCCAGTTTGGTTTCTTTATCAGTTTAAATTCATTTTTATTGCTCTAAACAAGCAATGATTCTGCAAGAATCATTGAACATATTTTCAAGTATCAGGGAACTCCAGAAAATAAATCACAATCCATGTTTTACAACATTTAATTTACCTCAACAGCTGAGCCATAACAGGCAAAAATTACTCACACTAGCATTGCATGATGCACAATTTTTTAAAAAAACCTTTTTCAAGTTTTTTTTTATTTTATTTGCAATCACAATCTCTTATGAATCCCTAATGATCTCTTGTGAGACCCATGGTTCAGGGTAGCCACAGTTACAAAATCTACTTTAAATGCCCGACTTTGGGATTTAGCATTTTCTGAATGTATCTATTTGGAAATTTTGATAGAATAATTGGTTTTAAGCATCAACCTCAAATTCAGAAATACAAAAGTGTAGTTTCTCCATGTTCTATGAATAGGAAGCTTCATCTGTTGAATTTCTGTCTATAATGAAACTATACAACATATAGAATATTTGAGAAAATGCATAGGGTCTAATACAGGGGTGTCAAACTGCCGGCCCGCGGGTGTCACCAGGAAACCGTGCCCACCCCATTGCCGGCAATGGGGAAAAAGCTCCGATACATTGCGCAATGTCATGTGACGTCGCAAGTTTGACATGTCTTGTCTAATAAATAATAAAAAGGCAACTACAAATGGAACTAAAAGAGAAAATAATTTGCTACTTTAGTTTTCTTTCCTATGAAAATTATACAAAGGGACAGAAATAATCAAAAGAGAATAAATGATTAAAATATCTGTGAACACATAAAATATATGAAAAATATCAAAATAGATAGATATAGCTCCAGACAGACCAATTTTAAACATCCCCTGATAATTTTTAAAGATGAGAGTAATAGAGTAATACCACATTTTCTATGCAATACATTCTGTGGTAGTTTCAGAAATTCTCAACAAAAGTATTAAATATAACAGATCTGGAAAGAAATAACTTGCAGCTGAAAGTGAGATCTAATGCCAGCTACAGTACAGCAAAACAGACCAATCCAGAGGTAAATCCAATATTGCTATTTCATTCTAAATCCATCTTGACCAACAAAATGTTTCCAGCCATTTGGATTTCATCAAGAATTAGTTATGGTTAATAGTCCTTCTGGCTGGATTACAAAAGCTGAAGTTCAAACCACCTCTATAGCACCAATTGGAGAAGGTTGCTTGATATCTTCTAGCATGGAAATGATATTGTTAATTTCCAGTTCCCATCAGTCTTCCTTTATACACACGATAATTGGAACTGCAATCCAGAAACACCTGGAGGCCACTTCTTGCCCAACCACAGTAGCTTGGCATATGATGTAATGCTCCTCGTTTGTAACTTAGCACTGAACTATGAATAAAAGGCTGTGAGTGAACAAAGATGACAGCAAGAGATAGACCTAAACTTTAGCAATTAAGTGACATCCTGAGTTACTGAAGCGGTACAAATTAATTTGAACACCTCAAGGGTAAAAAAGAGGGAGAATCCCTATCCCCAACCCCATTTTGAGAGTTTAAACAGAAATATTTCTTACAATATTTTTTTAAAAATCCTGCACTTTCTCTTTGTAACGAATGTTAAATACTTTTAAAAGCAGTATTTTAAATAATGTGATTACAATTTTCCTGGTAAATTAATTTACTAGCTATGGAAGTAATAATGTTTCCAATTATTTCATTTCTATTAGATTTTGTATTAAATCAAATTAAATTTGTTTTAAGTTATTGAATCATTATTCTGGTGTAGAAAAATACTGCAGAATATCTTTAGGTATTTGTCTAGTCTAGTAGAATATCTAATATATTGCTCCCACCAGATATATACAACACCTCTGCAAATGTTCACATCTTCTTCTCCTTGAACCAAAATAAATCTGATGGTATTCACTTTTATTAACTGAACATAAATATATACATCGCGACACATTAGAGACTGTGGGGGTGGAAATAAAATGCTACTATGTAACAATTTATACAATTGCTAATTAGGTGGATGATTTGAATAATACTTATATCCTGCTAAGTTATGTCTATGCATTATTGTTTTTTAAGGGAGATAATTTTGACACAGGCAATGATTTATTGAACGACCGAACTTCTCATTTCTTATAAGACACTTTCTAGTTTTGAAATGTTTGCTGTAGTGTTTAAATGTTTTTTTAGTGAGTACTCAAAGAACATTTTGAATAAAAGAACTATAGTTCTCTATGCTTATAATAGACACAGATATAGAATACTAAAGGGGGGGGAAATTCCAATACTGTAATACATTCTAGCATATGGAGGAGTAACTGAGGGGAAAAATTAAATTCCCAGTTTAGAAGGACAGCATTACATAATTTGGTATAACACTTTTTTCTCCAAAGTAAACAGGGGTATAGCACTATATCACTGTAAATTATACTTTTAAAAACTTAATAATGTAAAAAAAAAGCTGTAATTATAAATGTATATGTAACATTAATACTTTAAACATATACATTGATCTTTAGTATGTATTGCATTAAAATATGAGATTTTAGGTGAAATCATTCTGTGCACCAAATTTCTGTGTCATTATTCATTATACTTATTTCCCGTCTTTTTCCTCAGGCACTAAACCATTCAAAATGCTTACTTTCTTCTCCCACTGTTGTACTGTAACATCATTCCTTGAAAAAAAAAATCCACCTCAATTTCTGATGCATGTAACCTTTGTAGACAAACCAAACAACCCTTAAGAAAATTCTCTGTCAACAGAATCTTTCTTGCCCACTCCTGTTCGATATAATTACAGAACTATTTTTTGTCTTTAAGAAGCACACAACTTCTAATTCATTATAGACTTAGTATGTGTACTAACCTTATTCTAGCAGAATAATCTCATAATGGACATCAGTGAAGAGAGAATTAGTGGGAAAGGTATTAATAAAAAATTTTTAACAAAATCTCAGATTTTTTTTTCTTTTAGGGCAGAGAGTCAGTTTTATATTTTATTTCTAGCACCATCCAGTCTGAGCATCTGGGAGATGGAAGGAATTGTCTCCCATATATATTTTTTTCAACAGAAGAATATTTTGCATTTGTGACTCTTCCTTTAAGGAAACACTGGCAGATAATGAAAAAGGGAATGAATCAGAAGAAAATACATGATTTTAGTGTATTTGTTCTTACAGTGACAATTTATTTAGCACTTGCTTTGGGCAAAATGCTTTGAATTCTTTTTTCACTAGCCACCTGATGCTTTGCTTGAGGAAATTCCATGGCTTTTGATTTGTGTCTTTCTCCTCAACTAGGATAAGATTACAGGAATTCAGTTGTGAAAATTCACAAGTGGTCACATCTGTCCCCAAAAGAACAACCTGTGACTGTGAAAATTGAGAAATTGTAAGCCAAAGTTGAAAAAGAAAGTATCTGAGAGAGAAAACAGAACATTGAAGAATGATTGGGAGGGAAGGGGGACAAAAGAAATTTAAAAAAACCAAGCAAACAGAGACGACAGAGAACAAAGAAACTAGTCAGAAGGAAAGGGGAAAAAATAGAGGTAAGAAAACAGAAGAGCCGCCCTTCCCCACCCGAAAAATTTCCTACCTTGTACAGGGAGAATGTAAAGAATATTTGTATGAATGAATATTTTTATTATGGTCACTGACCATACAAGCAATTTGTTTTTGCAAACAATAATATGTTAGTAATAAAGTAAAAAGAAAACAAGATAAAAATCACAATTGCTCGAGTGTTTGTCAGTAAATAATCAAAGTCTGCCTAATTTTATAGAAAGTAAAACAAAATGTAGTTACATTCAAGGAGACTGAGACTGAATTATATTGATCTAATTATAACAACTGTACATAAGAAGACCAGAATTTTTCAGGCATTTTATCAGGTAAGTATTTATAAGGTGGTTGCTTGAGCCCTTATAGAGGGTACAGTACAGTGGTGGGATTCAAATATGTGAACAACCGGTTCTCTGTGTGGATGCCGCTTTCGGAAGTCCATTCCAGGCCTGGGCAACAAAAAATTAGCTATCGGTTCTGCCAAAGTGGTGCGAACTGGCTGAATCCCACCACTGGTACAGTATAGGAGCCCTCCAAAACTGCTGTGGTGATAAAGAATGTTTATGCTTCCCCCCCAGCAAAGACAGCAATATAATAAGATCAATAAATATACTTAGTGTTAAATTCTTACCATGTTATGAACATATTTAAAGCAGCCAAAGGAAAAGTTTACTAGAGAATGATAGATGGATTGAATTCTAATTGTACACATATACATGTATAGACATCCGTTACTGTTTAGCTGGCTGCTTTAACTGCAGTACAAAACTTTACCATTTCACAACTAAGGAGATTTTTACATTGGAATCCAAGACCCCTAACTTTAAAATGAAAGGGATTAAAAGAATATATTTCTTCCATTGTATAGAAATTTCTGACAACAGTCAATATCTTTCAAAACTACACTGTTTAGCATACTTACTGAAGATAAAACTAACTTGAACATATCCCCTTCCAACAACAATGGATACACTTTCAACAAATAGTGTATTTTTATGAAAATGAAAAAATGCAAATGCTTTCATATATTGGAGTACTCATTTGCAAGTAGAAGAGGTCTACATTAACAAGAAGTGGATTGGTTTTGTTAACTTGTCTAATAAGTCATCACACATACTGGAGTCATACATTTTTAAATGATGCTTGTCCTAAAGCCATTACCTGCAGAGATAATATCTATTTTTCTCAAAAAGCAGAATTTTATGTGATCATGTAAAGAAAAAAAGTGTAGAGCAAAACAGGACAACTTCATCGAAATGCCATATCAAAGGTGAATAGGGAAATCAAACAATGTAAAATTAAACATTTAGTGGGCAGAATACTCAGCTTAATCTGACATGTCTCATCCTTGTTCAATAAGCAAACTACTGCCATGATAGTTAAAGAGACCCTGTTATGGGGACAATTACATGAAATTTTGCTACCAGAGGATGGCTTTAGACATGCAACAATGCAGTGGAGTCCCTGTACCCAGGAAGAAAGAGGTAAAAGATATATATAAAATCCTTATCGAAACAGCTTTTCAAAAAATAATTTAAAATAATTTTTGTATTATTTCTTTCCAGTTATGATTTGTTTAATGCTGAATATGCTGAAGACTTTGGAACAGAATGTGCGTGAAATAAAATTAGCACACAAAGATTTCCTGCGATCATGGATGAAATAGCACAGAGAACAAAACTCTTCCAGTTGCTGATGCTCTGTAATCACTATTATTTTCTGAACAGCTCCATGTACAATAAATAGAATAATGTATTGTTTACATGCCTAAAACTAAGTATTCTTTTTCGGAGAAGAAAGCTTTTGCCTCAGTGTTAAAAATAAAATGGATCTAGAATAAATCGGGCAGTGGGAGGTGGTGTCAATTCTTCAAAACATTTTTCTTATTGGATTTTGTTTTATAAAAACAGTGCAGTAGTCACAGTTGTGGGACAAATTGTAACTAGAAGTTCAGCCTTACTGCCCCATTTTAAGACTTATCAGAAGAACTTGATTTACAAAAGAAAAGAAAATGGGAAAATGTGTTTTTCTTGTAGAAGGTGAATCAAGTAGAGATTTTGGGGTTCAGGCCAAGAATGATTTGACTTGTAGCCAAGTATTTTTGTCTGTATTTCACAGCATACATTAACAGGAATGTTGTATCTTCTCTGTTTCCCAGCAATGTCAATACAGCTGAGATTTCTGGGAAGGGAATGTGAAAGAATCTTCTTCCTATTTTCCAGTCTTGCTCCTAAAATACTAACTATACCATCACTGATGATTTTCTGCAACACTTTTCAAGACCCTGACAGACCAGGGCCCTTTCAATCCAGAAGAAAGACTTTCTGATGCTTTGGTGTCTATTCTGAATGAGTTCTATCATCATTCAGCCTGTAGGTGGAGATTCATTTGCTTGCAAGTATTACTAACTAGGATACAAGCTTGCTCAATAAAAGGCCTGAGTATTGGTTTGAAACGGACACTGGTTGCTGTTTCAAAGGGAGATTGTAACCATTGGGCCTTGCAAAGACTAAGTCTTCCAGATTCAACACACATAACCATATGAAAAGGAGGCAGAGAACGTATGGTCACTCAAAACGACCCAGGGGCTGTGGGTTGCCTACTTTACCCTAAAAGTAGCTGCTCCGGTGCTTAGGTTTCTAAACAATCCCATTTAGCACCACACCAGAAAGCACTGTTCCCATCAATTAACTATTATTAGCTTTAATTACCTACAATTAGGATTTCTCACAGAAGATACAAAATCAAACTAGATACCCTGGCTGAGGAATTCTGGGAGTTGAAGTCCACAAGTCATAAAAGGTCCAAGCTTGAAGACCCCTGCCCTAATCAATTTTTCAGAAAACTCCTATGGGAAAGGGATTTAAGAATTTCTGTTTCTTTTGTTTTATGTATGTCACAAGATAGTCTTTTTCATAGAATCATAGGGCTGGAAGGGACTTCAGAGGTCTTCTACTCCAACCCCCTGCTCAAACAGGAGACCCTATATCATATCAGACAAATGGTTGTCCAGTCTCTTCTTGAAAACTTCTATTGATGGAGCACCCATAACTTCTGAAGGCAAGCCATTCCACTGATTGTTCTAACTATCAAGACATTTCTCCTTTTATCTAGGTTGGTTCTCTCCTTGATTAGTTTCCGTCCATTGCTTCTTGTTCTGCCTTCAGGTGCTTTAGAGCAGGGCTTTTCAACCTTTTCACCGATTGTACCACTTTTAGGATATGGCAGTATTCGAGTACCACCTAGCAAGGTGTCAAAAACCTGATGACCAAAAAAAAAAACCTGTTCAAAGTTGTAATTGCACTGAAATGACTTATGACCATTTTTCACACTTATGACCATTGCAGCATGCCCAGGGTCATGTGATTTGTATTTGGATGCTTGGCAACTGATTCATATTTATGATGGTCACAGTGTTCCAGGGTCATGTGATCCCCTTTTGCAACCTTTTGACAAGCAAAGTCAATGGCAGGGCTGCTGGTGCTAAGTTCCCTCCCTCCCTCCTTCCCTGCCTCCCTCTTTCTCATGCCCACCTCCTTCTGAAGGAAGAATTTGAAAAAAACCCCCCCCCATATTTTCTCTCTTCCATATATTCATCAAACAAGGAAAAGCCTCCAGAGACAGAAAAGACAAACTGCTGAGTGAACTAGCTTAAAAAGGCACATTCCCCTTTAAGAATTAGCTACTGGCTACTTCAAAATCCCTTGCAGCAAAACTTACAGCTAACAATAGGAGAGCAATAGAAGCTAACACGAGACATCAGCCATCAGCCAAATAGAAATTGCCAAACACTCCTTAAGAACACAAAGCCCACATTGCACAAATCCCAGAACTTCAAAGTCACAAAAGCACATAAGAATCCTTCCACTCTTCATCTCCCTCCCTCATGCCTCACCTCCAGCCATTGCTGGCTTTTTTCATTCCTCTTGGAGGGGGACCCCTCCCCCACTGCATTTCTTGCCTGTTTGCTGCTGCCAGCACAGGTGGCTGCTTGATCTCCTCTCCTCTCCCCCCACCCTCCTCCTCCTTCTTTCCCTTCGGTGCAACTGACTCCACCTCCTCCCAAGGCTGCTTCTTTTTCTCTCTCTCCCTCTCCCGCCCAAACTGCCTCCTTTTATAGCCTCTCCTGTCTCCGCCCCCTCCTCCTCCTTTCTCATGGGGGAGGGTGAGCCAGAAGTGAGCCTGGGGCCTTTGTCTCTCCCCAGCCCCTCTGCAGATCCAGAGGACTCTCTCACAGTAAGTCCTTGCCTGCGCTGGCTCTTTCCCTCCCCCACTACACTTGGCTAGGCAGGGCTGCGTACCACCTGCCACTTGTTAATGTACCACAAGTGGTACGCGTACCACCGGTTGAAAAGCCCTGCTTTAGAGAATAGGTTGCCCCCCTCCTTTGCCCCCAAATATTGCCATCATATCACTCCTAGTCCTTCTTTTCATTAAACTAGATGAAACATTTCATTAAACTAGATGAAACATTTCTTACATTCCAGAAAAATATATTTTCCACCAAATCAAAGACCTCACAACATTTTTTAAAAACAGATTTTGTTTTAACATCCATCTCCATTTTTCCCTTTCCATCCATTTGCTTTCTATATATTCCTCCAACTCTTCTTCTTTATGTATGCAGGTCTCTCTCTCTCTCTCTCCCTCCCTCCCTCTCTCTCTGTCTCTCTCTCTCTGTGTGTGTGTACATATATTCCTTCCTTCTTTCCTCCCTTCCAATCAGTTATAGACAATGTCGAAACACTTTAACACCCCTTTGTGTTTCCACTACAGGCTACTCAAACAATTTCAGTGGCCTAGAGCCACATAAAACCTCCCAATTCACTCACTTCTTGCTCTGCATTGTGCTGATATAACTTTTAAATTTAATTTATGTATTCACTATGTATTATGTATTCACTTTTTAAATATGTAATATGATGAATGTTATTTTTATCTAAACTAATCCATTCCTGGATTTCAGGGTTATTCTAAAATGGACAGGAAAATATGATCCCAGATGATCTGCTTCATTTGATCTTTTTTTCCAGGAAATCTCAATTTGCAATGTCATTGCTAACTTCTCATTTGATCTGATTGTTGATCAATCTACTTATTTCCCGTGATTTGGTCCTGATATCACATTAAAAATGGTATTTCTGTAGTAAATACTGCTGTTCTAGATTTGCCACAGCACTGCCAGTTACTAATATATTGGCACATAGATCTTGAAGGTTAACATAGCATAAACCTGCCTGATTCCCATCAATGTGTCACTAAACAAATTTTTTTTTCCCCTTTGGGATTCTCCACTGAAATCTCAACAATGAACCATCTGTAAATCTCTCCAGTGTCCGACATAACTGCCAGAAGAAACTTCAGTCCAAGGCACATCTGCCTGTTATTTTTTTTTTCCAGTGTATTAGCAAGTCAGCAGATGGTGCATTTTCCTTTTAAGGTGTTGTTTTTCTTTCCTATCATGCACAATAAAACAGATGATGGAAGCCACACCGTATTTACCCTTAAGTAGCTTTCCAAGAACAAATATGACTAGAGCAGAGAAAGCATGATACAGTCTGAAGGCTCGTTTGTTAAGCTGTTCTGTACTAATGGACATTTTATCATACAGATTATTTTGAATCACAAGCTGGAGATCATTTGGTTTGGTGTCTTTGCTTTGGTTCCCCCCCTCCCCCTTATCATTTCCATTTCCTTAAAACACTGGTTTATTTTTTTTAAAACTGAATGTTTATAAAAATGAAATAAATGAACAATTATTTCAAAGAAGTTTAAATATTCAAGATAGGTAACTATGTGAAAAATGTTTGAAATTAATGCTTGAAATTCAGCAATAGTAGCACTAAGCTTATGGATACATATTAGATTGCTGGCGCTTTATAACTGGGGGGAAAAAAATCTCTCCCATCCGCCAATGGCCAGAAAGCTGTCTTTCCTGACTTGCTCTCTGTGGATGTGACAAGTGCTATCATATCCACAAGAGGTTTAGTGGTGGATGAGTGACTGGTATTGTGGCCCAGCATATCGAGAGCCCCAGGTTGAAGAAAGTTAGCCAAAATATATGAGCAGATTGCCGTGGGAATACACTATTTTTTGAATACTGAGTTTGAAGCTCTTTTCAGCAAATTCTAGCAAAATTATACAGAGTGATAAATGTCAAAATCACAGCAAGTGTGCATAAGAGTTACAAATGCCGGTGCCATCATTAATTCAATCCATGTAACATTGTTGATGCTGTTCATTGAAATAATGACAATCTGAACTGACTGTGTTAATAGATACCATTGTATTCATATAGGTTCTCATAGATCTTAGCAGGCCGTTCAGATCAAAAGAAAATAAATATGCAACATTTAAAAATGCATGCATTAGTCTGGTGTCAAGCCTATTCCTTTGTAAAGCATTTATGCACTGTTGGAAGTCTAGGGAATCTATTTTCAAGCAGCATTTTCAGTTCAGTAAAAATGTATCAAAAATTTGGCTATGCCAGCAGGAATGTCTTGTCTTGTCTTGTTGCCAATAAATTAATTTATAATGCATATCGAACATTATACTTAGATATAATTAGTAAAAGAAATTTTATTGCTGGTTCATTACTCCAGTCTTGATTGTTAAATGAATAATTGCTTAACTGTAAAAAGCTAGAAAAGAAACAAACAGATTGGATCCTTCTTCCATGTGGTAACAATGTTGCAAAACTTGGAGAATACTGGACAGAACTTCAGCATAGAATGAAACAAATTTGGGAAGACAATCCCATTTTGCGAGATTTTTTTTATTAAACTTCACTGAACCATATATGTCTTCAAAATTTAATGAATTGACATTATATATGTTAACAACTGTGAAAATTTTATGTGCTCTTTATTGGGAAAACATTTGACTCCCCCTAGGGAAGAATCATTAATCAAATTGTGGGAATATGCTTGGGTGTCTAGAGTAACTTCATATTGAAAAGTAAGTCTGGTGTAGAACTCAGTTTTATTTGGAAGCATTTTCAGATTACAATCCCAAGCATGAAAACATGTCACATCCAAAATTACATTTTTAAATATTATATTTTACTTGACACAATCTAAAAATATTTTACATATTGCCTTAATATATCATTTATTGTCTACAGTTTTTCTCTCTTCCTCCTATTGATTCCAATTAGTTTAACTGAGTATTTTTAAAGTTTAATAGAGACATGTTTTGATTTAAAAATTGGGTTTGTAACATTCCACTGGTTGGGATGGGAAAGTGGGCCTGTATTTTTAAGTTTTTAATAATGCAATGTAGTAATGTACTAGAACAGGGGTGTCAAACTGCCAGCCCACGGGCCGGATGCATCATAGCGAAACCGCTCCCACCCCATTGCCAGCGATGGCAAAAAAGTCACAATACGTTGCAGCACATCACGTGACGTGGCGAGTTTGACACCCCTGTACTAGAATGTTAATTGTGAAATAAAATAAACTGGAAGTGGGGAAGTGGAAAGTCACCAGCTCAGAATCCTAACTTGGTTTCGCAACTTACTTTCTTGTGTCATAAAACAAACCTTTAGGAAGTGCATTTTCAATAGATTTGAGTGATTTAAAATTTTAAGCCACTACAATTATAAATCTCTTGCCTTGCTACAGCTCATAAGCAAAGCCACTAATGCTGATAGCTAAAGGTTCTATTCTTCATTCAGTAGATGGACAGAATTCTTGGGACAAAAATGAATATATAACTCCATTAACTAACATTTATAGATTGATGGAACTGCAGGATAGATCTGGAATAATCAATCCCATCTAATTCAGTTTATAAAATAAACTGGATGGATAAGAATCCAGATCTATGGTTAAGTAAATATGTCCTTATTTCTTACATAGTGGCTAGCATAATATTAAGCATCATCCTCTAATATCATTACCTAATTTATCATTTTTTCATATCTGTGCAAAATATTTATGGTGAATTGAAATTAATACTGATCTTAAAATATTATGAAACAGATTTTTCTTTTAAAACATTCTCACACAAATCAAATGATCTAATATTTAATACCTGTGTATTCTGTTAATTATTACTGATTCTTTAAATACCTCGGGAAAAAGTGAAAAATTAAATGGATATAGCTGTCATTTCATTTCAGCTTCAAGAATCTTATAATCATGTGTATATTGCCTTTGAACACATGTTCTTATATGAAATATTATCATTGAATGTACATTGTATTTATATATATCTTGTGTTATTTATTGAGCGACTACGTGCCGTGGCAACACATCTTATGCCAATGAAATGTCATTGAGTAAATAACTATTATCTTCAGCCTATCCTATCTCCCCCACTTTTTAAACTAGGTAGGTGTAATATATGATTAATGTAGACTTTTCCAATTAAATATTAAATGGGTAGCTAATGTTAATATACTTTGAAATATAATCAACAATATTCAATCTGTGGCTAATGTTAATATACTTGAAATATAAGCACAAGTCCTAACCAGCTTGCTAAAATTACCAAGAAGTGTGAAGCTCTATTCTCTAACAAAAGACTGGCTTTTTATTTCTTCAAATATTATTAACAGATAAGGAAAAACCTTTATTGTCCTCAGCAAAGTGCTGTCCAGGGTACTGATCATAAATCTTGAAGATCACATATAAACTCTTATTTATCCATTTACGTTATTTATTTTATTACATATCTATTTTGAATTATAAGACATTGTCAGGAAGCATACATGAGGGTTTTCCTATTTTATTCTCCCAACAATTATTTGACATAGAATAGGGAGAAAAATTGACTGCTTCAATTGCTCCATGACAAGATATCAGCATTCTTGGGGAAACCAAAAATAGTATGAATAAAATGAATTAATCAAGAAATCAAAAATGCCATAATCAACATCACCACCAATAACATGAATATGCTCAATAGCATATTCTTTAGTGCTAAGATACAAAACAATACCAGAGAACAAATAGTGTTCTATTGAATTGCTTGATGGAGTAAAACATAGTTTGCTGACTAGTACAAGAAAACCATAACTGAAGCCCTCAACCCAGGTGTAACTCTAGGAAATTATTGTATTGAATTACTCATTGTAAGTAGAACTGGGGGGGGGAGATATTTTGCCTGGCAGACATGCATAAACCAGACATTCATTGGGGGTTTGTAT
Organism: Azemiops feae; assembly: GCA_023970755.1. Classification (NCBI taxonomy): domain Eukaryota; kingdom Metazoa; phylum Chordata; class Lepidosauria; order Squamata; family Viperidae; genus Azemiops; species Azemiops feae. The sequence continues at coordinate 3,368,205 of JALGBA010000004.1, forward strand.
TTTTAGTAAAAAAAAAATGGTCATAAATGATAATTAACATGTGATTAAGAAAGATGCATTCTCCCTTTTGCCAATTTTGAATGAAAGAGGAAGACAAACTGTGGGTATGTAAAGGCTAATTTCTACAGCCATTATGCTACAGGCATTCCCTGGGTTATGTACACATTCCATCCAAAGAATTCAGGTCCAAGTTTATTATTATGCATTATGGAATTCACATTGTATAAATACCTAGAAATAGTGGTGACTATTTCCACATGGGCAAAATGGTGGATATCAGTTTTGTATCTCTTAGAATAAGGTAATTTAGGTACTGTCTATATACAAGATTGAAGAACTTGCAATATTTTGCTTTTGGGAGCACTGATAAAAGTTTTCAAATTTAACAATTTTATTAAAATGTATATGCTATACATGAAGCAGAGCAGGATATTTGTCTCTTTAAAGCATTTACAAATAATGTATTTTAAAATCATCTTCCTAGGTCTGATGTGGAAGAAAAATTTGGCAAAAGAATTATAATTAATTACTTCTCAACATTCTGGAAATTGTAATCTGAATACTGAAAAGGAAACTTATATAAGGAGTTCCTTTTAAAATGCTTTGTATTAATAATAGCACTTCCAAAGTTGCTGAAGGTGTGTTAATAACTGACCTCCATCTATATTAAGTATTTTCCTGCAGTATTTGAGCATGGACAAGCACACCTTTAGTTCCTGAAAACTGTTCTTAAAAAAAAAACACAAGCAAAAGAAAGCTGAATGGCAAAAGTCTGTAGAAGAGATGGAAAGACTATTGTAAAATTACCAAGGCCAGACTGCTTTTCTGTTCAGAAGCAGTATATTCTGGAGTGACAGAAAATTATGAGAAATTCTATGCATGGTGCTATTTTTAGAGGGACCAGCAGCATGATTTGTTTTGCCCAGAAAGTAATGTTCTGAGAAATATATAACTTTCTCATAAAAATAAACCAACAAAGTTCATGTCCTAGATTTTATATATATATATATATATTGACAAAACCTCTGAAATAATCACTAAATATACAGTATACTTACCTACATAACTTTATCTCAGAAGTTCCTAAATGTTTCAGACAGGTGAGCACATTTGACATATTGACTAATGTATGTTAGGGCAATCTCTCTAACTAGTTGCTGTGGTCACTGGCAATGTCACTGGCAAAATTGTAATTTACTAGAAGTCTTCCCCTCTATTCCAGTTTTGTGGGATTCTCTTTATTGTTTTGGGTACGTGGGCATTTTAGACAAAGCACTTAACTCACCCCTCTGTCATTTTGATTATCTAATAAACATCTCTGAGATATATGTGGACCCCACAAACATTCTCTGAAATAAATAGTATGAGTAAAGTTGATTACTTTGCTTTGCAGCATGTTAGTGTCCCATAAATAAATAATCAATCAATCCCAGATTAAAGTCAAGTTGGAAATGGATAAGGAAATGTTAGAATGTTGGAGTCTGTGAGTCTCACGTTGGTAATTTAAGCTGCACATTTGATGAAGCTGAAAACATATGAAAATACATCTAATACATTGCCTCTTTAGTTAATTATTACATTTTAAGATATTTTATTGAATTCAAGAATATTTTGCATTCAGAGAAGGTGGAAATGGCATGGTGGAATAGGAAACAGGATACTCAGGCAGCAAGAAATCTAAGCCAGCTTTAAGTTAACATATACAACATAGTCAAGCATGAGCAGGATAATCAAGAAGTTGACTAGATGGCCAAATCAATATTTCCAGGCTTGGACAAGATGTGAAGCATTATCTCGGAGTATTGTTGATAGTTGGTTAGTAGTATACTTGATAAGGATACTGTGAACTGCTGTCTCACCTCCATCCAACTTCTCTCCTATAGTATTACTAAGGTGCATTTTGTCTTTTTTGACTTGAGCTGAAAATTCTAGGATTCTAACTAGTGCTTGAGTTTTGGGTGTGGTTTTTTGTACCATAGGTTTATGTTCACGTCATTTGGCACAACCATTTATATTCTGGTGATTTATGGAATGGATTCTTTTGATAAGGTTTTTCATACTGTCATATACTGAAAACACACAGAAAGCTTCAAGATCATACTATAAAGAATAGCTTTTAGCTGTTATTTCAACATTAAAGGCCCCTTAAACCCACATAGGATTCACCCATACATAAGGAAAATGAGCATAGAAAAGAGGAAGCACACACCTAATGGGTGGCAAATGGCGGTATGGCTATTATGTACATCATTGGCATAACTGACACAACTCCTTGATTCTCTCACAATCAAGTTGTTTTATTGCGTCAGATCAACAGATGCCGCTTTTCTAAAGATCTGTATGTGAGACTGTATTCAGAAGTGCTCAGGAATTTGAGCTGAATTTTCACTGATCTTTGTCAAGCTTGATGTCACTTTAAGCATTACTTTAGGTAAAATGAAAGAAGATTCATCATCTTTTAAATACCCAACTTAGGCAAAATGAGAAAAGGTGATTCCCCCCAGCCCTCATTATAATATTCTGTTTGCAAAATTCTCTCTCCAAAGTTGTATTATGGCACCAGTGTTCTATCTTTTAGGTCAAAATCTGGTTACTTGTGGCCTTCCAGGTGTCCCCTAAGTAGCAATACTGGGAATTGTTAGTGCAGCGACATCTAGACGAGAGCCATAATTTTCTGGAAACTGTTACAGATACTGAGACAATTATTTTTCTTTTCCCAGGCCTCTTGTAGAACACTTCAAAACATGAAGAAGATATGCAGGAATAGTTAAGGCAACTCAGTTCTGGGAAAGGAGAAAGCATGAGAAAGAAACTCAAAACATGTCCTCTTTGACTCTGTTTGGTACAAAAAGAGACAGAGGGAAAATTTGCAGTCTTTCGAGCTGCTATCATATCCTCCTATAATCTTTGCACTGTTTCACAATCTGGCCTACCTCAAAGGCTTGACATTTCTTAATTGCTGATATCATTTTCTTTCTTCTGGTCTTCCAGTGGCTTTGATATTGTCATTAACAATGTATCATTTGTCCTTATTTAAGTAATCTCAAAAGATTTAAAAGATATTGTAAACTTTCCTGAATATATGAGAGGTTAATTTATATATTTTACAAACCAGTCAACTATTTCCACTTATACTGGTTTCAAAACAAATTATTTTATCCCTGATCTTTTTTTTTTCTTTTTGGGGGGCTATTCTCTATCTCTGGTTAGAATCAGGATGTATATCCATCTACCTACCTATCTATCTATCTATCTATTGTCAGATCAGGGAAAGTGATATCACCTTGGTTCTTGTAGTAAGGATATTGCAGCTTTATACAAAATATTGACTAAAAACAAATCAAACCTATTAAAAGGAAATCTTTTTCTGAAGTGTAGGAATAACACACTTGAGAGCCATATGTTCTTTTTCACTTTCCTAGAAATTATTTTCATGTTTTCAGTTATTTTGATAACGTATAACTAGTGCTTTGTTTCCCCAGCTGCTCAAACCACACCTGCATGATAAGCTCAAACATTATAAGAAACACTATTTTGTATGAATGAACATAGCAGTCATCTTTATACATGAAAAGGTATTTTATGTGGTTGATGTCATAAAAAAAATTATAGGTGCAAAGTTATCTCCTTATTGATTAAGCAATTTGGGATTAGGCAATGTTGCCCTTACAACTAAAGGATACTGTATTTAGACTATAAAAATCCAGATGAACACTACATGGCAGCCAAGAGTGATTGTTAAGATTTTTGCAGTCCAGTTATGTTAGCCTTACAATCTCACATCTTATCTGAAACTTCTCAGTTATTAGGGAAGGAACTGACATGATTAAACTCTGAGTTGTTGAAGTTTTTTTTTCCCCTAATGCAAACACAATCAGAAACACAGTCCCTGGTTAGCCTGATTGGAAGCAAGTAAGGTGATTCATGCTTTTACAATAGAAGATATGATAGGAAGCAGCCTGATTACAGGGAAGTGCTTGATGTGGGGGAGGTTGCAGAAGTCATACATTAATTGGATCAACCTCGTGGTAGAATTTATCTTTCTGTGTAATTATGCATTTGTATGTATGTGTTCATTTTCTTAAATTAACATGGGTGGCAAGAAAAAAAGCAAACAAAGTATTCCCCAAACAGCAATAATTCCTCATATTATTTAAAATTTCAGAACAACGAAATGTATAAACACAGGAAATCAGCGATATTGCTGCAGCCAGATTTTCTTAATTGATTTACATAGCTTTAAAGCATTTCCAGTCTCACCTCTGGTCCCATTCACTTCCAAGAACTAGATTAGGATCACAGGGTATCAGACTTCCTTAGCAGAAGTCTTCATTTCATTCCTCGGTCCCCTTGTTTATAAGTATTGCTTTTGTCCAAGCCCATTTTCTCTTACACACTAATAATAGAAAGCTTACATACTGTAAGATACCAGATCCATAAATGACCATGCAGCGAAACAGTGCACAAATATGTTCTTATATATTATATCCTTCTTAATGTTACTCTAAGCAAAAGTACAGTCCCTCAAATTTGAAGAAAGGAAAGGGAGGGAATTTTTACTTAAGTTTGAAGCAATGTTGTTATGTCAAAAAGCCATGATAAGGCAATGGTTAAGATCACATGAAATGTACAATTAGTAAGGGAATATATTTATGAATTATAATAAAATGGTTTTGGTTGGTGTATTGGAGGGAGGGAGGGAGGGAGGGAGGGAGGAAGATCTCTGAATGAGACCCCCCCCCAAAGTGCTTCAAATGAAATTGATTCATGTTTATTTTAAAAATCTTAGACTTTTTTCTGCTGATTAAGTATGATTTACAGAGTTTCGTGTAAAGTCAATTTTACAATGCAGTTGTCTGAGTATCTACTTAAAAGTAAGCTGTATTTATTTCAATGGGTTTTACTTCCAAGTAAATAGGTGAATAAATGCAATGAAAAATGAAGAGTGATTAAGATTGTGTAATGATTAATATTAGTCACTTTCACTCCTTCGGAAACTCCATTGAAATTAAATATTCCTTTTGAACTATCAAGACTTTTAATCCCAGGGACACAAAAGTAAGAACAGATCAACAAGCTTTAGGAAAAAAAATAGATGAGAATCAGACCGATTTTGGCAATTCTCTGACTTGCCTCCCTTCCCATCCCAGATTCTGTTGGATGGTTGATGTATGAACTAATAGGAAGCAGATTCTGTAATCCTTCTTTGGTGAAACTGTCTGACACTAAATGAGTTAAGTTATGCAGAATCAAATATACTGGCCAATATAATACACTAAGAATAATGTCTTGCGGTTATAAAGAGGTGCACAATTTCAATTCTAACTTTGAAAATGAGTAATTGAAAGCATCACAATTAACCTCCACCTTACTATATATTTAGCTATTCAAGATGCCATCTGGATGTATACCCTGCAGAGGCACATTTTCAGATACTGTACAGAGTTGATTGCTGAACATCACAACTTATGGAGTTATATCTTTTGCCTTACACAAGTGGGCTGAAAGTGTTCCAGGCAGTTCTAAACAGAAGACGAAAATAGCGATCTGTCATCATATAGATATATTTCACTCTCACCACATAAATACAAAACAGTCAAATATCCAGAACATTCCAAATAAAAGTTAGTAGCAAGGGGCTCACCTTCACCCACAGATTCATTCTTTTTTTTTTCTGCACTAGATGCCTAAAACTTCAGACGTAAATAATTTACAATAAAATTATTGTGCCAGTTTTCAAGTTATGCTCTCTCTTGTTCTTTATGCTCTAAAGTAAACTCTATGTGTACTACATCAGCCATTTCATTTTTTTTGCTTTTTCTTTTTGGATTGAAAAGTTTGATGGCATGTATTTTGTACAGTGTAAACGCAAAGTATTAAGAAATTTCCAATCCTTCTGCCTCCAAAAACAAAAGAAAACAGGTAAAAAATAGCTAGTTATTATATGATAACTTGTTTTCATTTGCTGCTTCTGGGAAATTTATAAAATCAGGTAAAAAAAAAGCAAGCAGCAGCAGCCAGGAATAAATCTGTGGTTAATGGGGAGATTTTCAAATAAGGTACAATGACAATTATTACATAAGAGCACAAAATTAATACAAAATCAAATGGGATACTACTGTACTTTTCATTTTGCATTAGGTTTGATTTAGGAATAAACATTACCAAAGAAAACCAAAGGGGGCAAAAATCGATGCTTCCAGTTTACATTCAATGTTGAATATATTGTTTGGATTTAGGAGAGCACTGAAACCGCAGGCACATCAGTAATTCTATCATGCTGCCTTGGGATTATTCTTTTTTGTTTTGTAGAGACCAGATTCTGATCGTTTAAAAAAGCTTGTATGTAAGGATTTTTTTAAAGCTCTAATTTTTTGCATCCATATATTGTTAATGAGGGATGTGCACACAGGTGATACCTGTATATTTCTGTCTGGTTTCCTTCCAGACTTTTAACAAAGAAAAATAGGTTATTTTTGCTAAACAATAGGTTAGACTTTAGATGCAAATGCTGTTGTCTGTAAGCCTAATGCAAAACCTTATTATTTTTCTGAGGAATGGGGGACGGTGGAATTGGAAGATGACTGCAACACTCCTTAAACTGAACCAAGTTGGCATTTACTTAAAGTGAGCTTTCATCGTAAGCATTCTTGGGTCAATTGTTTCAAAGCTAAGTCAGTTCCCAGCTGCGTTACCTGAAAGGACGGTTGTCCTTACTTGGCTTACACCCACATTCACAACTTGGAAATGAGACTCGAATCCTACGCACTTACCGGAAGTAAATCCCATTGAAGTGAAACTGCTGAATACCCGCAGCGCGCCTCCTTCCACTCAAGTCAATAGGTTTCGTGCCCGAGAGTTCAGTCTGGCATTGGGGCAATACGGACGTCGGGGAGGAGGCGGCGCGCATCTTCAGGATGATGTGCAAAATAAGTTATCCCTTGGTAGGGTACCGTTGCCCTTGTTGAGAAAGAGGGCCTTTCTTACATTTGTGCTTTATTACAACACTGAGTAACCAACATCCGCCTGGCAGGCTAGAATAAGAGGATCCGTGGGGCTACGTACGCGCGGGCAGCCCCCACCTTCCCTGCACAAAATACACTTCAGCTCCAACCAACCCTTCAAGCCTCTTCCCGAATACCCATTCCCACCCACCCCCCTTTCGAAGTCAAAGCTTCTTTCTCGCGTTGGCCGTCAACTTGAAGGAAAGGGCGTCCGCGTCCAGCAATTCAGACCCCCTCTTCTCCTGCCCCCCCCAAACGCGTCTCCTCAGTTTTAGGCGCCCCACCCCCGCCCCGTTTCTAAAAACGCTCGCGGATGCGGCCTTCGGCGCTTCTTCATCTCCCCCCCCCCGGCCCACCCTTCCCACTTTTAACGGCTCGCGGGCCGTTTGGCGGGTTCCCTCCGTCCGTTTATTGCCAGCCGCGTGACTTCGGCGAGTTGCTTTTCCCGGCCGGCGTTTCTCGAGGGTTTTCAAGGGTCGGGCGCGCCGAACGAAAGCGGGGAGGCTCCCGATTTGAAATGCGCGGGCGGGAGGGGGGCAGAGGATTGGGGGGAGCAGGAGCCGTGAGGAAAGAGTATGTGGATGGGTGCAAGGTATACTGGACAAGAGGGGGCATCTAACGCACGGAGACTCCATAAATAATCAACACAAACAGAGAGGATAAATATAAATACAGCGAAAGTCCCCGAGAGTCAGTCCAGCGCCTTTTTTTCCGCGCTTTCTTTACTGGCGGTCCGGGAGTAGGGCTCGAAGGCGGAGGAGCTCAGATATCGGGCCGACAGTTCTTGCAAGTTCCCGGCCAGAGACCCGGCCATTGCTAACGGGTTGGAGGAGAGCCGGCTGGCCACCGAGCCTAGCAGGGTAGGCACCGGGAGGCTGAAGAGGTTGTGCCCGCCGGGCGGAGAAGGATGAGCCGGGCCGGCGGCCGCGCTGCTGACGGCCGGATGGTGTGGGGAGCCTCCCGCCGTCCCTGATCCTGAGCCGCCGGTGCGACTAGCGAGGCTGGGCGCTCGCAAGGCCGAGCCCAAGGCGCTGGTGGCGCAGGGGGGAAGCAGGCCGGGCGGCGACAGCAGGCGTCCTTGTTCGAGGAGTCGCAGGACGCTGCAAGTAGCCGCGGTCTCGGACACCACCGACTTCATCTCCGAGTCTTTGCCTTGGTCTTTTTTCTGCTTTGTGCGTCGGTTCTGGAACCAGACTTTGACCTGCAAGGAGGCGAGGGAAGAAGGACACAAATCAGCGTCATCTAGCGGGGCCTAGCAAAGGCCTTGGCCTTCTTAGGCCCGGAGCAAGAGAGGAAAGGCCGCCATTGTCCCTCTCATCACAATTCTCGGCCTCTTTCCAGAGGCCTCCACAGGACCACAGCGACCGACTGGAGACATCCCGGGGGGACGGAGATTTCTCCGTGGGAGTCAAGCGGCTTGCGGCGGAAACCTCTGTGTGCGCGTGTGCAGCCGGCTGGGAGCGCGTGGATGTCAGGGAGCAAATGGAAGCCTGCTCCTTTTCCACGAGGATCGCGAAGCCAGGCTGCACTCTGGAAAGTGCTACCGGAGTGTTAGGGAATTGCAAAAACTTCAAGGGTTTCAACCTTCGGAGCCTTGAAGACACGCGTGTATTGTGGGCTCGGGCTGTTTTGGGCTTATTTCAGAAGCCGCATGAAGCGGCCAGAAAAGCTTCGGCATGGGCGCGCGTATGCATGTGCTGAGGAGCGGGGGTGGCATCTCTAACAAAATAAGGTGAAAAAAGAGTTGCGTGGAGGAAGCCGCCGCGCCTCGTTTTCCACACCTTCTAAGCCTGTATCCCCACAGCTAGGAGTTTTCAGAAACAAGTTTGGGGGGGGCGATGAAACCACGACGAATTAATTGAAATCAGGCAACACTCCTATGTCCTTGGAAAGGATGCCTCTCTAAACACTTATGTTCTTAGGTCCCTCATACACGGTTTGTCGTTGTTTAGGCACTCCTACCTAAATTTGCCATTTTTTATCCCAAGGTCTCATCTGCTTTTGGAAGATTTTGGCTAATTTAGGTTTTCCCCTGAAAGGCAAAGCGCAGAGGTGTCACCCAACTCGACCCAGGCAGGCCTGAGTGATCCCCACCCCTTCAGCTACTTCAGCCATTCCCAGCTACCCTTCACTTAGATTCCTATGGCAGGCCGCATTTACAGCCCTTTGCCTACCAACCCGACTAAATCTGATAGGCAAAGAAATGCTAATTAGCTTGTCAGAGAGGTTCATTATAGTACATCTTTTCTAAGAAGTATAAAACTAATCCCTTACTTCCTTCCTTCCTTCCTTCCTGTTAACAGATGATTCAAGTAGAAATAATAAAGCCACACCTACATTTTATCTTAGTTCTTCCTGTTCTGTGTGTAAAATGTACAACAAATTTCATTCTATTTCTTAAATTAATATATTTAAAAGCATCAAGTATAGATAATACTTTTGGTAATGTATCTATCTGTTTTTCTTTTTGAGTCTGACCACCTATTTCAAATTTTGACTTAACAATGTTTTCAATTTTCTCAAAGCATTTTTTTTAAATCATAAAATTAAACCCTGCATTTTATATTATCTTATCTTATAATATATATTATATTATATTATCTTCCCCACCAACTAACAACGTACAGCTTTCAGATGGTATTTTTTCCCTTGCAGAAAGGGAATAAATGTCTCTGCCTCTGTATGGTATGCACACAGACACCTGTGCCCACATGTATATAAATACACATATGCAGAAAATGGCCCCGCCTTTCATATTCCCCTCCCCAGCCTATTCTTCAGGTTGTATGACTGAATGAAAGAAAGAACTTGGCTTTCAAAATCAGAGCAGACCCATTTGGGGCTGATCTCATTGTCATTGTCGGCCCTACTGCCAGGCATTCTGTCCATTGCCTCCAACAGCTAATCTGGTATCGGGGAAAGAGCAACAAAGTCCTTGATATTTAACACAGTTGTATTTTTCACTATAAAGAGGTACTTAGAAGAATTACTACCACAAATGGCAAAATTTGGACTAAACTGAAGAATTTGAACCTTGATGGGAGTAAATGAGCATTTGCTTGTTGTGCCTGTGACAAAAAATGTATGGGACTGCTCATTCAAGACAGGAAAAACAATAATGTGAGGAAAACAAAATCCATAATCCATAGAGGCAGTAACTTTATGAGACCAAAGGAAGTTCAGTGAAATCCTTGCTTAATATTTGATTTCAACAAATCTTCATCTAGCAAGGTTGGTTTAAGGAATGGGAAGGAGATTTTGGTCATTTCTGGAAGCATATCTGAACATTTTAACAGATGAAAAAAATAGCCTTTTGCTATCCTTCTAACCCCTGCATTTATTTATATATTAAGCCGTTTTGGTTTCTCTCTCTCTTTACACACACGCACACACACACCATATATGGCAGAAAGGGGAAAGGAAAATACTTGGATACCCATTTAAAAGAGACCTTTCCTTTAAATGGAGCTCAATTTCTGATGACTTCAGAAATTTCTGATGACCTCATTTGGTGTTGGGGGAGCAGTGCCAAAGTTTTTTGCCATTATTATTTTCTGAGTATTTTCCCTATTTCCTGTCTAGCCGACAACTCAGAATTCCATGGAGGAATTGCATCTAAGGTTAAATAGGCCCAATCCTGTTGATTTCCCAGTCCAAAGAAAATCACACAGATGCTTCCACCTAAAAGTAAACTGTATCTTAAAGCATGTCTACATACGCCTGGTCAGAAAACAGTTCTATTCATTCTCGCACGAGAATGTGTTCCTTGAATTAAGGGAAATTATTATATATTAAATTATGCAAAAACACAAGCAGTTGCCTGCACTATCTCCTTGCTTTCTTTTTCTTTTTGTGTTTTTTTAAAAAGGTAATAGTTGTTGGTCAAACTTACAAAACTAGGGAAACAAAAAAACAAAAAAAAGGTAAGTCCAGCAAAGTTCTGCAAAGAGATCTATACTGCTGGGATTCTTTTCAGTATGCCAGTCAGAATACATTCTTATACCCTCTATTTTAATTTTAACAGTATTAGAACAAACAGCCCAGTGTCCTATTGTAAACAGTGATACTTAGATATGCACACATTTAATAGAGAAACACCATTAAAGTCAACTTACATCTGAAGAAATAAGTATTCTGAAGAAATAAGTATTTTTAGAACCCCAAAATTGCTTAAATCCACAACAGCAACATCTCTTTAAGCACTAACAATGTGTTGAGATACCAAATAAATTCAGTACTATTGTCACCTGGTGGATGTCCGAGCAGCAAGTTGTTTTTCAGGCTTTTAAGCTGTACCCCTAAATGCATAGAAGAAAAAGCCCTATTGACTATAGCAAAAGAAAAATATCATTTGGGTAATAGTCCACTTCCAAGAAATACTCTGTTTCTTCCATAAGCTATGGATTCTCTTAAGTGATATTTTAGTGTAAATTCTTACTTTTATTTTTTTGAAATTTTACTTTTTTCCTGGGATTTGGTCTTATTTTGTTGAGAGGAGATCCTTGCAACTTCTGTAGTTTTTCCTCCAAGTTTCTCTTCCAGAAGCCCTCACTATCTGAGCTATGAGTGTTTGTGGGAAGGCAGTTTCTTCAAAGATTCTTGAGTATAAGTACACAGGACTGTTTCTATAGTTCTCAAAAATTACCTTAGGAGCTAATTAATTTTTCAGATTAAATGCTTACAGAGTTTATGAAATATTTCTGGACTTAGAAGCATGTTATATACTTGCAGTAACTCCTCATTTCCCTGAGCCAATTTATTTCTTGGGTTTAAGGAGGCAATTCATGCCCTATTGAAACAGATATTCCAGATATTTAGATGCTGATCAAGTTGAAAAAAACTCTTTGAAAGGAGGAAACCTGCAAAAAGCATGAAAAGAGTGGGATTTTGCTGTTGTGCCCTAAGTTTAGGCTTGGCCATCTTTGGGTGGTTAGTTGCAAAAAAAAGAAAGGAAGACTGGTCTTCAACACCAACCACACCCATGTAGGAAGCTACCCAAATGTTAGCTATAGTCCTCTAGGCCTGGCAGTAAGTGAAAACCTCCTCATCTCTAGGGAAGAGAACATTCCTGCTGGAGAGTAGTGCTGGAGCCATCGCCCCAGTTCCCAAACCGTCTTTTGCCACTGATACCTTTGTATCTTTAGTACCTGAGTTTCTGAGAGATTGAGCTGCCTGGCCAGCTCCGTTCTTTCCCGTCCAACCACATATTGGCACCTCTGGAATTCCATCTCAAGCCTATAAAGTTGTTCGGCAGTGAAAGAAGTTCGAGTCCTCTTGGGGCGGTCGAGATCAAGCCCTTTTGGAAGAATTATCTCCCTGATGGAACCTTTGGCATCTGGCAAAAAGAGAAGGAGGCATGTTTAGATCCAGAAGGATGGGTGGCTCATGGATCCAGTTTTTAAGAACTGCCTGGAGAGGCCACTCTAGACAGAGCAAGAAACCTCTCTTGGAGTCTCCAGAATTTCCTGCTAGCCCCTGCACCACATTCTCAGATTGTGGCTTGTAAAGCACGCCATCCTCCATCCCAAGGGAAGAGCTCTAACACAAAGAACTCCAAAGGAACCTCACAGGACCCTTTCAAGACCTCCTAGGCACCATCAGAGGCCTATGCCCAGCAGTCTCTGCCTTGCACATTCAGACCTGCTTGAGTGCCCTCGATTTCCCTACAGGGAAAGCATTCAAGTGAGCCATCTCAAGAGAGCTGTGGTGTCCACCTTCTGCAGCCCGCTCCCTCTTTGAAGCTGCCTGCTTTTCCATGTTGATGAACATCAAGTTGCCCTTCATGGCTGTCCATTTTCTGCTCCACCTTGATCTCACCACAACATTGCAAATCTCACTAGCCTCTTGCTGGAGATGTACAATCTGATTCAAATTACATACCAGGCTTTCCTTTATGGGTTTGCCCCGTAATTTTCCTTCCTAATCTGTGAGGAAGCAAGCCTAGACTTCTAAGATTTGATTTCTTCTTTCAACCAGGGTGATGGTGGTGATGTCCTGGATGAGTTACCAGGCCTGGTTTTCATTCATTCACATGTGAGCAGAATAAAATCTTTTTTAAACACACAAGCACACACACACACACACACACGGATATGTAATTACAGAAATGAAAAACTGACTTGTTAGTTTTTTAATTTTAATAGCAATGGAAAATTATTCCATTGTTGTTTATTGGAGGAGGCGGAAAGAAGATAATAATCCGGGTTAGAATAAAAACAAAAGAAAATCATATCAAGGAACTAAACGGTACCATAAACCATTTAAGTAAACGTGCTAAAATTGCACTAGCTGAATAATAGCAGCAAACATCTCCACTACTACACCGCTTTCTGATAGATTTTGGTATTGTAAAGTCACTATCAAAAAAAGCTGCAACCGCCAAATATTTGAGCGGGAATGGGTTCAAGGGTATAAGGAATGCTTGGAGGAAAGACTTGTCTTGGGGGGGGGCGGGTCGCTATGTCCTCAGACGAGAAAGAATTTCCTGCTGCTGATGGAAATCAAAGAATGGGACAAAAGTAATAGACTGAAAATAAGAGAAGCGCCCAGTACATTTCTGAATAAGTCTCCAGAGGTTATTTTTCTTCCTCCGTCTCTCCGTTTCTTTTTGCTTACCTTAAGCACTGGAGGTGGTTTTCTTTCCCCTTTCCCCTTTTTTCTTTTTTTTTGGAGGGCGGAGAGAAATTTCAAAGAAGCAGTCTTTTTGCAAAAGGCTGTGACTGAAAGCTCCTATGGAGAAGTAAGTTCTACTGTACTGAATCCGATGGGTCTTACTCGAATGCAAGTAGTCAAAGAATCGCAGGCTGAATCTAATGGGATCAAAGTAGGACTTAGCAACCTTTCCTGCCCTTAAAGCAAAGGTAAACTATAGAAGAAACACAACTGAGGTAGATCTTAGCTTTCCCTTCCCTCAACACGGAGAGAAAAAGAAAAGATAATCTGTATAACATGCCGCCCCAGCTAAAATGTAAGGTTTGGGCATGGAGCCCTTCACAATCCTTGACAATCCAAATTGCAAAAATATTCCTAGACCTGAGAAACAGATCAAGAACGGGGTGAAAGCGCTAAAAAGAATGAAGTGAAGCCACTAGGAAACCACAGTAATTCATCGGATTTCGAAACGAGAAAAACGGGAAAAAAACAAAAAAAAACAAAAAAAAAACCGAAAGTAAAAACGAAAAGAAAGGAAGCGGGCGGGCGGGAAAAAGTCATTAATCAAAATTTCAGAACGTAAAACGACGCTCCTACCTCGGACTAGTATTCTTCTGCAATAATCCGGGTCAGCGGAACTGGATTTATTTTTACTGCAGTCTTCCGAGACGCCCGAAGCCGAAAAAGTCCCTTGCGGTTCCTTCAAAAAAGAATTCGAAATATTTCCTTCGGAGCTTTTGCTTTCCTTGCCTTCTTTATGCCCGTTCTTGGAGAGCCGGTTGGTTTCCAGCTCTGAATTGCATCTAACGTCCATTTTGTCTTGTTTCCCAAACATGTAGTGCAATATGGTGTAGGGGTTTGTTTTGTTTTTTTTAAGTAGGAGAGAGGGGAAAAAAAAAAAAAGGAGGCGCGGGATGAGGGTGGAGGGGAGGAGGAAAAGAAGAGAAATCTGCTGAATATCGCCCGGCGTACGGTCAGTTCGGTGAGTAACAAGCGAATCCCTCGAAGGCGAGAGTCGGTTCGTCTGCTGGAGAGGCAGGAAATCGGCCGCTTCCTCAATCCCAGCGTCCTAGTGCGAGTGTCCAGCTTCCCCGCGCCCCAATGATCAGGTACTCAACAGTGCAACTAAAATGATTTAATGCCTCCCTTATTACAGAGAGGGGATGCAGTGGATAGACACCCAGAGGGACGCGCACTCGCTGTTTCAATTGATTACGGGTAATTTTGCAGCCTCCACATTTAGGTTACCTCATGAATACACTAAATTGTTTGGATAATATATCACTTCGTAATGGGTGGTTTGTATGCTTGTCCCCAATCAAGTCGAGTTTAGCTAGTGAATAAACTGAAATGATTGGCCTTGCTTTCAGGAAACACACAATCAAAAGGCTGAGATTTCCAGAAGGAGAAGAAGGAGAACGAGAAGAAGGATCAATTGAAGGAGCGGGAGAGGGGGCGAGGGAAGAAAAGGGGAAGAAGAAAAAAAAACTTGACAAGATTCAGCCAGAATTGTTAGGGGCCATTAGCAGCCATTATTAACTTTCTCCAGTTTGGCGTTCACCTTTCCCGATTTCCGAATGCGTTCATCCCAGACACGCCTCAGACAGAAATACAAATCGATTTATAAATAGATCTGGAAAAGGCTCCGCCAGTGTACCAAAAGGATCTTGGCAGATCTCTGCAAACAGTCACCTCCCTAAAGGGAAACCCTGTCAACCATTTGGGGGAGGGAGAGAGAGGCTCGTCTTGGTACGGATTCCAGATCCCAGAAATAAGAAACGATTTGTTTCCCCGTTGGAGACGGGGAGAAGAGGGTGTTACGTTGGAGGGATCCCCTAAACGCTTCTCTCTACCAGCCTACCAGCCATCTTACAACTCTTTTCTCTGGTTAATTCAACGCTGATACATGTAGGTGCCCCCCCCCACTCCCCCTGCACGCCTTTCATAAAAATTGGAACACATTTCCAGAGCTTCCTTCCTCCCTCCCGCCTCTAAAAAAAGCCTGCTTTGTATCCAGATGGATCCAAGAGAGAGAAGGAGGAGGAGAGTGCGGGGCAGATCTCAACTGCGTGATCTACTAAAGGGGGCGGGGAGAACGAGAGCGAGCGAGAGAAAAGTTTCCCCCTGGCTATTTCATTGTCTCCGCTACAATATCTTTGAGAACCGCAACAGCCAGTAATCCAATAAGACCATTGATTAGACGACAATGATTCAATTCAAGCGCCTGGCTTTGTGCACAGAGCATGCTCCAGCCTTTCTTGTCACCTTGCAGGGCAGAAGCCCTCTTCACGCTGCTCTCCTCATTCAGGCCTTTATGGGAAATGTAGAGCGAAAGGAGTGAAAGATGGCAATTATCTAATTGGACTATTAACAAACAATTCTCCGAGTGTGGCTGTCTGGCATTGGTTCTTGGGCGGGGTGAAAGGCCGCCTGTTGCACTGGCCCCATTCACAAAAGAGTTGCAGGGGCCAGGCGAGGAGGAAGAAAGCGAGGGAACTTCTCACAGAAAATCCGAAGCGGCTTTAGGGAGACCTCCTTACACACACACTACACACCACACACACACACACTTCTCAGACACCCCGCTTCTCATTTCTGAAGGTCGGGGGGACCCTGGAAGAGGGAGGCTGCTAACTTTAAGAAAAAAATGACGCGCCCCCCCCCCCCGCGCCGCTGCCCACCCTAAGCGGAAGGCACTCCTAAGGGGAAAAGGGTAGTTACACCGAAGTTTACACGGTAACTTCTGGGCACCCTTGCCATAAACGAATCCACACCCAGAAGCAACGTGAACGAGACACCAGCTATATCTGAACAACGTATGCCAAGATAGAGACTTTTTCAGTGGCTCATACCAACTGCAACCTTCCCTTCCTCTTAGTAGCTCATTGAATTGGAGAGTTCCACCTCTCCCCCCCCCAATCCCTCTCGTTGCAAGGGTCTCTGCCTTTGGAATCAGTTGGCCGTAAACACCTCTTGTCATTAAAATAATTTCCACTTTAATACACCTGAAGCATTAGATATCTACTTGGCAGATGCAAGCTACTTTCAGATTTCTGAGCGAAGGGGTCCTAAGTGGGGAACCTTTCTCCATAATAGCGTCCGGCCTTGTCTCCGAGGATGAAATAGGATGCTGTCAGTTGCTTTTAGTATATTTGTATAATTCAGCATATTGGGTATAATTGGGTTTGTTTTCAATAAAAAATATATGTAATTTGGGTGTAAATGAATAAATATGTTGGTGTAAACAAGTGCATACTTTATTTTATTGAGGTACTGTTATTCTTGCTATTGTTTTTATCGGTTATCTTTTTGACTATAGAGCACTTGAATATATATAATCTCACATAAATACATAATATGCAGTTTTTCTGGGAAATGGAGAGAAATAATACGTAAATGGACTGAGAAGAGCTATGGTATTTAATAGATTATCAGTAAGATTTAATGCCTGAATATTTGTACTAAAGGCAACACTTACCAGCACACTCTTCCTTGTGTCATGTGTGGAACTAAATTCACACACACACACACACACACACACACACGTATCTGTAGATGGAAGCCTATTACATATCTTTTCTTCAAGAGTTCAGGTTGATGTACATGGATTTCACATCTTTCCATACACATTTTGACCTCACAATAATCTGATAAGGTAGCTTAGGCAGATAATGAAAAAGTGACCTAATGCCATTTAGCAAGCTTCATGGCTGAGTGGGGATTAAAATCTAGGTCTCTGAGTCTTTGTGCAATTTTCTAATGCAGACTTTCTCAGGTTGGTATTTCTAGGTGTACTAGAATTACAGTTGTCATAATACATAGTTAGCATGGCCAACAAATTTCTGAATTGAAAATATGGGAACTGTAGTCCAACATAACTGCAGACCAATTGCACACATTCCTGGATTGGCAGGCCCTACTTATAGTCAGTCATGCTCTTGTCAACCTCCACCTTGGACCACTGCAATGCACTCTACATGCAGCTGTCTTTGAAGACTATCTAGAAGCTTCAGCTGGTACAGAATACAGTGGCATGGGCAATTATGTGCAGTCCTAGAGCAGTGCTTGTTACACCTCTGACCCATGAGCTGTATTGGTTGCCAATTTGCTTCAGGTGCTGGTTTTAACCTTTAAAGCCCTTCATGGCATGAGATCAGACAATCAGAGGGGTCAACCCTTCTTGGTAATCTCAACTCACCAGAACTCAAAGAGAAGGTATTCTAGGGACCTACCCATCATCAGTGTGTCCCAGGAGACATGCCTTCTCTGGTGTGGCGTCTACTATATGGAACATTATTCCCCTATTCCCCCCCCCCAAAAAAAATAGATTTGCCCATTCTCTTTGGTATTCCAAAAGACCATCAACCTGCTTATGTTGCTGAGGGGGACCATTTTTATCCTCTCTTTGCCTATAGTTAGTATAGTTGTTTTTATGATATTTATTATTGTGTTTTTCTAGATGTTTATATGTTCTTTTTATATTAGCTGTTTTATCTAATGTTGTGTGCCTCCCAGAATCATCTTCTGTGAGATGGGCAGCTCTATAAATCTGATTAATAAATAAATAATTGGAAGTCAACAGATTGGGGTAGGCTACTCCAAATATTAAACCCTCGGGTTAGTTTCTGTGGCCTTCGCTGAAACTATCAGTCTTATAGAAAAACAAATGCCTCCGAACATTCCATGTGTCTGTAACTAGTTAGAAATTATAGTTTCATTTCCAGTCTTGGGCATTTGATACTGTATTGGATGGTGCAATATAGGAATATGTGTACCACTGCACCTCGGTGTCTCTTCCTAACTTAGCTGATGTGACCTAGTTTAGATATCTTGTCCTTAGAAACTTCAGTTTGTGGTAAGGTTGCCTCAGGATTTCATGGTTGTCATGCAATGTGAACCTAATATAATCTGGTCTCATGGACTGGCAGGACACATTAGATTTGATATTTGACTGACTAAAACAGGTAATCTGCTGATGGATGAGCTCTCTAAAACTCTGTTGTCATGGTCAGATGTCTTTCTTGTGACTTTTAAATTGGTGGCTGCTACAAATCTCTGCAGAAATAGAGGATTGGTTAAGTGGTCTGATGTGGTTATCCAGTAGATCAAGATGACTTCCTGAATGGGTTTGATGAGTTTTCCATCTCATCATTGATACTGTTGAAGCCCTGTCTGACCACTGACATACTAGTCCCTACAGTTTCCTTGGCAAGATTTTGGATTTGGTTTGCCAATCCAGAAATTGCAAGTGGCATAAAATGCTTTGGCTAGGCTACAGTGAACACATTTTCCATATATACTGAAAGGTCTGCATAGGCTGGAAATTGCTTTCCAGCAAAAAGATACATTCTGCTGATCTTTAAATCCCTCAGTGATTTAGGACCTGGCTATGTGAGGGATCACTTTTCTGATGTGAATCTGCCCAATCACTGAGATCAACAGAAAAAGCACTCTGAAAGAGATCTTCAATGTTAGAAGCTCAGCTCTCTGAGATATAGAAGGTCTTCTCTTATATGACTCACTGGAAGTTGGGTTTGATCCCTACTGTCCCGCATTTGGAAAAATGGTAATGACACATTTCTTTCAAGTCCATTTGAAGGTTCTTAGTTTTTTTTCCAGATCATAAGTCAAATAGGATTGATGATCTGAACTGTACTGTTGATTCTAACTGGACCAGAGCTAATTTGGTCCCTAGATACGCTTCTAGCCACTTAGTGTCATGGATGTGTCAAGCTACAATCACTTGTGCAATAGCAATAAATAAATAAATACATTTTTAAAAAAGCATTAAAAACTTGATGTATGAGCCCAGCTCTTTGTGTGCATAAGGAAAAATCCAGGAAAAAGAAAAATGAAACTTTCTGTTAATAGTTGAGTTATTATGTAGGAAAAAGCACATTTCAATGAAATGCATGAATCCATTATTTGACTGCCACCTAAGTTTAAATAAACTAGATGCTCCACATCAAATTATAAAAATAGTACTATCTCACGGAAACATCCCAAAAGGTAAAAAGGAGACATATCTGCATAACATTGTTCTGCAACATTGCTCTGCAAAGTGTCTACAGTTACATTACAGTCAATGCACTTACCTGCTTATTAGGGTCTTGTCCGCCCTGGATGGTGAAAACCTCCAGGATGGTGAACTGCAGGTGGATGCAGGCAGTGATTAATGCATCGCTGCAGGAAAGGGTGTTCCTGGCACCATTTAAGGAGGACTTGGTCTGTCCCCTCCTTCAGAAACCATCAATTGGCCCCACCTGTCTGGACAATTTTAGTCCAGTTTCCCCACCTCCCCTTTCTAAGGAAGGTGGTGGGAAAAGTAGTTGTGTTGCAGCTCCAGAGGATCCTGGATGAAATGTATTATCTGGAGCCCTTTCAGCTGCACTTCAAGATGGGTCATGGAACAAAAATGGCCTTGGTCATGCAGGTGATCTCTGGCAAAAGTGGAATGGAAATAGTGCATCCTTGCTCTCCTTGACCTCGTAGAGGCGTTTGATACCATCAACTGTGGTATCCTTTTGGGTCACCTGTGGGGTATGGGGCTGGATGGTGCACTGGATTGCACTGGATCGCTCCTTTTTCCAATGCTGGTCCCAATCAGTGTTGATAGAGAACAAGAGGTCTAGCTCACGACCACTTCTTTGTGGGATGCTTCAGGGATTTGTGGGATACCACATACTCTCTTTTAACATCAACATGAAAATGCTGGGCTAGATCATCCGATACCATGGGATGAGATATCAACAGTATACATAGCTTTATATCACCATCCCGAGTGATCCAAGCAATGTTGTGGCTGTCCTTTCACAGTGCCCGGGACCTGTAAAGGTCTGGATGGGGGACAACAGGCTTTGTTTGGACCCTGGCAATATGGAGTGACTGTAGGTTGCACTACCCCAGATAGAACCTACAACCTGGCAGTTCTCCTGGACTCGCTCAAAGAGCAGGTGGCAATTGTAGCTAGGAGGGCCTTTGTACAACTTCGTGTTAGGCACAGTCGCACCCTTACTTGGATTGTGAAGTCAATGTGCTTGTTCTACATGGGGCTACGCTTGAAGAGTATTCAGAAGCTAGAGTTGGGACAGAATGCAGTGGCGCAAACAGTTCTGGGGGTCTAGGGTGGCACATATAACATCTCTGTTGCTCAAGCTGCATTGGTGATCAGTTTGCTTCCGGGTTCAATTCAAGGTGTTGATAATTACCTTTAAAGCCCTATATGGCATGGGTCCAGGGTATCTGAGGAGTCATCTCAGCCCAATGGGATTAGCCTGGCCCACTAGCTCCAGCGGAAGAGGGCTGCTATGGACCCCATCTGCTAAGGAATTCTGGCGAGCAGGTTCAAGAAGAAGGGCCTTTTCCACTGTGGCCCTGACTCTGTGGAGTACTCTGCCACCAGAGGTGAGAACTGCTCCTACCCTATTGGCCTTCCAGAAAGGTATTAAAACTTGGTTTTGCAAGTTGGTTTAGAGCCCTGAGGGGGCGCTCACTGCTGGAGTTCATTGACAGGATAAGAAGGCACTCATTCTGGTGCCCCTTGGTTCTTGTTTTTTTGCATACTTTTTAAAATTTTAACTGCTTTTCTATTTATTCTTTTATGATCTGTAAACTGCCCAGAGTTACCTTATCGGGGAGATGGATAGCATATACATTTAATTAATAAATAAATAAATTGTGAGTTTTACCTGCCTGCGCTTCTTGAAAATTGAAATATTCTAAAATTGAATCCTGGACACTACTCATTTGGGCAGAAGATTCTATAAAATCAAATATTATAATATCATCAATAGTGCATTATATTTTTTTTTACAGATAATGGATAAAATAAATTGATATGCAACAATATGACATGCATTTTAAAATAAAAAAGACATAAACTTTGGTAGGGGATTATAGTTTTGTGAGTGTCCTTATAAAATTATTGCAGATTTAATTTTTCACAATTATTTTTACTTTCCCCTTCTACAGCATAATAATAACAAAGAATGAAATTGTGTCCCTCAATTATGCCACTGAAGTTAAAATATTTTTAATTTGATTATAATGCTCTAGTATGATTGATTTAATCCAACACCTAGTTAAATCACCACTAGTTAAATCAGTACATATCCTATGATTTAAGGACTAAAATACGTAAGTCATGTGAGTTTATATAATATATGAAAAGTTAATACATTTCTTAATTGTCTTTCTCTGTCTTGTAGTTTATATCTGCATATTTCCAAACAAAATGTTAGAAAACTTAAATTATTTTTACCCATTATTTTCGCCTGAACTGTCACATGAACTTCTTGGGATTGTTGTTGGTTATTATTGTTAGAGAGGAACGCAGAGCTGTATCCCAAGCTTTCAAGATAATAAATTGATGACTCAGTTTAGTCAGTTTTGGTTGTTCTAACGTTTTATTGAATTAAGTAGGCAGCCTTACTATTTAAACTGCTCAATTATCTTTAATCTAATACGTCTAAGCTGAAATAGAATGCACCGCTTCAGAGTTTCATTTTATTATTATCTTGTTACTATTTATGTAGCATTGATATGGCACCAAGTCACAATGGTTTTCACAACATTTTACAATAAAGAATAATGATTGATTCATGCTTTGGAGGCAGAGATTTCTTTAATCTTGGAGGAAGAAAATTGACATGAGTTCTATTTTCCTGATTCTTACAGATATGTATTAATCCAACTCTCCCTGCTTTCAGAGCAACAACATTACAGGAAAAATGAATGTTCAGGGTTAAGGTGTGGATGAAATATTTACCCATTTATTTATTTAACTTGATTTCAGTGCTGCCCAGTGCCAGACTAGCTTTGGGTGACTCTTAATATAAAAAACAAAATACCAATACAATATAATACGATAAATAAAAGTACAATAAACAAAATGGCAAAACTGGATAACAAATACCAAAATAGATGAATCTTCATATTTGAAATACCAGCTATCAAACCTGTCCTCCAGTGCTTTACAAGATTTCAGCCCCAGGGAAAATCTAAACTAACTCTTTCAGTGGTGTAACTAATCCCTTTGTGTTTTGGAGAAAATGGTGATGGGGGTTAGGAAGACATGGAAATATTTCTTTGCCTTGCCTTCCATCCTGAACTTCCTTTCAATGTCCAGTGTTGAAATGTTCCAAGTACTTTGCTGTCTGAATGCAACAAAGAAACAGCAATACTCCCTAGTTAGTACAATTCATTATTGCACCAGGAATACAGAAGAAACATTTTTTCCTCAGTGCATTACAGAAAACCTCTTTTATGGAGGCATCTGCTATAAAACATGCACCATTTTTTATAAAATGAAAACATCCTTCATAAACATTGCTTATTCATATTCAAATGTCAGCATATTATTTCATTAACACATAATTTGACAGAAACCTATATAACTGATCAACTAAAATTTGTTTAATCTGAGGAATCTAATTTGCTATCACCTGCTATTAATCTACTCTAATTACCCATTAGATAGGTACCCAGAAAGAAAGAGAGACATTTATATATAAACCACTGTACACTGTGGTTAGGCAAGTCCCTTTGGAAAGTCATGGACAAGATAAAAGAGCAATATTTCTTTTCAGTTGTTGCTCCCAGCAGTGTCAGCTTCCTGCCACATCTTAGATTTTCAATTTTGAACATATGTATTTTAACAGAAAGGTAGAATGAAAATATATCAAGAAGCATATATATGTGTGTGTGTGTGTGTGTGTGTGTGTGTGTGTGTGTGCCTTATATATGTGTGCCTTATATATATATGTGCCTTATATATATGTGCCCTATATATATATATGCCTTATATATATATGTGCCTTATATATATATGTGCCTTATATATATACCTTATATATATATACCTTATATATATATACCTTATATATATATATATACCTTATATATATATATTCTTAATTATGCTAAAAATCCGAATCCCGGGTAAACACATGTCATAAAGCAAATAAATAAAAACGATCACCGGGATAAAGATCTTAAAACAAAGATTGTTTAATTTACAAAGCTGAGCTTTCGTCGGCCACACTGCCGACATCATCAGAGCATATAACGTAAGATTTGGGAGTCCGTTCTTATATGATTGGCTGTTTCTGCGCCCGGGCTCTCGACCTAGTCATCGGTCCGCTCCTCGGCGTCGGGCGCACCGTTCTTAAAGGGGCCGTTTCCACAGGTATCATCTCTCCTCCAGTTGCCGTTGTTCTTAGGGCATGTGTGCTGGCGTTAGGGGGTCGAGTGTCAGATCGCTCCTGCTCTTCCCGTTTCGTGCTGGGGGATCGGGTGTCAAATCATTCTTGTTTCTCTCCCCCCCTCCCATCCCCATGGTCCCGTTCGTTTTAGTCTGTCTCCATGTCCCTGAGCTACCCGTGGAGCATGTAGTTTCTTCAACGCGTGTGCGGGGGCGCAGGAAATAGTCATCTCGCGGTCTTCACACGCTGTTCGTTGTTTCCTTCGTCGCTGAGCGCAGTCGTGTCCCTATTGTCTGGTCTTTAGCAGGGCATATCTTCGCTGTTCCCCTTCTCTTCCCAGCCTCCGCTGCCCCTCTTTTGTATGTGTGTGTGTCATGAGATTGGCTGTCTGGTCCTTCCTGTTCGTTGTCTTGCTCCCCCTGTTTTGTATGGATCGGGGTGTGTGCGTCTAGGGGACCTATGGGGTAGGCTTCCTCTGTTCTTTTACTCACCGCCCCAGTGTCTCCTTGTATTTGGGTTCCTGGGGGTTGTTTGTCTGGTAATGTTCGATCGCCCCCCCTTTCCTTTTTGTGCCCCGCTGGGTCTGGGGCATTGTCTTGCTTGTGGGGTGTGCTTCTGGTTCGTTGCTCTCTCCGGGGATCGTGGTAGTCCTCCTTTCTGTTGCCTCGTCCTTCCAGTTGTTCCTGGTGTGGGCAGGTTGTTTGTGTTGCCAGTTGGTATGATGCCCTCCCCACCCCTTTAACATTTGGTACGCAGGGCCAAGCTCTATATGTCGGTTGATGGAGTTTTTATCCGACATCCAGGCTTCTTTGAGCAGGCGGCCTCCCTTGGTGACATCACGGGCTAAAGTCTCCGTGTTGGCGAGGTCGAACTCATGGCCACAGTTGGCCATGTGAGTCCACACCTGCGAGTGCTGTTCCTTCCTCTTAATCGCCAATTCATGTTCGTGGACTCTGGTTATAAGTCTCTTGGAGGTTTCTCCAACATAGTTAATAGTTACAGGGGCAGTTTTTGCACCTGATCCTATATACCACTGAGGATTGCTCCCCAGTGGGGAGTGGATCTTTTGGGCGCATAATCCTGGCGCGTAGGGTCTGGTCAGGTTTGTGGGCCACCCTCACATTAAAGGGGGCCAACAGTCTGGCCGTGGCCTCCGACACGCCATTGATATATGGCAAAGTTGTCCGTGCCGGTTGGGTTGGTGCCCCGTCGGCTTGTGCGTTCGTGTGAGGTCTGTATGGTCTGCTGTGACACCTAACAAAATCCACTGGGTAACCATTGCGTCTGCACACTCGGTAGAGGTGCCTCCTCTCTTCCGTTTTGGTCTTGTTAGTGTTGCAATGGGAGCCAACTCGTTTGAATAGAGTCTTGATACAGCTGGACTTATGAGCAACCGGATGGTTGCTTCTATAATGCAGCATCCTATCCGTGTGGGTTGGCTTATGGAAGACGGCTGTTTGTAGGGACCCATCGGACTGTCGTTTGATCCATACATCCAAGAAGGGCAATGTGCCTTGATTTTCCTCCTCTGTGGTAAACCGGATGTCAGGGTAAACAGAGTTCAGTTTGTTCAAGAAGCTGGTTTTATCTTGCCTTTTAATCACCACAAAGGTGTTGTCCACATATCGGGCCCAGAATTTGGGGCGGTGCTTCGTCATCACCACCCTCTCTAATTGTTGGAGGACCGCCTCCGCTACAACACTCAAGATGGGTGACCCTATCGGTGTCCCTTTAGTTTGTTCGTACATTGTTCCCTGGAAGACAAAGTATGTTTTAAGGCATATGATTAAATATTATATATATATATAACAGTATGCTATTAAAGTCAAGGTGGTTTGGTGATTCAGTCAACATATCTTTCCAAATCAACTGATTTTGGGGACTCATCATCCTGCAGGTAGGCTATCTTTCACGTCTGAATTGCACATGGAATGCTAGTATGTCAAGCTGTCCTCCTGATCTGTTAGAGAGGACTATTCTTCAAAGGAGGGGAATTTAATGTGCTTATGCTTATCTTTAGCAATGCTACCATTTATCAGGAAATAATATGGAAATGCCCACCTAGCCATTGTTTATCTGTGGAGACATGGAAAAGTAAGAGCTATGTGTAAACTCACACACACAAATGAGATGAGGGGGGAAAAACAGAAGCAGAATTTTGCACCGACAGTTATGTTCCATTTTTCTAGTAACCAGTTGCCAAATTCCCATAGAAAATTCAGTAAGTTAAAATATTAATTAAATAGTGTGTGAAGAAGTGTTCATCAGCCTCCATTCTTAGACATATACATTTTAGCTCTGTATAAAAGGGAAGTACTTGAGGCTAGATAATCCAATGAGATGTATATCCTTAGCCAAACCAAACCCTTTAAGTATTAGGTTTCTCTTTTCTAAACATCTTTGGTATTAATGAAGACAAATAAGATTGGCCTTTCTCCAGAGCATAGCTATTTGCAATGTACAAAAGGGAGCTTGGAAACAAAACCACATTGATGGAATCATCAGCTTCATCTTGTTTACTAGTTCCAAAGAAAGAAAGAAATGTTTAAGATTGTACAAACAAAAATATAAGTTAAGTATAGGAGATTATCATAATAAATACAATTTGACACACACACACATTATCTAAGTATCATTTTTTAAAACAATATTATGAACTGAGAAACATATATAGAACTGCATCTTATAACACAGCAGTGGTTCCTTCAATGTAAATCAAAATAATAAGTGTTGTTCTCTCCATGTTTTGACATCATGGTGCATATGATATCAATGAAATACACGCATAATTTATATCATGTGAGTGATGATGTCTTGGGGTGAGTGGCATCATTATAGCTTATATGTGATACCTATGGTCTCATCTTCTACAAAAACTTTCAGTGCAGCATTTGACAATGTGCTTCTTCCCTACATTTTCAGAATTTTCTAGTGGAGGTTTTGAATATAAAAATGAACACAATATGTTTGATATTAAGGGAGAATTCACAAAAATGTTTTTTAGTGGGAAAAAGGTGCATGAAAACATATAGTATTAAAGAAAATTCATTAAAATATAGTGATATATATATATATTCAGAGAAATTAAAAATACAATATTATTTTTCATTTCCCCCCACATTTTATAAATTGATGCAAATTGACTACACTGACACAGCAATGCAGTTTTTGTGGCAATGATACAGAAAGGACTTGTCCTTGCCTTGACCAGGGATGTTTCCAGGGATACGTTTGCTTCCCAGAATAGCCTCTCCTGTTGGTCTCCCATTCAGGTAATAACTGGGCTAGACAGTGCTTCTCAACCCAAATAAGATGCTGCCAATGTAAAAACTCTGATGGTGATTTGCAATTGCTCACTTTCACTAAAGAAGCCTCTGCTTGCAGAATTCTTTTTTTTACATGTAGTGCCTTTGTTTTGAGAAGTACCAAGTCTTTTTTAAAAAAGATGTATGCTTTGAAGCATCAATTGTTTGATGATACTGTAATAAATAGTTTCACTGGGAAGTTATGTTGCCTTTGATAATAAAATTGTAACTTTTTAGATGTTATTTTTAGTAGTGGAACTACAGAGTTCTTTCAGTACTTCCTATAATGATAACTATTGCATGATTTTTCTGAATGGAAATAGATGAACAGATGTCTTATTCCTGGCTACTATCATCTTTTGTTTTGGAGCCAATCTTCAAAAAAGAAAAAAAAAAAAGGAAATTACAGAGCTGACATCAATACCCGGGAAGATTCTGGAAAAGCAACAAATCTGCAAATACCTAGAGACAAGAAAAGTTATAATTAGAAGACAACATGGCTTTGTCAAAAACAGATCATCCCAGACAAATCTTATTACATTCTTTAATAATGTGACAGAATTAGTAGACCAGTGAAATGCTGTGGATATCATTTATTTGGACTCCAGTAAGGCATTTGATAAAGTAGACCACAACTTATTACTTCATAAGATAGAAAAATATGGGTTAGACAGCATCACCACCAGATGGATTTGTAACTGGCTGACCAAACACACTCAATGTGTAATCCTTAATGGAACTGCATCCACATGGTGGGAAATATGCAGTGAGGTACCTCAAGGCTCTGTCTTAGACCCAGTACTCTTCAATATCTTTATAAATGATTTAGATGAGGGCATAGATAATTTTGCTCCTACAGCTGAGCCTAATATTAGATATATGAAGCTGGACCCAGCAAGTGGCCATTAGATCTCTTGATTGCAGAATTATTGGGCGGAATATCTTCAGCAGTAAATATTGGGATGCCCATTAAGTTATATCAAATTTCCTTGATTCTCGTATGCATGCCATTGGGGCCAGAGAAGTTCTTCGTTCTTCTTTAATCAAGTCTCTGGATCTAAGCATGTTGGTTCTTATATGGATGTCATCAGTGGTGGAATTCAAATACCTGAACAACCGGTTCTTTTATTCGATGCAGGCCTGGGCCTCCGAGGCCTAGAATGGACTTCCGGAAGTGGCATCCATGCACTTACAGTGAGCTGTTCTAGGCCTGGGAGGCCTCCTCCAGGCCTCCGAGCCCTGGAACGGACTTCTGGAAGTGGCATCCATGCACTTCCGGCGGGCCGTTCTAGGCCTGGGAGGCCTCCTCCAGACCTCCAAGGCCTAGACTGGACTTCTAGAAGCCAGCCGGTTCTCTGAATGCAGCAAAATTTAGCTACCGGTTCTACTGAACCGGTGCGAACCAGCTGAATCTCACCATTGGATGTCATGATCTTACCTCCAGGAGTTATTTTCAACTCATAGTCCACCCAATTATTGCTCTATTAAACCTACAAAGTAAACCATTTGAGAAAGTAATGAAGTAAACCTATTGAATAAACTACTTGAGAAATATATGAGATTCTATAAGAATTTAGAGATATTCTACACCACGATTTAGAAATGTAAGACTGGGCAATTATCTGTAACAAAGCAAATGTAGATACACTCTAATTTCTTCATTTCATTGAAGAATCCAGGAAAAGAAAACTTTATTTGCTACTGTTGTAATGCAGGACAAGAGAAGTCTATGTTTGCAATAAATTCTTAGCTTTGACCTATGGCTCTGGAGCTGTGAGGATTTCATTAATTTTAATTGGCTCATTCTTTAAATGGGCACTTCATAGAGTTCAATATACTTCCTAATGAACTGTAAGAGATGATAAAAGCAGGGTTAGCAAGACAAATTGCCCATGACACTAGTTATTAAAATCTATGGAGGATTTCAGGGCATTTTGGGGTTATTCTACCTTATCATAGAGGAATATAAGCACATAGGGAAACTGGGCAGCACGTCAAGACATGACATTAATCATGGATAAATACAAGGTAGTGCACAGTGGTTGCAACTTGCTACATTTGTGCAATAATCTGATGGCCTTCAAACATTTAGAGGTCTCAGAGGAAAGGAGTGCCAGTGTACCAGTAGGTGTTATTGTCATTGTCACTTTCTTCTCAGTTTGTGGATATGTGCATATGTGTCTTTTTAAACAAACCAAATTTTAAAAAGAATCCTTTGAATAGCTTAAATATGGGACCAATGTAAAAACAGGCTCCTGAAAGGATCTCCTCCTTTCCTATATTAATGCCACATTCCATTTTGGCCACTTGCCTCTGAAGGTATATTTATTAGCAGTCTGAAAACCTCCTGGAAATAGTGATGAGGATGGCTGATTATAGGTGTGGTAGGATGTATGTACAAAGAAAGATTGTGAAGTCTAGAATTATTTTGCTTGGATGAATGAATTAGAGAAGGCCTGATGGTGGCAATGAGGTTTATATAAGTATATATTGGGCAGTACATATTACTTTTGCTCCCTTCTTAACATAAAATGAGCATAAATGCCAGGTTGAATGAAAAGGGAGTAAAATATACATTGGGGAAAGCTGCAGTATCCTGGAATATATTATAACATTTGTGGCGGTGTAGCTCTGCTGCAACTATTACAATTTTAAACATGAGCTAATGTTATGATATTTAACCAAGGAAGACTGATATAAATTAAAGACAATCTCAGAATATTATGCATGTGTTAGTGCACAATATCTCAAAATAGAAAAGAATTGCTGTTTTAAGGAATATTTATAGGAATATTTTTCAGTAATATCCCTTTTTTTTTTGGTAAACAAGTAAAATAAATTCGCATTAGCACCCATGTTAAAATACACTGGAGGACACATAAATCATGGTTTATGGTTTGGCGTGTTATGCGAGCCTGCCCAACTATGATATATTTATGAAGCCAGTATCTCTAAATTGGTGCAGTGTTGGTGGTAGTCATATTTTGAAGATATAAATGATTGTACAAATTGGTTTCTGTAGTTATTTTATACAAAGGGCCATTAGAAAAAGACTTAATTTTGTTAGGCTGCTGCTAGCTATCCTCTCTAGATACCTCCTGCTTACCTACACTTTATTACTCATGTTTATCTCTGCCCTTTTAGTAAGCTGATCTGCACATTTCCAAGTCAAGAACAGGGCCACAGTCCTTTTCTTTTCAACTCAGTACTACTGTATGTTTAGAAATAAGACATTGCATGTAATATATGTATGTAAAGATCTCCAAACTCTGCCTATCCATGTCTGTTTGTAATAAAAAGTAAAATAAAGAAATGAAAATGGCAGTTGTGATGCAATGTACATAAAAAAATAGGCAGAGCTTTAATCAGGCTGTAATAGTCATCATCTTAACATTTTAACCAGACCCTGAGGATGGTGCTCTTGCTGGCCATGAGCAAGATAACTTTCCAAAAACTGAACAGAGGACCAGATCTAGTATGATGAGAAAAACCAGCAAATTAAAAAGAGCTAAATCTGAGCTGGGAGAAAATTATTGTAGAAAAAAAACATCCCACTGCATCCCTATGGAAGAGGCACATGGGCAGCTCTTCAGAATGTTGAAGGCTGCTCCCTTCTAAGCTGCCTTGCCTCCTGTCATGTGACCCAGACTAATGCATATGCCGCCTGCCCTGTGCTTCCCTGGGCACACATGCACACAAATGTACATGGTCATAACTAAAGGCAGAAACATGCAGACTCTGATACTGAAGAAACTATAGACTCAGGCTAAAATACATTGGAATGGAATTATTTTGTATTGAAAGAAATTGGAACTAACTGAAGGAGCTATGATCAATATAAGCATAACTGCATAACCAACTTGTTGTTTTCTAAAAAGGCATGTATGGCTTGCTTTTCGAAATAAAAACATAGCAGAAACTGTTACTTTGCTTTACCCAGCATTAAGCCATGGTTACATAAACCTTAGTCTAACTAAGTTAACAGCCTGATTTTAAGATTAGTCAGAGAGTCTATGCTCAGAAATCTAGCATCCTAGAGTATAACTATCATACTGTATGTGGGTTGCAAACAGTAGAATGACTACTAGATGGAAGCAAAGGTTTAAAACATTTTTTAAATTTCTTTCTTGCCATCTAGTGGCCATTTTTGCAGACTACTGGATTAACCCTTACCGGGATTGTATCTATTTTGACCTGCTCTATTTCAAACAGACAGGCTAAAACATATAACCTACCACCATGAGGGAGAGATGCTTTCAATCAAGTACATATAGTACACGTAGATTCAGATTATGCCCAGCCCTTCTTCTGATGGTTACAGAAGAAAGTCTGGGCCTTTTCAAAGAAGATCTTGTTGCAGGAATAAGGCTGGAAAAGCAGGATATAACATTAAATCCCTCAGGGTCTGATTAAATTTAGAATCTCAAAGAAGGAGAAGTCTAGGAAAAATGAAGCAGAGCAGCTGCTCTAGATATGACTATTTCAGAGGAAATAGGTGGAAAGTTCAGTAAGGAATTTGCATTATGATTTTAATTTTTGTTTCTCTGAGTTGCGCTAATAACATTCTGAATGATAAAATTGGCTATAATTTTTTTTTTTACTTATTTCGACGTAAAATAATAGCAACTTGAAATAGTCACAGCATTTCTTCCAAGATGCCACTAGAAAACATTCATTTGGAGGTTGTTGTTTTTTTGCTGGATTGTCTAGTTTTTAAACCAGGCTGTTCAATTGTGATCTAGTCAACTTTACAATATAAATATAAAACAATGGTTAATGTTTACCTCTTAAGATTTAATTTTTTTTTCATTTTAACTTTTTTTAAAACAAAGTGTGTTCTTTATGACTTCTGAGGGCTAAATCCTCTAATCATGTTCTTCTTATATGTTAAGGAAGTAAAACCTATTTTACCTTTTGTATTCTGACTTTTTAATTTCCAGAATGGCAGCAAAGATTGTAAAACGCCTAACTAACTCATATGTTGAGGTTAGGAGGTGGGGACCAGATGCTTCTGGCAGATTGTTGTGATAGCAAGAAGAAGAACTAACAGGCTGCTTCCTCAAGACAAAAGGCAGAGTCAGGTATGAAGAGTCAGAGGGCTCCTGGGACACTACAGGCTCAGCCCTTCTGCTTCACATCTCTCCCCACCATTGTTTAAGGCAGGGGTGTCAAACTCGCAACATCACGTGACGTGTCGCGACGTATTGCAACTTTTTTTCCATTGCCGGCAATGATGCATGACGCATCCGGCCCGCACCGCGGGCCAGCAGTTTGACACCCCTGGTTTAAGGAATTGGTCCATGAGCAAACAAAGGTGGCAGCAAAGCAAAAGAATGACAGATACTAACTTTCAAGAACTGGTAGTGGTCCATTTTAGTAGGCAACCATGAGTCCAATTCTAAGTCATCAAGTTATCTGAGTAGCTCTTTCTCCCAAAATACTGCAAAGAATTTAAGTCTTCTTTCATCAGCAATAGAAGGAAGCTGCAAAAATTTACTAGCGTATGTCCAAGTAGATTATGACTGCATTTATGTTTGATATTAAAAATCTGCTTCATATTTTACTTTTAAACTTTATTGCTTATTATAGGCACTATTTAATTTCTATAAATCAGTTTTTTATTTTATTTTTTTAATAAATATTTTAAAGATATTTCATATTATCTGTGTGTCTGTGTGTCTGTCTGTCTGTCTCTCTCTCTCTCTGCTTGTGCATTGTACCTTCTGATTTTCTCCTATTAATTATACATAGAATGGCAAGTAAATTTTCATATTCTGTGAAAACAAGTACTTCTGAGATTATATTAGGGGCACCAATGGGCCTACATATGCCTCAATTGGTGCCGGTCAGATTTGATTTATTTGACTTATTTTTTTAAAAAAATATCAGATTTAATTCTATAATGTCACTTGGTTAAAAATGAAGTTTTCTTAGAAAATGAAAACATGAGTGGCTACAGCCCAACGTTTTGTTTGAAGTGCATCCACTTGTGCAGAAAAAGCACAAACAGGAGGCTTAGTAAAGTGTTTCCTATAGAAGGAAAAGCTAGAAGATATGGGTTGTTTCTTCATATGAACAAAGGGAGCCCTGCTCCAACCAATTCAAATTAGAATTTGATATGCTTCCTTATTGGTATCCAGTAACACGTACAGAACTCAAATACCTGATTAACCAACTCAACCCATGAAAAGCATCAGGGAATGACCTTTTAACTGATTAAATTATTTGCAACAACCTAGAGGGGTGGATTCCAGGCTTAGCTTCTCTGTTTTTTGCTATTGACTGTTTTGCAATAATTCCAAGAGATTACAACAATAATAGTTCCCATTTACGAAACGGGGGAAAGGAATCTACCAGTTAACTATTGCCCCATCAGTCTATTAATTATCATAAGCAAATTATACGCTAAACATTTAAACACAAAATTACTTGACTGGATGAAATTTGAACAGTTTTTCGCAGAGGAACAATCTGGTTTTAGGGCTAATTGTCCATCGCTTGATCATGCATTTGTGTCACAACGCTTAGTAGAAAAGTGCAAAGATAAACCTAACTCAGCACCATATGCAGCTTTTATCCATTTTTAATTTGCATTTGATTCAATATTCAGATCAGTGTTTCTCAAACTTGGTAACTTTAAGATATGTATACTTTTACTCCCAGAATTCCCCAGCCAGGTGGGAATTCAGTTTCCTGGGTTTCTATAGGTTTAGAACCATAACCACTGGACCAAACTGGCTCAAATAATAGTGATAATATTCTCTAGTATTATTTTAGCTTGTGTTTTATATTTAGCTCTCCTCTTTTATTTTTAAACAGTTTGTTAGTTGTTTTGTTCTATACTGTTCTCTGACCAAAATAAACTTTGATTGACTGAAAAGATGTGATAGGTAGTACTCTGAAAGTTTTGTAATTGGTTATGTTCTCCATATCAGCCATGTTACAAAGGCTGCTGCATTCCCAACAGTCATTTTGAAGAATGCCCACAACATGTTCCAAATGCACTGAAAGGTTTTGATATTGCTGGTCTTTATTTAGTTGAGGGCCTGGCCTATTCGTTTGCTAACAAACCATTAGGAGCTTTTACAAGCCATGAATTAGTTTCAAGCAGAAGTACTACATTTTAATCACTTTGTGCTTTTCTTAATATAGCCATTGTTAGAATTAGTAATTAATACCTGCTTTGGCAACTGCCAGAAGAAAGCAAGGGGCTGACCACAAACGCTTCCTACGTGAGAAATGTCACTCCTAGCTGGCAGGATGTGGCTATGTAACTGGGCTGAAGAATTTTGCAAGTGGGCCTGTTACTGGAACAAGGAAAGGAAACATGACATTTAGCTTAGCTGTGGTCAAGAATATCCAGGCAAAGGCCTGGAGGTACAGTGAAAAGTTTTTATATTATTAGCATGTTAAAAAACACACCCAGAGGTGGAGAACTTAGCTAATTAAGTGCAACCCCTGCCCCGAGCTTAATAAGGCATATTAACTCATATTGCACATGCCTTAAAAAAATCAGGAGCAAATGATGAAAGTTCAGGAAATTATATGGTTTTATGGTATAAATGAGCTTGCTGAATTTCAGAAGGCACATGCAATTTGGACTTGGATTCTAAGCATATCTCTCTTTAATTCTTCACAGAAATAAAGTATTAAACCCCACTTTCCTTGACTCAGTATTAATTCACTACACTGAATTCACTACAAATGAACCAGTGTTTTGGGTTGGGACAATATATTGACCACAACTGGGACTGCTAACTAAGCTGTTAAGCAAAGCAGTTGCTAAGTGGAACCATGACTGTTTTTACCATCTTACTTCTGTTTTGCTTTGCTTTACAGAGTTGTGAAGGCCATACATGTGAAAATTGGTTGCAAAGTTACTTTTTCATCACCATCATAACTCCAAATGGTCTATAAAACATTTAGTAATTGCTAAATGAAAACTACCGTTACCTTCTCTGTTTCAGCCACTTTGTTAGACATAATGTCTAGACATATGCAATATACACTTAAATATATTTTAGCCACTGATTAATTTCCTCATTTATTTAAATTGCTCTACACATTTCTTTCCTTACATTTCAAAATCTTACATTTTTCATAATCTAGACTATAACTCTAATTTATTGTAGTTCTGTTTAATGCCCCTGTAAATGACTAAAAAAGCTACTATAGCATAAATTCATTTTCCATATGCCTCGATTTTTTTCCAAATGAAAAATAAACAGGCTAGGCTATAACCTATTACAATTAATCAGGAATGCCCAACAGTTGCACTATGGGGTTTTTGTTAAATAAATAGAAAAATCATTAATTTAAATTAAAAACAATAAACATATTAAAATTAAGCATATTAAATAAAATAAATGGAAATGAAAATAGGACTGAGTTGGAAAGTAATAGAGGAATGCTGAATTAATGTAGTATAACGTTAGATCTGAGTCATAAAATTCTAATAATTGTACATCTTAGAATAATATGCTTTTATGGGTTGCTAACTTTATACACTACTAAACAAGGGAAACACATAATTGAAATGGTAAAAGGAAATATTAAAATGCATACATTTTGCAAATACTAACTGATGAATATTTCTAAAATTACAATTAATTAAAAATAAATCCTGCCATAGAAGGGAAAGTTTGGGCTAGTGCAGGGGTCCCCAACCCCCGGTCCGTGGACCGGTACCGGGCCGCGGCATGCCAGCAACCGGTCCACACAGACAAGCATCCCATCTGTGGGATGCAGGCAGCATACAAAACCACACACCCTCCGGTCCACGGAAAAACCTCTCTCCATGGAACCGGTCCCTGGTGCCCAAAAGGTTGGGGACCTCTGGTCTAGTGGTTAAGGCTCCATGCTAGAAACCAGAAGACTGTGAGTTTTATTTTCACCTTAGGCATGAAAAACTATCTGGATAACTTTGGACCAGTTACTCTCTCTCAGACCAACTCACCTCACAGGGGTTATTGTTGTGGGGAAAAGAGGAGGAAGGTGCATTAGGTATCTTTGCTGCCTTGAGTTATTTATAAAAAATAAAGCAGGATTTTAAAAAAAATCTTATAAAAAAAACCTAATAATAACAACAATAGGGTTTTTTTTATAATAAAACTATGGCTATGCATCTTTGTGCCTGCTCAATCTCCTATCCCAGTAAGGATGGATATACTCTATGGGCAACTTCATGTCCCCCAAGTTCTCTTTTAGTTAATGGCTTTTAAAAACAGAATTAAGCTATTCCCTTCCTGGTGATGTATACTATCTTATAACCTATACAGGTAGCCCTTGAGGTATGACAGACCATTTAATGAATGTTCAAAGTTACAACAGATCTCCCAAAAGCTACATACGATCCCATTTCAAAGTTATGATGGCTGCAGTGGCCTTGTGGTCATTCGCCCTTACAACCCACCACAGATCCAAATATGGCTACCATTTTGACTTGTTTGCTTGTGGGCAGGGATAAAATGATGGTCACCCAACAAATTGCTTCATTTTGCTGCCTTAGAGAGGTCTGCACAGTGCTTCAGAAGCTTCTCAATGTGCAGACCTTGTTAAGGCAGCAAAATGAAGCTATTTGTCCTCGAGTCACATGGCAGCGATTCGAATGCAGCCACCATTTTGTGGGTGAGACAAAATTGCGGCCACTTTTGGAAACATGCCATGTGGCTATGCAAAGAAGGCCTTGGAGCTTTTCAAAAGGTATGTGAAGAGAAGAGTGTTTGGCCAGGTGGGGTGGGAATCATGCCTAAGGCCTGGGAGGACCCAATGGGAGTGGGAAAAGTCCTGTTGGGACCCAAGGCACAAGAAGTGGAGCATGGGGCAACTTGAGGGTGGGGGAGGCTTTGAGAGGGCCAATGCAGGTGAGCCTCAGCCTGTACTCCAGTGGCCTCCCTCACTCAGGAGGCACCCGAGGCTCTGCTTAACAATCTGCATGTTTGTTTAATGGTTCATTGAGGAGACCTGGGATGGAGGCATCATTAGGTGACACATTTCACTAACGACTGTCATGGACAGACTTCATTACAGTTGTATCTCAAGGATTACCTATAGGGTCAGTCTTATGCTGCTATAACATAAGGAAGATAGGTTTGATATCTTTTCATAGCATGCTCTTTAAACAAAACCCTTGAAGAGATGCCTAACAGCTGATCAGAAGACAACTGTACTGCCTAACACAGAACACTTGGTCAAGATGAAGGCAATATAAACCACAAAGACAATACTGCTCTTCTGTTTTTGCCCTATGGTCTCTCTCTCTCTCTCTCTCTCTCTCTCTCTCTCTCTCTCTCTCCCTCTCCCTCTCCCTCTCCCTCTCTCTCTGTGTGGGGAGGAATGGCTTGCCATTGCTTTCTTCCTGAGATAAAGTGACTAGCCAAAAGTCATCCATGCAAGAATGGGAACAACTTGCAAAGAATCCAAGAAGTTCATCTAACTGCAAAATGAATAGAGTGGGCATATTTTCCTTCTGTCTTTCTGATACTGGCTGCAGTTCAGAAGCAGAAGAAGAATATGAAAATTTCATTTTTTAATAGTCATATTTCATATTTCTAAGGATTTGTGTTGTTTTTGAAACTTAAAACTATTTGACAAGAACCAGGTTGAATATATATCTGTCCAAAGTGGAACACATTCTAATTCTATATTCATATGCTATCTATATAAAAGATAAATAGAGATGGATAAATTTTTCCTGGGAAATGCCTTTCATTTTTGGCATTAGTAGTTTAAGTGGATTATATAAAACTTCACACTTTGTAATTATTTTATAATTAAAATGCAAATTGTACAATCTACAGAAAATGGAAATTATTCCACCAGCTCATATTTAAATGCTGTGATGAATTTGGGGCCCTTAATCATTTTGCATTACTTTATTGAGCAAATAAAGAAATGTCTGATTACATCTAATGCCCCTTTGAGAGGCAGCTTATGTTTGCCCAATACACTTGACATGTGCCTATAAAGAATGAGTCAATTATTTCAAATAAGACAAGGCTATACTAAGGTCTTCATAACTTTGGAGAAATCATTTTATTTAACTGAACAAATTAAAAAATAAACTGTATCAGATGTAGCACAGTGAAGAAATCCATTTAAAACTATGATCAAATCTTATAAATAGTAAAGGAAATGGAGCAGTAATTCTCTCTATAAAAATAATAAAATTATCACAAATAATAGAACCATAAAGTCAAAAGGGCCATTTGGTCCCCTGAATACAACTGCCTGTTCACTGCAAGAATCCATATTAAAGCTTCCCAGAAAGATGGCTGGCCTTTCTTTTGGTAATTTTTTTCCACTGCTTTGTTAGGACTTTTCCCCCCTGATATTCAACTAGAATCTTAAAATTTAAGTTCATTATTCCATGTTCTGTTTGTGAGACAAACAGAACATATTATGACTTCGAATAACTCTTCAAGTATTCAAGAATGATATCATATTTTTCAATCTTCTCTTCTCAAGTCCTCACTCACTATCTATAGGTAGTCCTCATTTAATGACCTTTCAAAGTTATGGCAGTTTAACAAATACTTTGTGACTTCTATTCAGTTTCTCAGCATTTTCCCTCAAAGAGGTTCCCAGAACTGGACACACTCTTAAGACTGAGTCCACTCAATGCAAAGTGCAATGCAGAATATAAAAGAACAGATACAGTATCACCTTCCCTAATTTTTCTAAAATAAACAGGAAATAATTTAGAAATGATACTTCTCTTTAGCTAGTTAAATCTTTCATTTGCTTCCTTTGCCACCAGATCATACTTCTGATTAATATTCAGTTTTTAACCAGTTACAATTCCAAATTAATTTTTCACACATCTCATTACTTTGATCATATATTCCTTATCCTAGGCCTGTGCAGTTTAATTCTTTTTCTTACATTTCTTAAATTCTGTTCACTTCTCTATCAAAAACATTTCTTGTTTTTCTGTCTTCTGACATTATATTTGTCCGCCGTGTTTCATGTTGTCTGTAAATATGAGCATTTTCTCTCTTTTCATTCAACTATTTAATTGAAATTAATTCTACTTAATGAAGAATATGCTAATATCTGATGATCTGCATTTCTTCAAGATTGTTTTATCATCACATGTCAAATCTCCTCTGTTTTCAGACTATCATTTCTTGGGCTTGCATTTTGCCCTTCCTGATGAAAGGGCCAATGTTTGTCTTTCTCCAGGTCATCTAAGTATTTCACCCCTTGTCCAGGATTTCTCAGAGAAAACAGATGGGTTTGACTTGATCGTGAGCAAGTTTCTTCAGGATCATTCACATCATTCATCTGATTCTAGAGATCTGAACTCATTCAAAGTTAGCAGACTGTATTCCCTGGCTGCATTCCTGACACAGCAAAGGAGAAACCTGCTTATTCAACCATTTCTTTCAAGTGCCTAAGGGAAGACATATCTTCTTTTCAGCAAAACCTGAGCTAGTTCTTTTACTTTTTCCTTCTTATCTATTAATGTAACTAATGATTGAAGTGGCTGGGATCAGGAGTTCTATTTCAACACCTTGGTAGGCTCCAGGTTGGGAAAAGTTTGCATAGGAAACAGCATAGTACAGGGAATCAACAGAAGTCAATATGCTATAGATATTATTGTACTATTTATCTTGCAGTTCTAGATATACTGTTATAGAGAACAAAGGTATATCAACACGATGCAGAAATTACTGCCCAATTGTTATTTTGTAAACAAGTAATTTATTTCGTAAAGTGAATCTGTTTCTGTATGACGTTTCTCACAAGACTAAGGAGAATGGTAATTTTTATCCAGTATTTGGACCACCCAAATCACTTCCAATTGAAAGAAAACTTCTGCATCCCTTCTGAAATGACAAGGTTGGCATAGTTTGAAGGGGAATGGAGTGTTCCTGTCTTGTAGCATTCAAAAATCAGTGAGATTGTGCACCTCTACAAAGAAAAGCCTCTATATAAATCAACATATAAAAAAATCAACTTCTTCAATGTGAGTATCCTACCCTTCACATACAATCCGAGCTACATTGAAAAAGGCCAAAGAAAGAAAGAAAGAAAGAATAATAACTACTTGAAATGACTTTGTTGCTCAGTCCAAAGGCAATCTTGATGTAAGTTGCTATATTATTTCATTTTTATAGCTGTCTTCCATGTTTCCTTCCAATTTCTTTGTTATTGGCAGTGAGAAACCTTGTGTTCCCTTAAGATATTGCCTATTACAATTTCTTCATCCTTAACCAATATGACCCAAAATGAGAGTTGCTGAAACTAGTAGTTCAACAATATCTGGAGGTCACTATCCTTGAACTTGACTGGCATATTATCTAGGACGGTCACTTCACTTACTACATTCTGTGGCTGTGTAGTTGTAGTTGTTTATATTCTGATATTGCTTTAATTATTGGGTCAAATACTTTATTTTGGGCATTCACTAATTGTAAAAGTGGATAGGAGCTGAGTATAAATAGGAAAAAGTGAAGAGGAACTGTAACCATGTTCAACTGAATGAGCTTACAGCATCTCTTTAGAAATGTCGTGAAGAGCAAGGGGTAAGGGAGATAGGTGGTAGAAGGAACAGAATACTTGTCCCTCGCTCCCGTCTATACATATAGTTTCTGAATATTCTCAAAGGGACTTGTAAAGGGGATTTAGCAGTTGTGGACAAAGCCACAGACAGTTATCTGTTTACCTTGAGCAATGAAATAGTGTCTGCTAATCATTATAAACAAGAAGGAAACTGCTGTCCGGGGTATGGGAAGGAAACCTTCCTGAACTCAATAAATAACAATAAGAGCTATTTATTTTCCCCCCTCTGTATGTGGACTGGAAAGTAGAGTACATGATTGTCTGTGGGTCTGACATATCATGGTGCAGCATGTGATTATGTTTTTATCTAGGTCTGAATTATGGGAAGAGACAGAACAAGCACACTATATAAAGCATAATTCATTGGGGGAGGGATATTTTTTCCAGAAACAACACTTCATACAATAACGCCATGTCCAGCTGCCATCTGGTGGAATTGTTCTGTGCAATGAATGGCCTGCTGAGTTCTCTTTGCCTGGGAATTGAATCAATCTATTGGGGTGACCTTGCAGCCAACTTTGTAAAATAAATGGGGGAAAAAACCCAGATAAACACAAACTTTTATCTATTCTACCTTTCAAAAATCTGCTATTTGAAGCTGTGCATTACGGTGAGTCAATTTGAAGGCCCTGTTTAACTGTCTCCAGTCAGGAACCAGCACCACACACATTTGAAATAGATTATCAGAAGCAGATTTATTTAGTTATAAAGCTTCATTTATTTCTTTACAAAACTTGACATCCTGCTTTCATATTGAATCAAAATTGCTAGAACAAAATGAAACAACAACGTAAGAGAGAGAGAGAGAGAGAGAGAGAAAGAGAGAGAGAGAGAGAGAGAGAGAGAGAGAGAGAGAGAGAGAGAGAGAGATCAAATTATAGCCTAGTAACCAATTCAAAGACATTGTCTCTTTGTCCTGGCTCTGAAACTGCCCATTTGCTGTAAGTGATTGGGAATTTGGGACATACTTGGCCACCTCATAATTGTGGAAAGTCCAAGAGGGTTATGGCGAATGTTCTCTTTTGACAGAAATGTTGAAAGCACTTTCACCATCAACTTATATGAGAATGGAAGAGAAATTTTTAACTTAGCAGTAACTTAAAGCCTTTCCAAAATGTTTTTAATGGTAGGACTTCATTAGTTATAAATATTAATACTGGAAAAATAATATTGTCCGTTGATTTTCATTTCAATTTAATTGCTGATCTGACCGACTTCTTTTTCCTGATCCTATTTTTGGAAGTGTGGCTTCTAATATACCATTACCACAGGGACTTCTTTGAGGCAATCCAAGTATCATTATAACCACAACTGATGGAATCAAATCAGAATTAGGCAATCAGGATGGCATAATTGATGGTAACAAAAGCTACCAAAAATCTGGGGAATAAACAAAATAGCACACTCTCTGCACTCCTAACATAGGCTCGTTCATTGGGACCAAATAAGCAGCCCAATATTCTGGGTCCAATGAACACAAATGAAGGCAAATATACATGTCCCAGGATAATGTTGCAGGATCCAATCTGGGTCAGTCACCGGGACCGGAGGTTTTTGTCTTCCAAGCTTTCAGACTCATGCTGGAACCCATCCTCAGGGAATTTCTCTCTAGCAGAGTGTGTGCTGTTCTGTGTGTGGTATTTATAGTGCCTGTTGTATATGGCTTTTTAGATGTTGATTGGGGTGCAAGTAGTTAGCTGTCATTTGCATGTGCTGCCCAGCCCTCGCCTTCTAAGTACTTGATAGGGTGGTGGTAAATCAGCACTCCTATTGACTGAAGAGTTCTCTTCAGTCTATTCAGTCTCTTTTGTTTCCCAGGCTTCAGTCACTTCCCTGGCTATTTTTGTGCCTGCTCGTCCAACAATCTTTGTAGCTGCAAAATTGAATGTGTGTCCTTGTTCATTGCA
Organism: Azemiops feae; assembly: GCA_023970755.1. NCBI lineage: Eukaryota > Metazoa > Chordata > Lepidosauria > Squamata > Viperidae > Azemiops > Azemiops feae. The sequence goes on from JALGBA010000004.1 coordinate 3,410,840, forward strand.
ATGAGTTCAGGTCTCCTCGTCTGACCACTCGCTTGTGTTCTTGCAATCTGGTGGCTAGCATCCTCCCCATCTGTCCTACATAGTCCCAGGGGCAATCCATGCAGGGGATTCGGTAGATTACATTGGAAGTATCGCCCACCTTCACACTAATTAAGGAACGGTCTTACAACTGCTGCATTTGAAGATCACTTGCTTTTGGAAAACGGGATTACCATGTCTTGGAACCAGCTAATAACATAGCTAATAATTCTTCCCCTGCCGGGTACTGCTCTAATCCCATCAATAACAGAACCCCAGAATTATATATCTTTATCTCAGTATGGTATGAGGGACAGTTTGCTTTGGCATAGGGCTTGTAGAAGCTGCAACAGTATCCACATATTGTTTTTGGAAGTTTTTTTAGAATCTGGTCTAAACTAGGCTAATCTCAAATGTCCACCTGATCAGGTTTTTATCTGATTCCAAGATAGTTTGTTATTTGAAGCCAGAGCAAAGTTGTTGTTTTTTACAAATAACCTATGCCAATTGTGGATTTAATTCCTTGTAGGTTGCTGCCATGAAGACAAGTACCAATACTTTGCACTCCTTATTGCCATGGAGTAGATGTACCCATGCTTCATAAAAGTTTACTTCCAGTGTTTTTCTACTAGCTCCAATCATTCCATCAGCTGGTTCATGTCCCAGAGCTTCTCAAAGGATGGTCCAGGATCACTAGCAACAAGTGATTACTATGGAACAGTGTCATCAAAAGTCCAGGTTGTTTCTTGCTACTAGAGTTTGATAAAGCATTCATTGGAACTGCCTTCCTGTCAGATGGTTGGAAAATGTTCTTTACTGATGGATACATTATTCTAGTGAGATGTTTTGTTTTTTTTAATAGTAGTCTTCCTCCAGCAATGGATATAACATTATTTATAATGTTATAATGTACTGAGTTAGATACTGCATTGAAAATACATAACTGCAACTCAAAGTAGGAAAGCATATGTGGCTCAAAAGTTGAACAAATTGGGACATATTGTTTATTTCTTCCTTTTCACTATAACACCTCATTCAATGTGAGGGAAGTTAATAAACATACCTTAAATTAATATAGCATTCTACTATTACCAAACACTTGGATATAAATACTTCTGGGATATGTTCAAAGGTAATTAGTGAGAACCAATAGAACAATAACTATATTTCAAAGATTATTTACTGGCTAACACAGTTGTTCCAACAGATCCTTTCCAGGAGTGGGTTGGGATCTACTAATTTAAATATTAAAAAGACCAAACTCAGGGAGAGAGGTACAACCTTAGATTTAGCAATGAAGGCATTGAAAAAGAAGAAAACAAAATAGTCAGCAATAAGGAAGATAATCTTGATTATAGTAGTGACAGGTGCTCCATTGATCAAATGAAGGGCCAGGATGGGGACAGATAATAGTGGAAAAGGTGTATTTTATGTGATCACTAAGTTTCAACACCAACTTAATAGCACATAGTCAAAGCTGCATGTAATGAAAGTATGGAGAGTTGATTGGATATACAGTGCCTTATGAATGGCTTGAAGTTTGCACCAATGAAGGCGACAAAGGCTAACCTGTTTTATTGCTGTCACTATCTTGACTAGCTAAAGAAATGCACTGCCTTCACTAGCTCAGTGGGATAATCATGCTTCAAAGATGCCTAAGATGATAAATACTGAATGGCATGTTTTTGCCTCCCACCTCATTCCTGAGCTGCAGAACTTTGCTGGAAATTGATCAGTGACCAATAAAACCTGTGTGGTCATATGATCACATCTCAGGAAACAGGGAAGTAGAAAACACCTGTACAGTCTGACAATTAAGCAAGGAAAACGGTTTTTTTTTGGGGGGGAGGTTGGTTTTTTTGCCAAAACTCAAAGTAGAAGTTTAAGATTATTTAAAACATGGTCTGCAGCTTAGGAATGAGATGGGAGGCAAAACTAGCTTTCAGAAAGAGGGAAAAAAAGCATTAGTCAGGGACCAGGATGAAACATCTTTTGATGAGAAATGGGGTTGGCAGGGTGATCACGTTTGCATGCAAACTGCAAAGTAAGAAAGTTCCTTCCTTCCTTCCTTCCTTCCTTCCTTCCTTCCTTCCTTCCCTCCCTCCCTCCCTCCCTCCCTCCCAGAAAGCCCCTTGAAAGAATATTTTAACAATACATTCACCCCTTCTCTCTCATATTGCGACTATTCAGCTATTGTTCCCCTTCCCTTGGATTTGGAAATTTTGAGCTGGGTTTCCATGTTGCCCCGAATCCTGATGTGGATTACTTTGGATTCGGCCTAGTGTTACGCAAGTCAGCCAACTGCGGTCTGCTCAATAAACTTCTGGTTTAGCGTGTTTTATGACACGTTTCCCCGCTGCGTTCCTTTTCTCGTCCGTAGCCCCATCAGCTGCTTGTTCCGCCGAGACTCTTATCCCAGCGGACTTCCCAGGGTCCCAGTCGCCGGGTTTCTCAGCGAGATTGCCTACTTGGTTGGGGGAGACGGGTGGTTGGGCTGCACGGCCTCTGTGTTGTTAATCGACCGCAGCTCCCACTGCGGTAGGTGCCTTGACTCCCGCAAGGATTAGTTTCTCCACCCGGCCCCGATTCGCGCGTTCGCGGCGGGTGAATTTTTTGAACAGGGGCGGGACCAAGGCGCGACCTGGAGCGCTTCACAAGGCGCGCCGGGGACGGGGCGGGTGGGGGGAAGAGACGGATTGCTGAATAGCCGCTCGCCGGCCGGAGGAAGGGAGGCGGATGGCGGAGATCCGCGGCGCCATCTCGGAGCGATCGCCGGCGACGTCGCGCTTTCGCTGGGAAAGACAACGGTGAGGAACGGGAAGAAAAGAAAAAGCGGAGTTGGGGAGCAGGCAGGCCTCTCCCGATTTTCCGCGCACCTTTTGCCAAATCTCCCTCGGATAGCCCGTTTCTGAAATAGCCATTCCTTCTGAAGCGTGAAACATGGTTTATGGCTTAGCCTACTGTAGAAATAGAGTCCCCAGAGCTTAATCAACCAACCTAGTTAAGCAAGTAAACGTACCAGATTTCCCCTCGCCTGAGACTAATTTTAGCCTCCCTTGTTCACCCTTCGTAGAAATCACAGCTCCGCGTCGGTCTGGAAGTCCCGCTGCACGCAGCGCTGGACCGCCTCGCCAAGCGGCCCTTTCTCCTCCCTTCCCTTGAGAAGCCTTTGCAGGGCCTTTTCAGGGGTTCTGATAGCTCCCTCTGACCCCATTTCCTTCTCCCCCTCTGGCAGCATTTCTAGTAGTATTTCCTGGCCTATCGACATGGCCACGTTTCCCCCCTGGCTGGATCCCTCCAGATGCATTGAACAGCAACTTTCCTCATATCCAGGTTGTTTGTGTAGGATGCCAAAAAAATCACCCTAACCATTGTTATTATCATCATGTATCAATATTATTTAATATTGTTTTTGCTTTTGGAGTAGGTGATGGGAATACCAAAAGAATGAATGGGATTCCTGTTCAGATTTTGAGTTGGAAATTTTGATTCTAGTTTTCAGCTTTTTTCCCTCAGGATGAATGTATGTAGACACACACATACACACAAACTATTCTGATAAAGTTGTTTGGAAAAATAGGGGGAGGGAAAGAATTAATTTTATTCAGGATCAAATGTCAAATCATACCTTAACTTGAGGGTCTAAGCTCAGTGAAGCAAGGCCATGGGCAAATGCTCAAATTCTTATTCAGCAGAATTTTCTCTCCTCAAACAGGACAAAATTGGCTTCGTTCATTTTGAAGGATGTGAAATAGAAATGTTATCATAAAAGAAAGGGTTATTAAATCTAGAATTTAAAATGATCTAGCTAAACCACTATGATTTATACATTAAAAAACCCCAACTCATGTGTACAGTTGTGCATAAAAATCAATCCTAAGTAGTATTCTTCCTAGTGGTCAAACTGGAGCAGAGTTTATGAAATTCATTATCTTCTTCTTTGATGTTCACCAAAAACATCCAGCATTTCTGCCAACCAGGGCAAAACTGGCCCCATCGTTTTATCAAGTCATTATATATCTATAGATGCAGATTAACATAACTTGATCTGCCTACTCATAGGAAGAAGAAAGAAAAGATAAAATGCAGCTAAACAGTGAGGGCCAATGGTGGCCAAACTAGGTACATTGAAACTGCCTTGTGCCAAGCCAGACCCTAAAGTACTACATCTGTATCTCATCTTTTTCCAGTTGTGCCTGGAGCAATCATCGATTAAAACTGAAGCTTTTTAACCTGCAAAACTACAGGTAGTCCTTGACTTGCAGCCACATTTGGGATAGGAATTTCAGGTACTAAGTGATGCAGTTGTAAAGCATTGCTTAATGCTAGCAATCCTGGTAATCCCCTTGCCATCATTAAGTGAATTTTATCAGTCCTTAGCCAAGGACCTGTCCCAATCCAAGCCATTCTGAACTTGGTCCCTCCCAATCCCGATCCTCAGTAAGGTAAAGGACTGCTTCCAACTCGCCCCCCCCCATCTGCCCATTTCCCCCCATCTCTGCTCTTGCCATGTATCCTGCCTTGTGGGCAGCAAGCAGCCCTAGCATTGCATAGCTCTGGGGCTGCTTGCCACATGCTGGGGAACCACAATTCCCCAGCCAGTCCCAGCTGTTGCAATCCCAAAGCTGCAGTGCACCAAAATACCCCTTTGTGCCATGCTGCTTGGCTCTTTGTGGCTTGGCTTAGAGGTCCAAAAAAAAAAAAGGGGGGGGAGAAAGGCTTTAAGCTTTTATTTTTCCACAGAGTGAAGCCAAGCCAAGTCAAACCAAGCCAACCCATGAGGTGCAAAGGGTGGGTTTTTTTTTTTTTTTTGAAGTGCTGCTGCTCAGGGGCTGCTTTATGCTTTATGCTTTTTTTTTTTTTTGCAGCCCATTCCAGCAACTAGGGCATGCCTCATTGGCAGTGGGAACAAGACGGTGAAGGTCAGCTGGGGTGGCAGAGCGCAGGGTAGCAGGGGACGGACCAAAAAGGCATAGGATGGGAAGATAGGGGGGTTGAGGGATCTGGAGCAGCCCTGTGGTTGTTAATACTCTGCCAATGCTCTGAATTTTGACTTCAGGCCAATGCAACAGCCATAACTTCAGGCACTGGTTGTTAAGTCCCTTTGTTCGATGGCATCGTAACTTTGAACATTCGTTGAAACAAGTGGTCATAAGTTAAGGACTGCCTGTAATGCTTCTCTGAATTAACTAACTTTCCCCCTTGAGGAAGAAACTGAAGCAACTTGCATCTGATTTTCAGCATATATTAGATTTGGCCAAATTAATGAGAGCAGAAATTCTAAAAGTACCAGTTTAAAACATAAAAATACCAGGAGATGCCAATTCAGTTGTTTCTTTGGCTAATATTGGCAATAATGCCATTGTTGAGGGATAAACATGTCTGCCGACATAGACACAACTCATACACATACACAACTCATCATTGTGTAACTTTTTTGTTGTACTAGCTTTGTGTATTAACCTATATATTGAACACTTTGGTATAAGTATGCTGCTTGTCTGCTTTTTACTCACTTCACAATGCTTTCCCCTGTAATAGCTTTGAAGATGCATTGTAAATATTTATACACATATTTTTTGCTCAAAGGACATAATGCATTTAACAGCTGAATGGTGGGCAGCAATTTAACATAACCTTTTTTGATCCTGGTATCATATTCCTGTCAAGAAGAAAATCAGTACCTGTTGAACTTCTGCTACACTGCATTTTACCAAGCACGAATAATGAAGAAAAGCAGAGGCAAATTGATGCAATAAAGATACACACAAACATATGCACCCATATATTTGTAGTCTCTACAGTGTAGCTTTAAACAGATCTTACCGTCTTTAGTACAATGAACTTCCCATCCCTAAATTTGGAAGCTGATATTTGTAATAACACAAACATTCTATTCTATAGAATAATAATCTCCATGATTTTTTTTTAAATAGGCATGTGCTGCAGCACAATCCTATGTCTATCTCAAACATTTCCCTAATTTCAGTGAGCCTAGTTCTCATATTTATATCTAATTCTCAAGGTATAAAACTGCAACTATATTGGCATATACATAAGAAAACATTGCTTCTACATTCTACATGTTTAATTGTTCACTAAAAAGAAGATTTTTGTCAGGTTTAGTTTGCTTGTCATGGGAGTCTTATCTTTTTTTTTTTTTATCTGCTCACCATAGCTCCAGCATGTCATCATCCATCACCAGTCTCAGCTATCCCAATTTTCTTCAAGCTCACCTCTGCTCTGGAAGCCATTCTTGTTGCGATGAGGGCATTCTGCTTTATTCAGAGACGGAACACCTAGAGCTGACGGGAATCTGGAATGTCGTTCCTACTCCAGTGAGAAAGCTTTCCCGGGGAGTTTGACGAAACAGAGTCTCAGGGAGAGGTGGATTCCTAAGTCCTCGATTTTATTTTCTGTTAATTTTCTCCCCGTATTTTCAAGATTCATGCAGATCAATTTCTCACCAGAAGCCCTCTCAAATCAGTTCTTCTGCAATGAACTGATCCTCCAAGGCTCATTTTCCCTGTGTCCCCGCTCTCTTGAGAAAACCTTCTGCACTGTAGCCCACTTCTCTCTTCCTGTGTTTTCAGCTCAACAGGCTTGTTGGAAATGGAGGTCATATTGATGCTAAGGTCAATGCGATTTATTCCAGATAAGTATGTACAGTATGGGGCTGTTTTTAGAAAGCAAGAGACTTGGAAGGGCAGCCATCTTCTGTCTATTTCAAAGTACAATAGGATCAAAGAACAAGATTCTTCCCTGTTATCTTAACACAAAAGTACAACTCATCGGTTTGCATGGCCATTTTGATATTTGAAAGTGTTTCTTTGCCTCACTGTTCTAGTCCTATTATTTTTATTTGCTTAATGTTTTTTTATATAATGCCTGATAACATCTTTGTTAGATAAACCTAGTCGCCAGAACTAAAGAAAAAATTTCCTGACAGTTAGAACAATTAATCAGTGGAACGACTTACCTCCAGAAGTTGTGGGTGCTCCAACACTGGAGGTTTTAAAGAAGAGATTGGACAACCGTTTGTCTGACATGGTATAGGGCACGGGTCGGCAACCCGCGGCTCCGGAGCCGCATGAGGCTCTTTCAGCTGTCTCCTGCGGCTCCCTGTCCTCCGCTGCCATGTGCAGTCTGGAAAAAAAAAGTGGGACTAAAAAAGTTCAACCAATCAATTCAAACTTCTCACAAAAAAAAAACCTCGCAAAGTTTGAATTGATTGGTTGAACTTCTTTGGTTTGTGGGACTGCCCACAAACCTCTTTCCTTCTTCGGACTGCACGTGGCGGCAGCGGTGGAAGAGCCGGGAGGACAGCTGGAAAGGTGTCCCTTTGCCGTTCTCCAGAGGCAGAATCTGGGTAAGGAGCCGCGGGTGGGCGTCCAGTCTTGGGGTGCCTCTTCCCTGCCCGGTGGGTCTCCCCCTCCCTGCTCCGCCGCCGCCTCTGCTAGCCCTGGGGGGGGTCGGCAGGGGTCTCGGAAACTTCCCCTTTTGGCCATCTTTCGGCCATCTGGTGGATCTCCGTGGCCTCTTTCGCTGCCGCTGCCGGTCGCACTGAGCGAGGCCAAAGGCGGCAGCGACCGGGCAGCCACGCCCCTTCGCCGTCCTCCTGCCGCCGCCGCTGCTGCCGGTGGCGCTGAGCGAGGCCAAAGAGCCGCGCCCCTTCGCCGTCCTCCCACCACCGCCGCCGCCGTTTGCGCCGAGCGAGGCCGGAGAGGCGGCGGCGACCGGGCAGCCGTGCCCCTTTGCTGTCCTTCTGCTGCTGCTGTTGCTGCCGGTGGCGCTGAGCGAGGCCAGAGAGGCAGCGGTGACTGGGCAGCCGCACCCCTTCGCCGTCCTCCCGCCGCCGCCGCCGCCACCGCCGGCACTGAGCGAGGCCGGAGAGGCGGCGGTGACCGGGCAGCCATGCCCCTTCACCGTCCTCCCGCTGCTGCTGCTGCCGGTGGCGCTGAGCGAGGCCAAAGAGCCGCACCCCTTCGCTGTCCTCCCGCCACCACCGGCGGCATTGAGCGAGGCCGGAGAGGCGGTAGCGACCGGGCAGCCGCGCCCCTTCGCCGTCCTCCCGCTGCCTCCGTTCGCGCCGGGCGAGGCCGGAGAGGCGGCGGCGACCGGGCAGCCGCGCCCCTTCCCCCTCCTGCCGCCACCGGCGCTGAGCGAGGCCGGAGAGGCGGTGGCGACCGGGCAGCCGTGCCCCTTCGCCGTCCTCCCGCCGCCGCTGCCGCTGCATGAAGCTCACCTGGCTGCCATGGGGCTGTCCGCCACCCAGTCCCACCTCGGCCCCATCGGTGGCGCCTTCCTTGGCTGCTTTCGGGGAGCCGCCGCCGCCCTCGGTGCTGCAGGAGAAGGAGACCTTGGGCTGCGAGGGCGGCGGGGCCAGCGGCAGGTCAGGACCCCCCTCGTCCCCGCAGCGGCATGGTGCACCCACGCTGCAGATAGACCAGCGTCCCCTTGGCACCCTCCTCTTGTGATGGCGAAGTGGCCGAGGACGCGGCAGGGGTGGCGGCTGGGCCGGGGGCGGCGGGGACCCCTGACGGCGCTGCAGTGGCCGCCGCTGTTCCACCGGAGCCTCTGCCTCCCATCCTGCCCCCCCTCCCCCTCCCCGCCCCTTCGGCGCCATCTGCCTTTCTTCTCTCTCTCTCCTCACCTGGAGAGAGAGAGGGAGGAAAGAAAGGAAAGAGAGAGAGGGGAAAGAGAGAAAGAGAGAGAGGGAGAGGGAGGGGAAAGAGAGAGAGACCCTTTTGACATCTAAAATGAAGATAACACTGCATATATCCTTTTTTACCTTTATTATACACACACACACACACACACACATATATATATATATATACACGCGGAGACTTTATCCCGTGATGCCACTAAGGGAGGCCGCCTGCTCAAAGAAGCCTGGATGTCGGATAAAAACTCCATCAACCGGCATATAGAGCTTGGCCCTGCATACCAAATGTTAAAGCGGTGGGGAAGGCATCATACCAACTGGCAACATAAACAACCTGCCCGCACCAGATATAACTGGAAGGATGGAACAACAGAAAGGACGACCACCACGTCCCCCGGAGAGAGCAACGAACCAGAAGCACACCCCACAAGCAAGACAATGCCCCAGACCCAGCGGGGCACAAAAAGGAAAGGGGGGGTGATCGAACACTACCAGACAAAGACCAGATGATAGGGACGCGACCACACTCAGCGACGAAGGAAACAACGAACAGCGTGTGCAAATCGCGAGACGATTATTTCCTGCGCCCCCGCACACGTGCTGAAGAAACTACACGCCCCACGGGTAGCTCAGGGACATGTAGACAGACTAAAACGAACGGGACCATGGGGATGGGGGGGAGAGAAACAAGAATGGGTTGACACCTGATCCCCCGGCACGAAACGGGAGGAGTAGGAGCGATCTGACACCCGACCCCCTAACGCTAGCACATATACCCTAAGAACAACAGCAACTGGAGGAGAGAGGATACCTGTGGAAACGGCCTCTTTAAGAACGGTGCGCCCGGCGCCGATGAGCGGACCGACGACTAGGTCGAGAGCTCGGGCGCAGAGACAGCCAGTCATATAAGAACGGACTCCCAAATCTTACGTTATATGCTCTGATGATGTTGGCAGTGTGGCCGACGAAAGCTCAGCTTTGTAAATTAAACAATCTTTGTTTTAAGATTTTCATCCCGGTGATTGTTTTTACTTATTTGCTTTATGATATATATATATATATATAAAAATAAATAAAATACAGGTAAAAAAGGATATATGCAGTGTTATCTTCATTTTAGATATCAAAGGGTTTTGCGGCTCCCAGTGTTTTTTTTCCGGTGGGAAACGGGTCCAAGTAGCTCTTTGAGTGTTTTGGGTTGCCTACCCCTGGTATAGGGTTTCCTGCTTGAGCAAGAGGTTGGACTAGGAGACCTCCAAAGTCCCTTCCAATTCTGTCATTCTATTAAGTGCCAGACTTTAAAATTTCTGAAGTCAAAAATTGAAGGAGTAATAATGGTCATTCTTTAATGTTAATGTTAAGATTCTATATATTAATTCAAAGTCATTTATACATTCTTCCATCTCATCCACATCAGAAGTATTCTTACTTCTGGTAATACAAGCACAAGAAATGTTGGCTTAGAATTCTAGAAAATTGCTGAATATTATAGGACAGAATTATGTTTCCCCTGACTATAGATTAGCAAATATATTGATCAAGGAGTTTCACGCTATCTTGGAAGAGATCAGGCACCCTCTTCTGGAAAACTGGTTCTATGTACAGATATTTCTTCTAGCAGCTCCCTTGGGCCACTGCGTTTTTCTTGATTGAAAATAGAAGAGTGCAAGATTGGGAATAGGAAAATGAGCCGTTTAGTCCAGGAGCCTAATTGTAGTGGCCAATTAGATGCCTCTAGGAGATCTGCTAGCAAGAGGTGGAGCCACCTCACTTTCCATTCAACTGTTTGTCCCTTCTAATGACTTGCGTTATGCGCCTACTATTTCTGATTCTGAAATGCACACACACAGCTATTGTGTGAACAGTAACCATGAATGTTAACAAAGCCCATTAAAAATACCTCACCTTATGCCCATCATAAAGTCTGCATCATTTATCCAGCCAGATCCAAAGGACAGGTAGAAGTATCTTGCCCCTCCTCTAATACACTGGATTGTAAGTTCTCCAAATGGTATATACTGTATATTCCATATTCCCTTAAACTCTCAGAACAGAGATATACTAAAGTTCTGATTATGTTCTTCCCCCATGTGTGGCTTTTGATATGACTTGTAAAGTTATTTAATTCTTATATAGCACTTTTAAGGTATGAAGGTCCATGAGTTCAATTCCTAGTCGAGTGTCTGAACCCTATGGAATAGCATCTGAAGAGCCCCAATTAAAGATGAACCTGGTTATACAGTGCCTCCTAGTGGTCAATATAATGGAAAAAATGTCACTACTGTATAGAAAGGCATGGGGTTACCATGGAAAGGAAACAGGAACAGACACATTTTTTCCTTCCTAGATACTAAAATAATTTCTTGTTCAATAAAGGAGCTTGTGTGTGTGTGTGTGTTATTCTTTTACTAGAATTTCCTGGAAGATGTGCTTTCTTCTCACACATAAAAATAAATTCAGATGTTATTTGGACAAAATCAATATTTCTTTTTCCTTTGTCCCTTTTAACTAAGCATCAACAGGTTAAAAAACAAAATTTGCAAGCCTGGGGAAATGGCATATATAGATTTAACGACAACTCCAAGTCTTGGGCATCAACAAGCTATAATTACAATTTAATATTATGTGTAGAGGAGTGATCTGCATGCTGCTTGAAAAATTGGAGCCTTTTTCAACACTTCTGAACCTTCTGCATCCTCGATTGGACTCCAACTTGCTCCACACAATGTCTTCCAACTGAGACAAACGTGATACAAATAAGAACAATGAGATCAGCAACAATCTCTCTTTAAACACCACAAACAAAGGGGCTAATTGGTGTACATCGAGCCCCAATGCGGTCTGCACTACTGGTTAGCCTGGGGAAGCAGAGAAGAGAATGGGTTCCTCAGACTTCGCCAAAGGGCCTTTTTCGTTGTGACTATGTGATAGCCCTTGCCACAGGGATGAACAGCGGATGCGGTTTAATCATTTATTTATAATAATATCCACTTAAGCAAAAAAAAAATGACAAAATGAGAGTTTGAAACAGTAAAATATATAATATTAAATTATTTATACAGTTTAGCCTTCCTTCCTTCCTTCCTTCCTTCCTTCCTTCCTTCCTTCCTTCCTTCCTAGCTAATGGAATAGAGCAGGCTGCTTAGCATTAGCTCCAAAACTATGTGGGAAGTGGGAAAAGGAATCGGAACCAGAAGAGGGGAAATAGAAAGAGGAAAGAAAGAAAGAAAGAAAAAGAAAGGGAATGACTATGGTTCCACTACTTTAGCTATGTCCACTTTGGAAGTCGAAAGATTAGCCCTGGTAGAAGTTATTCCTGAATAGAGAAAAGGGTTGGTATCCAAGTATAATGAAAACTTGATTTACAACACCTCCATGTAATAGACTTCTCATTCAATGGACTAGTTTGGCTGTGATTTATGTCATGTATGTAATAATGTCGTCATGCTAATGATATTATGCAAAGAACATGATGGAAATGCTGTCATTTCCACAATGACATCACTACATGATTAATAAAATTTCTGTTGTTTGCTTAATGATATTGTCATACAAGTGACAAAAAGCATGCAAGTAGCATCATTTGCTTCATGATGCCCAAATGTCATCATATTCAATATAAAATTGTGCAGTGACCTAATCTTTGCACTTTCAGATTTTAGCTAATAATGGAATTCCTCTCCCATTCTGAAGGAGGTTGCACAGTCTGTATATTACATTGTGATCTGTACACGGCTAGGCCCACATACCAACTGCTGATGTGGAGTACAAGTAGTCCTTGACTTACGACCACAATTGAGCCTAAACTTTCCATTGCTAAGTGAAATATTTGTTAAGTGAATTTTGCCCCAATTTACAACTTTTCTTGCCATAGTTGTTAAGTGAATCATTGCAATTGTTAAGTTAGTTGGTTGTTAAAGTGAATCTGGCTTCCCCATTGACTTTGCTTGTTAGAAGGATGCAAAAGGTGATCACAGGACCTTGGGACACTGCGACTGTCATACAGTAAGCATGAATCAATTGCAAAGTGTCTTCATTTTGATCATGTCATGTTGGGGATGCTGCGATGGTCATGTGTGAAAATGGTCATAGGTCATTTTTGTCAGTGCCGCTGTTACTTTGAACAGTCACTAAATGAATTGCTGTAAGTCGAGAACTACCTGTATTAGTTTAGCATTGGGGGGAGGGAGTATGCAGCATTTCCAGGTTTTTTAAAAAGATGGTAAAGACTTCTATGTTAACCTCAATTCCTGGTGACCCTCAGTTTCTAGTGGCATAATACTTCCAGGTTGCAACAGTATAGAAGTGTTCGGTCATTGTCTGCTTCCGGGACATTTTTCATTTTTTCAATCTCGCTTGCTGTCTTGGTATTCAACAGCATCTCCTTTCCAAAAACGAATTAGCTATGACTCTGCTTAATCAGGCAAGACTGATATTATAATAATAATAATAATAATAATAATAATAATAATAATAATAATAATAATAATAATAATAATAATAACAACAACAACAACAACAACAACAACAACAACAACAAAGTTGGAAGGGACCTTGGAGATCATCTAGTCCAACCCCCTGCTCAGGCAGGAAACCCTATACCATTTCAGACAAATGGCTGTCCAGTCTCTTCTTAAAAACTTCCAATGTTGGAGCATTCACCGCTTCTGGAGGCAGGTTATTCCACTGGTTAATTGTTCTAACTGTCAGGAGGTTTCTCCTTAGTTCTAGGTTGCTTCTCTCCTTGATTAGTTTCCATCTGTTGTTTCTTGTCCTGCCTTCAGGCGCTTTGGAGAATAGCTTGACTCCCTCTTCTTTGTGGCAACCCCTGAGATATTGGAACACTGCTATCATGTCCCCCCTCGTCCTTCTCTTCATTAAACTAGACATACCCAATTCCAGCAACCGTTCCTTATATGTTTTAGCCTCCAGACCTCTAATCATCTTTGTTGCTCTTCTCTGTACTCTTTCTAGAATCTCAACAGCTTTTTTACATCGTGGTGACCAAAACTGGATACAGTATTCCAAGTGTGGCCTTACCAAGGCATTGTAAAGTGGTATTAATATTTCACGTGATCTTGATTCTATCCCTCTGTTAATGCAGCCTAGCACTGTGTTGGCCTTCTTGGCAGCTGCAGCACACTGCTGGCTCATATCTAAGTGATTGTCCACTAGGACTCCAAGATCCCTCTCACAGTTGCTACTATTGAGCAATGTACCATCTATACTATACCTATGCATTTGGTTTTTCTTGCCTAAATGTAGAACTTTACTTTTTTCACCATTGAATTTCATTTTGTTAGATAGCGCCCAGTGTTCCAGTCTGTCCAGATCCTCCTCCTATAGCTGAAAAGTCCTGTTTGATGTTCTAGAAAGGTCTTCTATCTAGCCAATTACTGAACAGATGGACTGGTGATGATATGAAAGCAAGGAATATTTTGACTGATCAGGAAGAATAATGAATATTATTAATTCTAGAAAATGTTAATTGAGTTATTGATCTGTAAGCAATCTTTACAGTGATAATAGAACAACGAACTTATACTTCAAAGGCAGAATTTAGGAAGGCAGATGGTTTTGCTTCTGGTCTCATGTTTCTGGAAAAGATGTATTCTACTGAATCTTGTTTTAATTAAGTAAACGGAAGAAAAAAGCTACCACATATATTTTAACATCTAGGGGCATCCACAGCACGTAACATATGTAAGAAAGGGGCAGGGTTTTAATTTGACAATTGTGTCATTTTTTTTACTCCCCCTGCTCCAATGCAGACATGCTTGTTAACATGTAAATGGTACCAATTTTTTTTGTTTTAGGCACTATATTTGTGCATTGATCCAGATGGAATACTGATGGCTTGGCAATCTGGCTTCTAGTCAGTCAGTTCAGCTTCACAGTCAGAGTAGCTGGAATGGAGATTGCCCAACTTCTGACACCTAGCACACAATTTTCCCATTCACACTGGAACATTTTTGAATACAGTAGATAGAATTGAAACCTCAATGTTTAGTTCTCTTAAACAGCTGGTTTAAGTAAATCATGTGTTCCTGCAGTGCCCCCTTGTGACCATTTGTATTATGATTTTTAACAGGCAGAAACACTCATGCAAGCAACCAATCTATAGCTTAAAGTAACTACTACAAGCCTTCATTATAGTTATTAGTAAACTTTTGGCCTTTTTAAAAGAATGTTTAAAAGCTTAAGGAGCCCTGGCTTAAACCCATACATCATCAATGCATTTTTGTCTGCCCATCTTTTGATTTATGTATAATAGTTTGGGGAAAATCATAAAGTAAAGCAAGTGGAAAGATTAACTACAACCTGAAATATAATCTGACTGATAACTGTTAATAAATTTCTTCCTTCTTTCTTCTATAGTTTTCTGCATTAGATGAACCACAAGTAAATGAGACCACAAGTTGGCTACAAGCAGCTAGCATTTGGCTTCTACGAGAAAAACAAAATATATAATTCAAAACACTCATTATTTGCGGCATGCTTCAGGGCAGCTATCCAGCCCAAATTATTATATTAAACAAAATAACGATGATGTGGATAGATGAAATAGCTCTTTAATCATTTGAGTCTAATGGACTGGCTGCTGAGCTAACTATTTTTATCTGTACAAACATTTGATGATATGGATTCTAGAAGGATCAGTCTTTGTGAATTGCAGCAAATGAGCTTTAAGACAACTGCAGGTAAGGCTGATTTTCCTCCTGGGAAACTGTTCCCCAACTGTATTTTTCCCCCCAAACAATAAAAATGTTACATGAAGCTAATAGCTGTGCAATTATCATCTGCCATATTCATTCATCTCCTGTATTAAAGTGTTGTAGAATTATAGGTAGATTTCTTATCACTGTATGAAGGTGCTTCATGTACTTTTCATTTGGGGACGTATTCTGCAGTAATGGCTTTGGACGGCAAACTTCAGGGGAAAATGCCATACCTAGGAAGCATTTAGACTTGCGGCCGCTCCCCACCATGTCAACTCCTTTTGCGTGTGGAAGGAACTGAAGCCCTGAAACGTAACACAAAGACCAGGCCACATCCAGAATGTACCATCACCCCTCACAGAATTCCGTCCAGAAGACTCCATACTGCTAAGTCTTACAAAATGGTTGCTCATACGAATTTTTGCAGGGCAAGAACTGCTCCAGGACCAAACAGTTCCTCTGTTAATTAATCCTTTTAGCCTGCACAAATGGCCGGAACGATCATAAGAGTTCAGGGTTGCACTTTCTGTTTTATCATTATTGTTTTTATTATCAATGGTTTTTGTTTTGTTTCACTGATGATTTTTTAAAAACTTTTATTTATTTATTTCGGTCGCCATGTTAATAGCCATTAGCCAACATCAAAACTAAAAAAAACAGATTGAAGTGTATGGTAGCCTCAGAGCTGATTGAAGTCATATTGGTGCAGCGAATGTCTCCTTTTCTACCCTCAACCCAAAAGTGCAGGACTAAAGAACCATCAAATTGTTTTGGTGTCTGAAGCCAAACATGCCATAAGCATTTCTTACCTTCTCAGGCAGCAACAATTGACTCAAAAACTGACAATATAATTACATAACCAACCACTTTCTGCCTTTTCATTAGGTTACATGCCTCAGGTTACTGCCTTATTTTGCCTAATGGGATGGTGCCGAGTAACCTTACATCTCTAAAGAGATTAACAGTTCATATCCTCAACTGTGTGGTTTCTGGCTTGTCCTTGCCATTGAGAGAGCATTTGCTGTTAGTTGATTTACATGTAGCTGGAGTTGGCTAGGCAGGTCCTCTCTCCAATCGTTTGGCCATCAGGATCTTGGAGCATCATCACCAACTGCTTTTCCAGAATACTTAAAAGGAATATTGTCAACGCTGCTAACATCGGATGTTTTTGCTTTGACAACAGTTAGAGATGCAACCATTTTCTTCTTATGTTTAGTTCTAGAGTTAGATGATGCTGGGGGGGGGGGAGGAATGTGCATGAGTTTAGCTAGACATAACAATACTGGACCTAGTGTGTGAACCAAGGTTATTGAAATAAGAGATGATAAGAATTGGCGGGCTGGAGAACTGGAGGGAGAGCCTGCATTTCAAACTAATTGGAGAATGTGATTTATGACTGTTAATTGGAGGAGGGAATTGTGCTTTGATACTATGTGCTCAGGGAGGGGAATCTAGTTTTTGGCTTCGATTGTGTTAGTGCCGATGCTATACTTTTCAAATAAAGATTCTTTAAGGTAAACAATGCCTCGAAGTTCTTTGAAGAGTTTCATCTGTCGGAACCATGAGAAATATATCATGGAGACATATTTTAAGGGGCTTCTTGCATTCTTGATGATGATAGGTTTTCACATACTGATATTCTTCCCAATGGCCTTTTGCTTCCTTTCACTTCACTGTTTAACATCTCTGTGCAATGTTTAAGAAAAACTCACATGGCAAGTCATGGTATAATAGTCTGCTCCATCCTTCCTTTCTATCTAGGACCACAGAATATATCACTCTCCCCAACCGTTGCTTGAAATCAGTGCAGAGAAATCAAAACAATAATTCAGATAAAAGAAATAGATTCATATGAGAAATGGGTTTCTGTATCACACTGAGCTTTGATTTGTTTGGGTTTAGTTTAGCATCGGGTGTGAACTCACATAATTTAGCATTTAGCATTGGGTGAACTAGATTACAGTGGCATGTTGAATCTACCAAAGTGAAGTGCAAAGTATGACTGCAAGTACACTTTTGGTTAGTAAAAGCTTAACTGGGCATAAAGGGTTCTCTTTGTTTAGCTTACAGTATTACCCAATTATGAGCAAAAGTCATAAAAGGAACAGTATTAAATAATCATAAAAAAACTGAGTTGACAATCCTTGTTCTGACAATTAGTCCAGGATTTAGAGCACCCCCAAGACTATTTTTGCTCTGGTTTCGTTCTTAAGCCTCAAACCACAAATCTGGTTACTTTTTGGCTATAGTAAGAAGCTGCCTCTGAAAAATGTCAGAAAGATTGCCAACAAGAATCAGAATAAATAATCTGAACAGTGATTCTTCCCATAAATCGCTCAGATTTTTGTGGCTACCTGGATTATTGTACTATGTTTTCTGTGACATTACCCATGAAAAGTGACCAGATATCACAGAATATACAAAATGTTGCAAATGATTATATTGTTACAGATTATATGACCTGAATGTTGAGCCATTGGCATCTAGTTCACTTCTAAGCACAATTTAATTTTTTAACTGTTATGCTTTAATTTTCAGAGATGGGAAAAAGTACAAAAAGAGAGAAAGAAAACTATACTAGTGTAGTGTTGGACAAGTTCTGCTTCTCCCGTAGGTTTTCATTTCTTATATTATTGGATCGCAGGAAAAACAAAGGACAAGCAAAAAGCTCCTTGTGCATATGCCTTCAGCATGGAAAGCTAATGATAAAAAATGATAATCTAGGATGTATTACATTTGGAAGGCGCATTTAAAATAATGTACATAGTCCAGAACTCATTCTCCATCATCTTTGCCACACAACAGAAAAATAATGATGTGAGAAATTTCAAATGGGTCAAAGTCATAATAGTTTACACTGCCTAGTTGTTTTAACATTTTATTTACCCATTTCTGTGTTATCTTTTGTGCAGCTTGAACATCAAAGCTGACTCAGCTATTAAAATAATATCCAAAATTTAAATAATTCAAGGTAATAATAAAATTAAAATACAGTAATAAAAATACCTTGACTAAAGAGCTGCATCTCTGCAGATAGTTTCGAAGCAGAAAGCATGGAGATCAAACGCAATTGTTAGGCTTTTCATAGATGGGCCTCGCACATGCTTGATAATCAAGCTTCTAAAAACAATTTTTAGAAGATTCTCTCCTACAGAATGTAATGCCTAAGCAGGAGAGAAATGGGAAAACAGTTCCCTTATAGCCAGCACCTTAGTTTTATGGGATCAACACCAACACCATATTGTTTGAAAGCAATAGAAAGCAATCAGCAACTACTACAGGTCTTCCTCAGAAGCCATGATATCTCCTAGTGCCTCACCATTTAACATTCTGTACCAATTCAAGGACTGAAAGACGCATGTAGATATACTATTGCAAGATGCAATCATTCTTATTCTGTATTTTTGTAGTTTCTGTTTTGATGTCTTATTTTGTTCCAATGGAATATTTTTTTAAGTCAGGATATAGCCGAGGCTCAGGAATGATTACAATAGGAACATTAGTTGTAACGGTACAGATATGCTCCTTGCCACAACCGCCACATTTAATCCCCTAACTAGGCTTTCCCTGTTTTCCTTTCTAAAGACCATTCTGAGCCATGTTGGAATGGTTGCTCCTTGTTTCATAAATTCTTTTAGAGGGGGGAAAAAACACCCTAATGCATATGTATAAACAATGAATATAGAAACATAAGCACTTAATGCTTGAAGTACAGTTGCCAAATATAATAAGCATCTAAGCGGCTCATTGATAAAATAATGCAAGGAGAGTTGTTATTGATTATCTAAAAGCTTTTCAGCATTCAGAGAAAGAGCTTCCTAACTTTGGTGATCCAAGAAACTGCACACATTATAATTCTGCACTTAACTGTAGAATTAATTGAATTACATTTCTCCACAAAACGTTGTTCTTCCTACTTAAAAGAATGTTTTCAGAATAGCACATCTTTATACAATAAAACAAAGAAAACTTTTAAAATAAATCTAGACTTTATTAATATGGCAAGTGACAATAAAGAATCTAACAACGACATCTGCGAACCAACAAACAAGTTCAGAGAACACCAAGTCCTCCATATGACTAAAGGTTTGGACAAGGCCAGACCTCTACCAATAAGGATTTGCTTCACCATCTCAAAAACCTATGGTCTTGTCAGACTACTTTTTTGATCTTGGAATGCTGAATGAAGATATGTACGGCTGTCATTTAAGAATATTTGAATATAATGGGATAAACTATTGAGGATTGTCAATAGTAGCACTCAAGTTATGGAATACTTTGTTTTATGAAATACAGTTGATTGTGATTGTTTCCTGCTGGTTCTTGAAACTAATTTTATTCTGGTTCTCTGATAACATGGTATGGTAATACTTTTGTAAATGAAGTTTCAATCACCCAAGCCAAAAATATCTTAAAATATTAAATCATAGGAATTGGACCAAAGTTTATTAAAACTTAGACATTTTGTTACTCATCCAAGTAACTTCTTCAGTCAAAATGAAAATCTGGGTATACAAAGAGTCCCCCTGCAGTTTGTTTGGCAATAGTTGGTTCTTTCCAATAAGCATCTGACTCTCTGCCTACCAAATTTTCACTTTAACCGAAGAAATTACTTGGATGAATAATGAAACACATCAGTTTTAATAAACTTTGGTCCAGTTGCCATAATTTAACCTTTTAAGGTAAGTTAGATTCACAAAAGCAAAGAGGTTTTAAGTTGTTTTTGAAATCCTTCTTCTATGTATGTAGTTAATGAGAGAACCTGATCTGTACAACCACGGTTAGGGCAGAAGGTTGCTTGCTAAACAGACTACATTTTCAAGCATGACTGGACTAATTCTATTGTAGTCTTTCCAGTAATTTATATACCATACTCAAAAGAGCAACTGGTCGGTGGCTCTAAGATTTGTTGCTAGGTTTAGCTAGCGTAAGGATAACGATGATTTTCATCCATTTCATGAGCCAAGGGATGGACCGTATCTGCAAAATATGAGAATAAAATTGTGCTAGCCATGTTCTTGCATGTTTCCCAGTATGTAATAAGAATTCTGGCTAAACTGAATTGTGCTTTAGGACTAGGCTGGGATACATCAGTAAATAAGTTACAAAAATAAAGGACATCTCTTATATCTGCTCCAAACTGATATAAAGTTGGGAAAAGATAGGATATGTTTTTTTCTCTTTCACCCAACATTATATTCAGGGATAATTTTATACAAAAAACACATTCTAGCTCATGTTCAGGATACAGATATTATGCACAGAGCAAATGCCTCAAAAGTGGACAGGTAGCAGAGGAGAAGAGGAAGATAGAGTAGTAAGTAGTATTTTATTAAGCCTACATATAGTAGTAGAAGTCTAGTAGCTTTCTTGGGGGGGAAATTAGATGTTGCATCTTCACCCCTTGGGGAATATACCGAATTGTACTAAGATCCATTACCTGCTTATATGGACTCATTATCTATTCTTTGCTATTTGCCTTCTCTTACTGGAAATTTTTCTTTGGCTGTTGCCAAAGGGCAGGGCATTGCAAAAGACATAGCTCTATAAACAAATAGGCTCTTCCTTCAACTATCAGATGGTGATAACTCTTGATGCGCATAGTCGCTCATCGTATATACGCATTACAGCACTTGAAAAAATCAATATTTCTTCTGCACGATGTATTAGCATCTGACAGACAGATGTTTTAAATCACAGTTGGTTGCAATCTCTATCCAGGTTCCTTGGATATTGTAAGAATAACTCCAGCTATAAAATGAGGAGCTCTTTAGCTATGAAACAGAAGTAGGGTACAGGTTTCTGTTGGTCAAGAAGACGCTCTACTTGAGTTCCAGAGATGTTTTCTCTTCGTTCATGAAGCCTTCTGTTTGGTCTTGTTGATGTGAAGTTTTGCGAAGATGAAGTCAAAAACATCTCCTTCGCAGCTAAAGGAAAGGACTTGCTGTCAGGTATTCTGGGCTATCTTTCCCCACGCTTGCTTCATTTGTTCATTAGTGGTCTATGCCCTTCTGGGAGCTCTCATGTTTTCTCAAGTGGAAGGCTGCCAAGAGAGTCATGAAGGTGAAGCCTACAGGAGTTTCATGCTGAAACTTTGGAATCTTTCAAAAGATTTATCAGGTAAGAGCTTGCAATGTTAGCAGAGGAGGCAACCAAGTTAATTGCACCAAATATATGCTCATTCTCTTCTTATTTTGAATATATAAATGCATTTGAGAATCTGAGTTTGTGTAGCATTATATTCTTCTTGCTTAAATTGAAAGGATTTCTTAGTTCTGCAGGCAGATTTACTCTCTGATTCTCTCCCCTGCTTCCCCAATATCATTCTCGTGCTTTACATGACTTGTGGAACATTGTTAGGAATCGAAACGGGAATGTGAAAAATAGCTATAAAACAAAGCATGACTTAGAAATTTCCTCTAACATAGATTGTGCTTAGCATTTACAAAAAGTAGATCCTAAATGTTTTAATCCTAAAGTATTCCTTAAACCTCCACTAGTCTCTGGGGATAATGGAACCATTTCAGCATGCACATTTCTGAGGAGATTGAATCTAGCATAAGTGTAATCATTGTTGAAAGAGGGACTCTAAGAAAAATGAACGTGCTAAGAATGTTTTTAAGATTGATCTACTTTTTAAACATTCAGTAACAATATTTTTGTGGGCTTTTTTTTAGTAGTGTTAATGAATCTGTTGTTTTTTTCCTCTTAATATCCCTTCAACATTTTCTCAATGTCACCAGTTATTACTCTGAGAAAGAAGTTAATCTGTAAAGCAGATTAAAGTTTTCTTTTTAATACCAGAGGCTAATTCTGGAGCATATATGACCAAATGAACTGTGCACTTCTCTTACCATTGAGTATAGAGTAGCTACATTCAAGAACTAGAGAGGAAAGCGGCAAAATCAGAGGGAATTGTTTCCAGTCAATGGAAGATGTATGTCTGTTTAAATAAGCTGTTTCCCATGTTTCATTGCCACAACATGTCATAGGTCTATGGACGTAACACAGCAGTCTTTAATTTTCCATTACATTTGACTAATCACAGCATCTCGCTTACTTATTAACAGATAATGAGACCAACAATGAGGTATTTACAAACAGAACACGTGATTTGATCAACAAAATTGACTTTTCGTGGTTTACTGATCCTTCACAGAAATGGTCCTTTCTTGGCTCTCTCTTTTTCTGCTGCACTGTCTTCACCACAGTAGGTTAGTATGATTTGTATGAAGTATTTTGCAATAAATGTACTTGGTCTACTCTAATCAAAGGTAAAGTAAAAAAAAAAACCTCAATGAAATTCAGAGCCCTTTGAAGTCAGCACATGGGACCCAACGCCCCAAATTATTTAAATAACACCACTAATTTAGACCTCTACAACTGTCTTTCACTTCACAGATATGTAAAAGTAACTCCTGTTAAACATGGTGGCATTTACTTTTGAGTAAGTGTGTACTGTAATTGCTGCAATAATGAAGACTTTCTATAAAATGTCATCAATGGACATGAAGCTTCACTAACAAAATATCCCATTCAAAGGTGGGCTAAAGTTATCAGGATTTTTACTGATGATGCCAGAACCCCAAATCATGTGCAACTATTTTGCCCCAATAGTGTACAATATGAATAAAAGGACAAGAACATACAGTATGTGCTAGACCCATTGGCAGATCCATCGCCAGTGTGTTCAGCTTCTCTATACGGAATGGGGATGGTTGCAGTGAACATCCACTTGCCATTTCCTTGAAGATGCATTTATTATTGGGAGCCTCAATAAACAAGGTTCCCCATTTGAGTAAACAGAGGTGTGCTCCTTCTGAAGACCTAACCTTTCAATACAGTTCAATCAAGGAGATAAACTCTCTCACTCATATTGGTTGGCATAAATGGGCTTTCCTGTTTTGCATTGCATTTTTGTACCCTAACTTCAAATACTGTTATGTCTTGAGGATCCTGACAACAGTCATAATAGAATTGTACTGTTGGGTTACAACAGTTAGTAACAACTAACACAGATGACCATTTCCTGGTACAACAGATAAAGAGATACTGTAGATTTGTTCCGCTACCATCACCCCTCTGCCCTGCTTCCTTGTGATTCAGAATGCATTATTTTTTTTCCCAATTTTGGTCCACACTAGTAGTCCTCAATCTACAACCATTTGTTTAGTGACTGAAGTTACAATGGCACAGAAAAAATGACTTAGGACTGTTTTTCACACTTATGACTGTTGCAGCATCCCGGTGGTCATGTGGTCAAAACTGAGATACTTGGCAACTAGCATATATTTATGATGGTTGCAGTGTCCCAGTTTCATGTGATCAAAATTCGGACACTTAGCAACTGGTGTGTATTTATGACAGTTGCAGTGTCCGGGTGTCATACTTGTGACCGCTGCTGCATCCCAAGGTCATGTGAACACCTTTTGTGACCTTCTGACAAGCAAAGTCAATGAGGAAGGCAGATTCACTTAATAACCGTGTTACTCACTTAACAACTGCAGCAATTCACTTAGCAACTGTTGCAAGAAAGGTCGTAAAATGGTACAAAACTCATTTAACTACTGTCTTGCTTAGCAATGGAAATTTTGGGTTCAATTGTGGTCGTAAGTTGAGGACTACCTATATTTCTTATTATGTACTTATTGTACTAAAACAAGTCATGAGATAAAATTAGGACAGACTAATACGGATATAATAATGAGTTTCCTTACCCCAAATTGTAGTATATATGTTATATCTTAATTCCAACATCCTTGTGAAGTTTGATAATTCTCCAGATGTTTATTACCCTGCCAAAGGACTTGTTCATAATATGCTTTTCCTAGTGAAAGCAGATTGTCTTATCTTTTTATGAACACCTCATGAAGGCTGGCAGCAACATCTCAGCGAATCTTTGAGGCAGAGCTGATTCAGTTGGGTGCTTGTCTCATCAACAGTGACTTCCATGCCTTCACAGAAGGCACTTTTATCAAGTGAAGACCTGCGGCTGCTCTGCTTTTACTAGTTAGAAATGAAATGAAATTTGCTTTGAAGGAGCCCTTCCCTCAAAGTGCCCCTTCAAAAACAGCCTTAGTACTATCATATTTGCTGATAAGCAATTCTTAAAAATGGCCATTGATATCTAACTACCCCAAAAAGAAAGTTCATCGCACAAATTGAGGAATAAAAATTGGAAATGTATTTTTTAAATCCCTCATTAAAATTGGAATCAACTGCTATAATTAAATAAAAATAGGGTATTCCTTCCCATAGTTGGCACCAGTATTGCTACTCAGTTTGCCATCCAAGTGATTAACAATTGTTGGGCAACACCAAGCCTTCTGTTCTGCCTTCTTTATTTTTAATTGCAATAATAATAATAAAAAACCCAATACTTTATGATGGTTTGTGGTGAGAGTTAATGCAGTCTAAGTCTATAATGTGAAACTTTGCAAGTAAGTCCTTTTAGATTTAATAGAATTGACTCCTTGTTGTACTATCCTTCAATTAGAATGCATATCCAGTTAGATGTTGCGAAATTACAACTATATATCATCACTTCACTCAGCCATGCTTATTGAAGTTACTAGGGATACTAAAAGCTGCAGCTCAACAACATATAAAGGTGAAGATTTCCCCTGTCTAGTTGTATCTGACTTTAGGATATGACTGGACATCTCTTTTTCTTAGCTGAGGGAGCCAGTGTTATCTGAAGACCCTTCCATGGTCATTTGGCCAGCATGACTATACGCCGAAGGCACACAAAATGCTGTTACCTTCCCACTGAAGTGGTACCTATTTATCTACTTGCACTTGCATGCTTTCAAACTACTAAGTCACAGGAGCTGGGGCAGGTTATGGGAGCTCACCCCATTGCATAGCACTAGGGTCTTGAACCCCAGCTGACAGTTTTTCAGCTGACAAACCCAGCGACTTAACCACTGAGCCATTGTGCCCCTCCAACAACATGTAGAAATGAGCAATTCTAGTCTGCTTGAGACAGACACAAGCTCCCCATTTGAGACAGGCCTAAGCTCCCCATTTGTAGACCCTCTGGAACACATTTTTTAGAGCTATTTTTCATTTCCATCTGGTGGTGCTGGGTTTAAAATAGATGCCTTAAGACTTAGAAATGCTTAGATCACCAACTACATCCCTGAAAACTCAAAGAAATCAAGTTGATTTTCCAATTTGGAGGGCAAACAGGGAAAATGGGTGAGTTGTTCTTAAAATCTCAAAAATAAAATACAAAGAACAGGATGAAGATTTCAGCTTCATTCAGTCTGCTAATATCATAATATTCTTAGCATATGCTCTGTGTACAACTAAGGAGCCAGGCATAATTTTGTTATTATATTTCTACCAGTGTTGAAGATGAGAATTATAGAAATAAATTACTCATAAGCAAAAATGTTACTCACCAATGAAGGCAAAGATGTTACTCTTCACCAAACAATATTGCCAGCATTCATGGAAATATCTGTAGCAGTCCCATCAAGCAAATAAAGATGTTTAAATATTTAGGTAGCTATTTTCGGCGATCTACTTCTTGGATACAGGAAACTCTATATAGAGATTACAAGCTAAATTCACAAAGATATCAGTGCAGCCATTACAACTGTCAGTTCAAATAGGAACCTATAACATTCTGCATCCATGGTAAAGTTTTGTACTCAGGTGTTAAGCCTACTGTCTAAGTCATTTATGAAGATATTGAAGAGTACTGGGCCTAAGACGGAACCTTGTGGTACCCCGCCACTTACTTCTCTCCATGTGGATGTGGTGCCATTGAGGACTACTCATTGAGTACGGTTTGCCAGCCAGCTACAGATCAATCTGTAGGCTTAACACCTGAGTACAAAACTTTACCATGGATGCCTGTTCTGATAATTTACAAATTCTATGCCTGTTCTGATAATTCACATTTTAAACCATTCAGTCCAAATACATCAGTCCTGCTCAACTCCAAATGTGCTTCTTTGGCTAGAACATGGGTAGCCTTTCAGAGCAGTTTGTAGGAGAATCATTTAAGGTGCATGGCTGACTCAGCTTACTTTGGCTGATATGCTTCCTTCCCCTGGAGGAAAAGAACAGCTAACGATATGTTTTCCTGTGGCTTTTTAGCTTCATTCCTAATGTCATTTGGAATAGATAAGCTTTGCAAGTAAAGAAATAGAAAGTTCTTCTTCTAGACATATAGAATTGCAGATCCGAAATCATATTTCCTAAGTATCTCTACAGAATTATTTTTGCCTCATGTAGGAATAAAACTGTCACGTTAGTAATATTTATCTTTAAAATGTAATGTATGAAGAGATGTAATAACAAATCAGTGTAGCACATTTCTGTTCTGATTCTATAATTGAATCAATAGGCCAATTTTATACTCACTTCTCCTCTATGCAGTGCTCATAACCTTACTTCTTACTCATTGACCATGCTGATCCAAAACTAAAGTTATTTTGCTTTTTATTTATTGGCTTTTCCATTAAAATTTCCATAATTGAGTAGTAAAATTTTGCTCAATTGTTACTGTTATGAGAAGGCTTTGTGTTTGATTATTAGGATGGTTAAGAGCACCATAGATGATTAGATAGATAGATAGATAGATAGATAGATAGATAGATAGATAGATAGATAGATAGATAGATAGATAGATAGATAGATAGATAGATAGATAGATAGATAGATAGATAGATAGATAGATAGATAGATAGATGATAGATAGATAGATAGATAGATAGATAGATAGACAGACAGACAGATCTTCTATTTTCTCTATATATTTTCTTTCTCACTCTCTATATATATTCTATCTTGTATATATTCTATTTTATTATATTTTCATAAAGAACTGTTAGAATATTATCACTAACATTCTGTAAACAATTTTTTCTTCTGCATATATATAGAGATCATTTTTTTAGGTTTTAGCTGAAAATTAATAACATTAAGTTGATTTAAGAATCAAATTTACAAACTGTACATGTATGTTTATACACATATAGTAATAGGGATTTCTCCAATAGTTTGTGGCTGACAGTGTCATATTGGTATTCTGTATCTTTTAAAAGGGATTTGCATGCAATATGAACAGCCTTTTGACATTTTTTCCCATTTGCTTTTCATTGTGAATTCAATATGTTAGTGGATTTTAATACTTTTGCTGTTTACATACTTCAGTGATCTCTTGCTTGAGATTATGTCAATATTTTGTAATTATTGTTTACAGCAATACAAAAAAATCATTAAATGTTGATACATAATCACACAGAAATCCATGCAATAAAGCATTTGGAGTTAATGGTAAATTACATCTTTTCTTTGTATTGATTTTTCTTACAATTCTCTTCCAAAATATATGAACAACAGGATGCGGTTCTTGCACTGAAAATAATCTTTAGCCTGCAACATCCAACTGTTAAAATTGCCATTATTATATATTATATTCAACATTAGAAGCCAAATAACAACAGCATGAAATTTTAACAATTATTACTCAGGGTTGAGACTACTTGATCTGCTGCATTCCGTGCCAAAGAGGCATTTTAATGGACATAGTTAGGACTGTTATTGTTAGTATTCTTTCATGTATTCTCTTATTTTCATTCCCTTCTCTGCCATTATATATATATAATAAATGAAAATAAAAAAACATACACACACGTAAGTAATAGCTAAACTACTTTTTCAATAAAGCCATCTTTTGCTATAGAAAATGTTTTTGTATTGATGTTGCTTTCCTAAATTAGGAGGCTGCTTGGTGAATCTGTTTCATCACGTCCACTAAACTTGTGTAGAATATTAAATATTAAGTTCATTTGGAACAAGGGAAGAAGCTGCCTTTTATCCGGGCAAACTAGCTGGCTATCTAGTTCAGTTGCATACTTTTGTCTGGCAACAGTTCTTTAGGATTTCATTTAATGGAAGTCTGTTTGGAAATCATCACATATTTCAAGGCTTTTGTTCAGTACAATAAATCTGGTTAGCTAAGTATGACTTTCACCCTTATAGCACTATTTTAGGTTTCCCTATGCACTGCTGCTTATCTATCCATTGACCTAAATCAGGGATCTTCAAACTTGGCCCTTTTATGACTTGTGGACTTCAACTCCCAGAATTCCTCAGCCAGGCACAGCGTGCCTGGCTGAGGAATTCTGGGAGTTGAAGTCCACAAGTCATAAAAGGGCCAAGTTTGAAGACCCCAGACTTAACTGATTAAAAGTAATGGAGAAAAGACTTACACTGACATAGGGTGCAATGGGAATTAGTCTATGTGTCTGTTGGGTGTGCAGATCAGAATTCTGCCTCTGGATCTCAGAGATGCTTGAAAAATTTTTGACCTTGTACTCCACTCTAGACACCCAAATCTGACCACAGTGAAGATATTGGGACAGGCCTCTGGTCCATCTAGTCCAGCAGTCTGTTCTCAGAATGGCCAAAACTGCAGAAGGAAGCTGCGGTTTTTGCGCGTCCAGCGGGCCTCCCATGAGGTGGGCCAGAACAGCAAAGGAAGACACCACGCAGGGTTTCCTCGGGATGAGAGAGCCCTGAACAATGTTCAGGCAAACTCTTTTATTAGCTCAGCAAAATATAGGTGGTTACAAAAAGCAAGCAAAAGCGGTTACATTCTTACAGATAAGCATTCCATTCGAAGGCAGTTCGTAATATCTGCATACTGTCCTTGTGTGTGAATGTTTCTTTTTCCTTGTGCTCTTGTTCGTGATATCTGCATGTTGTCCTTGTGTGTGAATGTTTCTTTTCCAATCAACAATTCTCCTTCGGTCGTGCCATCCTGTTGGCTGCATGATCAAAAACAGTACTTTGGCATTTTTTCCACAGCCTCTATGCCTACGTGGTGCAGTTACTATTGTAACCTATACGTAGGTGTGGTTTGGTGTATATCCACAGGAAGCTCATTATTCTCTCAGCCAATGGCCTTCATAGGAAGTCACACTGCCATGAAAGCTACTTGCCAATGATCCATGAACCTGAAGCTGTTTGGGGACAATCAGCTCTGGATTAGTCAAGCAGTCACAGAAAGCGAATGATCATAGTAGGATGCACTCTGCATGTTCTGAGTTAACTGGGAAAAGCCAAAACTTTTGAAAATGGAAAGAGGAACAGTATTCTTTCTCACAATGGCCGATACCCTTAGACACAAATTGTTAGTATTTGAGCTTTGTTCCAATTTTTAGGAAGACACCAGCTGGGTTAAGTCCTTCTGATGACTATGATTAAAGGACAAAAAGAAGACAGAAAGACACTTAAAGCAATTAACTGTTCTCTCTAGCCTGAAAATCAGCCTTGTTCAGCAGTGCTTACAGGTGTGGAAATTAAGAAGGAAAAGAATCTGGAGTTTAACCGGACATATATATATCACTTTGGCTACAAAATTGGGAAAGTGAAAAGTATGTGTGTACCATTATACCCATATTGAGTGTTGAATTTCACCACAGTGCTTGGATTTTGCATTCTGTGTAACACAGCCCTACACAGGATTCTCCATGAGTTTTGGGTGCCAGATGTGATGAAGAAGACTATTTCAACAAAGTTGGGGAAACTGTTCTATCCAGCTTCCTAGCAATTTGGGATAAGGAAACACATTCTATGCAAGGTTGAACTATAAAGTTAAGCCCCATAGGCTAATCAAAATCTGCTTCTTAATATTTTTTTAAAGAGCATATTAATGTACTTAGGAATGTTCAAAGATCACGCAGCAAACATGTAACTAAACAGCTGAAGACAGAGATAGAGAAATGCCATGTTGAAATATGGAATGTCATGGTGAATAAATGGGTTCTTTTAGCATGCCTCTAAGTATTAATCACGTTGGCCCATACTTTCTCTCTAGGGAAGAATTTTCTGCAGATAAGTACTGCTTCTTGACTGATGTTAAATAAATCCCCAGGAAGTGATATAATAGGAGAGCCTCTACTGATGATCCAGTGACTGGGCAGATTAATATGAAAGGAGATAAACTCTGTGTAAATTGTGGAAATATTCCAATATTCTAAAACTAAAACAAGGCCATATTCCATTGTAACAGAACTAAATAACTGGCATCTTCAAAATCAGCCAGGGTTAACAAAAGCAAGCTTTTAAGTAGGTAAAACCTACATTCCATATTGTAAATGTGTATATTTAAAAATAGTTTTCAAAATCATCCAATGCAAATGTTTAGGGTTACAGGAACCAGCTGGAGGGCTTTGCAGATCTTAACAGTACATGGCATCTCAATGTTTCGCAGTGAAAACTCTGATCTGCACAGCTCTTTTTGGAAAAAAAAAAGTATCAAAATGGTCTAACATCTCTAATGGAAAGACAAGGAAGCAGGGGAATTTTATTATTTGCCTTCATGTTTTAAATGCAGACAACAGATTCCTTTTTTAAAAAAAGATATTATATGCACATTTTATTTATTTAAAACAAAGATGTATTTTCAGAAATAATATCAATAAGCAGACAAAGAAAATTAGCAAAATTATACAATTAATGCTCCAATATAACATTAATAAAAGATAAACTCCTCAAAGCAACTTTTATATGCATATTCATTAGCTTTGTTCAAATCAAAATGCCATAGAAAAACAAGTAACATTTTAACAGTTTTCTCTGGTTTTATTTGGTTTCAGGTTATGGTCATATTTATCCCGTGACGAGACTTGGGAAATACTTGTGCATGGTGTATGCATTGTTTGGTATACCTCTCATGTTCCTGGTCCTCACCGACATGGGTGACATCCTTGCAGCTATATTATCCACCTCTTACAATCGAGCCCGGAAACTACAATCAAAAGTATTGGCCAAGCTTTCTTTGAGATCTTGCTGTAAAAACACTGATTCAAAAGGAGGCTCAGCTTCACTTGGGCCAGCCAAAATAGTTCTTCTTGAGCCTTTAAATATTAAGGATGCTTTGAAAAATAATTCTTCCTTTAAAAAAAAGCCTGGGCAAAATCAAAACGTTGAAATTTTTGAAAGGCTTATTATCAGGGAAAACGCTCTTCTTGCACCTCCAAAACTGACCCGATTTGAAAGATGGAATTCCTGTCCTGAATTGGACAAAGGGGCAATGGTGAATCATGTGATCAGCAGCATCAATAATATAGGGAAAGAAGTAGAAAAGCTGGATGTGCCCTTTTCACTGATGACTGTTATTGTTTTTGCATACATCTCCTGTGCTGCAGCTATTCTTCCACATTGGGAAAGAGCTTTAAATTTTGAGGAAGCTTTCTATTTTTGCTTTATCACCTTAACGACCATTGGCTTTGGTGATATCAAACTGCAACATCCCAACTTTTTCTTATTTCTCTCAGTTTATATTATAGTTGGCATGGAAATTGTCATAATTGCTTTCAAACTGGGACAAGACAGGATCCTTGGCCTGTACAAGAAGCTGCTTTTCTGCATTGGTTGAAAAAAATATCCCTGATAAAGCAACATGAAGAACATCCATCTAGATGGAAGAAAGCATGCAATATCCCTTCTTGAATGAGTTCCATAGACAGTGAATTCAAAGGGAATGGATGCTTCCCTTTTTTACAATGGAGAATCAACAAGGGATGGGACAGATGCCCTCACCATCACTGGGAAACTGCTGTAAACTAAGTGAACTACTACATAGAGCAGCTAAATGTACTTGGTTTGAAAATAATTTTCCCCTTTTAGGAAATAAAAGTGATAGAATAACAATGTGAATCTGGATATATCTACTGAACTCATTGGGTTCAACAAGGTTTGCTGGAAAGTAAGTCCTATTGAGTTGAACAGATTTGTTTTGAATAAGCATGCATGCGATTGCCACTAAAATTGGGAAACTAATGCTGAGAAAACCTGAATAGAGCACCTGTTTCTATTATTAACAGTGCATCTGAAAGCATCTATTAGAAAAGTCTCCTTCACATCTTTAATTGATGGAGATCCAGCTTCTTTCTATCAAAGATTGTAATCATACCTCAATTACTTTAAGAAAATAACGTTGAGGTATTCTCAGTTATAATTTTTAAAGAGATACAATCAATCATGCAATGCATGAATCTACAAATACATTTAAAACCTCTATTCTATCAATACTTTGGCCATTTGCTATTACTTCATCCATTCATAGCATCTCTTATGACAAGGTTGGAATCCAGATAAAAATTCTTTTCAGGCAATCATTTATGAACATACATGAGTCTATGCATTCTCCTGGACTAGCTCTACTTATTTGATCACTTCCCACTTCACAGCAATGCTCCCAAGTCAATTTTCCAGGACTGTTTGAACAATGAACAAGCTGATTATTGTTTCCTTCTTCCAGAAGATAGTAGGTCCAGGTACAGATCAAGCATGGTCTATCAGAATCTGGAAAGTCCACCACAAAGTGGATTAACCATCAAAAAGAGAAGTTTTTTTCCACTAGTCAATGGGGGGTCTTAAGACGTCTAGCAAGGTTAAGTGCTGGCTGCTGAATTGAACTTTAAAGAGCCCATGGACCTTTCAGAAGAGATTCCAGCAACTAAACTAGAATTTCTTCAGAAAGAAACTAAAAAAACTAGGGAAAGATAGTCTTTTGGATCACGATCACAACTATGAGATAAAGGGATTTCTGTTTGTGCTCCATCTGAATTGGGGTGATCTGGATTTTATAACTGAGTCAGCAGCAAGTACAGCAAAGCCAAAGGATCACTTTACTAGATATCCTAAGGCCCCAACTGACTGTGGCAACAGCTCTTCAAGGCTTTCCTGGTACCTGAATCTAAGACTATTACAATTATATATAACTGAATAGGCATTTTACTACATGCAGAGGGGAAACTAGCTTTGAGGCCCAAGTGATGATTGGGGGATTCATCCTGGTTTTATTAGGCTTTCTGCACCTTTTATTTTGTTTTTCTTTAAACAATATTTATGAAAAACCAACTACTGGTGGCCTCTTTGGCGCCAATGGCATTTTAGAAAAATGCTATCTGAGACAATAAGAAATATTTTAGCGTATTTGGGGGAAAGGTTAATTGGGAAGTAGTAAGGAGCAGCTTGCAAGATGATGGAGAATGAATACGTACTACTTGTGTATTTAAAGTCTATTATGTTGTAAAGCTTATGGACAATGAAGTTACCCTGCCCTCTTCAGGCTAAAGTTAATTGTTTGTTGATTCAGAAGCACTGCTGGTATTACAGAAACATTATCAAAGGAGAGCATCTTCTTGCAGCCATAACTACATAGCCAAAAGAAGATATAAATCAATAAAAATTCCTAGTTACAGAAAACAGAAAACATAGCGGTAATAAATGCATATCTTGTGAACAATGTCAACATTTGAATTCTCATGGAATTCACTCCCCCCCCCCTTAATCTGGCAAGCAAATATAAATGCTATGTAAAAATGAAGTTTGATTCCAGTTTTCAGAGTTGATCACTGTCAACGTGATAGGATACTGCATTATTAAAACGCTATTCCTGATTGAGTTTACTCCAATAATTTTTACTCCAATAATTGCCTGAATATGACATTTGGTACACATATATGAAGTCATGTTTTACTAGAGGGTAACCTTTAAAGAGAAAGAAATATTAGGTATGTTTGCCACCTTGGATTTTTTTATAAAAAATAATAAAGGCAGGATATAAATAAATAAATAATCTTGATCAGAAAGAGAAGATAGGAAATGGAAGGATACAGAGAGGTGAGCCTACAGTATCCATGTATAACCTTTAATTGTTTGAGTTAAAAATCATTATGGATGAATGTGAATAAGGATGGTGGCATAGGCAATAAGGTATTTTGTTTGAAAACAATAAAAATGAAAAAAAAACTTTGCTCTTCCTGCATGTTGCACATGGGCATGCTCTAGCTCCCTTGATTGATAATTGATATTGGCTTATATATTAATCCAGATTTTAAATAATACTAATAAAGAATTATGTGTAATGCATCATTTGTGGTGTTGAATCTTTAGTCTCATGCAGCAGTTTTTATTCTTATTTCTTTACGACTGTCATATTTGGGTTACAGAAATTCAAAGGCCCACTAGACATCAACACAAAATGAGAAATGTGATCCTCCAGGCAAACCAGTCTTTGCTTCTAGGACAGGGGTCCCCAACCCCTGTCCACGGCATGCCAGAAACCGGTCCGCGCAAGCAAGCAAAGCTTCATCTGCAGGATACAGGCAGCAGGTGAAACCATGCCCCCTCCGGTCCGCAGAAAAACCTCTCTCCATGGAAGGGGTCCCTGGTGCCCAAAAGGTTGGGGGCCTCTGTTCTAGGAGATCTAACAATCTGGATAATGGGATAACCCATTTCCTGGAGATACCCTTAGGTAGCTCATTTGGAAGGATGCTGTCCTGGAGAGAGAGGGAGGGAGAGAATGACCTCAGCAACTTGTTTCCCATGGATGTTTTGTGACTAGCATCATCCATCATGACCACTTGTAAATAGAGAAGCCTCTATGACAGCTATTTTAATCCTAATAATTAAAGTGTGACATGTGTCTGCATTGAAAATAAAAAGCTATTATACTACCTGTGTTTCCCCGAAAATAAGCACTAGCCCAAAAATAAGCCCTAATCTGATTTTTTGGGGGTGAGCCTGTTGCAGAAAATCACAGGACTCAGACCACGGAATCAAAAGAAGTTGGTTTATTTGCGCAAAGGTTCAGAGCAAAAATCATAACAACCTCTGAACACCTTCTCATGGAATAACAAGTACATATATACTCTTTTAGAAGCAGCAAAACACGGAAACGTAACTTGTTAGCATTGATTGGTTACTTGAATTACAGCCCCGTTAGCCCCCCTGTTGCTATGCTAAAGTAGCTAAATATCTTGTCCCCCTCTCATGGATCGAGGTCACAGGTGTCTTGCCAAAGCATCTAAGTTTCCGGCAGTTCATTTGTGGTTAGCTACCAGAGAGACCGAGACATAGAAGCGAGACATATGTGGTTACTTGTAACAGAGCTTCAAGCTTGACACTCATATGTGACCGACAGATGAACTTGTGGTTTGACATTTTCCATTTCCTTTTTGCTTCTTCTAACTAATACACGCATTTAAGACTTATGTCCTGTTTTATGACCTATGTCTTGTTTTATGTCCTACCTTAAGCCTAATATAAGCCCTACCCTAAAAATAAGCCCTAGTTAGGACCACGCCCACTCCGTCCCACCTCACTGCTGCAATGGGGCAGGAGAGCTCACCGCCGCAACTGAGGCGAGGCAGGTGGGAGAGGAGCACCCCCTTACTTCAGGGCCCCCGCACTCCCCTCCCAAGCCGGACTGCCATGCTACGGAGGATGGGCGAGGCTCTGCCACACCACTGGAGGGGCTTTCTTCCGCTTCGCCCTGCAGATCACCTGCCCAGTGGCAGCCGTAGCCTCCTTCTCCTCCACCAACCCTCCCTTGCAGTGGTGGGATTCAAATATGTGAACAACTGGTTCTCTGTGTGGATGCCACTTCTGGAAGTCCATTCTGGGCCTGGGCAACAAAAAATTAGCTACCAGTTCTGCTGAACTGGTGCGAACTGGCTGAATCCCACCACTGCTACCCTGGCTTGCAGTGCAAGCCTCTCCTGCCACTTCCCTCCCTGTCCCCGCCATCAGAGAGAAGGGAGAACGGGGAGGGAGGCTGCTCCGCGCAGCGACCCCAGAGCAGAGCTAAGGATATGGTAAGTACCGGTATGATTTTTTTAAGAAGCTGAGGGTACCGGTATGTGTGAATCCAGCCCGGGCCGGCTCTGCGGGAAGCGGATCCGCTCCTCCACGCAAAACCTCAAAGGCTCCATGCAAAACCTCTCCGCTGAGCTGGAGAGCTTGGCACATCAAGGCCCAGCTCCTCTCTCTTCCCCAAAGCATTTCTTCACTAACCGGCTTTCCACCTCTGCCGCGTTTCTCTGCCGCTGCAGGGAAACAAAAGGAGTTTGGGAGACTAAAAAAAAAAAAAGTTCGATCAGATCTTCCAACTCCGCGAGATCTTTTTTTTTTTTTCCCGCGAGAAGTTGGAAGGTCTGATTGAACTTTTTTTTTTTTTTTAACCAGTAGCCCCACAAACTTCAGAGAAACGCAACAGAGACGGAAAAACGTGCTGGAGCTGGGAAGCAGTTTAGCGAAGAAATGCTCGAGGGAAACAGGGCAGCTGGGCGGTGGTTCTTCTTACAGCAGAAAGTGCAGGGGCTGTAATCACGTAATCACGACCCAAAGCCTGGCATGAAAACTTGCAGGGAAGGCGGCGGGAGCGCCGGATGCTGCTGCTGCTGAGGAAACCCAAATGGGGCGCCTGCTAGCAAGCACGACTTTGGGGAGAGGGGCCGTGGTGGGAGGGAGAGCCCCCGCAGAGACACCCCTTTGGAAAATCGGCAGCAGCAGCAGCAGTATCGCGGGAAAGTTCCTTCGAACTTTTGTTCAATCTTTTGCATTCTGCATCAAGTAAACTTTAAAGAAAGTTAAGCAGTTTGGCAGCGAAAGTCCAGAAGCGGGGGGGGGGGGATCCGATCTCACGTACGGGGAATCTGCACCGCCCGTCTTCTGCGCCCCCCCCCCCCGCCTTCACTTCGCTCAATCGAACAGCCGGCTAGAAGTGAGGTTTAGCAGACCGAGCGCACAGGCAGAGGCACCGGGGGGGGGGGGAGCGTGCAGATTCCCCGTGAGACCGGTTTTTTACTTGATGCAGAATGCGGATCCTTCCTGGATGTTACCCAACAGCCCCCACTGTATCTCCCGCTGGAGCTGCGCCATGCGCCCCAGGGCAGCCCTCCTCTGCGCTGCGCGGCTTCGGCGGGTGTCTGGCAGGTGGAGGGAGGCAGCTCCACCTCCCGCCACCTGCCCTGCCTCACGTCTGGCAGCGGAAAGCCAGCGGTGGCGGCGGGGGAGGGGGCGCTCCGGAGATGTACCGGAGATCCGAGCCTTGGCCGGGCGGAAGAGCCGCAGGTGAGGTAGAGCTTGAAGGCAGCCAGGATCAGCCCCACGCCCGCCACGCGCAACCGGTAGTCAGGACAGGCGGGCCCAGGGGGCAGCGCCGCTGCAACTGAAGGCGAAGGGCAAACCGTGGTCGCTGCCTGCTCCAGTGTCACAAAGTGAGCTGCGGAAGAGATGGGCCCTCGGCGGCACAGTTGCCTGGCGCCGCAGGCATGGCGGGGGCTGGCAAGAATGCGCCGGAAACACCTCCAGGCGCCCGGGGAGATGGAACGAGAGGTGGGTCCAGGCCGAGAGCATTGGAAACTATTCTGGAGAAATTCCAGTCACGCTTGTTAACAATGCCTATAGGGCAAAGATGGCGAGGCAAATGAATCTGCTAGTTTAGCAGACTACCAGACACCACGTAACACAACTACACAACTTCGCATCTTCAGTGGAACTCTTTTTCAAATGAACAGATCTATAGAGTTTGTATTAATTAAGGTTATCAGGTTGGGGTTGCAAAATCTGGATGACCACTACTTCACTAAAGAACTAGAGCAGTAATGGTGAACCTTTTAGAGACTGAGTGCCCAAACTGCAACCCAAAACCCACTTATGCATCGTTGAGTGCCGGGCGGGTGTGGCCCATTGGCTGGGTGTGGCCCATTGGGTGGGCGTGGCTGCGGTGGTAATGGCAGACAGGGTGGGACTAAAAAGTTCAATTAATTCCAACTTTGCAAGATCTTTTTTTTTTCCCGCAAAAAGTTAAAATTGACTGATTGAACCTTTTTTTTTTTTTTTTGCATACGGCGGCGGAGGCCTAAAGCGAAAAGGTTTTAGAAAACCCAGCTGAAGGCCTAGGACTGGGGCGATGGTGTGCGTGCCCACAGAGAGGGCTCTGAGTGCCGCCTCTGGCACCCGTGCCATAGGTTCGCCACCACTGAACTAGAGTTTTCTGTATCTCTCTCCTATCCATTAATAGTATCTGGAAATTTGCAGCCCAGATCTAGGAGCCTTAAGGAGCACACACAAAGACCTCCCCCACATGCTTGTTGGAAGCGTATTTACTACTGCATTACATACCACACAAGCCTTTTAAGCTGAGAATGCAACAGCCACAGTTTAGTAGACCATGGCATTTTTAAGACTGTGAGATACCTGATCAGGATAAAGAGACGGTAAAAATTTGAGCGCTAGTGCTTTTATTCTCACTGCATTCTATGTCTATCAATTTTTCCCCCTCCGTAGTTTTTTTTTTCCCCCATTGAAGTCAGAAGCCTAGTAAATAGTAGTGTGTACAGAATATCAAAATAAGAAACAAACATTGGGTTTATATTTAGAGTTTGGAATGGAAACTCTGCTTTATCTATCTAATTACTTTGAATAAGGAACTATTATTTGGATGGAGGGTTCTCCATTTGTGGGGCTTTCTCTCCCTAAAACCAGCCTGTGAAGAAGGACTTTTCTGCAATGCTTACACATAAAAGGCTTCAGCTTAGAAATAGGGTAACTGAGTATGTTCTATGATCAAATTGGTGATATGGAAAGAAGCAAAGGTATTAAGGTCTTTTTTTTAAAAAAAAAAAGCTCTTATCTTTCAGATTCTATCCATTATCACATGGAATCTCTAGCACTTGTACTATCTTTGAAAAGATGGCACAATTGATCTTTGCTCTGACAGAATTGCTTGACTTTTATACTGCATTGTCTCTCTGCTGAAGTACCCAAAGAAAAACCTACCAACAAGGAAACCAGTGAGAGTTGACTCAGTTGATTACTGTCCATGAGAAACTTTAAGAAACAAATATGGATGGATATCCAGATGGTACATGCCTGAAAGCTTGCCTTGCTATTCATTTTCAATAATGTGTCAAGTACTTTAGAGATGAAATTTGGTCAAATTTCACATTTGCTATGTTTTTCTGTCTCTTGTTCCTGCATAACGTTTGATAAGTAATCGCACACATTTTATTCTTTTTTAAAAAAAACCCTTAAAAACATTTATTTAAAACATCTAAATGTGATGAACAGCTATCTTATAAGAAATTCAATATAAAACACCGTTAAAGGAAGGACTCAGCTAAAACGTAAGAAACTGCCCACAGACAATCCCTTAATACCAGACACATAGAAACATTTTTTTTCATTCTAAAATAAGGTAAGTTATGTGAGATATCTGGGGAATAAGAAACAATCTCACAGTGAATTTGGATTCCAAATAACGATAGTCTCTAAGGACTTTCACTTAAAAATCATCCTGTTCTTTCCATTTGCTAATAGTGCCAGAAATAGCATAAATTAAAAAGGTATAATTGGGTTGGATTGAATTTCAAATTCCAGTCAGAACCAGGCAGTTTTGGATCCTATCTTTGGCTTGAAAAGGTAATGCAGAAAGAACCCAAACCAAACTGCAGTCTTTCTGAATTTTCTGATTCTTTGAGATTCTCAGGAAAGGTAGATGATTACATGCCAAGTATGGCTAACTTCTCAGTTATTTTTATTAGTCCATTAAGAAAACAATCTTGTCCGTGTCTACTGAAATATAAGTTCAACTAATTTAGTGACTTTTCTTTCCAGGAAACAGTTAGTACTCAAAAGGCTTAATCCTATATTCATGAGTTGTAACAAGTTAAAATTTCCAGTAGTTCATATTAGAACAATCCACATGATCACCAACAGTTTGCAGATCTAAAATAATCTGTGAGACTAAATTTACTGAGTAGAATTTGGGAAGCATTATAGATTCCACTCAGCAAACTTATTCCAGGTTTGTGCAGTGATTCTAAAACAAATATTTCCCAAAATATTCCAAGAGGTTGAAAAAGAATAGGAATTCTGTAAATTTGGGGAAATATTGGGAAAGCCATCAGGTAATTCTAACATCCATTGACACTCTTGAGTACCATAATAACAATATCTCCATTGAGTCCAACTCAACTCCTGGTGATTTCATGACATGTCCATGTAATTTGGGGGGTTTAACTTCCAAGTTCTGATATTCAATGATAGCCTCTTATCCAGGTATTAATCA
The DNA here is from genome assembly GCA_023970755.1 of Azemiops feae. Classification (NCBI taxonomy): domain Eukaryota; kingdom Metazoa; phylum Chordata; class Lepidosauria; order Squamata; family Viperidae; genus Azemiops; species Azemiops feae. Next base: position 3,451,134 of record JALGBA010000004.1, read on the forward strand.
GGTCTGACTATAGACAAGGTTAGACAAGTATTCCACTTGCTAAGCAAAATGACAACAATAACAATGCATTAGCACCAACCAGTTTCGTATATTCAATTCAATTCTGATTTGTCAACAAACAATTCTGATGTGAACTGTTAATTGAATTTGAAAACAGATTCGGTATAAAAAAGTAACTGATCAAATTAATTCAGGTTTAAATTTGAATTGCCACTTCAGTTAGGAAGGATGTATTGAATTGGAGATTTAATTGAATCAACTTCAAAATGAATCTAAATCAATCTTTACACAATCCTGAATAAAAGCGTTATAGTATATAAAATCTACTGTTTCAGGAAAATCCTGAGAGATTCCTTTGAAATATACCAGTGATGGCGAACCTTTTAGAGACTGAGTGCCCAAACTGCAACCCAAAACCCACTTATTCATCGTTGAGTGCCAGGTGGGTGTGGCCAATTGGGTGTGCGTGGCCCATTGGGTGGGCGTGGCTGCGGTGGTAACGGCAGACTGGGTGGGACTAAAGTTCAATCAATTCTAACTTTGCAAGATCTTTTTTTCCCCGCGAGAAATTGAAATTGACTGATTGAACCTTTTTTTCTTTTGCACATGGCAGTGGAGACCTAAAGCGAAAAGGTTTTATAAAACCCAGCTGAAGGCCTAGGACTGGGGCGATGGTGTGCGTGCCCACAGAGAGGGCTCTGAGTGCCGCCTCTGGCACCCGTGCCATAGGTTCGCCACCACTGAACTATACCAATGTAGCTATTGTATGGGTAGCCTGATAGCTTTCTTGGAAGTTCACTGGGTTGTTTTATCTAGACTATTGAATAGTAGGCATTGCATATACCGATTAAATAATAACTTTTTAAAGAAAGAATAGAGGATCTAATTGCTAAAGACTGCCTCGGTGTTAAGTCAAGAGGTACTTGTGTCTTATAAGCTTGTATCCTCCATTATGGTTATACCTGACAGCAAGTCTGATTGAACTCAATAGAAATTATTTCTGAGTGAATCCACATAGAGTTATGTTATAAGTTACTTGTGCTTGGATCTCACAGAAACCAATGGGACCAAAAGCATGTTTCCCAGTTAGCTGGTTTTTAAGGCAGCTTCGAAAGAATTCTGCAAGACAGTTGGGCAGTAAAGGTGAAAGAGCTGCCATATGGATAAGTTTTATTGTTTTGTACTTTTATTCCTTTATTGATATTGTAAGCTTCTTTAAATGGTAGGTGTACATGATACAAAAACTTTTGTATAAATTCATTCATTCACTCATTAATATTCTATCTCTTCCCCAGGAGTTTAAGATGGAGAACTTTAGTTTCACTTAATTTTATTTCTACAGGGGCAACTCTTGAGGTAAAATAGTCTAAGTCAATCAGTGGTTATGTAGGTACTTGAATTCCTTAATTCATACTGACGTCTTTCAATACTATCCTACACTAGGTCTCAGTAAAGTAACATACTTCGGATTTAACATATTGAGTTTAATGCATTCTGCAGTTTCTGTAGAAGACAAAAGATTGCAATTATTTGCTAGCAATTTTAGACTTTAAATATATTTTAATAGTCTTAGGATAAATGTTACTGTAATAAGAATTTTGAATATTTTCAGCTATCTATTTGTTGTTTATAAATATTAAAAGGTTTTTCAGCATATGGAAAATATTTAGAAAACATTAAATGCACTTAATTTAATTGAGTAATTGATTATGTGCCGTCAAGTCAGTGTCATCTCTTAGTGACCACATAAATAGATTTTCTTAAATAATCTTCAGGTCTTGAAGATTGCCATTGCCATTGTAACAGAGTCAATCCACCTTGTTGCTGATCATCCTCTTCTTTCCTTCCAAGCATTATGGACTTCTCAAGAGATTTAGGTTTTTGCATAGTGAATCCAGATTAAGATAATTTGAGTTTAGTCATTAGTGTCTCAAATGAGAACTCTGATTGATTTGTTCTATAATCCAGTTGTTTATGTTCTTACTATGCATAGTATTTTCATGAGTGTTAGAAAGACTTGGATTAATAGTAGATAAGAAATAATGAGAACTAACATGAGCATCTTTGTATAGAGCAGTAAACGAACCATTATCTCTTTCCTTTCTCATTTTACTTGGATCATGTTCCAAAGCAGCACCCAAAGTGATTATCCAGTCAGCTGGCTTCATACTGTTGTGTACTTTTATACAATCTTTTAATTCCTCCAGGAAAGAATTCAAATCTATATCATCTTATTATCTCTCCTCCCTTGGGCCAGTAGTACTTTAAATAGTTTCTTAATGGATTAAATGCTCCTTTTTACTTTTACCTTTCCATATGTATCATTTTGGTTTATTAAGTTCAATAAACACTGAGCATCAGTGCACATTTATTAATCATGATGTGGTTCTGTGGACCGATTTGATCAGTGCAGTTTTATCCTCAGCAGTATCCAATTGGCAGTAGAAATAGAGAAAGCTCAGATATGTTTCTGTTTTATGTGGCTTTTATCAATTTATAAATAAAATAATAGATTTTACCGACTTTTTTTTACAGTTTACATAATGGATTTCTCTGGTTTTATAAGATGGGTTTACCAGATTGATGTTGCCAAAAACACATGGCAATACATTTTTTGCAGCCCAGATCTGATAGCTCTATTAAGACTGTGACCACAAAATTAGCTGCAAAACTAATTAGTACACCCAGAAGAAGGCAAAGCCAAGAGCGACTGGAACATGACAATCTCAGGAAGATTTCAAATAAGATTTGTAGAATTAAGCTCTTGCAGTCCCGATTCATAAAAATGATGGTCTTGCCCATTATGCAGCCATTCTCAACTAGATGGCCTCCGGCTATATGAGAACTGCAACTCCCAGAATCCCAGTCTTATTAACTACATTAACTAGGAATTCTGGAAGCCACAATCCTACTACATTTAGAGGGGCACAAAGGTTGGGAATGCTGCCATAAAATATGTCGCAAATGTTAAGCCTTGTTTGGACATTCTCTATTCATAACATAGTCATTTCCATTTTATCAATATGAAATCTTCATTTATCCTGATTTTGCCAACAAAATTATCTATTTCAAGGACAATTCTGGGCCAAGTTAGTGATAACTGCCCATTTCTCTTGACCATATTGTCTTAGGTCTTTGCATTCTATTTACTTCAATTGCTTATCTCTTCCGAACTTTTAAACAGGTGGCTTATGAAATGAACTAATCATTTTAAACTCTATAAATAACTGTGAGCCGGGTACTCTGCTGTGTACTTGGTTATTGCATGCTGCTACTATGCACACTGAGTTAAACAATATACTGTTAAAAAAAACATAATAAGATTGAAGATGGTGTTACCTAGAAGGGTAATGAAATGTCTTCAAGCTTACAACCAAGCTCAGAGAGCCCCATACTCCACACTTCAACCCTGAGCTACAAATATTCTCTTCTACAAGAAAGATGTGACAGTATGTTATGTATTATATAAATATATTGTATAAATCTGAGGCTTTAACTAGAGTTGCTAGATGGTAACAAAGACATAGAAAACTCTCTGTAACAATTTATACTGGTGGTTTGGATTTGTAAATTCTAAATCTAGGAGCCCGAGCTTCCCCAAATAATCAGATACCATTTGTGCAATAATGATATGGGAAGACAGAAGAAATTTTAACCTTTTACTCTGTACAATGGAACCAATTCAAGCTGAAGTCCCTACACCAGTGACTTCTTTTTAAACAATCATTCCCCCAATTGCAAATTGTATGAATGTTGTCTGGTAAAGCAGCAGTTTAGGATATATCTACACTTGCAGGTTGTGCTTATGCGAACTGACCAATAATGGTTTCTGAGAGTAAAAATTAATGACTATTTTTCTGCAGTACTTGCGTACCCCCACCATCATTTCACCTGCATTCTCCCACTGCAGATTTGAAGTAAGAGTTTTCCAACTTGTGCTTGCTACATTTTACTTTCTTATAGGCAACTCCTTACATTTTCATTGGCTTCTGCACAGAGGAAAGAACATGCATGCCTTCACTTGAATCAACAGCAGCAACTTAGTTATTAGAAATATTTAACTTTCTAAGTTCTGCTGCAGAAACTGTTGTGACATAAGACTCTCAGTAGTGCAGTAGTTGTAATTCTTGGCTGACATGTAGAATATCACTGGTTTGAAATCTGGGGAAATCATAGCAGATTTGCTATGTAGACCATAGCTACCTACTTTTTCCTCTGGGCTTTTTTTTAAAAAAGTACTGTAGTGTTGTATTTATTGTTTCCTCATTTTTGGAATAAATTGCAAAGGGTTTTATAAACAGACATACCTATAAAATTATGTATCTCAAATATCAGCTGTCTGCAGAAACGAGAGCAATTAGCAATTTCTTTTCTGGAATGGTAAGTTAGGAGGGGCAGAGCAACAGGGGAGTGGTCTACTGGGGGCCATGGTAGCCTGTAGTCCATAATGAATCCTAAGCAAGTCACTGAGAAAGATTCTCAGTCTGGAAAGGAGTTTTTTTGAGCAGGCTTAGAGGTAAGCTGGCATCAGCGAAAGAGAAGAGCAGCTTAAGGATATAATGTGCATGTGCTCTCAGCCTCCACAGATAGGCTAGCTTTCACTTGCCCCTTTTGGAACAAACGAATATAGATTCTTAAGAGAACTGAGAAGGAAGAGGGCAATATACCAGCACAGGTGCCAAAAAAATCTTTCTCCAATACCTGTCTGTAACTCCAAGATCTTTCTCAAGAAGGTAATAAGCAGCAAGTTTAATTGAAATTACTCTGCAGATTTTATTTGGAACTACACAATTGGATCATCATTTTGGACATATTTCTTTACCTAAAATGAGAAACAGAATGACCAAGGCTGGGCAAAAAAGCAGTGGGAGTGGAAGTGACTTCTGACTTCCTGCTGACTTTCATTGAGTTTCCTAGTAGAAAGCTGGCATGGAATGTGGCTTTAACATAATTGATTTCACACAGACACACACACACACACACACAGAGGGATAGGTAGACATTTCTTTAATATCTTTCCCATGTACTAGACATAGCTATCTCTTGTGTTTCAGGATTGACACAAGTTTCCTTATGTACTTATGTGTGTATTCATATAGCTGAACTTAGGACAGGACATGCTAATGTCCTTCCTTTTCTGTTTTACTAGATCTGAAGGGATAAATTCGAGGTAAAAGGTCTGAGAATTCCTCAGCTGAATAGTAATATTGTGAATACCTGTGTAGTTAGGAGATTGTGAGAGTGCAGCTGCTGTGTTCACAAACCATGACATTATAAATCTGATTTTATTTCCTTTTTGGTCTGACCTTTCAACTGGTTGCTTTTCAGCTGAAAAATCCTTCCATGAGACTTCTTTGGATTGTTTGTCTGAAAGACTGTTTTGATCTATGGTACTGATTTGACTCTGCAGTAGATGAACTGACCAGAAGTCTCCAAAGAAACCACCAGATGGCACAGCCAATCTTAGTTTTTGCAGCAGCATCAACCAGCAGATGGCAACAATCAAACATATATTCTTTCCACATTTAAATCCCACTTCAATTAAAACAGAAAAAGCAAAACATCCAGGTGGAATTTTGTAGTAGAAAACTATCATTTCAGTTCCTTTAGTTTCAGAATTCTTATTTTGTCATTTTTATGTTGTTCCCCTTAGAATACAAAATTTATATTTTAATTTTCAAAGGCACTTTCATTATTGGAGACCCTGAGACACACACACACACACAAAATGATTGGTCCACAAAGACATGACAATCCAGGGAAATAACAAGAAAGCAAAACTAGTTTCCTCATTATGAAACATTGCCAAGGATGGTAATGGTAACATTTGCTACATTGCTCCTAACTTTTGTAAACTTATCTACAGGGTTGACATTAATCCATTATGGAAAATATGCAGTGGAGATTATGAATACATGGTTTTAGTTTAGAGTATGTTCCAAGTTATGTTTACAACAAGAAAAATAAGGCAAAGATTGGGGAATTGGGAAAAGAAAATAAGATAGAGGCAAGATGATTTTCTGAATAGATGTCAAGAGCCATTATATCAGACATGTCAAACTTGCGACGTCACGTGACGTCGTGCGATGTATCGGAGCTTTTTCCCCATTGCCGCAATGGGCTGGGCGCGGTTTCATCGTGACGCATCTGGCCCGTGGGCCGGCAGTTTGACACCCCTGCATTACATTCTAAGTCACTGGATTTATAGCACCACATCAGGTTTTTAAATAAGATGAGCAGCCATATATATTTAATCAATCAATTAGCTTAGCTGTATTTATTCAACTTATCTGTCTAATTTCATAGTTGATATGATGTACATTAAAATTTCTACTCACAGGTAAATCTCATTGACAAACACTACTTGTTTAAAATAGTAAGTTACTGAATCTTTGGGGTATTTCCATCTGCAATTGGAACATCCAATCCTATGTGTGTTTCTGGGAAACAATCTCTACTGATTTAATCTCAAGTAAATATGTATTAAATTGTAACCTAACGTAAAAATCCCATAACGATGTTTCTTTAGCACTTTAATTAAATTCACTTCTCAGAGGAAATGCACAGGGTTTACTCAATATCTGGGATCTTGTTAAGACAAAATCTACAAGCAGAGACTATAACTCAGGAATGCCTGCTATTTTCATGAGAAAATAATCTTAGATGGAAGTGTTACTCCGAAATGTTTTCCCTGCTCTGTGGTGCTACCATAAGCCAGGATTCAAATCAGGTCTGTCACCCTACATTTTGTCAACAAGTGATAGGATTCACACAATGCTTGATCTTCTGATAAAGCTTTGTCAATCGGTAGTCAATCTCCTGATTTATTGGCTGCCAAGTTGAAGACCTGTGCAGATTTTTATTGGTTTGTCCTTTGCCTAAGCCAGTGACACATATTGCATTGTCCAGATCTGGTGGCTGATTTTAGCAGCACCAGACAATCTGAGATGTAAACATGTAAAATGTCAGCTGTTACACAAAGGCCTAATTACTGCATGACAATCGCATTCCCTCCCCTTTAAATACTACTGTGCTCATTAAACTCTTCCTGCTGTAAATGCTCAAGAAAACCAAGAATGGGTGACAACATCTGTGATTTTGCATGTGTGAGAAGCACATGCTGCTTATTTTTCTTCTGAAATCCTGAGAAGAATGTGCATCTGTGTGTGCTTGTATGTGTGTATCTCACTGCAGGTGGCAGTACCTGTATGACCTTGAAATAATTCATGATAATAGAGAGAATATTCTGTGTACAAGTTATTGTTGATACCTTAACTAGAATGCAAGGAAGCAGGGAAAGAAGAAAGAAAAATATCCAATGTATCCTATAGTCAAATCTTCAAAGATTACATAAAGCCAGACTAAATAACCAGTACCGTGACAGATACACTGAATTACAACTTCTGGCTTCTTTAGACTCAAGGTTAATAATATGACACATAGTTCAGCCACGATTAGAGAGCCACAGGTTGCTCATCTCTGAAACAAAACATGCCAGCCTTACTCAGCTTCTGGATGCTTTGTTCATATACGAATATTATCCCTCACAATCACTTCTTCATCAATCAGCAACTTTTCCAGTTTACCTTGTTTCCATTAAATCCGAAGGGGTCCATTTTTAGGAACTTTTTTGGACCAGGAAGGTAAGCCATCCAAGAAGATTTGCAATATGGGTATTTGAAGATATACTCTATTGTTCATTGAGAAACTCTAATTACAGTCCCTGAAGTCTGCTTCACATGAAAAAAAGTGAAACTCTACTGTGATATTCTCCAAGCATGAATGTCAGTGTAGGCTGTTCCCTTGGCTGTATTACTTAGGTAGAAATTTCTTCTGCATCTGCACGCCAGCATCATCAAAGGAGCACTTCTCTGAAGTCTTAGTTGAAGCTGTATATACCCTTTTGAACCTTTTCACAGGTCTAGTTGACAAACAAGAAAGAAATGTGTAACAGAAGCCACTATGACACCAGTGTCAGTGACCAATCTCCAATAATAAAATAAGCTCAAATCCATTATGAACAGAAATACAAATCAGTCTGAACGTTGGTTCAAATATTGAAGCGTCTCCTTATTTTCAGGAAATCGGGATAAATTTTGACCCAACATTTTAAAAAATGTAAAAACAGAATAAAATGATAACAAAGCAGCCTAAACTAAAGCCAGAAGCAGAGATCACACAACATCAATAATACAACAGAGAATAAAAACAACCTAATTCTTAAATGCTTGAAATAATACAGAATTGTACCTACTATTGTGCTGAAAACCCAGTAAAATGGATGTCTCTAAGAAAAGCATTCTGCAGCCAGAATTAGAGAGACCCTTACTTTAATTTAGTCTTTTTAGAGAGGGACATTAAGAAGGCAATTAAGAAAATCAGCTCAGAATTTGGGGTAAGTGTATACTGTCTAGAACAGAGGTGGGAAACTATGGCCCCTTTATGACTTGTAGGCTTCAGGAATTCTGGAGTTTAAATCCACAAGTCATAAAAGGGCCATAGTTCCCCATCCCTGGTCTAGAAGGAAACAAACTTTGGTGCCTTGATTCCCAGATGAAAATATTTTTTTCTTTTCAAAAAAAGAGTAAGCAACTTGTGGGAATGGAGACTGATGGCCCTGGGAGACAGAAATATTTGAAGTCTTCATGGAAAGGCAATTTTTAACATCTATCGGCAACTTACTAGTTCTGAAATATCTGATTTTATTTCTAAAATTTCTCAACCCATAATCTGGCATGAAAGTATAGTTATCATAATCCATGAATGAAAGTAAGCAGCAAAATTTAAATGGTGTTTTTCATCATGTATCTTCATAAGGAATATGTCATTCTATCTTTATGTAGGATAGAAGAGAGCACAAACTGGGTTATTAACATCATTAAGAGATGCATCTGTCCTTCTTTGAAAACTTGTGCTTTGAAATAGCTCTAGGGATGTACAATTTAATGTTGAAATGATTCTGTGTTCTGATTCAAACTTTAAAGCGAATTTTGTCAGAGGAACAAAGAGATATAAGGTTTGCAAATTATTTCTTTTTTCTCTAATTTAGCCTGTATGAATTGTCCTTTGTCCTTTACAAGCAGAAACTTTATGCTAATACAAATGTAGAATGTAGACAATGAAAGCAGCTTTTAAGCTTTCCCTATTCCTTTTCAAGCTTTTATCCCAGTTCAAGGAAGCTAAATCTGGCATATTCAAAAAGGTTATTATTTGTTATCATACACGGAATCAAGGAATTTGAAAGATACATGGAAATTATGGGTTTAGATACTCTACATTACTTTACATGAGTATGGAAAAAAATACATTTATCTTTATTTTTCAAGAGAGATCTAAAAACTGACCTAAACACCTTCTGTATCTATGACTTGTCAGAACAGTTTTTTGGTCAGAGAAGGATATTGAAAATATACTAAGAGTCTTTACTACCTTTCATGTGTGATGGAAAAATAATAACAATGTCCAGCTGTCAGTCAGACTTTTAAAAGTGACTTGTGCAAACTAAACATCAGCAATGTTGATAGAAGTGTTGGGCAACCTGTCCTTTGGAAGCGAATCCAGGCACATTCTTGGCATTGCACGTATCCTGTTCCTCTTCTTGTCACACGCTCACCCTTTTCCATTGGACTTTACCTCCCACATCTGTCTGTTCTTTCTGCCCTCTATTGGTCAGAAAAATACTTCTGTTTCTTGTACTGTTGTGAAGGGATTTTTCTTTCCTTTTTTTCAGGATTGTAATTGTGAATTCTATTAGGGATTGCCAAGCAAATAGATGACAGCAATAAGATAAGGTGTTTTCTATGGCTCTTTGCTGCCATCTTGTCATTCAGATATGGTAAGGGCAGGATGGTAAAAATTAAGCAACTGTCAGCCACTTGAAACTACCTTTCGAATGCTCAGAGGTGATACCTATAGTACTGTACAGTCAGTCCCCCCAAACTTTTTGGCACCAGAGACTGGTTTTGTGGAAGACCATTTTTCCACAGACTTGGGGAGGGAATGGTTTCAGTTTCACTCGCTCGCCTCTCACCTCCAACGGTCTGTGGCCTGGGAGTTGGAGACTCCTGCTATAGTAGTTGAATGAGATCTGAGGCAGAGGAAGTGTATTTTATGCAAGAAAGTGATTTCCCCCCCTCACATTGAAGATGTTCCCTAGTCTGGTAATGAAAGCCAAGTTCAGAGAGCACCAAGCACTCTACAGTTCAACCCTGAGCTACAGATATTCTCTCCTATTATTGTGCCTTACGTATTATGAATTGTGCCTCATTTTAAACATAGTTTGTTACACAAGCCGTAGTGGTCTGTGGCTGAATTTAACTTGGAGATACGGCTAGTTTACATTGAAGGAAAGATTTGGTTCTTCTTCAGTCTTTGGGTAAAAGTCTTCTTTGCAATGACTGACTTGCTGTTTTAATTCTAGAAGAATCATTCCAAATGATGAGAAAGAGAACTGTGGAGGAAGAAGATCAGCTGTATGAGCTACTTGGATAACATCCCTCGGATATGGATTTACAAGGGGATAGGAGTTCAGTTTCTACTCATATATATGGAGGGTTGGCTAATAATAATTTTGTCTCTACAGCCTACTTATCCCAAGTATCTATGCTGACATATTAGTACACAGCTTTTATGTTAGCTTGATTTAATACTCTACCCTCAGCATTAATGATGGGCAGAGAGCAGAATGTTCTGTTTGAGCAAGCTCTCTGCCTTTTAGGGATGTGTGAGCAGATCAATGAGTCATTCTCTTCTGTACTGTCTTCTTTTAAATTGAAGAACATTACCTGTTGCTTTGCATGATTCAAAGTATCCAATTTATAGTAAGGTGTGTCACTTTATAGACATTGTCCTCAACTTACGACCAGAATTGAACAAAAAATTTCAGTTGCTCAGTGAAACATTGTTAAGTTAGTTTTGCCCCATTTTTTAACCTTGCTTGCCATAGTTGTTAAGTGAATCACTGCAGTTGTTAAGTTAGTAGCATAGTTGTTTAAGTGAATCTGGCTTCCCCATTGACTTTGCTAGTCAGAATGTCACAAAACGTTATTAGCTGATCCCAGGAAACTGCAACCGTCATAAATATGAGTCAGTTGCGGGACTTCCGGTTTGACGTTGTGGCATAACGGGTGCAGGAAGATGGGGCTCCGTCTTCCGTGTTCGATTTCGCCCCGCTGGGGACCCTAAAAAGGGTCAAAAGTCACCAAAGAAGCGACGGAAAAGGAGGGAACCTTCGTGGATCACGAGAGGGTGGTGGCCCTTCCATTTGATCTAAGGAAGCCCTCCAAACCGGTGGGGGAAAGACTGGCTACATCATGTGGCCAGTCAGAAGCTGCTGACAACCGAAGAAAATAAGAATTAATTGGATGGAACTGGGTGAGACCCTACCCTCTCTTTATGACTTTAAGACTTTTTCCTGGGAAAAAACCTCCCAAAGCAAAGAATCCTCCCCAGTGAGAAGGGAAGGGGAATTTCCACCCCATTCCCTCAGGAAAAGAAAAGTGGTGAATTAATTGCTTGGGGGAAAACAGAAAATTTCAAGATTAATTTGAAATCAATACACATATATAACTTTGAAATTTGGGGACTAAAAGTGCTTCTGAGATTTTTTTTTGTTAAAAAAAGAGACTTAAAAAGCTTGTAATATAAGTTTGGATGTAAAAAGCTGGAAGACGGCGTCAATGACATGTAGTGGCGAACTACAGCAGTACAATTTATTATACCTAAAGGAAACTTGGCTGGAAGCCCAGACTCAGATAGGACTTTTGTTTGTTTTCAGAAACTTTCACTTTTGAAGACTGCAGCTGGGAAAAGGGAGGGGGGAAACAACCTCTTGGGCTGCTTATTTGTGTTAAGTACTATACTTTCTTAACAATGAGAGAAATCATTGATGTACTTACTAAAGGTTCTCTCTTATTATTTATATTACAAATTCACATGATAAAAACTGGTTCTAGAGCTCATCCCTGATCCAAATTAAACCCCATTTTTTTAATGTCTTGGTTTCTTTCTTCGTTAGCAATGCATTGCAGCCAAAGCTAAAATGCTATTTGCTCTTAGAAATACTTAAGAATTTAAAATGCCAAACCACAATAGCTTCATTCAGCTGCACTAGCAAGGCCACTGGCTAAACTCTGCATCTGTGATGTAAAAGATACTGTTTTATCAAAATTCACCACACTCAACACCCTCACACCCCCACAAACACACAGTTACCATTTGTGTTTCAGGAAGAAGCTATGATGGCAGATATGAAGTTCTATCATGATCTTTCAGAAGAATTACCAAGTCCCACTAACTTCAGAGGACTATTATTAACCTATTAATAATTTTAATTTTAAATAATGCTGCATTCTACTGATTTAACCTGTTATTAATATTCCCCCTCCCCATTTTCTAATTCTTGTCTTTGGCAATAAATATCTATCAACCCTTCAAAATCTGTATCATAGGGTATCAGTCTCTTTGTAGTGGATGTATAAATAAATTGAATACTGTGGCCCACCTTCTCCTTGGCTACCTCTCTAAACAGCTACTTTTTGTCCTAAACAGCTTTCCTTTTACTTTTAGGAAACATGTTTAGGATTTCCTAAAAACAATTTAAATGTAATCTAAAACTGTCTGGGCAGGGGAAATTACTAGTACATGCTGGGGACAATGTTCCATTAGCACTAATTTATTGTCCTTCAGGGCATTGCAGAAACATTGATTAATACAACAGAACACAGACATTTCTGGTTTATTAGAATATCACCTTGCACTTGTCTGTTCATGAACCAGCATCTTACAGTTCCTTTTATTCCCAGATCAAAATTTCTATTCAAAATGTATAGGAGGTATTTGAAGTGAAAGGGTCAAAGTACCATGTCAAAACAGATTGCCGTGATGAATACACATGCACACCCAACCCCAAAAGAAGACAACGCATGGAATTTTTCTTGATTTCAATGCTTACAGTACAACAAGCATAGGGAATATGTGGTTTTTCCAGATGTTATTCTAATTCACATCAGCCCTAGCCAACAGGGGCAATAAAGGATGATGGGAGTTGCCACCCACAACTGAAAGCAGCTGCACCTGTAAAATCCAATAGCTTTATCAAAATGCTGATGACCATGTGGAAAAGTTGTGATGCACGTTCTGTCCTTTATATATGAATATGTGATGTCATATTCAAAAAGGCAGGGCTTGGGTTTAGATTATTTTGATGCTCATTGGCCCTCCCTATGGACTCCCACAGTGGGAGGCCACACACTACTGTCCTACAGTGCAGAATGAATGCATGCATCTTCCTAGATTATAGAATTATATTCACTTTTGAATAACCAAAGAAATAATTATTGAATATGCAAGTATATGGCTTTCTATTCTAACAGTGCATGGGGGCATGTATATAGCATCTTTCTGGAGCTTTTTAGAGAAGCTGCATCTCAAAATCATGAGATAATTATGCAGAACAGCCACAGGACCCCATGGCAAAACACAGGGAATTTAAAGTGTTACAGACAAGTGCTACATTTGTGCCTCTATACATTATAAAACACTTGCTTTAATTCAGTCCAATATGCTGCACAGCCCTAATAAACATTCCAATCAATCTTCCCAAAGGTGACTGGGAAACTGAATTAATGCTTGATTCTGGGCACGCTGAGTTGAGGGTTTTGCTATAAGCTGATTTATTCTCATTGGGGATGAAAAGGAAACTAATATTATGTACAAGAAAGAAATCATTTCTAGATTACTTTCTCCAGTATGACCTTACTTGAATATTTAAGATCATGAACAGAGACCATACTTTATCCTCTAAAATCATGGTTGACTGGCTGAGAGGGTAGGTGCTTTTTTTATTGTTGGACCCAGACTTTGCAAATTCCAGCTCAGAGTTCCAAGCCACTTCTTTCCTGAGCCCTCTGCTGCTGTCAATGATCTTTGGCTTTAAACTTTGGGGTCTTTGTTTATCCATCTCTATTCCTTAAATCTACATGGACCTGTATGCACTAATTTCTCAACCATTCTGGGCCTATGACTAAGTTGCCCCTTCTGTGTGAAAGTTCATGTCATAGTAAATCAATTCAACTTTAAGCTTCGATTGCACTTCCTGTGCATTTTTTAGAAAGTCTTTGCTTTGAATCTTCCATGCTCCTGCTGAGTATTGTGCCAAAGGGAAAATGTGATATTTTCTCTTCAGAGTGCAGGGCCCAGAGGGGAACTAGTGTTTGTTTCCTTGCCTTACCTTGACCTATACCTTGTTAAACTACGTGCCTGATAAGGAAACCAGATGGGTGCCCACGGATGTAACCAATACAGTCCATTGCTATTTATTTATACTTAAACGTGGGTCAACATGCAAAGCAAAGTGTAATCACATTTGAAACTGAGATCTCTACTTAACATCATTCTGAACTTCCGCAGTGCCTGGAAGATGGTATTTACAGCTGGGTGTTTAGTTGCTTAAATGCCAAAAGGTTTCAAAGAGCAGCATAAACAGTCAATATAAACACAATTTGCATGTAATGACTGGATTCCTTTAACCTCAAGGGACAGGGGAAGATTATTTGTCAGATGCCTTTTAGTTAGGGACAAATGTCCAGGAAAAAAAAATAATTAGGTTTGTAACACGGCACTCAGTGTCTCTTCTTATTGATTAGGAAGCTAAGGCAAAGTTTGCCTGCAAGGCTGTGTCAAGTGTTAAGAGAACACTTAGCTGGGAAAGACAGATAAAACAATCTGTGATTTAACCTGGTTATTAATCAGCTTTTATTTTCCTTGACAGCAGTTCTGTCCTTGTTAAAATATCAAGTTAAAGCAATATGATCTTCTCTCTTTTCTGTCTGGTACAAAATGATTATTTCAAGTGATAGCTGTCACTGAAAAAACATCAATAATTTAACACTTACCATCTAATGTTTTACCTAAAAAAAACATTTTAAAATGATATGCTTTAATTCCATTGTAGTTGTGTTTGTTCTTGATATTATTCTAGAGAAGAACAATTTCAAATATTTCAAATTATAGCAATTAGAAGTAGACTTGGGTACAGCTGAGCCTAAGAGGAACTCAATCAATCATTTTTATAATCAGTACAGTACAATACAAAAAAAAGCATGATGCAATGAATATGAAACAAAGCAGAAATAAAATCTTATATTTGCCTTCGTCAACTAAAACACTAAGCCCAATTTACTTATCACTGGATCACATTCTGAATGATGATTTGGTGATCTGTTCTAGAAACAGCACAAAATTGGTGGGATATGACATGTTGGGACTTTGGTGGCTGACAGAGTTGGGGGGGAGGGAAGGTACTAGAAAGATTGGTGTGGGCAAATTGCTAGATATGTTGCCCACATATCAAGGCACCATATGGTGCGGAAGGAAGGAAGGAAGGAAGGAAGGAAGGAAGGAAGGAAGGAAGGAAGGAAGGAAGCAAGGAAGCAAGGAAGCAAGGAAGCAAGGAAGGAAGGAAGGAAGGAAGGAAAGTAAGGGGGAGGGAAGATGCTGGGAAAACAGGAAATAAGCAGGCTAACTTACAGGCCATGGGGAGGAGGAAGAAAGGGGATAACATGTATCAGCCTTGCCTACATGACCTGTAAAATACAGTAGGAATCCTCTGAATTTCGTTTCGATCAAACCAAAAACAATGAAAATACCTCAAGTTTTGTTTCTGTAACTGTGGTAGATCCAGAGTGGTTTGGCAGAAACCTGTGGGATGCAGTGATGTTTTTATTGTTGTTTCATGCACAACTCTGGTAAGAATTGACCTGAAAGCAATACAACAGACTAGAAGATGATGACCATTGTGATAGAATTTCCTAAGGAACACTATATTGTACATTAATTATAATTGCTTGGATATACTATATTTTTATGAATCAGGATCATGGTGGCTAAACACCAATCCATGGGAAAGTGGGGCATTTGATTGATACAAAGGACATGCTTAGCCAATCCAGGACAGAAGAGGGAAGCACACTGGTTAGATCTAACATATATAATGCATACCATGCTTTCTTTGTAGACAAACCACAACCTGGCTATTCTATGAAACTATCTTGTAACCATTGACTGGCTATTGTGTTGAGTTTATTTGAACTTTTTCAGCCAAATAGCTACTTGAGATTGTTACCAGTAAACCAAATTACAGGTGTGTCACTTCTGAAAGAAGGAGATTTATGCCTATTAGTGTCCAAGGTAGGAGGGGAACTCACAAATCTTCTCTCCACTGACAATAGTTTCTCATTTCTGTAAATCATATTCAAAGGACTACAATGTTAGTTGAAGGCACGTGAAATGGCTGGGGGCCATGGCATTTAATGTTAGTGCCAGGATGTGCTGGAAATATGAGGGCATAGGAACATACAGGAGCAATTTCATGGCATCCATTATATATCTCATCATATAATCAAAGAGGCATGTGCTCAAAGGCTAAACCTTATTTTTTTGGACAGGAGAAATAAACTGACCATTCTTTAGCTTGTGTACAAAAAGACAATAGCTTATAAGGAAGATAATGGGAGCAATCCTGAATGTTGTGTCTTCATAAACTGCTACAGAATATCTTCAGGTAAGATGCTAGAATTTGAATTATCTGCTGAGCTATTTAGCATTCTCTCCCTCTCTCTCTCTCTCTCTCTCTCTCTTTTTTAAAGTCTGTTTACAAAGTTACACAGTGCAAAATAAAAATAAGGAACTGTTAAAGCATGCCATGCCTTTTCTTCATTGGACAACTTAAATTTCCAAGAATCAGCACCATTGCAAAAGTCAGAGGGAACAACTTCCAAAGAATAGATCTGCTGCTGAGGCAACTCTTTTCAGACCACAGCCAAGAAACCATCTTGGTGCACCCTCATTGCTGTCTTCACATTTTGCTAGTCTACTGAATATTATGGACTATCTATCACTCCTGCTTTTGGCAAATGCTGAAGGGGAAGATTTCACTGGGACTGAAAAGCCAGATATAGGACAAGGCAATCATCCTGTAGATTTGTTTTTTGAACTCCACATACACAAACGCAGTGCTATGTGTGACAACCACAACCACCTATTCTCTAACTTCATCTTGATCCCACAATTTATTTTCCACCCTGGCTTCAATTAATACCTTGAAAATCATATGTTTTAGACAAGTCGTGTAAGGCAGAGGTCCCCAACCTTTTGGGCACCAGGGACCAGTTCCGTGGAGAGAGGTTTTTCCGCAGACCGGAGGGTGCGTAGTTTTGTGTGCTGCCTGCATCTTGTGTATGGGGCTTTGCTTGTTTGTGTGGACTGGTTGCTGGCATGGTGCGGCCCGGTACTGGTCCACGAACTGGGGGTTGGGGACCCCTAGTGTAAGGCACAGTTTTTATCAGACAAGATTTTTGTAGCTGCTGATTGATTGGTTAAGAAAAAATTACTTGGCAGCTCTTCACTAATCTAGAGTCACCATTCTCTTAACTTTACTTTATCTATCCAAATAAATTACTACCTCAAGTGTTAAGGTTTGTATTACCAAATGGGAAGTATGCTAGCATTACTCCATTTGCTGGTGTGTGTGTGTGTGTGTGTTAAAAAAAAGTCAAAATAGTAAGGACTGTTTCTCTTTTTTAATATGCAGACGGTAAGGACCATGGCTTTGATCAAGTCATCTTCTTGACTTTTTTTGACTACTCCTACAAGTGTCTCCGATTGTGTTGATCTACACAAGGCAGTATTTAAATATATCTGAACACCTACAGGTAATCCTCACCTTACGAGAACAATTGGGATTGGAATTTCCATCACTAAATGATACGAGCATAAAGCACAACATCTCATGACCACATCATTTAGCAACCGCAATCTTGGCAGTCCCTGTTGCCATTGTTAAGCGACGACTTTGTGGGTTGCTAAGTGTGGACCTCATATGACCACGATCTGGGAAAGAATGCTGAAACCACATCCCAGGCAAGCATACCAGTGTGCGAGAGCTATGGGAGGGCACTATGGAGTATGAAATCTATGGTAGTTTATTGGGTGGCCTAAGTACTACCTATATTTTGATTTGCAACTGTGATGGAGGTTGGATATAACAAATGATATTTATTTATTTGTATCTTACCTTTACTATTTTTGCAAATAATTTAAAGTGGTAAACGTATCCAATACACTTTCCTTCTCTTATTTTCCCCACACAACAACCCTGTGAAGTGGGTTGGGTTGAGAGAGAATGACTGCCCCAAGATCACTCAGCTGGCTTTCATGGCCAAAGCGGGATTTGAACTCCCAGTTTCCCACCTTCTAGCCTGGTGCCTTAACCACTAGACCAAACTGGCTCTCATATATTAGATTGTGCAAATATTATGCATATACGAGATCATGCAAATATGCATATATGAGATTATGCAAATATGCATATATGAGATTGTGCAAATACACCTGTTATTGAAGAACTCAGTTATAATATTCTGGATAAATATCAGAATGCGATAACCTGGACTATTCTATGACTGCCTTAGTCAACCTTCAGTTCTTCCTATGTGACCAGCACATTTCCATTTCAATTCTTTTATTCTCTTGATGATATCATATAATGTTTCTTGCTCGCAAGTATTTTTCCAAGGCTCTTTGCGCCACTTGTGGCTTTTGTATCAATTGTGAGATGTGTCCATGTTTCACTGGAATATGTTAGAGCACACACTGATCAAAAACTGATCAAAAAGGGGAGGTTGTTCTTGAAAATTATACCTTGCTTGCCAAATGCCTGCCATTTAAAATTTAACAGACCATTCAATTTTCTTTATTGCATCACCTTCCATTGAGATCTGTTGCCAAGGTATATATAATGGTCTACTACATCTAGTTCTTCCCCAGATATAATATTTTTTCTTTCTTTGGTGAATTTATTAAACATGATCTGGCTCTTTTTCAGGTTTATTTTTAAGCCAAATGGTTCTCCTGCTTTATGCAGCTCTTGTATGTGTCTTTGTAACTCTTCTGGGTCTTGTGAGAAGAGAATGACATCATCTGCAAATCTTAAGTGATTTAAATAGGCACAACTGAATTTATTCCATCTTTTTCCCAGTCCAGTTTGTAAAATACTTCTTCGAGGCAGGCTGAGAAAAGGGTAGGTGATGTTGTATCGCCTTGTCATCCACCTCGTTCTATGTTGATTTCCACTTTAAGATCAATTGTCGGCATTTTTTTCATATTTTGATTGTAGTAAGTTTATGTAAGCAGTGTCTATGCCTTGGTTGAGCAATGCATTAATTATTGCTTGCTGGAATACTGAGCCAAATACCTTTTCGTAGTCAGTGAAAATCATGCAGAGAAGCATGGTGTGCTCATTATGCCTTTCAATGACTTGCTGAACAACCAGGATATGATCCATTGTGCTGTCACCTCTTCTAAACCCAGTCTACTCCTTTGGTTGTGCATCATTGGGCCCCTTTTTTGTGTATAAAAATCACTTCAGCATTTTTCCATGCATTGGGTATTTTTTCTTCTCTGAGGCATCTTGAGTATAGTTTTGCTAGTATTTTGTATAAACTGTGACCACCAGTTTTCAGTATTTCAACCATAACACAGTCACTTCCTGAAGCTTTACCATTTTTCATTGATTTTATGGCACTTGATACTTCATCCACTAGGATATCTGGCATTTCCTATTTTGTGGGTGTTGTTACTTTTGAGTGATCTTGATTTTTGTATAGCTCTGAATAGAATTTTCCAATTATTTCTAACATTTCCTGTCTTGTTTTACACACAGAGCCTTCTTCACATTTTAATGCAAAAACCTTCTTCCTTGTATTTATAAGCTTGCATTTTGCTTTATTAATCTGGCAGTAATTCTGTGAAGGTTCTCCAACAAATATTGTTAATAATAATCATTATGATACCAAACCTTCTGCAAGACTATATCCTGTCTCTTGAAAAAATATGTTAGTTAATCTAAATGCAACAATATTAGACTTTGGTAAGGGAGTAACTACAGTGCAGCACCAGAAGAAAGCACTTACATGGATGCTACTAACTTCATAGCATTGTGTGCTGTCCAATAGAAGAAAGTATTTATGCATGTATTGTCAATGTCACAGCAATGCAGCCAGCAGATTATACAAAAGGCATGTGTCAGATTTGTACTAGATGAAAATGCTCAGTGGTGAGAAAGTCAGAGTTTTGACCAAAACATAGAAATGCAAGTATCTATCGTTGGATACTGGAATCCTGACCGCTATGTTCATTGTTTCCCATGTAAAGCTCCTTTTTCCTGAGGACCTAACATCCATGCCTCTAGAAGTACTTTGCCAACTCTGAAAATATTTCCCATCTAGGAATAAAAGACTGACAGCCAGTATGTTGAAACTGGCACTCGGCACCTGTGTCCAGTGGCCCCAGAATCCAATAACTGAATTTAGCACTATTTTCAAATAAAGATTCTTTTAACATGAGGGTATTTTCAACCCATTTTCTGGTACAAATGCCCAATCACTTTAGGCATCTATCTATCTATCTATCTATCTATCTATCTATCTATCTATCTATCTATCTATCTATCTATCTATCTATCTATCTATCTATCTATCTATCTATCTATCTATCTATCTATCTATCTATCTATCTATCTATCTATCTATCTATCTATCTATCTATCTATCTATCTATCTATCTATCTATCTCTATCTCTATCTATCTATCTATCTATCTATATCTATCTATCTATCTATCTATCTATCTATCTATCTATCTATCTATCTATCTATCTATCTATCTATCTATCTATCTATCTATCTATCTATCTATCTATCTATCTATCTGCTTTGTTTTATATATATATATATATATATATATATATATATATATATGTTTTCTGAGGTTTTCACGGGTGTTTGTATGTAGGTCTTTGGTAATTCGAGTTTTCTCCCGTGTAAAATTGGAAGTGTCTTGGCGACGTTTCGACGAAGTCTCATTCGTCATCTTCAGGCTGGTGTCTCTTCGGCCTCGTGCTCCTAGAAGCACGAAGCCGAAGACACCAGCCTGAAGATGACGAATGGGACTTCGTCGAAACGTTGCCAAGACACTTTCAATTTTACGCGGGAGAAAACCCGAATTACCAAAGACCTACATACAAACACCCGTGAAAACCTCAGAAACATATATATATATATATATATATATATATATATATATATATTCAATAACACAGTCCTCGATCTCCGGGAGAAATATAAACCAGCTGTTTATTGTTAAAAAGTTTAAAACAATAAAAACAACTATTTACAATATTAAAACAACTTAGCTTTCGCTGGTCCCCTGCCAGCGTCCTCAGAGTAAAGTTTTGGGGTGGAAATTACTTTTATAAACCTTGCTAGCCTAACTGCTTACTCATTGACCGTGTGATAGGGCCATCCGTCCTGGCTGACCGTAATTGCCTTAATTGTCCCGCCTCCTCTTTTTTGCACTCCAGTTCTCCAACCTTCCTCCCTCCCATCCTTGTCAATCCCCTCCTTCCTGGCGTTGCCGCCGTTGGCTTGCTTTCCAGCTGCTCCCCCGTACTCGTTCTGGGCCTTACACCCAGATCCGGTGTCTTAGATGCCTTCCCATTGCCGCTCCCCTCCTTTCCATCCCGTTTGTCTGCCCGTTGTTCCTGTCTTCCATTATCTATCCCTATTAGTGCTATTTCCTCCGATTTCCTTCCGCGCTTGGATGTGCGTGCGCACAGCCGTATCCCGTCCCTCTGCCTCGTCTGCCTACGATCAGCTGGGCTATCTGCCGGCTCACTCCTGAATTCACCTCCTCTCATCCTTGCAGATCCTATCCTTCCTAATGTTGCTGCCGTTGGTGCGTTAGCCAACTGCCTCACCTTCCCCCCCTCCTTCTTATCCCTTTGAACCATCCGCTGTACCTGCCTTCCATTATCTATCCCTCTGGGTCCTATTCCTTCCAATCTTTCTGCATGCCTGGGTGTGCGCATGCACAGCCGCATCCTATCCTTCTGCCTCATCTGCCTAAGCTCAGCTGAGCCACCTGCTGCCTCGTCCTCAGTTCCACTCTCTCCCTTCCTTACCGATCTTATCCTTCCTGGTGTCATCGCTCCTGATGCGCCTTCCACCCCCACCCCCACACGCGTTTTGGGTCGCGCGGCTAGGTCTGGCATCCTCACTGCCCCCCCATTGGCCATTCCAGGCCGCACGTTCAGATATGCCTTTAATGTCTGATATGCCGGGGGCAATTCTACGTGTCGATTAATCGAGCCCGCATCTGAGAACCAGGACTCCTTCAGTAGGCGCCCTCCTTTGGAGGCATCCTGGGCGATGGCTTTTGCCCCCATGAAGTCAAATGAGTGTCCATTATTCATCATATGCGTCCATATTTGGGAATACTGCTCCTGCCTTTTGACGGCCAATTTGTGTTCATGTACCCTGGTTTTTATCCGTTTGGCCGTCTCTCCCGTGTAATTACACTGGCAATCCTTGCAGTGCACCCTATAGACCACCGATGATTTTTCCTCCTCTGGCAGTGGTTCCTTAGGGCGCATCGTTTTCATACGGAGTGTTTGGTCGGGTCGGTGGGCCACCCTGATGTTATGCGGCGCTAATATGCGAGCCGTTGCCTCTGACACCCCCTGGACGTAAGGTATCGTTGTCCAGGATATTGTCCCTAGGTCCTCTGGTGCTCTACGGGGTTCCTGGCGCTTACTATATCTTTGGACAAAACTGGCCGGGTAGCCGTTCCACCTGCATACCTGGTGGAGATGGGCACGTTCCACTTGCTTGGCCTTTTTGGTACTGCAATGCGTATCTATACGTGCAAATAACGTCCGAATGCATGCGATCTTGTGGGCTGCCGGGTGGTTGCTCGTGTAATGCAGCATCCTGTCGGTATGGGTCGCTTTCCTGTATACAGTTGTGTGGAGGGTGCCGTTGGCTTGGCGCGTGACTAATACGTCCAGAAAGGCCAAACTACCGTTGGCTTCCTCCTCCGCTGTAAATTGTATGTCCGGGAACACCGCATTCAATCTTTCCATAAAGGCAGCTTTTTCAGTCCGTTTAACGATAGCGAACGTATCGTCCACATATCTGGCCCAAAATTCTGGGTGGTAAACGGCCATTGCCTTAGCCTCCAGGCACTGTAGGACCGCCTCAGCGATAACACCCGAGATGGGAGACCCCATCGGCGTGCCCTTGATTTGTTCATACATCGTGTCCTGGAACGTGAAATGTGTTCTCAGACACAACTGCAGCAGTTTGATGACGTCTTCCATCTTAAGGGAACCATGACTTTGCAATCCCTTTAGCTGTAATAGATCTTTTATAGTTGAAACAGCCAGCTCTTGTGGGATAGATGTGAACAACGACGTCACATCAAATGAAATCATGGTCTCATCATCTTGTATTCTCACTGCTTTGAGTCTCTGTAGGAACTCCTGCGACGATTTTACCGTGGTTGTACCATCCTCTACTAGATGCTGTAGCCGCTGACTTAGCCATCTAGCCAGGCCAAACATTGGTGTACCCCTAAACGCCACAATGGGTCTTAAAGGGATCCCCTCTTTATGTATTTTTGGCAAGCCATAGAATCTCGCCATTGCCGAGTCCCTAGGCCGTATGGCCCTCAGCTCTTCTTCATTCATTCCCCCCCGTCTTTTAAGCCTATCCATGATTTTATTGAGCTGATTCTTCATGGACGTTGTAGGGTCTATCTTGGTCACTCTATATATATATTCAAAACAAGTTAAAATACAAAATGCAAAACACAAAAATAAAATCCAAGAAGACAAAAAAAACACAAAACACAAAACAATCAAAGCATTAAAAATGGTGCATCAAAAAACCCCCACCGTATACACATATTATCCCTTCTAGTTGGATACTGATTAATATATTACTACAACAATTACTACAACACTAATATATTATAACTACAATTACTACTACAACTACTATAATTATTTCTCAACCCCTTGTGAAACAGGTCTCCCAAAGTTTTTAAACTACTAAATCTATTTGCAGTTTGTTGACCTATCATCTATATGTTATTAATGACAAAGTAATTAATAGGAAGAACAATAATAGTCAAACAGAACAAAATTAAAGTTTCAGCAGTTTCTGTTAACAAGCTGTTATTGTAATCCACTCGTAGAAAATTTACCACAGCATCTTATCTATCCCAAATCATCCCAAAAGTTATAAATAGATTGTCCTCTGTCAAATATCCATGTTTGTTTCTTAATATAATCTCTTGTCAATTGTTGTTTAATTAAATATAGTAAATTCAGTCTCCAGAATAGATCTATTTTCCGATCAAAGTGCAAGCAGAAATAGTTTCCAGTTAACTGTAATAAATCCATCCAGTCTCCATCCATCTTCATAGAGAAAAGAATTTCTCTCTCCCTCCCTCCCTCCCTCCCTCCCTCCCTCTCTGTCTCTGTCTCTGTCTCTCTCAATTTTCTTTATGCTTACTCTCAAAGTCCTATTAGTGGCATTTACAAAGCATTGACAACTTTCTCGTCGTAGATAGTAAGACAGAAAAGGAAAATAGTTGCTGAAAGTTACAGATAAGAATGAAAATGAGTAGCCTGATTTTTTTATTCCAGCAAATGCTTGGACTAATCCCTGCAGTTTTCTTGGCAGGTGATTTGCCACTGCCTCTTTCCTAAGGCCGAGAGAGAATGACTAGTCCAGGGGTAGGCAACCTTGACTCTTTTATGACTCGTGGACTTCAACTCCCAGAATTCTGGGAGTTGAAGTCCACGAGTCATAAAAGAACCAAGGTTGCCTACCCCTGGACTAGTCCAAGTCACCTAGTTGGCTTTGTGCCTCGGGTGGGTCTAGAACTCAACAGTCTCCCAGTTTCCTAGCTTGATACTTAACTATACATCAATTGTCTCTCTTTGAAAGTTTAAATTTCATTTCTTTTTTTAAAAAAAACTCACCTATCATTGAGTTATCATTGCTGCCATAAATTCTTATTGCATTATATTCTTTGAAATTGTTTTAGAAACGGATATCTACCGATCAGAGCCCTGCAGGTAAGAGTGGGCAGGAAAAAAGCCAATAATTGAAATGACTTGCATATTTAAAAGTACCCATTTGTGTCTACATTACTAGAAATCAGCTAACTGTTTTACCAATTGCTGCGGGCAAAATGTAGCTATACACAGGAGACGTATTGGTTCAAGCAAGTTTTCACTCATTGGTGAACATGATCCAAACCATACAATAATCAAATTAACAAGGGCATTAATTTTTCAATCACATCCATGGAAAAATAAACTGACTAAATATATCTGAGTTTCCATTGAATGTACAGTGAAAATCCAGCACATTGACCTTTAGATGTTACCACCATGTAAGTATTAATAATATATCTGTGCACAAATAAGTACTCTCAGAAACAATTTTAGCCACTTGTTTCAAAGGTGCTGGCGAGATCCCTTTTAATATATATCGGCTTTTGTATCTGGCAGTGAGAATGTCAGCTCCTTGGAGGCAGAAAGAGTTTGAAAGACTAAGAAAACCAATGATTCAAACTTGAGCAGCACTAAATAGCCATCATCACCATGCACTGCACTGAGGAAAAAGCAATAGAAGGAACAGAATAAACAGTAACTGGCTGAAGAGGAAATCTTTTATGGCAAGATGTTTACAATATATCCTGTCACAAGGAAATCTCTTTCTTCTCTCCTAATGCACAACATATGTGGAATTCTCTTTGAAAATCTGACTGCATTACAGCTAAAGATGTATTCTTTTTCTCTTTGAAGTATTTCTAATGTGTAAATTATTCCTTTCCCCCATAATGCAGTATTGCTATTGATGTTTTATAAAAGGACATTAATGTAGCTTTGACTAAGTAAGGTTTTGTTTTCCTTGTTGTTTATTTCAGTAAATATCTGTTTACAATCACAACACATAGGTGTTTGGCTTCCTATTGGAAAATTGAAAGATGTGTGTATAAAGAGGGTGGCGGGCAGAATGGAGAGAGGGAGAGAAAGAGACTATGTATTGATCTACAATATTTTTTTTATTTCTTCATATAACTCAGGAAATAGTTTTATTAGGACCAATCAAAATGTTGTAAAATAGCAAGCAAGCTCTCAGTTGTTCTGCATGGTTAAAAAAGTTAACCAAAATGTAGATGGAGGAGAGGAGTTGTCTTGATGTGGTTAGCAGATTTGCATTTAGGGGAGCAGAGATGATTCTTTAAGAAGGGGGTGAGCAGCAACAGAGGAGTCCATGCTTCATGATTCACTTGACAACTGTGAATATTGCATGGATGTCACAATTACTGAAACAGCCTCCTTCTGTTTTAAAGTTCTGGCACTCATTATCAGAACAAATCAGAACGGTAGGATCTATAATACCGTGTACAGAATGTTCCTTAACCTCAGTAACTTTAAAATGTGTAGACTTCAACTCCCAGAATTTCCCAATCAGCATGCACTGGCTGGAGTATTCTGGGAATTGAAGACCATGCACCTTAAAGTGGCCGAGGTTGAGAAACATTGTTCTAGAGCCGTTGTGTGAAAACAGCCTTTATAAGGGTAAGGCACAGGGATACCTGGGTGATGTTATGAAGATGCTATCAGTTGATAATAGAGAAATGTATGGAGATAGATAGTGGAGCAATATATCAAGATTGTTCCCTTTGCTCTGATAATTCTAGAAACAGCTAGTTTTCAGAACTAATCAGAAGAACTTTTTTTAAAAAATTGGAGAAATGGTTGTTCATGTAGATTGTCCACGGACAATACTACTAGCGTGTAGTCACTGAATTCTCACAACTTCCTTTTCCAGGCTGGTTGTTTAAAAAAATGCAACAGAGTGATATCTGTGTGCTTGTAAACCTATTTACTTTTGTAATCTGGTTCTATTGGAATCGAGAGAGAAGTAATTTTTTTTGAAATTTAGAGCAATTTCAGAAGTTTCTGCTGAAAATATTAGAGAAAAGGTTATTAAAACTTTTGGATTGGGTTGTCGAAGATACAGAGGCAGAAATTGATAACGTATATAGAATAAATTCAAGATTTGCAAGAATAAGAAATGTCCCAAGGGATGTTTTGGTGCACTTTGTCAGAAAGAATACAAAGCAACAACTTTTTGTAGCGCATTTTAATATTAGAATGAAGACTGATAATGCAGATGCAAAGAAATTCCTATTAGCATCTTGCATAAGAGAAGAAAATATTCTTTTTTGACTGAGAGATTAAAACAGAAAAAAATTCAATTTTAATGGGACACATTGGAAGGTGTGATTTTTACTTTTAAACAGTAGGAGTTTCAACTGAATTCTGCCCAGAAGGCAAGGGGATTTGTAGAAAATTTAAGTATTAATTGGGGAAGATTCAAATAGAGCTGTAAGGGAAAACTACACGACAGGAACCTGAAAGGGATGATACTGAACTAGATGCCACAAGTATCAATTTTTCTATTTATTTTTTTGGGGGCTTAATTATGGATTACAAATGCTTAGTGTGGAATCTAAATGAAACAAATATTTATCAAAAGAGAAAAAAGTTTTGAAAAAATTAAAAGTAGATATGATTTGCTGACAAAAAACACATATTAGAAAACAGGACAAAAATTGATTATAAAATTTTGGGTGTTTTGGGTGTTTTGCTAAAAAAAGAAAGGGAATTGCTTTATATATAAAGCCCCAACTAAAACCAAAATTTATATTGACTGATAAGCATAGCAGACTTTTTTTGGGGGGGGGGGACATGGAAATTAATCTGCATGGATGTAAGACTTTGGTATCGGAAATGTATGCCCCAAATGAGGATAAAGTATTGTTTTATAAAAGACTTATGGAGACACTAATAGGTTTCTCTTATGAAAATTCTTTAATGCAAATCTCTCAGCACAAGAAGCATTTTACAGATGAGAAATTCTCTAGAATGCATAAAGGCACTTTAAATTTATGTTGGAAATATGAACAAGAAAGGACATTTTATTATGTTTAGTATGTAAAAACATAGAAAAATCTGGATTCAACTACACACACTGACTTAAAAGATTTTAAAGATTAATATACAGTTTCAACCAACGGGGTTTGGAGGGGGGAATTGATGGATGAACAAATGCAAAAATGTCATGAAACTTTGTTTTTGTATATGATAACTGCAGCAAGATTATTGTATGCATAAAAATGGAAAGACTGGCATTCCTCACAGTAGAGGTAGTTGATGAAGATGATGAAACTTGCTGAGATGGCTAAACTGACTTGATTTGTTATGAGAAAAGACAGTATCTATGATTATTGCTGAGTGGAAGCCACTTACAGACTGAGTACAACAGAAAAAATGAACTTGTGATTTATGGTTTTGATAATTAGACAAGACCCAAGGTGCAGGCTATGCAGACACCTCAGGGATAGTCCAACACATAGTGCCAGGATGGAGATGCAGGCAGGAACAGCATACATTGAATGACTCAACCAAATAGTTGGCATTGCGTACAGGAACATCCACACAGTATATGGGCCAAATGGGAGATTCCACAGAAAGTCATGGAGAATCAGAGGACTAAGATGTGGTGGGACTTCCAGAACCAGACATACAAGTAGGTACTAGCAATTCAACCAGACATCGTAGTAGCAGACAGGGAATACAAGGCAGCAGTGCTGATAGATGTAGCAGTGCCCAGTGATAGCAACATCAGAGGGGTGTATGAGAAGCTGGAGAAGTTCCAGGGCCTGAAGGAGGAACTAGACAACATATGGAAAGTAAAGGCCAAAGTGGTCCCAGCTGTGGTAGGAGGACTTGGAACTGCGACATCTAATCTGGGAGTGGAGCTCACATAGATTCCCAAAAATGACATCAGAACTCTCTGTTCAGAATTCTCCAGAGCCCAGGCTGTCTTGTTAATCAGATGCCTTCTCATAAGTTGGCTACCAGTACTTTCAGACCAATGATTGGTCAATTTCTGGTCAATCCCACGGATGGTAGAGCTTGCTGATTAGTAGCCTAAGGTAGCGGGTCTGGGCACACTTTCTTGTTCAGCCAAGACACACTTCTGGTTGCACTTTGCAACATCTCACCTTCCTTTCTTGATGCAGCAGGACCTGTTTTTCTTTAAAAGGATGTGTCAGCTACCCTGGAGAGGAAGGAGAAAGGTATAAATTAATTAAATTCTCTGCCAGGAACAAGACAAAGCCTGCGCCTGTGGCCAAAAGGGTATCTTGCTAGGGCAATCTGGTGCTGATGGAAACCGCAAGTGAGGAAAGCCCCAAAGGCAAGTATTGCTTTTAACGTTAGACAAAGCAGATCAGCCTCCTGTTCACTGCGTCCGAAGATGGAGACGCCAGTAAAGCCAGCTGGCTTAATGAGCTCTTGGCACACGGTCTGCCTAGTATTTACCGCTCGCGCAGCAGCTGCACGAGGAGCGTGGCGGAGCAGCCATCTGCACTGCCAGCGATGGCTATTTCTTTTCGGGCTTCTAAGCCAGACGTTTGCAAAAAGTGCCTCAGGCTCTGCAGCGGTTTTCCACAAGGCAACTTCCTCCTTCGTTCCAGGCATGAGGGACGCGCTTACTTTTGAGACTGGGCAAGGAGAAGGAGCGGGAAGGAGGAGGAGGAGGAGGAAACAAGACACCCCCCCCCCAAGCGGGGAGCAGTACATATAATTTATTTTGGGGGGCGGCTGGGAGAACCAGGCAACGCTTTGGTTGCCGGGCTGGTGTCCATCCGCAAGCAATATCGAAGGGAGTCGTGGGGAGAGATAAGAATCTGGCGTGACGTCAAGGAGGAGCTTGGTAAGCGGAGCTGCTCCGAGGCACCGGGGCTCTTTGGCGCGGCGTTGGCGCTCCGGCAGCGAGCGAGGCGAAGCTCAGGGCTGAGTCTGGGGAGCCTGCTCGTCTGGGAAGAGCGCGCGGAGGCTTTTGCGCGCGGCGAAGGAGAGACGGGGCGAGGGACGCGGGAATCCAGGAGTGCGAGTGAGTGAAGAGAACCTCGCTTCTGGAGCGAGGGCGGGGAGACGCCTGGGCAGAGTGAAACGGCGGATCAAAAGAGCGGCCGGGGCGGGAAGAGAAGTGGTGGCAAAGGGCGGCAGGGTGAGTGGATGGATGGGTGGGAAGGCAACTGGTGGAAATGAGGGTAGGCGAAGAGTGATGCTGGAGCGCCCTGGACGAGTGAGGCGGGGAGAGAATGATAGGGGAGACCGGTACAAAGACGGATTTTCGGAGCCGGACGAAGCATTAAAAAGTACCGAAGTTCCCACTTATCTCATTCACTTTGGTTACTATCCTTCAATTCTCCCCTCTCCCCCAAACTTCATCGGTTTTTGACTGTAGCCAAACCAATGAGGTCTCTTAATAGCAATTTACAAGCTAGTGGCTTAATTTTTGTGGACACGATTTCATCACCTGCATAGAGAAATACCTGAAGATGGACCCAGGGATGGCACTCCTGTTCCATCCAGTGCATCTCAAGAAGGGGATAATACTCCATCAAGGCTGATGCCATAAAAAATTGTGGCACTTCTAGAATCTTCATAGAGAAAAGAATCTCTCTCTGTGTGTGTGTGTGTGTTTAACATTACAGAACTTTGGAATTTATGGAATTTGTCAATCCAGGAACAAGGGATTAATCTGGACATAGAGCACTGTGGATGTGTGTGCTTTGGGGCACAGTTGGGAAGGAATGGCAGAAACAATGTAGAGATGTATATTGGGGTTCATCCTTGACACCTGTTTTCAGTATTGAAATACAGTACAGAGAGATTTGTACTGGAAGAGAGATTTTCTGATCTGATTTCAAGTATTTCTCTTGGTTCAATGAACAACTTTATATCTTTTTATATGTTAATGTTATATGTTAATGGACTGGTCTATCTGGTTTTATTTTTAGATTATTTTTCTTCTCTATAAATCACTGTTAATGAAATTTTACACAGGCTATTTTACATGTGGGTAGCCAGCTCTAACAAAAGGCAAATAACTTCTGTATAATAACTTGGCGTAGAAATATTGACAGCAATGTTAGTCATCATTTATGGTTTTATTCTTGATAAGAGAAAAATACTTGCTTAGCTAGATAATATAAGGAAATAGTCAAGCAGGAGCAGCAATGACACCCATGAAAATGAAGAGAAACAAATGTAGCTATAGTGGAGGTGGCAGATTATGGAATTATGTTCTTCCTTAAAAAGAGTGCCATGAAAGCAAAAAGAGAGAAAAGTTTAAAATTCTAGATTACATTAAAATATTGTTTTTTATGTTTTCCTTATAAGCCATAATCTGAGGGAACTAAACCATGGCTTGGCATGAATTCAGTGTGCTGAATTGGCTCAGAGAGAGTCGGCAGTCCCGGAAATTAATCTTGTTGATTGTCTTCATTGCTCTGCTCTTGGACAACATGCTGCTGACTGTAGTGGGTATGTAAAAAGTTCCTGATACTATAAATATTGTAACTGCTTTGCTTCTGGGTAGCCTTAAATTTCTGCATGAAATGTGTATGCCTGTGCATGTGTATGTGTACATGTGTCTGTGTGCGTATCTGTGTATGCTACATCCTTCCTTTGTGGTTTTTGTAAAACAAAATGGCAGGAAAGATAAAAAGTTGGCATGTCACGTTATTTGATTAGGGTTTTCAGTGTCACAACAATTAGTCATTACGGAAACAGCAAGAAATTGAATTAGCTTGCATGATGGTTTGTATATATGAACATTGATCAGAGAATTAAACATTGCGTTCTTATCAAAGGAAGAAATATTTTATTCTAAAAGGACTACTATAAAGGATTGGCTTCACATCTACTCATTCTGTAGGAAAATCGTAAATTTGGTATCTTCTTTTATTTACTATAAGCAATACAAAAGTTTGAAGCAAGATTTGTCCTCAGGTAACACAAAACCTCCGTTTTTATTCAGTGATGGCGAACTGCTATTATGTATTGCTCATACAGCAATTGGCAAGACAGTAACTCTTACAAAACAGGTATCAGACTTTTCAGGTAAACCAGATAGGAAACCACAACCAGAGGAGCTAATTCTACTTTATTGCAAGGTTACATTAACAAATTCTGGCAAGTCTGAAAGTACAAATCTCCCACCCTCTCCTTTTCAGCCTGAGAAACAAGGGATTGTCCCTCCTGAGCCTCTTTCCCCTCCCATTATTATGCAGCTATAGACGATGCATCCTTTTGTTACCTGACCATTCTCTGGGCAGCATTTTTTTGCCCCGACTCTTAAGGTCATTCTCACATACCATCGCACAGGGGGCATTTCTTCAATAAAAGAATGATGAGGATGAAAAATCATTCACAGAATTAACAAAAACAAACCAACAAACCAAAACCTTTATCACAGAAATGTCCTCCATTCGATGCCCCAGATTTGACAATTCGAATATGTATTTAAATCAGAATGAGTACAATTGAATAATTTTGAAATCTGCCGTGTATAGAAATTTAAATAAATATCAAGTTGTGTTAATAATTAAGCATTTTCATAATGCAAATCATGGTTTTGTATATACTTTTTCATGAAAGTGCATTTTACATTAAAATGAAACCACCGTTTTAAACTTTTACATGTCATTACTTATCTTCTCTCTGTCGAATGAATTGGGTGGATTCATACATAGTGTATAATTATGTTTGCTCTAACTAGCTTGAATTTCCAGGTTTAAAACAACCCAAACATCATTTAGAACTCTGTACTTGTTTTTTGTCTTTCCATAAGTTTCACTGTTTTATTTCTATTTCTGTACTAGAGTTTCTATGCAATTATCAAGACAAAATTAAAAACAACATAGAATTCCAACTATAGACTCCAAAATAATAACAAGTGTTATTCACCAGGGGCTTGTCAGATTTTAATATCCCCCAAATGCTTATAGTTCAACAGACTCTTCAGGTTGATTAATATCCTAAATGTAGTTTGTCAATTATCTCTGAAGTCTGTTGAATTATGCATAAGCATGAACAATTCTTGTTTTTGTTCCCCCAACTCCATTCCCATAATGAAGATGGCTGTTTCTGCATTGTTATTGTTTGGTTCAATATAAAGTAACATAGTTTAATTTAGCAAACCTGTACCAATGTACCAGGAAATATGTCCATTGATTTAAATGAAGCTGACTTATGAGGAGACATATGGGGAAAAGCTATGCACATATGAAATAGTTTGTAGCTGTCAAATGGTTTACATGTTTATTCAGGAAATACATAGAAATATTTTCATAACATATTTTAAACCACTTGTTAAAATTGGACTTTATTATAGCAATTTAAATTTGTCCTGATATAAAGTAAATCTTCACTAGATTTTGTTTTTGCAGTGTAGTTTCTAAAATTAAATTTGAGATCCATAAAATGGAATAAGTCGTCTTCTTGTTCCCGTTTCTCCTGCTCTTATGCAGAAGTAAATTTCAATTTTCCCTTGTCATGCTTTGACAAAAGATTTTCCAAATAATTTAAGTTTTGCAAGTTAGCATCATCACTCCTTCCTTATTTTTCTTATCAAGTGTTCCCATCTATTCTACTTTCACTTGCTTTTCCTGGTGGAATAAGCCTTTTTCTGCAGTTTTCCCCCCACCAGCAAGTATGGTTATTTGAACAGCTATATAAATAATAGCCATTTATGGCTTTCCTATCCACTAGGTTTCCTTTAACAAGAATTGGTGCTGCTCTGACATCGTAGCGTTTTTATGTGTTTGATGTTACATTGATGTCAAAATTATCTTTTAGTTTTTGAAGCATGGAAATATCCCTTTCTAAATTATTTCCATATCACCAGTTTTTCAGTTAGGTACTTGCTGAAGGCCATTCACTTATCTCAACTCAAAGGTTTCCTGAATAAATAGGATTGTTTACACAGTAATTAAATCCAGACATTTGTAAAACATGATTCATTTAAATGATTGATAATTTTGTCATTAATATCCCCCACCAAGTAATTTTTCCTACCTCCTCTCATTTTAAAAGTCCTCATTTTCTTTCTCATACATTTATATAATTAGGATGCTGTTAGGAATTTCAACCATATACAAATTGCCATATTTACTCATTTTCTTTCTATTTCCTTAATTTCCTAAAATAATTACTATCTCATCTGAAGTATGTTGATTTGAAATTGAACAGGATTTATACAGGACCATTAACCTGTATGTAATTTATTAAACTGTATCAAATTTCTTTTCTTGGAAAACACCTGTTATATACACTTGTAAAGAATGTGTGAAGGAGAGAATATCTACCTTAATATTGTCTCTGTTAATTGCAACAACTCTTCAGAATATTAGAGTTGAATCTTTTCCAGAGCTACTTGGAATCTTGGATGTTCCTGACAAAAATAGGAAGCTAATTACTGAGTTATTAACAAAACCAGAAGGGCACATTAACTGAAATTAATGTGGAATACTAGTTATGTGGAATACTAGTTAATCTAAACTCTTTTCAGGTTAATGAAGATTAGCAGTATAAATCCAACCCTAAATAAATATTTTTGATTCCTGTTCTTCAAGGATCAAGTAGATTATTTTATAGAATGAATACAAGAATAATTTTACTTTCAAAATTCTTGGAAGAAATGTCAAATGCAATCAATTGTATTTAATTGTTACATTGTGTTCCAGTTACGAAAGTCAAGACTAAAAATATCATTGTTATTTATTTCCTTATTTATATTTTATTTAGCAGTTTTACAAAAAGAAAAAGAAGCTTCTTTTACTGAAATAACTAAAAGTATAACAGATACAATAGTAGTTCCTTGAACTGCGTTATGAAGAGGGGAACTTGTCCTTTTTCTGTGGTGTTTCCTGGACAACTAATTGGTATCAATATTGAATTCATTTACATACCAGGTTATTGTTATTTTTATATGCCTAGTATTTTGTTTCCAGATGAACTTTATAGAGGCTGATTTGTCATTGTAACCTTTTTGCTTCTATGTTTGATGTTTATTGTGTTTGTTCTAATTAGGATGTTTATTTGATGTTTATACCTTGCGCTGGAAACAATTGCTGTGGATAAAGGACATATCAATGAATAAGGGCATAACATGCATATGATTTTAATCTTTAGCTTTTAAAGGATTGAAAGCATTTTATTCAAATCATAGTTATATTAATGTCTGGGGCATGCAAAAATCAGCTTACACATAATGTTTAATATCAAGTTTTTAAATGTTTTTGCATTTTTAAATTCAACTCCCTATTTCAACCATATGGGGAATATTTTGCAGAATTCTGAGGAAATTGGGGAAGACTTGAATATATTTTTCCTCAATTCTATTAATCTTTTTGTTGAAATTTGATGTTGGATTGAATATCGATGAATCATCACATTTTTTCATCCAATATAGAAAAGAGTGAGCGGCTGCTTGAATTCTAATCATTTTATGAATGAACTTGTGGGTTTTTCTTTCTTCATCAGTATTCTTGTATAAATGGAGACAAACTAGTCAAATAGCTATGTTTTCAATTTTTTTAGAACTATCTTATAAACTAAATTGCCTTGATTATGATACAGCTGGTTTTTGTGCTTTATTAAAATAATAGTAATGCTGTATAACAGTGGTGGCGAACCTATGGCACAGGCACTCAGAGCCCTCTCTGTGGGCACGCGTGCTGTCGCCCCAATCCTAGGCCTTCAGCTGGGTTTTATAAAACCTTTTCGCTTTAGGCCTCCACTGCCGTGTGCAAAAAAAAAAAAAAGGTTCAGTCAGTCAATTTCAACTTCTCGCGGGAAAAAAAAAGATCTTGCAAAGTTGAAATTGATTGATTGAACTTTTTAGTCCCACCCAGTCTGCCGTTACCACCGCAGCCACGCCCACCCAATTGGCCACACCCAGCCAATGGGCCACACCCACCCGGCACTCGACGACGCATAAGTGGGTTTTGGGTTGCAATTTGGGCACTCAGTCTCTAAAAGGTTCGCCATCACTGCTGTATAACAATACAAATATGAAATGCATTTTCAAGCATCATGCAAATATTAGAAGTTGTTAGGAATTAAATTAAATTGAAATGATAAAACAATTCACTTATGAGATTAAAAATGAAGAAAAATGAAAAGCCTGGACACAGGTATCAGAGAGTACAAAATCTGATCAAATTTAACTGCTTTTCCTAGCTTCTCTGTTGAAATAAAATTATTTTGATAAAACCAAACACAATAATTTCTCCATGATGAAAAGTTCTGAAAACTAGCTATTTTTTCATTCATGATTTTTATGAAAGAAAAGGTGCGGCCTTGTGCTTATTTTTGTTATGTTTAATTAGGACACGTGCATATGCCTTTATGTGACAATTGTTCTCTTTTCGTTTTCAGTGCCAATAATACCAAGTTATTTGTATAGCATTAGACACCCCCAAAATATAACGGATGTCCAAACTATTAGACCAGAGACTCCTTCAGTCAACCCGAACAGATTGCAAAGCATCTTTTCTTATTATGATAATTCAACTATAGTTACTGGAAATAATTCTGAAAGAGTAAGGCCAGGAGATGATTATCATACTCAGACAGAGCAAACGGTGATCAATATGACTACGACAACTCCACCAGACTGTCCAAAGAAAGACAAAGAATTGGTAAATGAAAATGTAGAAGTTGGGTTGCTTTTTGCCTCCAAAGCAACTGTCCAATTCCTTACTAACCCTTTTATAGGACCAATGACAAACAGGTATGTTTTCTTTTTTCCTTACGTAATAAAATATATTTCATCTGTTCTATTCACCTGTGCATTTGTTTTTTTAGAGAAATAATTGCTTTATTATGCGTGTGTCTTATTTCTTATTTAATTTATTGGTTGCTTTCACTGATACATATTATTAAAATGAATTGCTAATAAACCTGCACTGTATCATTTCTAAATAAGTCAGTCTTCTATTTACCATCTATTTTGTTTGAAATAATTTTCAACTTTGTTCCTTCTCTGCTTTTTGACTGGCACCCATAGATAGATGTGTTTGTAGAAGGAGTAAAACTGTTGCAAGCTCTTCAGTAATAATATGGAAGTGGTGAGTGAAAATTATGCACTTCCTTCCAGCTAAGCTTTCAAATATATTTTTATTGTAAACATACTTATGTTACTTTTCAAAGAACATCCTCCTAAGGTAGCTTGTTGTGCAGTGGTTAGAATGCAGTACTGCAGGCTAACTCTGCCCATAGCCAAGAGTTCAATCTTGACTCAGTCTTCCATCCTTCTGAAGTCAGCAAAATGAGGAGCCAGATTGTTGGGGGCAATAAGCTGATTTTGTAAACCACTCAGAGAGTGCTGTAAAGCACTATGGAGCGGTATATTCAGTGCATTCAGAGAGTATTCAGAGAGTATTCACTTTTGTCAATTTTGTTATGCTGCAGCCTGATTCTATAGTTGTTGAAACTCACTTTTTTCTCATTAATCTATACTCAATACCCCATAATGACAAAGTGAAAACAGAATTTTAGAAATGTCTGCAAATTTATTAAAAGGAAAAACTGAAATATCACATTAGCATAAGTATTTAGACCCTTCACTCAGTACTTCGTTGAAGCACCTTTGACAGGAATTACAGCCACAAATCTTTTTTTGGTATGGCACGACAAGCTTTGCACACCTGGATTGGGGGATTTTCTGCCATTCTTCCTTGCAAATCCTCTCAAACTCAGTCAGATTGGATGGCAACTGTCAGTGGGCAGCCATTCTCAGGTCCCTCCAGAGATGTTCAATAGGGTTCAAGTCAGGGCTCTGGTTGGGCCACTCTAGAGTTGTGAGGTGAAAGTTCGTTCTTCGAGCTTCTGGATTGGTTTCTGAACGTTTCATTACCAGGCTAAGTAGCATCTTCAGCAGAGTTTAGGGGATGTCAGTGTTAATGTTCTTCTGTTTATAAAGGCTTCAGGTGTGCGTGTATCGAATGAGGATCTTGTGATGAGTCATGTAATCTGTGAGTGTGAGTCATCAGTGAGTCTTGTGATGGGTCTTGTGATGGGGAGGTTACATCAGGTCAGGGTCATTGGGAGGTGGACTGGTGGTGGGAGGGGGGCTTGCATGGGTTGGTTGAGGATCGGTGCTGTCTTTGGTTGGCTGTGTGGCTGATTCTGAGGGGTTCATAGGCTGGTTGTAGGTCGATGTGCCTCTTGATGGAATTGCTTGTGGAGTGCCAGACTTCAATGAACTCACGAGTGTGGCGGGTAGTAGCATGGCTGATGATTTTTGTGTTATTCCAATCGAACTGGTGCCATTTGGTGTTGGTGTGGATAGAGATTAAGGATTTGGGATCGGGGTATTTGACTGCCAGCCGGTGTTTGTGGATCCTGGTTTTTCATTGACGTGTCCCACATAATTTTCTTGGTTACTGTTAGTTATCTAGTTGTGATATTGCTTTGTTATTTTAAACTTACTGAAAGAATGGGGTAGATTGGTGAGGCAGAGCCCAGCATTTGTGCTTTCTCATAAGACACCGCAGCACATGATGAACTATTTTACGTAATGTAAATCAGTTTTTTAAAAGCCATTATGATTATTATTTTATTATTAATTATATTTATACAGTATATGTTATATACGATGTCCCACCATATTGACTACAAGAAATAAAACCAAAGCACATAAAATAGTAAAGTTATATCAAATAGCAATTTTATCAGCCAAATTCTCAACTGAAAAGTCTAAAATATTAGGAAATCAAAAGTGCAAGGATAGAATGAATCCTGAGCCTATGCCTTACTGTTATTTAAAATAAAATAAATAAAATAGTTGTTTTAGATGAAATAGCAGGAGAGCAGGATAAGATTTACAGGGCACTTTGAATATTAAAATCTGCTAACTATTACTGTTGTGTTACTTTAAGAAAGCAGGACTAATTTTTATTCAGAGTAATATAGGAAGCCTGGCTGATATGCTGAATGGGCTCACAATATGTGGATGGAACAGTCTAATGCAGTGGTGGTGAACCTATGGCACGGGTGCCAGAGGCGGCACTCAGAGCCCTCTTTGTGGGCACGCATGCCATGCCCCTGAGATGGCAACCATCCCTCTTCAACCAGCCGCCCGAGGTCCCACGTGGCCAGATGCATCCTGGCACAGCTGGTTTCCCTCCCCCCGTCCCGTCCCTCCTGGCCTCACATGCTCTCCTTTTCCCGGGCACGACCCACTGCATTGCCTCCTCACCTGTCGGCCAGCTGTCCAGCTCAGAGGTGGCTTCTCTGAACTGCTGGCGGTGGGCTGTGGAGCCCCAGAGTACGCCGGTCGAGGAGCCGTCAGGCTGTGGCTGCTGACGGACACCGGTGGCCCCTATGCGCTCGCTGGCCTCTGTGTGCGGGGGGCGATGGTGTCAGGCAGCAGCTGCCCCGGCCCCTGCCTCACCTTGCCCCGCAGCAATGGTATCCCCGCCCTGCCTCACCTCGATTCACCCCGCAGGATGAGCCTCCTGCCCATCGCTCCACCTGCCAGAGACCCCCTGGATCTCCCTCAACCCTGCCCACAGGCGTCCCTCCCCACGAGCAACATCGAGGTTACCACACACCCACCCAGTCTGCCATGACCACCACAGCCATGCCCACCCAGTGGGCCACATCCCACCTGGCACCCGGCGATAAATAAGTGGGTTTTGGGTTGCAGTTTGGGCACTTGGTCTCTAAAAGGTTCGCCATCACTGGTCTAATGTAAACATACATATCCAGGAATGGTTAGCTTTAATTTATGTAGGTATGTTAGATGCAACTGCATGTTCATTTGAATGTGAGATGCCCTTGAGTTCAGCTCAGCTCCTTTTTTTAAAAAGGGTTTTTTTATTAGAAGAACAGTTTAAGAAACTACAGCAACATAAAAAGAAAAAGTAGAAAAGGTATAAAAGAGTGAAAAAAAGAGAAAGATAACAAAAGAAAAAGAAAGAAATCTAAAGGAGCACTTCTGGTTTTCTTTTGGGCAATTATAAACATAATAATTGACATCTCTCCCTCCCCTTCCAAATTACATATCATGGTTTCCTTCTTCCCTTATATAAACGTTTTTAATCAATGAATACTGAAACCACTAGTTCATGTTTATTCATTTTCAGCAAAAAAAAAATCATATAGTGTTTCCAGTCTTTTATAAAATTAAGTATAGTTCCCTCCTTAGTTTAGCTCAACTCCTAATGATTGTAGCTATGTAGTTTCTTTAGCAGGATTACCAGAATGGTTTGCCTTTTTCCCTTTTTAATGGTTCCCAGCAAAACCAACCATGCTGTGATCGGAGCAGAGTAGAAAACAGTGGGGCAATTGTAGTGGAAAAACCATTGTTGCACAAACTTGTCTGTAAGTTTCCTTCTTTTATTTTCATGGGGTGCAAATCATAGTAAGTTGCATTTATATCATCTGGTGCTGAACTGATGTTTTGATGAAGAATTAACAGAGAATGGCCTCGAGCCTTACTTGTTTTAGCATCTCATGCAGAAACATCTCCTGAAACACCAGAGAATATGTGTGCACATATCTGTACTCCTTCTATTTCTGTATTTCTCTAATGGTACTAATGCATTATTGATACGTGGTTCTGTATGCTAAGTTAATAAAATTAATTGTGAGTTTTGATTTATAATCTGTAGAACTCTGTAAAGAGATTTCTGATTATCATTTGGGTTCATGCAGAAGTCATAGGTTTGCATCACAATACTCTCACAAAGGCCAACCACCATTGGCTATAGTATTATGAAGTCTTGTTTCAATATTAAAAGTTTTGCACTGTTGTATGCTGTGTTTTCTCACTGAAGCCAATTTCTTGAATGTAATTATACATTTGTAATATATAACAGAGTTAATTGAAGGTAAGAACCAGAATTTATTTCACCCTTGCTGAAATAAACAAAACTTGCAGTCTGGCAAAAATACGAAATTCTTTTGTGCTTTCACTCATTTTACATGAGCAACATGTCTTCAAGATGCTTGCCCCCTCAAAGTTCTTCTCTGACCTTCAAAAAGTTGCCTAGCTCTGTTATAAAATATTATTTTCAGCTTCCTAAAAAAAGGAAACAGCTATTGTAGATATAGAAAAACATATGTAAAAAGTCAAAATTTGGTATTAATTTTCTTTTCCAGGATAGGCTATCAGGTCCCCATGTTTGCTGGCTTCTGCATCATGTTTATTTCAACAATAAGTAAGTGTTGTTTTTCTCCTATATCCCCAAGTATTACAGAAGAGAAGGAGAGATGGGAACAAAACACTGTTTTGAATTGTCAAATCTGGATAGCCTTTGGTTCTAAGTATATATGAAGCTTTCACTAGAGAATTGTTGGTTAAAACATCAGTGAAGACAAGACTTCTTTCCACAGATTCTAACTGTGCCATAATAATGTAGTGTTAATATAGCCATTCCCTTTGCCACTGTTTTTTAGGGCATGCTTTGAGCTGA
The DNA here is from genome assembly GCA_023970755.1 of Azemiops feae. Classification (NCBI taxonomy): domain Eukaryota; kingdom Metazoa; phylum Chordata; class Lepidosauria; order Squamata; family Viperidae; genus Azemiops; species Azemiops feae. The sequence goes on from JALGBA010000004.1 coordinate 3,492,402, forward strand.
AATGTTTTCTTATACAGTCCATACCGTTGAACCAAAAGGGAGAGTGTGTAGAAAAATGAGACACTTTAATCTTGCCTTTTCTTACTTGCCAGATGAAAAGCAACCATAGCCCAATGGAAAGAGGGATGCCCTTGAATGTCTCTCATTCATTGGAGTGGTTCCTTCAGTTGAATTATTATATTTATTATACAGCAATGCTTATTCCCCACAGAGGCTTGGAAATTGCTTGTCCATTTTCAGGGGAAAAAACTCCTAAATCAGTTAAATTGTATCTTGGCTATGGGAAGGTATGGTGAAATATTGGAACAAATATTGCTTTGATGAGAAGCGTTCTACATTTGTTTCTTTTATATTGTGTCACCAAGATGCTAAACGTTTTAGCAATAATAACTCTAAATGAAATAAAAGAAAATAATGCAGTTAGCATTGAAATTCACATGATAGCTACAGAAAACTAGATTAAATGAATGTTAATCATTTAACCTTTAAATTTAGATAGAGTGAATCCTTTTTTTTAATGCTTTCTTCTGCCTTTCCCCCCCAGTGTTTGCCTTTTCAGAAAGCTATAAATTACTTGTGATTGCAAGAGCTCTCCAGGGTGTGGGTTCATCTTGTTCTTCTGTAGCTGGTAGGTTTCTAACATGTACATCAGTGTAGAGGCTATTGCTGTTTATTCTTTTCTTTACTAAGGATATGATCAAATTGCAAACTATTTTATTGTTATTATTTTTATACAATTAGATGAGCGCTGAATTTCTTAAGAATGAGTATGATGTTTTCTTCTGCTTTTAAAAACTTTAAAATCATTTTTCAGATTGGGTTAGTTTTAATACGTACTATGTCATTTAAAACGTGTTGCAGACATTCTAGATTTCTAGATAGAATTCTTCACATTTTTGAGAATTCCAGATTATATCCATTTTCCTTTCCTGCATACCACTTTCTGGTAAAGGGTTGCAAAGAAAAGAGCAAGTTAAAAAAAAAAAAAGGCATCTCTTTCCTTTATTAACGGCCCCATTGTCTTTAAAGAGGCTAGGTTGGAGAGACTTCTCACCCCTCCCTCCCTGATCTTAAGAGATGTTCCAAAGGACAGTTTATTGGATGTGTGAAGATAAATGTTTCACAGGTGATTGTTCATATCTTAGTGTAATTTCCTGTCTGCCGAAGACAAGTCTGGTGATTTTTATTTTGCTTTTCTTTTCATGCAGGGATGGGTATGCTAGCCAGTGTCTATACCGATGATGAAGAAAGGGGCAATGCAATGGGGATTGCCTTGGGAGGCTTGGCCTTGGGGGTATTAGGTCAGTATGGCAATATTCCCTGGATCAGAATACAGGCAGTCCTCGGGTTATGACCACAATCGAGCCCAAAATTTATGTTGCTAAGTGAAACATTTGTTAAGTGAGTTGCCGCATTTTACGACTTTTCTTGCCACAGTTGTTTGCATTGCATTTATTAAATTAGTAACATGGCATGTTAAGTGAATCTGGATTCCCCATTGACTTTGCTTGTCAGAAGGTCATAAAAGGTGATCACACGACCCTGAGACACTGCAACCATCATAAATATGAACCACTTGCCCAGCGTCTGAATTTTGATCATGTAACCATGGGGATGCTACAGTGGTTGTAAGTGTGAAAAGCGGTCATAACTCACTTTTTTCAGTGCCATTGTAACTTTGAATGGTCACTAAATGAACTGTTGTTCATGAACTGTATGCAATTTTAGAAATTTTATATGCCATTTTTTTTCAATCAACAGTGCTACTTTATAGCCAGTCCTTCTTACTCTCAACGAAATGCATATTTAATTAGTCCCTCAGGCTATGAATTTTTTCACAGTTACGTTACACTCAGTGCCATTGAACTTATAAATACTAACATCTGAATAAAGGAATAGGCTATTAGATTAATTATTTGACTCAGAATTATTTTGTTGGCTTGTCAAAGAATTTAGTTGTACATAATGTATTCGCACGGAGAGAAGATAAACCCATACAGAATACTATGAAGAAAGTTTTGACTCCTGGCGACTGCCTGGACAAGTCCCTGTTTCTTGGAACATTTTCAGAAATGGTTTGCCGTTGCCTTTTTCTCAGGCAGAGAGGAAGTGACTGGCCCAAAGTTGCCTAACTAATTTTGTGCCTAAGGTGGGACTAGAACTCACAGTTTCCCAGTTTCTAGCCTGGGGTCTTAATAATTACACCAAACTGACTCTTGAGTTGCCAATATACTGAATACGGTATATAATTGTGTCTCCCTTCCGTTTTCTAGTTTTAGATACTTAACAAGTAGCAAAGCAATAGTTCCCTAGACATACTTGAATTTTTATCATATACTGCTATATTTGATATATAATTGAAAAATGTATGGAGTATGGGGCAACTGCACACTCAATAAGGCAAGCATTTCTGTGAACAGCTACTCCATGTCCCAAATGATTCAGGAGAATGACCTTTTTTTATTCCTTTCAATCAATTGAATGTTGAAAATAAATTATGGATTAAGAACTGTCCAATGGCAGGATAATTATCTAAAAATAGAATGGAATGGACCAAATTGGGTGTTGGGGTAGAAGAAAAATCAGATTTGAAAATGGACCATATTGGGCTGATGGCTGTGGGGAGGGGAAATCAAGAACATTCTCCTTTGAATCGCTGTATGAGAGCTAGGTTGGGCAGTGGCTCTGAATGCAGCTGACTGATCCATCCTTCCCCTATTCCAGGTGTAGGCAACCTTGGCTCTTTTATGACTCGTGGACTTCAACTCCCAGAATTCCTGAGCCAGCCATGCTGGCTCAGGAATTCTGGGAGTTGAAGTCCACGAGTCATAAAAGAGCCAAGGTTGCCTACCCCTGCCCTATTCTGTCTTCACATGACCCAGAGCACAGCCATTTTAAGCTGCCGGAAAGAATTCCCAATGCCATGGCCTTACGTGCTTTTTCTGCCTTGTTTTAGATTAAAACTTTCCCCATTAAAAATGAGCTTTTAACCTAAAGAGCAGACACAATATTTATCCACTTATAGAGTTGCCCTTCATCATGGTTGATATTTGGCCAAATATCTTACTAGAATCTAAATATTTACGAGGAAATGTAACTTTGGTGTGTTTTTTTCATAGTGGGTCCACCTTTTGGAAGTGTAATGTATGAATTTGTTGGGAAGGCAGCCCCATTCCTGGTGTTAGCAGCACTGGCTGTTTTTGATGGAGGTAAGTCAAAAAAACAGGTCGTCCTCAACTTACAACCACAATTGAGCCCCAAATTTCTGTCGTTAAGTGAGACATTTTTAAAATGAGTTTTGTCCCATTTTATGACTTTTCTTGCCACAGTGAAGCATCGTTAAGGGAATCATCATAATTGTTAAGTTAGCCACCCAGTTGTTCAATGAATCTGGCCTTGACTTTGCTTGTCAGAGGGTCGCAAAACGTGATCACATGACCCCGGGACCCCTGCGACCGTCACAAATATGAACCAGTTGCCAAGCATCTGAATTTTGATTGCATGATCTTAGGGATGTTACAATGGTCGTTAAGTGTGAAAAATGGTCATAAGTCACTTCTTTCAATGCCATTGTAACTTTGAATGGTCACTAAATGAACTCTTGCAAGTCTAGGACTTGTGGTTTCATATACAGTGTTATAATTCAGTTACCACCTATAGAGTAAAAAGCTCCTTTTTTGTTTTGTTTGCAGCAATACAATTGCTAGTTTTACAGCCATCTAAGATACAGCCAGAAGTAAGTACTTTGAATCACTTTTTAAAAGATGTGCGTGTTTCACCCTTTTCATAAAACTCTTTTTTTAATTATTATTTTAACAGAGTCAAAAAGGAGCATCATTACTGACCCTCTTGAGAGACCCATACATTCTTATTGCTGCAGGTATTTTTGAATTTTACATGGTTGGATTTTTAAAATATATGGCTGTTTTCCGAATTTGAGAGGTCACTTGAAAAATGAGATAAAAAAATATTTCAGCATTCAAAACCAGATACTCTCTACTATTACCTTCAGTGCTATTCCTTCTTTTCTTCCTCCCTCTCCTCCTCCTCCTCCTCCCTCTTCCTCCTCCTCCTCCATGGATAAGTTCTGTGTTGCAGCTAATCACTATTTTTACTTTTGAAGAAAGGTTATTTCAGAGTTAGTGCTATTTCCAGCCCTTTTTTAAAAAAAAGTAAAATTATCTTTGGTAAACCCAGGTGGAATTGAGTTCAGGACATTTGGTGAGTGGCAAATGCTAATTAGGAATCACAAAGAAAATCCCACATCCCAGGTAGCAAAATTTATGCAACAAAGCTTTATAGAACCATTCATTAACTTCTCTATATAGTTGTCAGATTCAGTATAGCATTATTTTTTCTCTGGTGTTTCTTAAGAGTTCCTTAATGAGAAGTTTAGTGATATTGTATTTCCTACTACCCTGGCTTCTGATTTTTCTCTCTTACAACAGCAAGCACTGGTTATATTCTTTTTGCATTTCCAATTTTTAAACTCTCCTTTGCCCCAGATCTATACTATCTTTAGGTCTCTTAAGTTCGATATCCCCAGAACCCATTATTTCTTCACAATTATCCTTTTTGATCTATGCTTTTTGTTTTCATGTTGTTGTTGTTGCTGTTGTGCAGTTTTCTTCAGGGTGACCTGGAGAAGTGATTGGTCACTTGTCCCAATTATCTGCCCTTAGCTTTTTTTTCTGGAGATTTTGTGCAGCTGTACAGTACACATGTACATTTTAAGTGGAGTGAATGAGAATAACAACATTACCTTGTTGCACAAAATTTGCATCTAAATTGCTAGGCCACTTGAGCAATAGGACATACAAAACCATTGTACCACTTACTAAATAATTAGGAAAGGTCTCACAACTACAGCCATGATAACAATACACAATTATGTCTTTTCAAAGTATACTAAACTGAAATTGTATATCGCTGTGTTTGTCAAATACTACTGAAAGATTTTGAATTAATGCTTCTGAGTGTTGATTTACAAGCAGCTGGCCTCTTCCCAAGTGCTTTTTGGTGTTAGAAAAACTAGGCTGGAAAATTTAAATGGGGGAACTTAAAAAATGGAGGAGATAATTAGACATACTTAAATATCATTTAAATTAAAGGAACATGTTTCTTTTGGAAGAAATATTCATTAATTTTAATTGCAACCTACAGTTTTCTTATTTTCCCTTTGTATTAAACTTAAAAATATACATTCTTTATCATATTTCTTGTGTGGAATTCTATTAGATATGCACTACTGGAGTGGGTTAAATCTCTGGTTGAATATATGAACTGATGTCTACTATCCTCAGTAATAATTCATAGCTCTTCCAAGAGCTTTCCAGTGATTTCCTTTGATTTTGTTTATATTTTCTACTGTCTTCCCTTTTTGTTTCCTTCAATCTTGTCACACAAATACTAGCTTCATCTATACAACTAAAGTATGTGAGTTTCTGTTTGCTGAACATTAACTTGAAGAAACAGTCCAACCTTATTTGTCCAGGATCAATTAACTGAAACATACCCACGGACAGGCATAAAAGCCTTAAATGCTTATATACAAATGCTCAAAGCTTGGGAACAAACAGGGTGAACTAGAAGCAATAGTACATGAGGGAGGGTATGACATAGTTGGTATTACAGAAACCTGGTGGGACGAAACCCATGAATGGAATGGACTGATGGATGGATATAAATTGTTCAAAAGAAACAGGTCCACAAAAAGAGGAGGAGGAGTTGCACTATATGTAAGACAACACTACATATCTACAGAAACACACATGATCAAAGATAAAATCTGTCCAGAATGCATATGAGTCAATATAAAAGAGAAAAAAAGTGACATTACCATAGGTGTATATTACAGGCCATCCAACCAATCAGAAGAAATAGATGAACTCTTTGCCAACCAGTTAACAAATGTATGTAGGAAGCATGCCACAATAGTGATGGGAGACTTCAACTATCCAGATATCAACTGGGAGACAAACACTGCAGCGAGCAGGAGATCAAACAGATTCCTAACCAACCTAGCCTACAACTTTGTCATCCAAAAGGTAGAGGGGGGAACTTGACGTAAAGCCATCAACTATCCAGATATCAACTGGGAGACAAACACTGCAGCGAGCAGGAGATCAAACAGATTCCTAACCAACCTAGCCTACAACTTTGTCATCCAAAAGGTAGAGGAGGGAACTTGACGTAAAGCCATACTGGACTTAATTCTAACTAATAGAGAAGAAGTGATCAAGGGAGTTGAAATTGCCGGAACCTTGGGCGAAAGAGACCACATCATACTGGAACTTAATATAATGCAAACACTAGCAACAGAAAACAATCCAACCAGTGCCTTGAACTTCAAAAGAGCTGACTTTAACAAACTCAGAGAGAACCTAGGAAAGATCCCATGGATGAAAATCCTAAAGGAGAAAACAACTCAAGAAGTGTGGGAAACTCTGAAAAATGCAATCATAAAAGCCCAGACCAGCACAATACGACTGGAAAAGAAAAACAAGAAATTCAAGAAGAAACCAGCATGGCTGCTCAAAGATCTCTCTGACAAACTGAAAGACAAAAAGGACAAATACAAAAAATGGAAAGAGCGGCACATAACTAAGGCCGATTATCAGCAGACAGCCAGAACATGTAAAGATGAAGTCAGGAAAGCAAAGGCTCAGAACGAACAAAGACTTGCAACAAAAATCATGGATAATAAAAAAAGTTCCTTCCAACATATTAACAACAAGAAAAAAGTCAAGGAAACTGTAGGTCCACTAAAGAGAAATGATAGCAAGGAAATAACAGGCAACAGGGAGAAAGCAGAGCTGCTTAACTCATACTTTACATCAGTCTTCACACAAAAAGAAACCATAGCCCAACAAATAAAAAAAACCACTGCAAAAGACAGAAACAAAAATTAAAATAAGCAAGAAAATGGTAAGAGAACACCTATCCGACCTCGACGAATATAATCACCGGGGCCTGACAGATTACATCCCAGACTTCTGAAGGAGCTGGCAGATGTTATCTCATAACCATTGCACCATGCCTTTCAAAAATCCTGGAGCACAGGGAAAGTACCTGAGGATTGGAAAAGGGCTGATGTGGTTCCCATCTTCAAGAAAGGAAAAAAAAAACAGACCCAGGAAACTATAGACCAATCAGTTTAACATCAATATCTGGGAAGATCCTAGAAAAGATAATCAAAAAACAGATCTGCTAACAACTAGAAGCAAACAAAGTTATAACTAGTAGCCAGCACAGGTTTGTTAAAAGCAAATCCTGCCAAACCAATCTTATTTCATTCTTCGACAAAGTGATTAAACTAATAGATCAGCAAAATACTGTGGACGTAGTATACTTAGACTTCAGTATCTACTTCAGTGATCTACTTGATAAAGTAGACCACAACCTACTCCTTGGTAAGCTAGAAAAAGGTGGAATAGACAACATCACTACCAGATGGATCTGTAGCTGGCTGGCAAACCGTACTCAAAGAGTAGTCCTCAATGGCACTACATCCACATGGAGAGAAGAAAGCAGTGGGGTACCACAAGGTTCTGTCCTAGGCCCAGTACTCTTCAATATCTTCATCAATGACTTAGATGAGGGAATTGATGGGGAACTCATCAAATTTGCAGATGACACCAAACTGGCAGGAGTAGCCAACACCCCAAAAGACAAACTCAGGATCAAAAAAGATCTTGACAAACTTGAACAATGGGCCCTATCCAACAAAATGAGTTTCGATGTGGAGAAAAGTGAAGTTTTACATTTAGGTACAAAAAAAAATCAAAGGTACAAGTACAGAATGGGCAAGACCTGGCTTAAAAACAGTAACTGTGAGAGGGACCTTGGAGTCCTAGTGGACGATCACTTAACCATAAGCCAGTAGAGTGCAGCAGCAGCCAAAAAAGCTAATACAATCCTGGATTGTATAAACAGATCACGCAAGGCATTAGTACCGCTTTATAAAACTGTAGTAAGACCACACTTGGAATACTACAGCCAATTTTGGTCACCATATCACAAAAAAGATGTTGAGAGTTTGGAAAAAATTCAGAGAAGAGCAACTAAGATGATCAAAGGCCTGGAAACTAAAACATATGAAGAACGGCTGCAGGACTTGGGTTTGGCTAGTCTAAAGAAAAGAAGAAATAGGGGAGACATGATAGCAGTATTCCAGTATTTGAGGGGCTGCCACAAAGAAGAGAGGGTCACATTATTCACCAAAGCACCAGAGGGCAGGACAAGAAACAGTAGCTGGAAACTGATCAAAGAAAGAAGCAACCTGGAACTAAGGAGAAACTTCCTGACAGTGAGGACAATTAACCAGTGGAATAGCTTGCCCCCAGAAATCGTGGGCGCTCCATCACTGGAGATTTTTAAAAAGAGGCTAGACAGTCACTTGTCTGAGATGGTATAGGTTTTCCTGCTTGAACAGGAGGCTGGACTAGAAGACCTCCAAGGTTCCTTCCAGCTCTATTCTATTCTTTTGGGTGGTAATCCCTGGGAGAGGAATTATATTGCATGGTAATAATTACTCTAAAAGTTATTTTAAATAATAATTAGGTGTAAAAATATGAATGCCAAGTTGTAATGCCAAGTTGTAAATCATTGAAGCATGAGGGCAAAACGGCAGTGCCCCAATTCTCTCTTCCTGGTATTTTGTTCCCTTTTTAGTAGCTTTCTAATTTGATTATGTGTGAAGCATTTTGATTCAAAGTTGATTGGTAAATCAAGCAAACCTCCATCTGTGGATTGTTTTTGGGTTTATTTAGCAAATTATATTCCTCTTAAACCATATGTATTCTAGGGAAAGCTAAATTCTCTTTCTCCTGTTCTGTGGGAAGAAATGAGGTGTTTGAGACTATAATGAAACCAACTGTTTTCCCAAGCGGATTTATGTTTGTACATTAATCATAAAGTTGAATTTTCAATTTCAGTCTAATTTAGACTGGGCTGTGGTGTTATTTTCTCTTGAATAGCATTATCTTTATAGAAAAAAACAACACAATGTGAGAGAACTGGATATCTCAGATAGATGCATGAGGGCATATTCAGAAATAACAAAATATTATGAAATGAAAATTTTTCAGGTATGTACTCGGGGTAAAATGTATTACCTCAGTGAACTAGAAAACTTAATCCTATTGGCTATTTATCAAGTTGCTTATAGTCATTCTACATTAGTGAATATGTCTCATTAAGACATTCTACATTAGTGAATATGTCTCATTAAGATTGGGATGTGTGTGTAGCTGTGTTTATGTCAAATACTTTTCCTTAGAATTGATTCTCAGTTAATGCTCTTGTTATGGAGTAAATGATTCAACTTTAGCTTCCAACATTTTTATACTAATATTGTTTATGTTGATCTCTATAAGTTATAAAAACAAATATTAGCTAAGGTTTGGAATAAAAGTATTTAAAAAAGGAGAAAAAAAGAGGACTCTTAAATGTGGGAATGGTCACTGACCATCCTTGCCTTATGGCAGGGGTCTTCAAACTTGGCCCTTTTATGACTTGTGGACTTCAACTCCCAGAATTCCGCAGCCAGCGTGGCTGGCTGAGGAATTCTGGGAGTTGAAGTCCACAAGTCATAAAAGGGCCAAGTTTGAAGACCCCTGCCTTATTTATAGCACGGTGCCAGAGTACTTGTCATCCACCTCATTTTACATTAACATTGTTTTAAGCAAATTTATAAAAATAAAAAATATTACAATATTGTAAAATCTTGAGAAAATTTTGCAGTCTCACAGGACAGGGCTGTTGTTTTTCTGCAAGAAGACATCAGAACTTTAAAAAAGGTACAACATCATCATCTTTGCAAGAAACGAATTGGATTCTTGTTCCTTGCCCTTAGGCATATGGATGAGAGCACATCAAGGTTTAAGATACACTAAATAGACAGCCTAATACAATTTGGCATATTTGAACAAAGAATGACAGCAGTGGTCATTTTATTGCTGAACTGTGTGATAAGAGAGCCTTTTCTTGGGCAAAAGCTATGAAATACTAGATGAAGTCATCACAACCTGAGTTTTCAGTTAAGTTTTTATTGTTATCAAAATGCTATAAACTGTTTTAAAACTCAGCCCATGAGTGGTATAAGACCAAGTTACGGAATTTGAAGATTTTCATGTAAAAACTGCATTACTCCATAATGTGCTGTAACAGAAAGTCTATCAGAAATAGCAGCACACTTGCTATATTGGGAATCTACTTGTAGGGAATGTGGCCACTGTTTTATTTTGGGGTAAGTAATCAACAAGACTTTATTTCCTTGGTTTCCTTCTTGTGCTCATTCTCAAGTATTGTATCAAATAAAATTTCCATCTGAAAATTGAGTATTACATAGATATAAATATTTTATTAAAACAAAATGTGCATGTTATCATTGCGTCAGTAATAGCAAAACTATTTGTATTAAAAGTTGTGCATTGCCTCTGCTAGATTTAAAATATTTTCTAAACGTCATGACACATTGTACTCCATGTCTTTGACATAGTGTGCTGCTTATTGTCTCATTTTTGAAGAAGTGGAACTTTTATGAAATTACAGGATTAAATGTTTTCCCCATCCTAGCAATTTAAATATAATCATTGTTGTACATTTGACAAGCAACTCTTCAAACTGCATTTTTTCATGTCAGCGTAGCTCTTTCCAACTATTGATTAGAATTTAAGTGAAATAATTCCAGAAATCTATTTTTCATCTCTTTTCAAGGAGCAATATGTTTTGCAAATATGGCAATTGCTATGCTGGAACCAGCTTTACCCATTTGGATGATGGAGACAATGTGTTCAAGCAAATGGCAACTGGGTAAATTGCAGCAAAATCTTAGCTATTTTATTTTTGATCCTAAGTGTATGTGATTGCCTTCTCAAAACTGTTAATCATATATGTTCAGTTTTTATTTTTGAAATCTGTATTTAGCCAATAGAATGATTATCAGACTTCTCGTACCTTATGCATTATGCATTGGAAAGCATGAGACTGTGCAGAATTTCAAAGGGGTGCCCTGTTTTAACAGATACCTAATGAAACCAGATATTTGTGGATTCTGTGGAATAAAAGCAGTCCCTTTTACAATGCTTTGCAATGCCATGCTCAGGAGAGGGAACTAGTCATGCTGCTTCATTTTGGTGACTTAGCTGCTGTTTATGATACACTGAAATGAAGGCCTTCCCCATATGAGTAAATGCAACATGTTTTCCTGAGGCAAGAGCCCAACTGTGGCAGATTGTCCATGATGTACTGTACACATTCCTTATAAAGAGAACAGTAGGAATGCTACATAATGTATGCTACACCTGCATAATAGTTTTACTCAGTGGAGGTTTTCTGAACATTGGAGTATTCCCTTAGAAATAGATAGTAATAGCAGTTAGGCTTATGTACTGATTCATAGTGCTTTACAGCTCTCTCTAAGCAGTTTACAGAATCAGCCTATTGCCCCCAACAATCTGGGTCCTCATTTTACTGACCTCAGAAAGATGGAAGGCTGAGTCAACCTTGAGTTGGTTAGGATTGAACTTCTGGCAGTGAGCTGAATTAGCCTGCAATACTGCGTTCTAACCACTGCGCCACCACAGCTCCTATATAATTAGATAACATTTAACTACATTTGCAAAATTATATATACACCAAATTCTTCCCAACTTCTGAATAATAGTTCCACTCTGGGCCATGTGACTAAAATAGCTTGGAATAGAGCAGTCAGCACAAGAGCCGTGGTGGCGCAGTGGTTAGAACTGCCAGGAGTTCGATCCTGACTGGCTCAAGACTCTTTCAGCCTTCTATCCTTCTGAGATTGGTAAAATGACGACCCAGATTGTTGGAGGGCAATATGCTGACATTTGTAAATCACTCAGAGAGTGTTGTAAAGCACTGTGAAGCTGTACATAAATCTCAATGCTATTGCTATTCCAAATTGCTGCCTGAATGCTTTTCCCACAGGAAAGCACTGGATAAATTTTCTTTGAACTTTTTTCCTTTCAACCTGAGCTAGCCTATTTTCCTATTCAACCTTTCTTTTGCTGGATTCTCACTTACATCAAACATGGTTCTATTTTGTGTTGTACATACAAATAGAGATCTATTTGTTAAATATAATAGCCTATCAGTTCTGTAGCACATATGCTGATATTATCCAGCTGAAGTCTCAGAAAAAGTCCCTTATTAAAGACTGTTTAGTAAACTTAGTCATGGGATAAGAGAATCTATCAATTTATGGATTGCTAACTATTTAGAAAATAGAAAACAAAAATTAGGAATAAATGGACAGTTTTCTAAGTGGAGGGAACTAAAACATAGAATCCCTTAAGAATCTGTTTGGAAACAGAAGCTTTAAATGCGTTAATCAGTGCTATTAATCTGGCCTCATTAGCAGATAAACCAAACTGTTCACAGTACCAAGAGTGATTGTGAAGAAATCCAGAATGAGCTCTTTAAATAGGTGACTGATCAATCAAGTGATAAATGAAGATCAATTTATGTGTATGAAATGATGACCCAACGGTGCTTTTTCCAAAAGGCAACTGGACTTTCTTGTTTTTTTTCCCTTTGAAAACATTTTGCTTCTCATCCAAAAAACTTCTTCACTTCTGAAAAAGGAGGAGCAGAAACTGAAGAAGCTTCTCTGATGAGAAGCGAAACATTTTCAAAGAAAAAGCCAAGAAAATCCAGTTGCGTTTCTGGAAAAAGCACTTTGCGACAAGTGGATGACCTGGATGATTGAGAGTCTTCATAGACATGTATGAAATGATGCACCTTGGGACCCCAAAGCCCTCATATACACGGAATATGAATTGACTGTAGTTCTCAGGGTCACAGAAGATAGCTTTATAAAAAGGCCAACTCAGAGTCAGAACCAAAGCCTTTCAACCTACCCTTGTCCAAATCTAAACAGATTCATTTTGGCTTTCCTAAAATGGGAGTTTCAGATATTTTGAACAATTAGCCTTAAAGACAGATCTGGCAACGGACAATAGATCAAATCTCAAAGTGCTCTTTCTAAGTTTAGAAATATGAAGAATGCAAAGAACAAATCTGATTCAATTTAAGTGTAGATGTCTGTAATAGTCAGAAAAAGGACTCTCCTTAATTGCTCAGTTAAGATGTTTACTGTGCAACAACTTTAAAAAAGCAATTCTGGGCTAGGGAGCTTTATAAAAGGGATTTGACTTTTTCAAAGTTGCTGCACAGAATCTATATCTTAACTGAGCAATTAACCATATGGTGTGGTCCAGTGAATTGTTGACATTTTTCTGGACTAGTATTTTGATATATATAAAGATATAAATACAGAAATGTTTAACGTTAAATATGTTGGTGTAGTGTTGAATTATATACAGGGCTTTGAAATCTGATTGTGTGAAATTCGATGACCATGCATGATAAGGTGACTAAAAGAATAATAATGAGAAATTGAAAAAGTGATAATGTTCCAGATATCAAGGGTTTGCATCATATCTATTCTTGAAAAGGCAGTATTTGTTATTCTAAACAATCAATGAAGCAATGTGTTCTTTTTCTGGCATAGATGTTATTGCAAAAATATTTTGTAACTGATTGTAACACCATATGGTATATTTGCAAACCAGTGACTAACTGTAATATATAAAATAGAATATGTTCATTTTCTTTCCCCTCCTTTTTTTCTCTTTCTTGTTTTTTTTATCATTTTTATTTGTTTAGATTGTTCAGTTTAAATTTATTATAGTTATCTTGGTATATTGTTTGTATTTTAAAAAACAAGATAAAAAATAAAAAAAGTTTGCAAATGTATGGTATGATGCATCTGGAATACTGTGTATTGGTCACCATTTCGGAAAAGAAAAAAATAGAAGAAAAAAGTGTAAAAGAGAGTAACCAACTGCTCAGAAAACCTTCCCCGTGAGAAAAGGCTACAATTTTTAGGAGTCTTTTGTTTAGAAAAAAAGGCAACAGAGAAAGGATATGAATGACATATATGAAATCATGCATACCGTGTAGAAAGAGAACAATAATAATTTTTTCTCCCTTTCTCAAAACATTAGGACCAGGGCCCAGCTGATTGGAATGAGATTTAGAATGGGCATAAGAAATTACCTTTTCATAGAATGCATAGTTAACATGTGGGATTTGTTACCATAAGGCAAAGTGACAGTCACTAACTTGCATGGCTTTAAAAGGAGGATGGATACATTCTTGGAGGCAGATCTATCAAGCATTGAACATACACGTTACCTCTAAATTGGGGAAATACCAATGTCAGTTACAGGGCCAAAAGAAAAGGAGAGGGATAGGGTGTCTGGATGCATCCCTAAAAGTACCTGTTTAATAAAACAAACCGTGGCCTGATTTAACAGGGTTACTAAAGAAAAGCCTGCTGATTCAGACCAAAGGCCTATCAAGTCCAGTATTCTGTTTATAATGAAGAATAGGAAATCCTACAAGTAGGATGTGATCAATAGAATAACATTCTCTCTTGTTGCCAGTAACAAGTATTCAGTACATTATATAGCAACAATGGACTGATATCCATATTCTCCATAAATTATTTTGTGTTTTATAAACTTGGATTTCTAAATATTGTAGAGTAATTTATGATGTAATTCTAGAAAAAAAATCAGTTATTAGTAAATTATTTGTTACCTTTCAGTTTAATTCACCTTTTAACAAAATTTATTGACACTTATTAATATGTCTTATTTCTTTGTTCTATAGCTGCATATACTCCTTCACCTACACAGGACCACGAATTTATGAGAACACTTTTGAAAATATAATTATAGTTTAAATCTGATAGATTGTCTTGTTTGAGATTATAAAAGACTTGAAGTAACCCGGATATTAAAGGGTATTTTATTTTATTTGGTTCAGACCGTGGACCTTCATTAGATATGTTCTAATAAAATCGGCTGTGTCTGAAGGTATTAGTTTTTCCTTTGCTTCACTGAAAGCAATGTTGATAAGACACTCATTCATATTTTTCAGGCGTTGCTTTCATTCCAGCCAGTATCTCTTATCTGATTGGAACAAATCTTTTTGGGGGCCTTGCACACAAAATGGGAAGGTAGGCTACGTTTAAACACTGAATTCATGGACAACATTTTTTAAATGTTTGGTGTTTCTTAATTATTAATGAAAACATTCTGATGCATTCATAATAATAAATAATTTTATTTTAAAGTCACATAGTGCTGTTAGCTACTATGTATTACTTCAGGAAAATACATTTGGTGTCTGTGTTTCTGGATGGCTAAAAGATAATATTTCTCCTTTCATAGGTGGCTTTGTGCCCTAATTGGGATGATAATAGTGGGAATAAGCGTTTTGTGTGTGAGTAAAAGTTGTTACTGCAAAAAATCCAATTTTGTTCTGCTTTGTTCTTTTGTTGTGTGAAACAGTGAAGTAGGAAGCAACATCCTGCATTTAGTCAGATCTAAATACAGGTAGTCCTTGACTTACGATCACAACTGAGCCATTCCACTCTAAGCGAGACAATTGTTAAGGGAGTTTTGTCCCCTTTTATGACCTTTCTTGCCACAGTTGTTAAGTGAACCACTGCAATTGTTCATTTAGTAACACAGTTGTTAAGTGAATCTGGCTTCTCCCTTGACTTTGCTTGTCAGAAGGTCACAAAAAGTGATCACATGACCCCGGACTCTGCAACCATTGTAAATAGGAGTCAGTTGCCAAGCAGCTGAATTTTAATCATGTGACCACGGGGATACTGAAACATTTCATAAATGTGAAAAATAGTGATGTCACTTTTTTCAATGCCATTGTAACTTCAGACGGTCACTAAATGAACCGTTGCAAGTTGAAGACTACCTGTAGCTCATTAAAATTGGGTGGGGGGCTGCTTGAAAATTTGAGTTTAATTTAGCTTTTTACTTTCAACTTTGATTTGTTTTAATCATGTATTATTGAACAAACTGTAGCAGCTTAGTCCACACATTTTATAAGCTGTAAAATTGTGGTTTAAAAATTATTTTTATGGGTTTTTTACAACAAACTGGAATATTTTTCCCTAATATACGTAACAATTATGCACTTGAATAAATTGTCCAATATTTTTTCAGTGTAGATCCTCTAGCACTTATCTTTTCTGTGTATATTTTCCTACTGCAGGTTTTTAAAATGCACATTCCTGGTTGTAAACCAATTTAAATATATAATCTTTAAAAATATATAAATACTGCTATTTGCATGTAATATTCATTACTGTATCTTTTTGTCATGCACTTTTTATCTGGGCAAACAAATGATTACAGCATTTCCAGTGAAATATTCTTTTACATCTCAAAATGCAGCCAATTCATTTTCTTGCCCTCATTCAGGAGAAAAAATAATTATAAAAAATGAGCTATACCCTCTTGATTCTATTTTGTGTCAGCAACACTTATAAATCTTGCCTTTATTAACATTTTTAGTTTGCATTTTTCTGAGCTTTAGTATCTTTTAATGTAATGCTACCAATTTTTATAATGATGTTGCTTTCTCATATATAAACACAACCAGATAGACTTGAATTCTATTGAATAAATTCCATTTATTCATGCTCCAAATCTCATAGCTGAAAACTATGTAACTATGTAACTGGTGTCACTAAAATCTTTAAAACTAAAACATTATCCACATACTATTTGAATCTTATATCAAACATAGGTGTACACTTAATCTTAATAAATGTAATGCAGGAGTCTGGGAAGTTGGTCTCACCGGCTTGCTTTTTGAGGCTCTACCAAGTAGGTGGTGCCAAAAAGTTGCGGCTGGAAATGTTAAGAGGCATGTGCCATGCAAAACTAGCCTAGCCTCAAGCTGATAGAAATTGTCTGCTCATCTAATGAAAAACACACCTAATATCAACACTTTGATACTTCATTTTGTTTCTTTTACTTCCAGGTACCATTTGCTAAAAACATATATGGACTTATAGTACCAAATTTTGGAGTTGGCTTTGCCATTGGTAAGGAAAAAAAAAAGGCTGAACATTTGGTTTAGAGCAGTGGCTGCTTGAAGCTGTGAGGACTTCAGCTCTCAGAATTTCCCAACCAACATGACTGGCTGGGGAATTCTGGGAGTTGAACTCCATACAGCTTCAAGTGGCCAAAGTTTAGAAACACTGGTTTAGAGAATATGCAATGCTGCATTCTGTTATTTGATGTGTTACATAGAAGCTTCACTTTTACATAACTATCAGTAGAGCAGTATAAGTTATATACTGTAGATCCTGATTTCTATCACCAGTACCTTCTTCAATGAATTTGAAAGGGGATAATAGTTTCCTGTGTAGAGATGCATCCAGACTACTCATATGCACAATTCTGTGAAAGAAGGGGAGATACATGAGATACATGTTATGTTTAGGTTGGATGGTGGTAGAATCATGGAAAAATGGAAAATAGCTCACCTGAATTTATGGGATTGGTACATGATCCCAGATAGACTACTTTATATCTCAGATTTTAATTAAACTGCAACATGTGCCTTCAATTGATAATTTGGATCTCCTGTCTGTATGGGCTCTGAATTCAAGAGAGGTATGTATATTTTTGAAATATGTTCTTAACATAAAGAACGTATGCCATTTTCATTACTAACAACAATTAGTAACAGTTGAATCCAACTTTCTAAAAAGATTGTATGCAGCAATATGCATTAGCTACTGTAACACATGGAAACCAGTGGCTTGGTTGTGGTTTCTGAAAATATATACATTAAAAACATTGCCAATAGAGCTAATTAATGTCCCTAGTAGGAAAAGATAATGCTTTACTGTTGCTTCCTTTCAAAAAGCAAATATTTTGTAATCTACAAAAGAAGTACAGTCAGTGACTATCAGTACATAAGACAAATAAGAAAACCTATCCTGTCTCAATGCAATGTTGGTAGACTACACTGCCAATAAGAAAATTAAACAAACTTTATTGTATCATAACAGATATGACCGATGGTACAATAATTAGATATACATATGTCATTCTGTAGAATATAGAGAATCTTTACAGGGTAGAGAACATGTTCAATATTTTGACATCAGTAAATAACATTGGATTGATTATATTCTAATAATCCTTTAATTATAGCAAAAATAGCTCATGGATAATTCTAGCATATAATTTATCAGTTTTAAATTTAGTAAAAGCTCCCCTTTTTTGCGCACTCCTATAAGATAGCAGAAGATATTTTGTGAACCTTTTGCCAATAAACATAGAGAGGGCTAAACATTTTTGATGAATCTTTCACAGAAAGATGCCCTTGTCTAGCATACACAGGTTTTTACAGATGAAGGTGAATGTTCGTTATATTACCACCAGCTTTATCAGCAGCAGGACAGTTCTTGTTTTGAAATGCTGTATTTATATACCATGGTAGAAGGATTGAAAAATGGTCTAGCAATCCAGCTGTAATAGCTACAGAGTTGAATATCTCTTCTACTAGCTTGATGTATGTATCTGTCTGCCTAGCCAAATCTATAAGGAGATTTAAGGACAGTTTATAGCAATAATAAAACCACACATTAGTAGAATACATTAGTAGGCATTGATTTAAAATGCTGAGTAAAATTATTCAGTTGAAGATAATATACTTGTATTAAGACAAATTTTCATTCAAATTTTCATCATAGCAGGACACATAATTATATGAAATCTAAACTTATATATTTAGTGCTCAAATATACATTTTGAACTTTGGTATTGGAATAATAAACGAGATGGTGGATTCATGATTATTATTAAAAAGTTTTCCTTTCTGAATTCAGATCTGAAATATCACAACTGATTACTGTATAACCCATTAATTTCAGATCTGCTACCATAACAAAGTTTGTAAGAGTGGTATGATACTTTTATAGACTAGGCAGACCTGAAAAGTAATCCCAATTAAGAAGGGCAAACACTTGTATAATAAAGCACATGTGACAGTTGAAGCAAAATTTGTTATTAAGATCTTACAAAAAAATGTGATGCCATTATTCCATCTCTGGTAATTACACAAAGCACAACCTATTTAAAATTTTGATTGCACTGTGTTGAAAGAAATATGATTTTGTTACTGTTGAAATGCCTCTTGGTTTAAAAAGTAAGTTCAGTAAAACTGGCACTATCCAGACACATACTTCCTTCAGAAATATTTCCAACCATTTTCTATGTAGATATTTGGAGAGAAAATGGAGAGCCTGATTAAAATTCTTTTTTCTGTGTTATAATCAGGGATGGTGGATTCTTCATTGATGCCTATTATGGGTTACCTTGTTGATCTGCGCCATGTTTCCGTCTATGGGAGTGTTTATGCAATTGCAGATGTTGCATTTTGCATGGGTTTTGCTTTAGGTAAGGACTTAATTCTGTTTATTTGAAATGCACTTAACATTAAAACACTGTTGCAGAAGATCTTTGCACCATTTTGTATTACTCCCACACACACACTTCCACAAATCCTCCAGGATTGGGGGGGGGGGAGTGCCATTGAAGGCTGTTTCATTTTCAGCTGAAGAGATTCTTAAAGCTTATTCTAGGGCAGGGGTCCTCAAACTTGGCCACTTTAAGCCTTGTGGACGTCAACTCCCAGAATTCCCCAGCCAGCCATGCTGGCTGGGGAATTCTGGGAGTTGACGTCCACAAGGCTTAAAGTGGCCAAGTTTGAGGACCCCTGTTCTAGGGCTTACCCAAGCCATTCTTCTTCTTCTTGTCTTTCCTACTGCGGAATGCTAGGAAACCATGCTATCTATTTTTAGTCATTGAGAGAAGTCCCAAGGCCTGCATTGAAGTCAAGAGGGGGCCTCTGGGAAGTTCAGCTACAAACAAAATGGCCTGATAGCAAAAATAAATGGGTTAGGGCAAGAACAAGCTGGTTTCCCCTTTTCACGCGTAATTTCTTGAAATTATGAGAACTATGGTAATGAAGCAAGGACATTATACTAAGCATTTCAGTACATTCAGTATAATCCTCACATTTTAAATATTGAAGTATGCTTTCACAATATTCTGCATATCAATACACTTTAGGAGCAAATGTGTTGGTGCGCATTGTCAATCATTTCCTGTTTCTGTTCAGAGTGGCTAAACTCTGGAATCACTCTAAGGCTTGTTTATCTTTATATGCCAACTGGGATCTCTTGGCATTCCCAAACAAGCCTGACTTCAGTTTACAGCATGATAGATGAAATCTGTCATCCAGGTTTGTACATAACACCAATTAAATAGAAACATTGGTAACTTCCTTATCATTTTTGTAGGAGGAGCTAATTGAGACCAGTCAGGCAGCTTGAATTGGCTACTTGTCTCATCTTTGACTTAGGGTTAGACATGGCCCAATGTTTTAGATCATGTCTTAATTTTTCTTATTGATAGTGCTCAGCTTTGTGTTTGTATTTATATTTGTATTTGTATTTCCAAAGGTCCATCTGTTGGTGGTGCTATTGCAAAGTCAATTGGATTTCCATGGCTCATGACAATTATAGGAATTATTGATATCCTCTTTGCTCCCCTGTGTTTATTTCTACGCAGTCCACCTGCCAAGGAAGAAAAGATGGTAAGCACAGAGCTGTTTCTTGTTCTTCTCTGGATTCAATACAGAACAATTTTGTCGCATGTCTATCTTTTCTGCAACAAAATAATCATGACTGCGTTTAAATATATTAACAAAGGTGTTCTATCCTTTACTTTTCTCTAAAATATATCTTTAACTAGGAGACTGTAAGTTCTAGTCCTGCCTTAGGCATGAAAGCTGGTTGGATTATTTTGGACAGCTCACTCTCAGCCCAATCCACCTCATAAGGTTGTTGTTGTGGGGAAAATAGGAGAGGGAAGGAATGTTAGGTATATCTGTCACCTTGAGTTATTTGAATGAAAGCAGGATAAAACGCTAATAAATAGATAAATAATTGAAGAATGTTATTCTGCCAGTTATCTGGATAATTCCGTACTAGAGATGGCTATCTTCTGTATTTTCAATTGCTGATCCCTGATAGTTGATTAAGACCCCCATATTTTGGACTCATATTTAGATAACAGCATGTCCAAATAGCTGAAATAGGATACATTTTTTTAAATTATACATTAAAAAATACTTTTAGTTCCAGCTTTAGTTTGGATGAATTCACAAACCATTGGATTAATCTGTTTTGTATTATTATATTTAGTGAACAGGACAGCTACCTTAAGTGTTTTATATTTAAAGCTAAACAATAGTTAGGCTGGTATAAAACAGGCAAATAGATTCAACTTGAAAATTAATCTTACATGCTGTATACTTAAGGGATAACTAATTTTGAAGTCTTCTGTTGTTACACAAAACAATACAATGCTTTGGTAATATAATAATAGCTATGTTCTTTTATAGGCAATACTTATGGATCAAAACTGTCAATTTAAAACCAAAATGTATACCCAGAACAGCATACAGCCACATCCATTAGGTGGTGATGATGATGAAGAATTGGAGAGTGATGAATAATATTTAAATGCTGGTATTGGTAGTTCAATGATCCAGTAGACTTTTCCTGTGAAACATCTCATCAGAAAGTTTTAATTGTACTGCTCTTTTAATTGTGAACTTGTAAAACAAAATGAAACCAAAGGTATAGTTATTTATTGCCCTTGATCAAGATTACCCACTGCCTTATGAAAAAAAGATATTAGAAGATTCTGTTGTTAACATTATGCATTTTGTAAATGTATACATCTCCATCTAGATCCAATATTAGTTCAAACATTTCCCTTAATATTATACATTTTCATTTAATTCATTGCAGCAATGAGTGCCTGAAACTAGCAATTATAAATTATCAGATTGTCTATTTAAAAATATTTATATAATACTTTGCACTTTTCAAATTAACTTCACTTCAAACTATTCTTACACTTAACCTAATTCAGAATGATGTAGAGTGAATGAAACTTTATATGGCTAATAGAGAATAAATGACCGCCCTAGGGCTGCGCTTGGAGCCTCCAGGAGCTGCAGGGATCCACGTGCGCCCTTTACATGCCATTTTTGGCGCTGCGTCTGTGCACATTTGCGTCACTGTTCTTGGCGCTTTGGGGGGATGGTCTATCCCCATTTGCAGCATGGCTGCCGTCCAATCGCCGTGCCATCTCTCAGGAGGGCAGCATTAGCTGCCAATGCAGTGCCAGGAAGGACGGAAGGCAATCCCGCCCACCAGATCAGGCTGGCAGGGGTGGGGTGGGAAACTGAGCGGTGTGAAAAGCAGCGCTCGGAGCCTCCAGGAGCTGCAGGGATCCGCACGGGCCCTTTGCAGTTGCCCTCCTGCAACACATACCCTCTCTCTATAAGCAATCCGGCTTGCCCAGGGTCAGGTTGGCCGTTGTGGGAGGCTCATCCAGCATGTGCGGTGGAACTGGAGGACGGGGATGGGCCACACCTCCCGCAATGGCCAACCTGACCCTGGGTGAGCCGGATTGCTTCAGCTGCGAGGAGCCTGGCCTAAGGTTTCCATCGCCCAGGCTTCCTGAAGCTGATGGGAACTGCGGCCCACCACAGCTGAACAGTTTAGCTGAGCCGCAAAATTGAACTTGCAGCGGTGGCACCGGCAGCAGATAAGGCGGGGGGAGGCACGCGATCCGGCCTGCCAAAAAACCTATGGTGGGACAGAGTGGGCGTGGTCTTAAATAGGGCTTACTTTTTGGGTGTAGGGCTTATATTAGCCCAAACCCCCCAAAATAAGCTAGGTCGTATTTTATGGCTAGATCGTATTTTTGGGGAAACATGGTATTAACATTACACTGAACATTGTTTTTTTAATCTCATCTAACTTGTTCAAATTATGTGTCTTATCATCATATAAACATTGTCTACTGCATTATCTAAAGTTAAGCTATATGATTCCTGCTTTTGTAAATTTGAACTATAGTGTGTACGAGGTTAAGACAAGCCCCAGATCCCAAGTTGAAATATGATAATTCAGAAAAGATTTTTTATTTCCCTGGGATGGAGAGTCAAGCCTTGATCTTTTATCTGGAGTTTCAACATGCTGCAAACGATGATGCAAGAGGCCTTTTTGTCATTTACATGAAAGGAACTGTTGCTTCCATGATTCTGGACTGCAGGGCACAATTATAGCTTCCGGAAGTCTGAAGAAGTATCTTTAGTTGTATCACATACTCTATGAGCTGTGTCTCATTGTTATTCAGTCTTTCATCCTAGGCTGCTGCATGGTTTATGGTTCATATTTTCTTCATGCCAGGTACCTGACCTAGCCAATTTCCAATCAATGAATCTCTCCATATAAAAAGAAAATTATTTACAAGAAGCTCTTTGATTTACATTCCCTACCTATTCAAAATTCAATTTGGATGATTCTTTCCAAGGAAGCTACTGATGCTACAAATTTGAACATGTCACAAAACAACATCCAGTGCTGGGACATTTTAAAATAAGTTAAATTTTCAAGGAACATATACCAAAATCTTTATACCAATTTCTGTAAAGTTTGGCATGCTTTAACTCTTCATGAAGTGCTTAGTTTTTCTGCTAATGTTTTCCCATTTAATGAAGAAACAAGACTGATAACTAATTCAGTTTTTCCCATGTTAGTCTAGAGTTGTATTTTACCCCAAATCTTGCTTCATATCCAAAGATCAAAATGGAATGGCTATAGCAGATCAGTCTTGTTTTTCAAATTAAAATGAATCTGCATGCTTCATTGTTAATCTCTGCATATTTCTTGATAAAACTATTCTAATACGTGCCTATTTAAACTAGAAGCAAAACTATCAGCACTTCAACTCCCACGAGACCTGCTTTGTAAAAATGCTACCCAATTATTGAAAAGGAAGACCACGCAGGTATATTCCCTAGTAGACTTGTAATAAAGTATCTGGCAGACACTTCATGTTAAAGTTTTATTTTTCTAGAGTTTAGTTTGTTTTTGCAAATTACAAAGTATAGGACACAACTGCTTTTTAATGTTGTCAGACTTTTAGGTGTCTGCACAAAATGAAATACCAAGTCTGTTCAGACTTTGCTGGTAACTATCCTTAGGACATCAGCAGATGGAAATGGATTAACACCTTTCCTTGAGTGAGTCTGCAACATATTGTGCTTTTGAAGAATATGCAAAGCAGGATTAGAGATTTCAGGACTGATTAGTTTTGACAAATGGGAGGCAGGTAACATTCTGGTTCTTAATACATAATGGTATATATTGCAACATATTGACTCCTGTAACAGTGTTCTCTCAGTGTTGACATGAGCCTGTGGATTATGGCCTTAGTTGTGAAAATAAAAAACCAAGAAATGTAAGACCATGTAAGTATCAAACATTTATGTAGTGTTGTATACATAACACCCTGTTTGTAAACTTGATCTCTGTGCCTTTTCTAATGTATCAGCAAATGGTTTGTATTTAAGAGACACTTTATATAGTTTTGTAAAATGTGTGTTTGTGTCATTTCCATGTATAAAACATATATTTTGGTCAAGTTTTGGAAATGCTTTAGATGAATTGTTATTGTTCTGTTATACAGAAAATAAGAATGGAATGCTATTTTGTGAAAGAAATAAAAGGCAACAATATGGTATTTCACTACTGTTAATGTGCCAATTAGTCCAGAAAGGTAAGGCACCAGGTCTTCATCTCCTTTCCCCACTGCTATGACAGTTCTCAAAATGACTGTGCTGAATTTCAGAGAAAATGCTTTAAATCCACAGTTGGCCCCTGTGAACTATGGTCCGTAATCTTTTCAAATTGTTCTATAAATTGAAGAGTAAACAGCTGCCCTCAGGTAAGGATTAATATTTTTTTTTATCTTAGATGACAATTAAATAGGTATCTCTGTGTCTATATATGTATAGGCAAGGGAAAGAAGTATATGGAAACCCACTTGCAGAATTCTTCCTCTAAACTCAAATGTTGGGCAGATAGAGCGCTGCTCTGTATCCACAACTCAACAGACTACCTAATTATGGGTAGGAAGTTTTAAACAACAAAACACCACTGTGAAAAGAGTTTCAGACATCGTTATTCTCTCATGGTTGCCCTTCTTATAATAAGACAATAAGTGGTCCTGGAGATTTCTGGATCAGAACATTCTGAGACAGATTTGAATTATTCAGTTTTCTTCCTCTTACTATAATAAACTAATAGGTTGAGGTGCTATTGCAATTAATTTATTCTAATCCATTTTACTTTTGGCACACTGCTGTAAGAATCGAACCAAATCAAATCAACAAATTGTACCACATTTAGTGGTACCTTTATTACCGGGAAAAGTATTTATCTTAATCTGTATTTGGCTTCAATGCAGCACATTATTTCAAAAATAGTTACTTTGCATATCTAAATGTATTGTGCTGAATTTACCAATTCCTCTACAAAATTAATTTTTATTTATATTTATCTACTTACTGATATTATGGTTTTCCTTGTACATTTTTCAAAATAGATTGATTTTCCTGATGTCTTTTTTCATAATACATTTTTAAAATATATATTTATATATATATATAAATCACTCTAATAAGCATGTTTGGAAGTAACATGTTTTCAGATAATGGTCATCTGTCAAAAGTCATACTGATAATCTTAGAGGAGAATAACATAAGTTTTCATATTTAAGCATTCCGAACTGCTTCTATGAGATTTTGATCTTGAATATAATCCATAGTACTATGATATTTGGTCTTAGATTGCTATAACCTCAAGGAGTTGCAGCACACAGTATGTTTCAGAATTCTGTTATTAGAAGTTTAATACGAAAACGATTATGAAAATACAAAAAAACCCTAGTGCACGCACTTTGTAAATAAATTTAATCTTCCCAAGATGTTTTAATTTGCGATTTTAATTTCCTCATATTTATCAAGAATTTCTCAATCAAAGAATAAGTACTTCACAACCTTAAATCTTCTGTTACAGAAAGTATTGCAAATGTAGAGAAGCTCCTTAGAAAATGTGCTCTTAGAAAGTCAAGTCCCTATTGTATGTAACTGGGCAATCTCATTCTCTATTTGGTGCATTAGCCTTTCCCAATGTAGAGGCCTCTGATTACAGACAAGGCTAGCTGACTCTGAGGAGAATTGAAATAAAAAACATTGGGCAGGAATCAGGAGGGGAAAGGGCCCATAAAAGATTCAATTGTGGGTGGGTAGGGTGGGTGTGTTCCTAACTCTACCTAGGCCTAGGAAAGAATGTAGCATCATTACAGATAAACAGGCCTTTTGTCTTTCATCCGCAACCCTTCCACGAAAGTTCTACTGAATAAAGAAACGTTGGAAGCCATTGTTCTAGAAAATAGCATAGCGTGGAATAAATAAACCTTTAGTTATGTGCCAAAATACTCTTTAAATATCTAACAGCTTATAACAAAGAAACAGAATTTATTTAAAAACTTTTATTAAAGCTTGTTTTCATGATAAAATCATCTGACAATCATCTCAGGCAGATTTCCATAAATATATGTTAGTGTCAAGTAATAACATACCACCACATCAAGATAGTCTTGCATCCAGTGGTATTTATTATTTTCAGCTGTGTATAGTAAAGCAGAGAAGCAAAAGATATAAAAGGAATGTATCAATAGTTCTTAAAAACAGTATTTATTATAATTCTATGCTTTATATGTTTTCCTTGATGCTACCATACTATTATTTTGCTGCCATTCTCACGCAACGGTTAGAATATTGCACTATATTTAACTTACATTATACAATCATCATAGTGGAGTACTGATACTCAACTTTTCATGCCTCTTTCATAAACAGGTAACTATTATATGATGTTAGCTGTAAACTAATATCTGTAGTATTTCTGTCATTGTATTCTGATCTGCAAGTTAGTATCTGGACAGAAACTAAAGGGAAAATGTCCTAGTTTATGCAAACTTTTGTTAAGCTGATGATTTTTGAAAGATAATATTCCTTAAATATGTTGATTGAATATTATTGGTTCATTTGGGAAAATACCTAAAATTGTTTTACCTTTTTTAAAAAAATATGGATTATGTCAATTTGGCAGCTGTTCTGTTGAACTATTTTACTTTTTTATTGTAAGGACAAGTTGTAAAGTTAAAAATGTTAGGACGTTGTTCACTCCCATTATAATAGCAAAAAATGTCTACGCAGTAGCATAAGTGGTTGCTTGTTAGTCAAGTAGGAGTAATGCAGAATGCTATCTTTTTATTTAGTTTTACAAAATTATTTCATAACACAATGCCAAAAATGATTAAGCACATAAAAATAAAACATTAAGAAATATGGGTGTGAAAGATAACCCTAACTAACCCTAACTAACAATCCTCATCTCAGATCAATTGATTTTTAGTGTTGCTGGGTTTAGGATTCAATGGGTGGGTGAGGGCTACAGGGGCAATCTTAAGTTGCTGAGCATGTCGTTTTTATTTTTATGTCACCAGAACCATCAGAGAATAAATCAATTTAGTATTAACTTTAAAATCCTTTTACATATTAATTCTTAATATTTAGATTCTTTGCAAAAATAAATCTGGTAAGGTTACCATTTAAATTTTAAATTTTCTCATGGGTGCTTAACATTATTACATTATAGAAGAGTATATTCTATGAAGCTTCCATCTAGTTATAGGAACAAAGAAAAACCTGTGGCACATTCTCAATACATTTCTATAAAACATGTGTATAGGCAAAAAGTAATGCCTATGGGTGTTTTTGAGTAGGGAAATTAGAACCTGATGACAGTTGTTTCAGTGATATGTGCTTTAAAGGTCTTCCCTGCTAAAGATTCTAATAAATTCACAGAAGGAAAGAGTAAAATGTAAATTGCCTTTTCAAAAATTCAGACTTCTCTGTGAAAGAAAATCAGAGAAACCAGACATTGGAATACTAATGTTACCAAATAATTGGAAATAAAAGGCATGTTATCTATAATGCATCATTGGCAAAAAACAAAACAAAACAAAACAAAACAAAAAAAAACACCTGAAACTCACAATCCCCTTTCCAAAATATACTGAATAAGCAAATGGCAAAGTATAACAAAAATCTTCAAAACTGGCCCTCAGCAGCTGCTGCAGTAGTTCTAATTTGAACACAAAATAAAAATGCAAAGCTTTAAAACTGAATAATGAAAGGAACAAAAACAAACAAACGGGAGAACAGAAACTGTGCAAAGCATTTCAAAGGCAATTCAGGAAGTGTGTTGGTGTGAGCAAAGGCCTCTTTCTTGAAACAGAGAGGCAGCCATGCCATTTAGAAGACAACATTTCCATTGAGATTGCCAGAAAGTAAGCTGGGTGTGAACATGTCTGTGGAGATGACTTGAGAAAGCCCTCAAAAGAGGCATTAAGTCTCATGGAGGAAGTGGCTGCTTCACTCATTCCAACAAAACGTCTGTCTGAATGCTTTTTCTTTTTTTGCAATTCACCCTGATATATTTTAGAAATACATTTTAGAAAAAAGTTCAAATAAATTAAAAATCATCTAGTATAAAGTCCCAAAATGTTATTTAAACATAACATGGTTCAACCAAATAAAATCATATTGTACCTGGAAATAAAAGCCATTTCCTTACATGGGTTTGAAAATAATGGAGAAGCAGCTTGTATATATTATCTCAGTGTTTAATTACATTTTGAAGTATCTGATGTAGTTTAAGTGCAAAGTGTTTCCCAGTTTATCATTTGCAAGACCAACTGTGTTATATCAGTCTACAGGTGCATTCTGGGATTCAAGTCTCTCTTCTTCTTTTAGTAGGGTTTCAAGTACTGGTGCCATTACTAAAGCAGCCTCATCTTCATTATCTGTTTCTTCCACTAAGTTGTTGTCCTCTTCATCTTTCTCCTCTTTTCTAGATCCAAGTTCTAAACCAGTATTTTCTAAAGCTTCTATATCTTCAATGCCAGCTTTATAATGAATCACAAGGAGTGTCAGGGCTTGCAACCTCTCACCTGATTTAGCCAACGCAGCAGCCAACAGCCTTTTTTTCCTTGCATCTGTTGCTTCTTTCTTTTCTCTAATTAAGGAATTGTTGCTCTCCAGTTCCTGGTCTATTTCATACTGAAGTTTTTCCAACATAATTTCTAATTTCTGGATTCTTTCTTCTGTAGGTAAACTTCTATAAAGGTCTCGACCAATTTCTTTCACTGCAATGAAAACACTATCATCAAGTCCTCCTTCCTTCCTTGGTAACTTAATCCCCGGAGTGGTTACTTGCTTGGAAGGGCTACTAGGGCCACCAGTATCTGTATCACTACCTTCATTATCAGAAGGATGTGGGGTCTGCTTTGGCGAAGGTTCTATCACTTCAGGTCCTTGCTCATTAATACGAACTTTAGGAACTTGACGAAGGTTTAAGAACCGGCTGCTTGTATTAAGAAGGTGTCTTGTTAGACCTGCTGCTTTAGTTGCAGTTTTCAATTCTGAATCAACACGAGATCCTGGTGTGGACTGAGAATCTTGGTTTTCAAATTTAAAAGGGTGTAAAACTCGTTCAAGTCGTCTTGTGGCTCCTAAACAGAAGGGAGCATCAGTCAGACACTTTTCTTGACATTTTTTGTGGCAAACATATGCACAAACCACACACTGCGATGCTGCTTTTGTCCAAACTTTCTTTTTGCAGTAGTCGCACCAAGTTGGATTTTGAAACTGAGTATCTTGGAAATTATGCCTATTTTCAGTATAAGTAATTTGTCCAAAGTAAGGATCATCTTTTGAAAGAACAGGAGCTGCTGCTTCTTCCGAAATATTTTCTTTCTCTTTTTCCAACAGAAAACTTGAGTCTTCAGGTTCACCCTCTTTTAAATATTTAAAATGTATAGTGACATCACCATAACAAAACTTTTCACTGAAACCTTTGTGTGAGATCAAACTACGCAATGCTGTTCTAGTTACTGCAGCTTTTGGTGCAGAAGGATTTAGTCGAAATAGCCTAATGAATTCCATGGAGGATGTAGCTATACAATCTAAAGCTACATCTTCAAGTTTTACACTTTCATATCCCAAACAAACCAGCCCACCTACTTTGAAAGGGTCTCTACACCAAATACCAATATTTAGGTATGTATGTTCTTTTCCTACTTCAAATATGTAGGAAGAGCCTTTTGTCCTTGCCCATTTACCTGCTCGATTACGGTAAGGAATTTCTGGTGATTCCCATGAATTATGGTTTTCTACTGCCTTAGCAGTCAGTGAACAATGTGAATACTCTGATATGTCTTTATGTAGTTCTGATTTGCTTGTAACAGATTTATTGATAGGTGCTTTAATATTCTGTTGAGATTCTGTACTTTCTTTTAATGTTTCTGATTTATTTGTAATTGTTCTAAAACTCTGAGAAATTTCTAAAGGCTCCTTAGCAATTGGTTTGGATCCTGTAGATTCTTCTCCTAGATCAATAATTTTGATTACCTTTTCTGAATTCTTGTCTCCATTACTGGCAGGAAGAGGGAGCTTGTCCATTTTCTCAGAAGATAAATCGCCAGTTTCTAATTTATTTTGAACTTCACTAGAAACTGTTGACACTTTAATCTGTGGTCTGGGAGGTACAGGTGGTTTGATTATATTTAACTGTAGCTGTTTGTTTGTCTGCTGACTTATATCCAGGTTCTCAGGAGTTTTGTGTATTACTTGTTTGGATGTCTCTTTGAAAAGTACCCTTGAAGATGCCTGATGACTTCCTAGATGTAACTTGCGATTTAACACTGGAGATAGAGTTGCAGGTGGTTTACCAGCAAGTGAAACTGGTATGTGCTTGGGACTGCTTGAAGAATCATCTTTGAATTCACTTGACTTTAGTGCATTTGCCAGGTCTTCAAATTCTATATCTAATTCTTTGTTATCTATTTCATTCAGCAAATATTCATCTGAAAATGCTGACTCTTCCAACTGCAAAATATTATCTTGGGTTAATGAAGTCTGCTGACTATAGCCAACTGGTCTCTCATAATATATGGTGACTCTTTCACCAGCCTGTTTGATAAGTTTTAGCACTTGTGCTGTTGATGTAATCCTGACTCCTATTAAAAAACAGAAAAGAAAACAATAATGATTAATATTTTCTGAAGCAACTGATAAATACCCAAACCGAGAATGCTACCCAGTCAAGGAGAAGCCATGCAGTTCTTTTCCCTTCCATACAGAAATTGGGACTGTCCTATGAATTTATTCCTCATCAACGTTATTAATACATGTAGTAATGTAAAAAGGAAGTAGAGCAATGACCATCTGCATTATAACAACAAAAATCCTATTTAGATTAAGACTGTTGATGGAGTGAGAGCCAGTATTGGTGTAGTGGTTAAGGCACCAGGCTAGAAACTGGAAGATCTGAGTTCTAGTTACCTCAGGCACAAAGCCGAATGAGCAACTTTGGGCCAGTCACTCATTCTCAGCCTTAGTAAGGAGGCAACAGCAAACTGTTTCCAAAAATGTTGCCAAGAAAACTGCAGGAATTTGTCCAGGCAGTTGCCAGGAATTCTGACTGGAAAGCACAAAGCAAACCAATCAGCTGATGGAGGGGTAAATAATAATGACAATAATAACTATCATATTCCCAAGGTTACAACAGGTGCAATGTACTAGGAAAGGAAGAAGCAGGGAGATCCAGGCTGAAGTCTTCCCTCCAACCCCAGAGATCACAGGCTGACTCTGGGACAGTCACACTCTCCTTACCCCATTTTATCTCCCAAGGTGATAAAGAGAAAAGGACAGATAAAAATGCAACACATACGCAAAATGTATCATTCTTTAAAAAAAACACACACACAGTATTAACACAAAACAACACTGTTCAACAGATAATAAAGATTTAGGGAATTAAAACTTCACATTTACTATTCACTACACAAACATCACATATAGTTAACTCTTCTGTACCAAGAAAAATCGTACATAAATAGTGACCTAGGCACTCAATTGTTTGTATCTCTTCTACTGAATGAAAACCATTTCCTCAGCAGCTGCCAAGGTTGATACCAAATACTGATGTGAGTTTTTCTGAAATATTTATATCTTTTCATTCTCCAAATATAATGCCCCTTCAGTGTTGAGAAAAATGTATCTAAAAGCGTAACAAGTATTTTTATTCTAAAAACTACACTAAAATATCATTATAGCATGCATCTGAAAACGAGTTATGATATTGTTTTATTAGGGCACTATTGCTCTCAATATAATAAAACTGTTTACGATTTTGCTTGATTATGACTAATAAAGGATGGATGAAACTTTTTAATACATTTCCCAATAATATCATTTGTTATACCTTCTGAGCAGTTCCCAAGTTACATACAACTTAGCCAATGTTATTAAGCTTAGTTCATGTCGTTTCACTGCATACCTCCAATAGATAATAGCCTGTCGCCCCTTTGAAGATCAGCAGCGGCAGCGGCAGAGTTTGGTGTAACCGTTTCAATAACAACGTGACCTGTTTCTCCTTCCTTAGCCTGTATTTGACGCAGAGTGAGTCCAATACTTGGTGAATTTCCTTTTATGAGTTCTGCCTGTGGAGGGAAAAAAATGGGAAATAATTTTCATTGTTAATATTAGGATCTATAATTCATAAAATTAAATGTTTTTCTGCTAGCGTCTTGTGCAAAATTGTACTTGAGAGAGATAAAGGTGTATATCATATAAGTACTATGCTTTAAGGGGAAATGGATTTATAAAACACAGTACATTTCACAGGTCAATACTAATTATTTCAAACAGAATATTTATTATACTTTATATCTTATTATCCAAATAGTGCTTAAAATCGGATATTATTAATACAATACTTTTTCAAAAATTTTGAAGAATAATCTGTAATTTACAGCATAC
Organism: Azemiops feae; assembly: GCA_023970755.1. Taxonomy (NCBI): domain Eukaryota; kingdom Metazoa; phylum Chordata; class Lepidosauria; order Squamata; family Viperidae; genus Azemiops; species Azemiops feae. The sequence continues at coordinate 3,525,144 of JALGBA010000004.1, forward strand.
TCCCATTTAGCAAGAAGAAATGTAATTCATGACATCAACTAAACTAATTCGTAACAAAAGAAACCAGAATTAAGAAAATTCTATAACCTTTATATTTTCTGTTCCAAGTCAAGCTGTTTTCTTATTCCAAAATTATTTACTTTCTTTGATATAAAAGCAAGCATTTTTAATATGTCAGTATGCTTTATAAATGCAACCTCAAATTGGGAAAAGTTAATACTGTTAGCTAAATAGCTGGCCTATAGGATAATTTTGTGTTATATTATTTATTTGTTGTTTGTTCACACCACCTTCATTCATATTTATTACATCTTTTCCTTTTCGCTAAGTTCCACAGGCATAAGCATATGAATTTTCTTTCTTTTCTGTATTAATATATGCTCTACCATTTACTTCTCTTACATTCCAAGTTCCAATTTTCTACATACCATGATGGATACCAGATTGTCCTGGAAAAAATATATCACGACTGCCCATTATGGTTTTGAGGAAATTTGAGGGTTTCAAACAATGCTTTCTCCAGCGTGAAAGAATGGAGAATCCACCAATGGGTTATCTTGGACCTCCTGCCCACGTAGACCAAAACAATCAAAGCTGCCACGCCCCTCTGGTTGAGGGCACGCCCCCAGTTTCGTTTTGGTCTTCAGCCCAGACAGACGTGGTAGTTTTGGCTCCCAGCAATTTGAGAATCAGGTTTAGTTATTTCTATACCATTGGTGGATTCTTCATTGTTTTTCTGTTTCTCCTCTGGCCAGCGCTGGGATCAGCGCTGTTCTAGAAGGGGAAATCAACTCTTATTTGTTGTCAGTGTCTTTTTTGTTGAACTCGTGTTTCCCCCCCCACAGCTGATTCACGGCTGCCGTTTTGGGCGCCGCGAGGCGATCCGATCCCCATCGGATTTTCCCTGGTTTCTCTTGCTCTTCTCGCCTGCTAGGCTTCTAGGGGGGGTGTCCCCTGGGGGTGGGAGTGCGTTCCCCTCCTCTTCGGACCACTTCGGGCCTTGGTTTTTTCGGCCGATCGTCGCGGCCGCCATTTTGGACGCCGCGACTCGATCGGCGGCCTTATTGTGGGCCTGTGAGGTGCTGATTTCAATTGGGAGAGCTGTTGATGCAAGGGGGGTGCTCCCTATTCTACAGCTGTCCCAGGGTGCCCAAACTTCTACCCAGGTAACGGCCTCCATTTTTGGCGCCGCGTGGAGCACAGGCAGAATTGCTTTCGGTTTCACCTTCCCACCTCACCAACTCTCAGGCCGGCCTTCTCCTGATTAAGAAGAGGCCGATCAGCCTGCTTTCGTTTTCCCATCCAAACAAGGGCATTACTAATAGCACAGTGGCAAGTCACCCTGTATTTCTAGCATGCTAAGCATGTGCAACAATGAAACAAAAATGGAATCACAGGGAACACTGCCTCCTGTTGGCTATGTGTGGTGTTTGTTCATTTATTGGGGCCTTATTTCCAGGGACATAGGGGTCCCCTGTATTGTATATTCAAGCCACACAATCACAGTCATTGGGCATTGCCAGTCATAGCCTGCTGCCAGAGTCTGCATCTAGTGAACGGTCAATACTGAGCTTGCCATCACTAAGTGAGACACGTGTTGATCCCGTCACTAAGCGCGACATTGGCCTCAAAGTAGGTCTCACGCTCAGTCTCATCATCGCTGGTGACCCGCGACAGCCGTCGCTAAGTGTGAGTCTGTGCTTACCGGTGGGCCGGACCATCACTGATCCACGTGGAGGCAAGTCCCACTCAGGTGGGGAACAGCCACATCTCTTGCAGACCGAGACGCTTCAGTACCCCACTGAACACTCTCGCTTTACAATGGCAGATAACACCGAGCCACAGGCTACCACCTCCAGTGGACACGGAAACCGTAAGTCCTCTAGTCAGGAGGCAGCCGCAAAAATCAAGGCCAAGACCAAGGCCGGCTCAAGGAAAGCAGCCTCCAAGGCGGCCGACAAACAGGCCAATCGTAGGCATCGTGTCCTGGAGAGACAGTTCTCACGTGCGCAAAAACTGGCTGTAGGGGAGACGGTTAAGCCGCCCCCTACCACAATGGTAGCACTCCCTTGTGGCCCTCAACCTGAGCCTCAGGCCCCATGGTCACCAGAGCGGGATTCAGAGGGGGCTCCTTCAACTGGTCCTTATCAGGAACTCCTTTCCCTCTTTGAAGAGGAACAGGGACTTCAGGACCCTAAGGCTCCAGAAGCCACATTTACCCCAACTGCAGCGGGGCTACGGCCCCTTGAGGAATCACCCCTGGTGGGCCAGGCTCCAACTGCCACTTTTACCCCCACAGCAGCGGGGCTTCATGAGCTGGAGGATCCATCCTTCAAAGCTCATCTGCAAGAGTTGGTTTCTCAGGCAGTTGCCCAAGCCATGGCGCCCATGAGGCGTCCTCAAGAGACTCCCGCTCCCATAATTCCTAGGCCATTGCCTGACCCAGCGGGGTCAGGTGCCCTACAGTACCCAATTTCTGATTCTCCTCCTCATTCCTTTGCCAGCGGGGGCTCGGAATACGCGGAGCACAGTCAGGCGGAGGGAGAGTGGTCGGACGATGAGGAGCCTACTCAGGAACCTCCCCCTCTAATAGGACTGTTTAATCCCTCGCTATTTCTGTCTCTGCTCGCAAGGCCTGTGCGACCGGTAGGATACACTCGGCTCAGCCTTCGGTACCTGAGCAGGTGCCTGAACAGCTCCCTGGCCAAGACACGGATCCGCTGTTTTTAGAACCGGTGGTGTTACACAAGCATATACCTTGCCCCCCCATGTTTTTTAAAATCCATTAGGGGGTCAATGGGAGGCCCCAGGTGCTCCCCCCTCTACTGGGGGAATAGACCACAGGCTGCTTGACACGGAACCAGTTCTGAATGAGGCCCTAGAGGTGCCTGAGGTTGATGAATCCTTACTACCCTTATATTCTGATTCCAGGGTACCTGGAGATATGGCAGAGGCGTTGAAGCCCGAGGATAAAAAATCCGAGGCTTCTTTCCGCAGGACACACCAAGCTTCAGCTTGGTCAATAAGAGCTTCTACCTCAGCCTCATTCTTCGCCAGGGTCTCTCTATGTGGCTCCGCCAATTGCAGGCTAGAATTCCACCGGAAGAGGTAAGAGTCCATCAGGACTTGACAAAGCTCATGGCCGCATCACAGTACATGGCGGACGTGTCCTTGCAGGCGACAAGATTTTCTGCCCGTGCCATCGCATCCAACGTCTCCGCACGCAGGCTTCTATGGCTTAGAAATTGGAAGGCTGAGACTAGACACAAATGGCGCGTAGCTTCCGCCCTGTACTGCGGCGCCCGCCTCTTTGGGGAGGTCCTGACCCCCTACTTAGTCGAAAACAAGGAGAAACGAAGGGTTCTCTATCACCTTTCCAGGAGACCGGGCCGTCGTTTCTCCCCGTACACCCGTCAACAGCCCTTTCGGACGGGATCAGATTCGGCCTCTGCACAGGTCGCCCGGCCATTTCCCGCAGGCCCGGACCATTCTTTTGACCGGTACAGGGACAGATACAGACAGCAGGCTCAGGGTAAGAGACCCTTTCGAGGCAGGGGCGGCCGTCCCTTCCGTAGATCCAGGTGACTCGGGGAGGGAAGCTCCCATAGGTGGCAGACTAACTTACTTTCTCCACCAATGGGAGACCACCACCACGGACTCTTGGGTGCTAAGCACCATCAGAGACGGGCTGTCTCTGGAGTTCGTGGCCAGGCCACCCCGGCGCTTTGTTTCCTGTCCCCTCCCCAGGAATCCAGTCAGGAAGACCCTCCTGGGGGAGGCCATCCGGCATCTGTTACACATACGAGCCATAGAACGGGTTCCAGTCGATCAGCTGAAACAGGGTTTTTACTCCACCCTATTCGTGGTTCCAAAAGCCTCAGGGGGATGGAGGGCGATACTAGACCTCAAGGGCCTGAACTCTCACCTGTCGTACCGAAAGTTCAAGATGCAGACGCTTCGGTCCATCTTGGCAAGCGTAAGACGGGGGGACTTTCTGACATCCATAGACCTTACAGAGGTGTACCTTCACATCCCTATACATCCAAACCATCGGCAATATCTCCGGTTTTGTTATTCCAGCAATCATTACCAGTACAGGGCCCTCCCCTTCGGCCTATCCTCAGCTCCCAGGGTCTTCACCAAGATCCTGGTGGTACTTGCCGCACACCTACGGCTAGTACCGGTGCGCGTCCAATGTTACCTGGACGACATTCTCATCCAGTCGTCCTCCGCTCTGGCCGCCCAGGCGGAACTGGCCCTCACCATAAGGACCCTCCAGGGTCACGGTTTCTCAGTCAACTTTCACAAAAGTCAATTGACTCCCGCAACACGCCTACTACACTTGGGCGCGATAATAGACACAGACCTTTGCCGGGTCTATCTATCTTGAGACAGGCAAAACAGCATTCGAGACATGGTTCTCAAGATCCGCAGGGAGCGTGCAGCAACACTGGCTGTCCTCTCCCAGTTACTGGGAAAGATGATATCTTGCCTAGAGATAGTGCCTTGGGCCAGACTACACTCCAGACACCTTCAATGGTTCTTGCTCCCATTCCAAAGACTGGGCACAAGCCCTTCCAACCAAAGGGTACGGGTCCCCCTTCAGACCCTAAGATCCCTTCTGTGGTGGGCCTCCCCAGAGGTGGCAAGAGGGTCACTATTCAAGGAGCCCAGCAGGCTGACATTGACCACAGATGCCAGTCTGTTTGGTTGGGGGGCCCATTTCCAATCTCAGTTGGCTCAGGGTCGGTGGTCCAGAGCAGATCTGGCACACAATATCAACTGGCTGGAACTGAGAGCCATTCATCTGGCCCTTCGCCACTTCTGCAACCAGGTGGTGGGGCAGCACATGCTGGTCCTCACGGACGTGGCGGCAAAGGCCCATGTGAACCGTCAGGGCGGTACCCGATCCCGATCTCTCATGGCCGAGGCCATGTTATTGGGATCTTGGGCAGAAAGCAATCTTCTCTCCCTGAAAGCCGAACACATCTCAGGGGAGGCGAATTGTCAGGCGGATTTTTTAAGCCGGGCAACAGTGGACCATTCGGAATGGAGCCTACATCCGGATCTCTTCAGGGAGATATCGGAAAGGTTCGGGTTGCCGGTCCTAGACTTATTCGCCTCTCCGGCGAACTCCCAACTTCAAAGGTTCTTTTCCAGGTTCCCCTCTCCGGGGGCGGAGAGGACGGATGCTCTTCGCAGCCCTTGGCCAGGGGGACTGCTGTAGGCCTTCCCACCTCTCCCTCTGATCCCAGCAGTTATCAGGAAGGTATTGCAGGAACAGGCAGAGGTCATATTCATTGCCCCGCACTGGCCGAGACGACCGTGGTTTGCCGACCTCGTGACCCTCTTCATGGTCCCTCCGTGGAGGATTCCTACAGATCGGATTCGACTAGTGCAGGGGCCATACAACACCCGGAGCCTTAGTGGCTGCAGTTAGCCGCTTGGCACTTGAACGCAGGGCCTTGACCCAAGAATCTTATTCCTCGGGAGTGATTTCTATGATTCAGGCCTCCCGGAGACCGGAGACCAATCGCATTTAGGACTCCACTTGGAGACATTTCTGCCGTTAGTGTGACAGCAATCACTTAGCTATCTCAGAGGTAACCATTCCATGGATATTAGACTATTTGTTGGAGGGTGTTGATAAAGGCTTGGCGCCCAACACTATTCGCTGACAGGTCTCGGCTCTGGCCACGGTGTTTACCTGTGACACCTTAGAGCCACTGGCCCATCACCCCAAGGTACGATCCTTTCTAAAAGGGGTCACCAACAGTAGACCGCCGGTAGTACATAGATATCCCACTTGGGAGTTGCAGTCTTACAGGCCCTTACTCAGTCTTACAGGCCCTTACTCAGGCGCCTTTTGAACCCCTTAGGTCCTGCACTCTTAGGTCCTTGTCTCTTAAGGTTGCTTTCTTGGTTGCAGTTACCTCAGCTAGGCGTATCTCGGAGCTTGCAGCTCTTTCTGTCAGAGAAGACGTGTGTTTTTCACACGGACAGAGTGGTCCTACGCCTGGACCCTCATTTGTTCCTAAGGTGAACACCATTTTCCACAGGGCACAGGAGATCGTGTTACCGAACTTTTGCCCTAATCCGTCTCATACTTTGGAAAGGCAATGGCACACTCTCGATGTTCGCAGGGCGTTGCGCTGTTACGTCAAGCGGACGGAGTCCTTTCGTAGATCTGAGGCCCTTTTTGTTTCCTTCCATCCGGCCTCCAAGGGTAAGAAGGTATCTTCTTCTACCGTTGGCAGGTGGATTAGGGCCTGTATTTCCGAAGCGTATCAGACATCTTCTTTACCAGTTCCAGGTCACTTGACGGCCCATTCCACTTGCAGTGCTGCTACCTCAGCAGCATGGGCCACACAGGCCAGCATTGAGGACATTTGCAGGGCGGCGACATGGTCCTCGCCTTCCCCTTTTGTGCGCCATTATCGCCTTGATAAGTTTGCCTCGGCGGAGGCATCCTTTGGCCGCAGGATACTGCAACAGGTGGTGCCGGCGGCAGGGACACTGGCCCAGTCTGCTCCCCTCCCATTGGGACAGTAGGGCTTTGGTAAGTCCCATTGGTGGATTCTCCATTCTTTCACGCTGGAGAAGGGGCGTTGTCTTACCTGAACGCCTTTTCTCAGCGTGATGAATGGAGAATCCACACCCATCCCTTGGATGCAGTCAGGTCCAGTGTTTAGGGTCTGGGAGCCAACACGTCGTACAGTCATTGGCTTCGCCCTTTCGAAACTGGTGGCATGCCCTCAACCAGAGGGGTGTGGCAGCTTTGATTGTTTTGGTCTACGTGGGCAGGAGGTCCAAGATAACCCATTGGTGGATTCTCCATTCATCACGCTGAGAAAAGGCGTTCAGGTAAGACAACGCCCCTTTTAGCAAGAGAGAAACAGATCAGCTTATCAATCATAGCTGATACTACTTTGCTGTTAACAATAAATATAGTAATGGTCAGTTCTGGAACATTATGGCCAGTGCGCCACAAGTATAACTAAAACCCAGTTTGATCCCACATATACTCACACTACTCTATGCAAACAAGAAACTCTACTTTGGAGACAACCTTGTGAACCTACAAGCTGTTGGCCATTGGTAATTATAAGAAACATACAATAGAATGATAGTTTCAGAATTCTCAAATCTTTGGAAATATTCTCTTCTTACAGTACTGCCCTTCTGAAATCTTAATTATGCAATGGAACATAAATTCAGTTTTGCACTTTGAATCCAACTTAATGGCATCATCATTAAATTCTTTCACGCCACTTGAATCAAATTCCAGAAATTCTGAGTGTCAAGCTGTTCACATTTCTCGCAGTAAGAGATTTTGATTAATCTCACTTAATGAAGTTGCCATCACTTTTCTTCAGATATCACCGTATTTTTTTCCTGTGACTGCCCTACCTAAAACCAAGGTTCATTTGAAAATAGAGTTGTTGTCAGAGGTCCCTGCCACACCCCTGGCTCCAACAAGAAACAAGCCGTTGAGTTCACAGGTGGTTGGTTTATTCACGGAACGCTCTGGCATGCGGTATCCAAAGAAACAGCAAACAAAGTTAGCGCTGGGAGCAATCGCCTCCCAGCACTCTAAATACATGTCTCCCGATCGGCCCCACCCCCTACCCACCTAGCCAGCATCCGGCGTGCGCAACGGTAAGAGCAGCCAGGCTGGGACGCGAGGCAAGCTTCCGGCTTTCCGCTGCTTCTTTGCACCGGTCAGCTGTTTGGTGCGACGGCCGCAGAGCCGACGCCCACTTAGCTGCGCTCCACAGGGTCCCCCTTCCAGCATCCAGGTAACGGGGGAGAGAAAGGGCTGTCGCTGCCGCCTCGGTTGCTGGTCCCGTCCGCTGCCTCCGGATGCCTCCATCCGATGGTCTTATCCCCTCCACCCCCCTCCCATTAGTGGCAAGCCCACAGAGGCTTGACAGTTGTTACAGAGACAACAAAACAGATATATCTTCACAACATATCACTTTCTTATTGATAACTACTTGCTCAGACCAGCTGTGTTTTGCTTGGAGCAGAACATTTCAAGCTTGAGATTGAATTGTTGTCCCTCAGAATATGTCTCTTCTGATGATGATAAGTACTGCTACAAAGGGACATCTAAGACAGGCTTACTAATTTCTGTCTGCATACATATTCTGAAACAATGAATTCTGTTAATTTTAAACAAATCACAGCAGTTGGTTCAAGTCAACAGTGAATAAAAGGTAAAAGTTAAACTAAATATAGAACATAGATTATTAACTTTACTAATAACAGCTAAAATACACAATAATAGAAATCAGAAGTGCTATCAACTGATATCGTAAAATATGGGGATTAGTACTGCTTGTAAAATCATCTATTTGATTATCAATTCACTTGTCAACTATAAAAGATTTTTAAGTTTTATAAATTGTCTTGAAAGAGCAAAGTGATTGAACACATGGAAAAACCTTTTTTCTGAGAATTTCCAGAATCTTTTCCAGTTGGAAAACAGATGTTCAATATGAAAGCTATATAGTTGCCTAACATTTTAGAAACATTTATATAAAATTCCAGTGTCAGAATCTGATTTAAATTTTAACAAATGGCCCTAATGTTCGCCTAATTATTTCAGCATACTTGTAATAACATACACTTGAACCTCCCAGAGCCCCTCCTTGGGTGATCTAGAAACATGAAATATAAATAAATAAATAAAAACACAGAAATAATTAGTTTCTGTGGCTAGCAAGTAAACCTATCAGCAATTAGCACAAATTGCCCAGGTATTCCAAGTAAGCTACAATTACCAAACCAGAAAAGAGAAGACACAAACTGCAAAAGCAATATAAGAGGCTGTATGTATTAGGTTGGCTTTTTAAAAAGACTATAAGCTTTTTACACAATTCTGCAGCTCTTTCATCAAAGAGAACAATTTAGCCAGTGTGATTCCTGCTGAATATGTCTTATTCTCTGACTTTTAATCTTTGCTAATTGTAGCTGGGATGCTATCTCAGACCTGGAAGAAAATTATTTTTTACAATTTTCACCCTCCTTATATACAGTGATAGGAAAAAAAATCCTCTAATTTGGCATTTGAGCATAGAAAATTCTGAAAACTAAACTGACTTCTCAGATAGTAGATATAAATTATAGTCTTTAAGGAAAAGCAAATTATCAAAAATTAGTTTTTTTATAATATTGCTCAAAGAACCTATTTTGTTATGAGGAGTATTTAATCATAATTTAATTTAATACAGCTAGGTCATTGTTATTTGTCTTTCAAATAGTTGAAATAGGGGTGGGCGTGGACAGGGGGCACAGTTTTGTGCTGGTTCACCTCCTTCCTCTGAGGCCGGTCTCAATTGGTAAATAGGGAGCAAGAGGTCCAGTTCATGGCCTCTCTTTTATGGGGTGCCACAGGGCATGTTGCTCTCTCCACATTTTTTTAACATCTACATGAAACCTCTCAGTGAGAACATCTGTCATCATTAGATGAGGTATCACCAATATGGTGATGCTACCATCTCTGTCCCGGGTCAAGTGAGTGATGTCCTTTTGTGGTGCCTGGAGGCGGTGGGGATCTGGATGGGGAACAACAGACTTCAACTTTTTATTGTTAAATTAATTCTGATTTGAATGTTAATTTTATTGATTATATTGTACACCATCCAGAGCCCCTCTCTGAGGGATACGGGAAGTTAAGAAATAGGGAAAATATAAACAAACAAACAAACAAACAAACAATGTGATATTCAATTTAATGCTAATTGTAGCTCTAGACAATGAATGAATGAATGAATGAATGAATATGAATGTAAATTGACACCAAGTCCTGTTTAGCATGAACCAAAATTCAGTTCATGTGAGGCTAGCATGTGCATGTTGAGGTTACTAGGTTACTGTTGAAATATTTGATACTACTACAGTACTTGTTTATCTTTGTGTGTGCAAAATGGACAAAAGGAACATCCCTCCAGATGAGAGCATTACAAGTTCAAAAAAAGAAGAGGCGTGTTATTGCATTAGAGCAAAACTTTGATGTGATGGAATAACACATTAACACGACATTTTCCTCATAAGACCAGATTGGATTGCAATTGCCATGGATGAGAATTAATTCTCTTTCTTCTACCATCAGTGTTTTCTTAACAGCATGGCTATTTTGGGGATTAGGTTTATGCACGGTAAAGATATACACTTTGCTATCAAGGAGAATTACCAAAACAATTTTCACTGTAGTTGATATAAAAGCAAAGCTGTGTTTTTAGAACTGTATCCATGTATCTCACTACATCTATTTGCACCACAGGAAGGTCAACTATTCCTCATTCTTTCTGGGGATTATGTTCCAGGTAAACAGTTATAATTAACAAGACCATGAGAAAATTTATTTTATACATGAGCAAAAATCCATTTACCATTTACTTGGACAACAAGTCTAATCTATTTCAACTGGGGATACACAAAACCACTGACAATGAGGCTTTCAATAACAATGGCTATCTGTATTACAACAATTCAATGAAACGACATAGGGAATTATAAGGAAGCACAAAATATTTCTTTTGCCAATACCCATGAACATATGATAGAACAGAGAGACACAGGCTGATCTATGATGCAGATGATACATATTTGGGAAGTTTGTATGCTGACTGGCATTTACTGGAACAGTTTCTCTCCAAACACATTTTCTCTATTGAACTCTGAACATATCTGGAATTCTAAGAGCTCATTCAAAGTGGTAATAAGCAACTAGGCTGACCACTATTTAGAAGTCTGTGCCTCCCCTCGTCTTTCCTGCATTTTCCTTTTCTCAAAAAACTGTTTTTTGGGGGGCGGGGGTTGGTAATATTTTATTGATTTTCTAATTTTATATTTAAGTATTTAAAAAGCAACATGTCAGGTGGGTTAATCAAAAATTCAATAACACACAAAAATCTTTAGTACAAATCTCAAACTACCACGTCAAATATTTCCTCTCCTTTTCCCTTAATATCTACTGTCTCATATTTAAACTAATACAATTCTTATTATAACCATTAAGTAAAGATAGCATTGTTACATTTATTAATAAATTTTTAGCTTATAAATATCCTAGTTACTTTAACATTCAATCTTTATAAGCAATCAATATCCTATTTATTTGTTTTCCCCAATTTTTAATTTCCCATCAATATTCAAATTCAACTTTTAGTATTTATACTTCCAAGTTTTTGTTGTTGTTAGTTGCGAAGTCGTGTCCGACCCATCGCGACCCCATGGACAACGTTCCTCCAGGCCTTCCTGTCCTCTACCATCTTCTGGAGTCCATTTAAGCTCATGCCTACTGCTTCAGTGACTCCATCCAGCCACCTCATTCTCTGTCGTCCCCTTCTTCTATTGCCCTCCATCTTTCCCAGCATCAGGCTCTTCTCCAGTGAGCCTTCCTTTATCATTAGGTGCCAAAGTACTTGAGTTTCAACTTCAGTATCTGCTTTATAAGGAGCAGTCAGGGTGATCTCAATCTAGGACTGATCCGGTTGATCGCATTGCAGTCAAGGGACTCGCCGGAGTCTTCTCCAGCCACAATAGTTCAAGGCCTCAAATTCTTTGCGTTCAGCCTTTCTTATGGTCCAACTTTCACAGCCATACATTGCAACTGGGAAAACCATGGCCTTGACTATACGTACTTTTGTTGGCAGGGTGATGTCTCTGCTTTTTAGTATGCTGTCTAGATTTGCCATAGCTTTTCTCCCCAGGAGCAAGCATCTTTTAATTTCTTGGCTGCAGTCCCCATCTGTGGTGATCTTGGAGCCCAGGAAGATAAAATCTGTCACTACCTCCATTTCTCCCCCATCTATTTGCCAGGAATTGAGAGGGGCCGGATGCCATGATCTTGGTTTTCTTAATGTTGAGTTTCAAGCCAACTTTTTCACTCTCCTTCTTCACCTGCATCAAGAGGCTCTTTAGTTCCTCTTCACTTTCTGCCGTTAGAGTGGTATCATTTGCATATCTTAGGTTGTTGATATTTCTCCCGGCGATCTTAATTCCAACTTTTGTTTCATCTAGCCCTGCCTTTCTTATGATGTGCTCTGCATATAAGTTAAATAGGCAGGGCGACAGAATACAGCCTTGCCGGACTCCTTTCCCAAATTTTGAACCAATCAGTGGTTCCGTGTCCAGTTCTCACTGTTGCTTCTTGACCGCATATAGGTTTCTCAAGAGACAAATAAGATGGTCTGGTACTCCCATCTCTTTAAGAACTTGCCACAATTTGTTGTGATCCACACAATCAAAGGCTTTAGCATAGTCAATGAAGCAGAAGTAGATGTTTTTCTGGAACTCCCTAGCTTTCTCCATGATCCAGCGTATGTTGGCAATTTGATCTCTAGTTCCTCTGCCTCTTCGAAATCCTGCCTGTACTTCTGGAAGTTCTCGATCCACATACTGCTGGAGTCTAGCTTGTAGGATTTTAAGCATAACTTTACTTGCATGTGAAATGAGTGCAATGGTGCGATAGTTTGAACATTCTTTGGCATTGCCTTTCTTTGGAATTGGAATGTAAACTGACCTTTTCCAATCCTGTGGCCACTGTTGAGTTTTCCAAATTTGCTGGCAAATTGAGTGTAGCACTTTTACTGCATCGTCTTTTAAGATTTTGAATAGCTCAGCTGGAATACTGTCACCTCCACTAGCTTTGTTGTTGCTCAGCTTTCCTAAGGCCCATTTCACTTCACATTCTAGGATGTCTGGCTCGAGGTCAGTGACCACCCCATCGTGGTTATCAGGGATGCTAAGCTCGTTCTTGTATAGTTCTTCTGTGTAATTTTGCCACCTCTTCTTAATCTCTTCTGCCTCTGTTAGGTCCCTGCCATTTTGGTCCTTTATCATGCCCATCTTTGCATGAAACGTTCCCTTCATATCTCCAATTTTCTTGAAGAGATCTCTGGTTCTCCCTATTCTATTGTTCTCTTCTATTTCTTTGCACTGTTCATTTAAGAAGGCATTCTTATCTCTTCTAGCTATTCTCTGGAATTCTGCATTCAATTGGGTGTATCTTTCTCTTTCTCCCTTGCCTTTCGCTTCCCTTCTTTCCTCAGCTATTTGCAAAGCTTCCTCAGACAGCCATTTTGCTTTCTTGCATTTCTTTTTCTTTGGGATGGTTTTAGTTGCTACCTCTTGTACAATGTTGCGAACCTCCATCCATAGTTCTTCAGGCACTCTGTCTATCAGATCTAATTCCTTAAATCTATTTGTCACCTCTACTGTATATTCATCAGGGATATGATTTAGTTCATACTTGAGTGGCCTAGTGTTTTTCCCTACTTTCTTCAATTTAAGCCTAAATTTTGCAACGAGAAGCTCATGATCTGAGCCACAGTCAGCTCCTGGTCTTGTTTTTACTGACTGTATAGAGCTTCTCCATCTTTGGCTGCAGAGCACATAGTCAATCTGATTTCTGTGTTGACCGTCTGGTGATGTCCATGTGTAGAGACGTCTCTTGGGTTGTTGGAAAAGAGTGTTTGCTATGACCATCGTATTCTCTTGACAAAATTCTATCAGCCTGTGCCCTGCTTCATTTTGTACTCCAAGGCCAAACTTGCCTGTTATTCCGTTTATCTTTTGGCTTCCTACTTTAGCATTCCAATCCCCCATGATGATAAGGACATCATTTTTTGGTGTTGATTCTATAAGGTGCTGTAGGGCTTCATAGAACCGGTCAATTTCATCCTCTTCAGCACCAGTGGTTGGGGCATAGACTTGGATTACTGTGATATTGAATGGCTTGCCTTGGATTCGCACTGAGATCATTCTGTCATTTTGGGGATTGTATCCCAGTATTGCTTTTCCTACTCTTTTATTGACTATGAAGGCTACTCCATTTCTTCTGAGGGATTCTTGCCCGCAGTAGTATACCTGATGGTCCTCTGAATTAAATTCACCCATTCCTGTCCATTTTAGTTCGCTGATTCCTAAGATGTCGATGTTCAGTCTTGTCATCTCTTGTTTGACCACGTCCAGTTTGCCTTGATTCATGGATCTTACATTCCAGGTTCCTATGGGAAAAAAATCTTTACAGCATCGGACTTTCCTTTCACCACCAGATGCATCCACAGCTGAGCGTCCTTTCGGCTTTGGCCCAGTCGCTTCACTCTTTCTGGCGCTACTAGTACTAGCCCTCTGCTCTTCCCCAGTAGCATATTGGACACCTTCCGACCTGAGGGGCTCATCTTCCAGCGTCATATCTTTTTGCCTTTTAGTACTGTCCATGGGGTTTTCATGGCAAAGATACTGGAGTGGGTTGCCATTTCCTTCTCCAGTGGATCACATTTTGTCAGAACTCTCTGCTATGACCTGTCCGTCTTGGGTGGCCCTGCACGGCATAGCTCATAACTTCATTGAGTTACGCAAGCCCCTTCGCCACGACAAGGCAGTAATCCATGAAGGAGTTTTAAATGATCAAATTTTTCTTTATCTCAATTCATAACAAAATCTGGTATTCAAAGTACACATCTTGTCTATTTAAGTATATTCTATTTTAATTAGTAATATAAAATCCTTGCTGATATATCAAAACCCGAATTTTCTTCAGCCTTATTCTAGCTTTCTTCCTTTGCCATCTCGCCCTCCATGTCAGTGCTTTTAGGTCATCAAATAGATTTCCCTCTGTTATTATATATATTATTTAAAATAAAAGAGACCATCCAGTTGCCATTTTTTTGGAAGGGCTAATAAATCGTCTCTCTATTATTCCAGATCCCCATAATTGTCCTGATATGTTTATCTTCCCTTCGGTCTGTTCTTCTTCTTGCTCCTCAAGTTTCTTCTGGTTTATATAGAAAGTCTTTTCCATTTTCAATGTTGTCAGTCCCTTTTCTGGACTTTCCATTGACTGTATTTGTTGGTCAGTTGAATCCTCTGTCATAGTATTTAATTGTTCCACTTCTTCTGTTATGTTTTGTGTAGTTGATTCTTGAGTTGTAGTCAAAATTTGAGTTCATATATCTAGGCTGACATCTTGTTCTTTTCTGTAGCATCTTATTTCATCACAAGCTGAAAGCACAGTTTCATGTATTGCTTTTAACATAAGGAGAATCTGTTTCCGATCTTCATCCATATTCTCTTAGTAGTGTGTTAAATTAAGAGCTTTAAAGTCAGAGAGTGAAAATATTTTAATAACTGAGTATAGAACACAGCTGAGCTTCTCACAGCTGATAATTGTCAAGGTTAAAAAAGTCTTATCTGTAGTCTGGGCTTCCAGCCAAGTTTCCTTTAGAGTTCTAAGTCATTTATGAAGACGTTGAAGAGTACTGGGCAGGAGGGGGGCAGGAAAGCGGAACATCAGTCTTGAAATACTTCTTCATACAGAAAAATGATCTGTATGATGTCATGGAATACTGGAATCAAGTTATGGAAAGGAAGGTTGTGACTGAATGTTTGTGTGTGTGTGTTTAGTAACATTGGGACAGCAGTCCCCAACCTTTCCGGCTCAGTGGACCGGCAGAGGCGATGGCAGCAGGGGGGAGAGGGAATTGTTTCTGCAATGTCTGCAGTGATCTGGAAGATGGTTTTGATAATTCCTTCCAAATGTTAGAAAGAAAACAGAACCATTAAAGATGTACTACTACAGCTGATTTGAGAGTACCTTAGGAATGACAGGGTGTTTAAGTACTTTCTTCCAATAGAGAAGAGATCAACACTTGGAGGGGGAAATCTGATGCTGGAAACAGCTCTTCCCCAAGCCACTAGTTTAAAATCTCCAAAAGTTTTGTCTCACATCAAGATTCTAGAGTTTTTAGAGAAGCATTTCATGTATGGATGATTTTACAATGTTCTGGAACAGATTCTGCACAGTCCAAGGATACAGAATACAATCTGTTCAATCTCTTGTGGACATTTCACTAATAGAAGTTAAGGAGTTTGCTGCAGTATAGGTTAAAAAAAATGGCATTTAAATATGTAAAAAAAATTGACATTTAAATATGACAGGAAACATTTGCTTTTGCTTTTACAGTAATTTATCTTTCATGTGAGCTTTCCCAAGATCACAGAAAAGCTGCAAGGATTAAGGCCATTGTTAACATTCGGAAAAGTGGGCCTACTTTATTTGTTGCTTATAAACTGAAAGAGTTCTGTACTACTTTATCATTTCAAGATCACTCAGTTGGGTCAGTTACACTGTAAGAAACTTATTTCTTACTGAAGAAATTTGTTAAGCTTCAAATGTCAACAGAAAATCATGGAAAATAAACCTCTTTTTTCATCACTGAACTCTTGCTGTTCATATCCTGTGACCTATATTTTTTAATATCCTCTAAACAGTAGAGTGGTAAAATAATTAAACGTGAAAAGATTCTACAATGTGTTGGCATTTAAATTATTTGACAAACAAAGAGAGATTGAATTAGGTTTCTGAGCTGTTAAAATCAGGCAATGTGGATTAGAGACTTATTTTTTAAAACAACTTTAATTTATGAATTTGTTTATATGATAAATTCTCTTCAAGGATGGTTATATATTATAGCAGAGAATTGGAAATGACGAGACTGTGTTAAAGAACTAGGGATTTTAAAATTGCATTTAATCCTGCTACTTGATAGCTTGCTAATTGGCAGGAACAAAACAATTCTCCCCATTACTTCTCTTTCTAGGCACACTGAATTAGTATGCTAGATGCTGCAAAAATCTTTAGATAGAAAATAATATAAAACGAAAAGTGAGGTTCTATGACCTTTACGCATTGGGTAAAAAAATCCATAAAGTGATTTTTACTTTTGCTTAAACTGATACAAACCAATATGAAGGAAATACCCCTCAATGTATAAACTGCAAGTTTTATGGCTTATGATGAATGAAACAATGAATTAGATAATCCTCAACTTACAACCACGATTGAGCCCAAAATTTCTGTTACTAAGTGAAACAGTTATTAAGTGACTTTTGCCCCATTTTCTGACCTTTCTTGCCACTGTTGTTAAGTGAATCATTGCAGCTGTTAAGTCAGTAACACGGTTGTTAAGTGAATCTGACCTTCCCATTGACTTTGCATGTCAGAAGATCGCAAAAGGTGATCACTTGACCCCAAGACACTCAACAGTCATAAATGTGAGACAGTTGCCAAGCGTCTGAAGTTTAATCACGTGACCATGGGGATGCTGCAACAGTTGTGTGAAAAACGGTCATAAGTTACTTTTTTCAGTGCCTCTGTAACTTTGAATGGTCACTAAATGAACTTTTGTAAGTCGAGGACTACTGTACTGATCTCAGTCGATATTTTATTTTAATGTTTTGGCTATTTTTTATATATATAGACATCTCTCCCCAAATATCTTCATGCATCTTCTCTTTTCTAATTTTAGCTTCATGCTTTACTCAGCTTTTACCTTCTCCCCTGAACGATATTTCACTTAGCTGAGGAAATTAGAAGCTGATAATAAGTAGGGGGTGATGTAGCTTCTCACTATATTTGTTTTTAATCTTTTGCCTATAGAAACATATAAAATTAAATGTACCCAACTGTTAGCATTTAAAAAAACTCCAGGCAAAAGGCAAACATTTGTTATTTGTTAGGAGTTATTTGAAAAAGCTCTTGGAGTGGTCAACAGGCATAAACGGCTATTGACACTGGTTCTGTAGAGCAGGGATGTATCTGAAAACCTGAAGAATAGCTGTTGCTGGGAGAGGCTGTTTACCTGGTAAATTTACCCTTCCGTATCTTAACCTCTGCAGGGCTTCTCTTTTCTTCGTTTCCCAGCTACTGCATTTCCTCTCATTTCCTGTTTTATTCCACTTTTTCTCTTTCTCTTTCTCTTTCTTTTCTCTTTTCACCCCACATCTATCCTAATCTTTTTGTTTTCCTTTTCTTATCTTGCGGAAATATTTGTTTGCTTGTTTATTAAATTTATATGCCACCCATCCCACTGTCCCAAATGACTCTGGGAGGCTTACAATATACAAGAATATACAACAGAAAGAAGGAAGAAGTGGATCTTTGTATTTATGCATGTGACAGTGACATGTATAAGAGAGAGAATAAATAGCATTATAAAATGAGAATCTATTTTTTTTAAAATACACTATCATTTTATAGGGCAATTCATTTTATCTAATAATTATTTTGTATATGTGAACAAAAGGCACTGAATAAATTGAAACACGAACATGGCAAAAACATGGAAGATATACAAGGATATAAAGGCACAAAGAAAGAAAGGTTTTGCCTAGGATTGTGGGCAAATTTAGGGAAGTACAGGCTTATATATTAGTTAGGATTTTAAATTAATCACCAGACTCTCTTACACTCAATATTTTAAAGTCAAAAATATGAGTTGGTTTGGCTTCGTCCATGCTACCATGTAATTCTTAAAGATTAATCTCCACTCTTTTCTGTATCCCCAGAATGACAAAAATATATAAATTCCTGTTCTCAGGTGAGAGTGAATATTTCTGTTTTATACCAAGTACAGATGATCTTTTTAAAGCTAAATTTGTATTTGTAATTGTCTCAAGCAGCAGTTATCAAATATAACATCTCTGCCTCCAAACACGTTGCAGCTTCTGACTTTCAAGGCTGTCAATTGTACCATGCAAAGTGAATCATCAATTACATTATGACTATAGATCAAGCCTAATTTAATTACTGTCTAATTGAACAACTAGCTTCATAGTTAATCAACTTTTATTCTGGTCAGCTCTGAGACATGCACACACCTTTTAAAGTAAGAGTCATCTGGAGATCAGATGATATTCCTATCCTGACAAAACCTTCCTCTGATATCCATTGCTCTACATTCCCCCTTTACACAAATAAAGTTGTCTAGATTTTAAAAAATCCTACACAAAATACTTATAGGAAAAGATTATAGACCAGTGATCACATGACTTCCAGCAAAAACAAACAAAGAAGTGTAAATCCATCCTACACTAATGTTTTCAAGCCTTCCAGATCATCATCAGGGGGAAATTGTATGGATCTCAAAGGGACCTCATTTCAGAGGATAAGCACTGCTATACAGAAGGCATACTTCCTGGATCTTGAAATGTAACACTGTTTAATCAAAGGGAATGAAAGTGCATTTATTCAGTTAGAACACCCTGGACAGGCAAAAACAGTGGAAGATAGGTGCTCCATTCAAATAGTACGCTCTATGCTAGATAGGGGTTTATAGGTAACCAGCACCTTGAAACACACCCAGAAGAAGACTGTCAATTAATGCAACCCACGAAGTAGAGGAGTCATATGGGCATTCAGAAGCATGCCCATTACTGCTCATGTTGCTGCATTCTAGAACTGTGGAAGCTTCCAAGTGGTCTTCAATAACAACCTCATGTAAAGCACATTGTGATAATCGAGTCACAATGTGACAAGAGAACAAGTGACTGTTTACAGTGAGTGTCAAATGAAGCAGGAAAGACCATAACTGCTGCTCCAGGAGAAACTCTGTAAAGGTCTTCTTGGCCATAGCTGCCACCTGTCCTTCTAGCAAGAGCTGCAAGTCCAAGAGAATCCCCAAGTTGCACACTCTTCTGACTGGAGAAGTAACTCACCCAGAGAAGTAAATTCCTGGATCTGGGTGGTCTTAACTGCCACAGCCATTAAATCTTGGTAGGATTGACTTAGAATTGGTTTCTCCCTGATCAGTCCCACAAAGCCTCTAGGCACTGGGACAGAACTTTGACATCCTCACTTGGCCAGCCTGAGGTCAAAAGATACAACTAGGTATCAATCAGCATACTTATGGCACCGGACCCCACACTTGCAGATGACATCACCAAGAGGTTTCATGTAGATGTTAAGCAGGAGGACAATGCATGTTGAGGGAGGGAGGGAAGGAAGAGATTGCCGATGCTCCCCACCAGTTCCTACAAGGAAACTCAATGGGCAATCCAACAGGAAGTTAGAAGTTCCTCCTACTCCCACTGCTTTTTTGCCCACCAATGGTCATTCTGCTTCTCTCTTAGGTAAAGAAATATCCCTGAAAAGGTGACCCAATGAGGCATGGATTATCTAGTTAGTATATACTGCTGTTGTGGCAAAAAATATACGTATAACAGAATACAACTACTACAACCATTGGAGTCAAGATGACAAAACAAGTTAAACATTTAATACTCAGACTGAAAAAACAGATCAACTTCAAATTTATATTAAAGGATTATATGTTACATAACCCCCCCAAGTTTCAAAACTATCCCCAGAATATTTACAAATATTGACTTTTAAAAGATTTTTTTTTTCATAAAAAGTGACATTTTCAAAAAGGCAGTTTCTTCCTCTTAATCTCAATTCTTGTTTGACAGGATTAACAAGAGAAATGGCAGACTTTAGTAAGCACAGTAAATTGCTAACCATATGAGGCATTTAACAAAGGCTCTCACATTATTAATTCACCATTACTTCAAATGAGACATGAGTTCTTAAAATAAGATGTCATATACTTGTTTCTAAGACACAGATAAATTTAACATTAATATTACGTGTGAAGATTTAAGGTCTTTTAAGAATGAAATTAATGTCTTTTGAAAAAATGACATTTCATCAGAATTTTTATAAATTAGTGGTTAAGCTCTCAGGAACAACCCAGGTAACTATGCATTTTTTTCTCATGAGGCATAAAGCAGCAAAGTACAAGTGATTTTAACTGTGTACTTCAAACCCTGATATTTTTCCTACAAAAATGTTCAGTATTTTATATATTATTATTATGGTTAATCCTCAATTCAATTCAGTATGGGACTGGTAAAAACTTAACAGTTCAGGTCCTGAGCAAGGACCTGTTAAGGTAGCGTCTAGTATATAGGCAATTCCGAGTAGGGTGGGGTTTTTGTGTGTGTGTGCAAAGTCAGTATATTCAGGTCTAATAAGTTCCAAATTTACATGTATCTAGGCAGCCCTTTGGGTATTGCTCCAAGGGCTCCTATTACTATTGGTACAATCATTGATTTCTTCCTCCATAGATTGCTCAATTTCAATTTGGAAATCACAATCACCTGGTATTGCATTATTATAATTATTGATCATCGCGCAGTCAGCCAGATGTTCAGACTGGGTTTGGCATTTTGTCTACCTATCAACTCCTTATCCTGGGATAGGTAGATCTGGATGTTTGATGGTGTTACAGATATGGAAGGTGTTCCCAGTAAAGCTGCCTTTTGCAATTGACTGATGGTGAATTTGTCAATGCCGATGGTGTCCAAGTGGTGCTCCAGTTGTTTTGGGATTGCACCCAAGGCGCCTATTACTATTGGTACTACCCTTGCTTGCCTTTGCCACAGGAATTCTATTTCTATTTGTAGGTCTTTGTACTTTGTTATCTTCTCCAGTTCTTTCTCTTCTATTCTGCTGTCTCCAGGCACAGCCACACCTACTATCCACACTTTTTTAATCTTTCTTATCGACAAGTCTGGGGTATTAGTATTATTATTATTCAGTCCATGTAGAGTTTGTTTTTCTTCAAAACACAAGACAGCCATCCCAAAAACATATGTCCCTAGGCAACATACATATAACTACTCACTGCTCACCACTTCTCCACTCTTCCCCACTGCTACCACACTTCCTACTACTGTTCCTCAAATTACTTCTCCTTGTGAGTTCTATTACTGGAAAAAAGTATGTATTTCTAGCTGCTTCAGGCTATTTTATTTCCACCTACACCTCCTACACAGCAATACTATTTCTCAACACAACCTTTATAGCTAATGTTGCTGTGCTGGCTGGGGAGAGTGTTTAAAGAGGCAGGACAACAGCTGTATATGTGCTGGCCATTTTCTAGGCAGCCTGCCCTCTCGCAACGTTCTTCATTTTATTTTCAAAATAAATTGGTGAGATCTGTTAAGCAGATACAGATTGGCCCAAAGTAAACAATGGAGAAGGAATCTGAACTCGTCCAGCACCTTAATCTAACTCCTTAATCACAACTGTACAGGCTCTAGCATTATTAAAAATGATTGGGTACAATTTGCACATTTGGATATTTGCATATTTAGGTACAATCCCTTAAGTCTTCAAATCTAATATGAAATAAAGGTAAATGACAGCATGCAGATTACTAGATTTATTTGCAGTTTAACAACCCTAGTTTATTAAGTTCATGTTGTTACTTCTAACCAATTACTGTGTAAAAATACAAATACAAAATAGAAATGGAATATCCATAACAAAGGTAGGGAACATCTCCAATACTTCCTGCTGAGTTCCCATCTCATTTGCTTTGTATATAGATCATCACTGGAAAAAGCAATTATGTTTGGAAGAGTTAGCAGTAAAAGGAAACAAGGCCACCAAAGAACATGATGGCTGGACACCATCAAAGCTGCCACCAGTCAGAGCATAGAAAAACTCAAAAGAAGTAGTGTAAGATTGGAAGATGTGCAGAGATCTGGCCTATAGAATCGCCAAGAGTCGGACACAGCTGAATGGATAACATCATCATCACCATCATCATCATCATCACCATCATCATGATTTAGGAAATACTTTAGTCTGAACTCTGGAGAATAGTTGCCAATCAGTGTAGATTAAGTTCCCTAACACAGTGGTCAAGAGAAGTCCTCTGATTTTATGCTTAAAATTGAGAGTCTGATGGACTCACTGGAAGACCCATCTACTTTCTGTCAGGAGAGAGAAGCAAAGAGGCTTTGTCCTCATTTCCGGTGACTTTGTTACTAACAGTAGTTACAAGACAGAAACATTGAACAAGAATATTAGAGGGAAAGAAATGCAAATGGAATAGTGTATAGCTCCTGATCTAGACAAAACATAGCCATGAAAAGGGGGGGGGGGAGCACACTGAAATTATATAGCAAACATGTTACTGTATATGCAAAAATATCATCAGCTTATATTGAACCGGGGACATAAAATTAGAAATGTGCTTGAAACAGATATGCACATATTGTCAACTGACATTTGAAGCAATATATTGGATAGGTTTAATAATCCTGAATCTCCTTTTACAATCAATTATGTACCAATATACTGTAGGTGATGTGATAAGATTAAAGTGTCACCACCGTTCATTGCTGTGACTAAGCTGTCTAACTTATCTTCACTAATAAAATAAAAAATGAAAATGCCAACCCAAAGTGGGCTAGTATTTTTCGCAAAGAGCTTGAATGCACAAGATAAAAGTTGTTACTCTCTATATCTCTAAACACATTTAAATCCTTATATGAAATTACTGAACAGATCCCCACATTTCTAAACAATTGGCATCTGACAAAAGGTATTTCTACTCCAGGTTTGCCGTTAATATTATCTTGACTGCAATTTATTGATTTCAGTGAATTACACAAAATGTGAATATTTTAGATATGCAGCTTAAAGTTTAGCATGCTGAAATTCCATTAGACAAGGTATTACCAATATGGTGATGATAGGGTTTTTTCCTGTCAATATGATATTCATCAGATGTTCCCAAACTAAAGACTTTAACTTTTGCTCTCTATCAAATACTGTACTTCAATTTTTTTCACAGCATATGCTAAAAGTCAATAATAAAGGGTCAAATAAGAGAAACAGAGAAATAAATGATTAAAATGAAGAGGATATAACAAGGATACTACTTACCTGATCAGCATGAAATATAAAATTCAATTTGGTAATAATGGTTATTGAAATTATATAAAAGCATTTTATTGTAGCCAAAAACTTTTGGATTAAAACCATTAGCAAATCTGAGGGGTAAACCTCCCATCAGTATCTATTCGTTCACCAGTTCTTCAGTTATCTGAGAACCAAGAATTGTTCAAAATATATAGTTCATTTTTAGCACAGCAAACATTGTGTTTTTCCCTCCAGTAAATTGAACTAGAACTAAGTAATCAATGCTTTTCATTACATTCAAATGTTCAAACTGGGTCTTTCATTTTTGTTAGATTAAAGAAATGTAGGAAGTGACATTTTACTATGCTTTTCTCCATTATTTCAAGGATTCGTTCACTTACAACTGAGGCTGTAAAAGGATGTTGTGAAAGGATTATCAGAAAATGTAGAGATTGTGCTCTGGCAAACTTATGAATTCGTTTAAAGATGCGAGGACGGTTCCTTGACTCTGGAGAGGACTTTCTAGACTGAAACTAAAAACTGCTCTGCTGAAAGAGGCATCTTTATACAAGATATTTTTGAAGAGTAAGTTCTAACCTAACTTCCAGAATTACTTTCATCTATCATTTTTTTTCTTGGCATTTCCCCCCTTAATTTTCATTCTTTCTAAAAATATATATATCAAACTAATTAACATACAGGTAATCCCCGAGTTACGATCGTTCACTTAACGCTTGTTCAAAGTTACGTGATGAGCCCCCACCCTAGTGCTTACAAGCAAGTCCCGAAATTATGAATATTGCAGCACGGCAGTCGTTCGCCCTTACGAGCGACCACAGAGGCTCTGCAACATTTACCCTGGTTATTCCCTCCCTCCCTCCCCAAACCCGCCCCGGATCTCCGTAAGTACCAGGCCTTCAATACCCACCCTGCAAAGATCGAGATCCTTCGCTTTCTTGGCTGCTCCAGGCCTTCAGTGCGTTCGCAGAGAATGGAGGCCTAAAGTAACGCAAGATCACGCAAGGTCAGTGGAGCGAGATCTCACACTACTGATCTTGCGTGATCTCGTGGTATTTTAGGCCTCTGTTCTCTGCAACAGAGAACGGAACCGAAGCTGGGGGACGCTTCCATGTGCCTCCGGAGGCTGGATTGGGGCTCCAGAGGCCTTTTCAAGGGTGCTGCTGCCCGGATCTGTGGCCATTGAACGCTTCCACGCCCCCGCAACCTGATCCAGGCTCTGGAGGCGTTTTCCAGGCCAGATCGGGCCGTGGGGGGGGGGCGCGGAAGCATTCGTCAGCCACAGATCCGGCAGTGGTCTGGAAAATGCCTCTGGAGCCCAGATTGGGCCATGGGGGGCCTGCAGAAACGTCCCCTAGCCTCAGATCTGGGCGGCAGCAGGAACTGCGGCAGAGAGGAGACAGATCTTTTCCAGATGAGTCTAGACTGGCAGGAAGGGAGGGGGAAGCATGCGGTATCTTAGTGGGTCAGGGAGGCCTTGGGGGCTTGTTCCATCTCTAGGCCCTCTATGGCCTTCCCCACCCTGAGACACCTCATGTTCGCTTAACAAGCCGCGTGCATTTTAATGAGCAAGGGAGTGATCTTGTTCGACGAGATTCACTCTACAAGTTTTCGAGTTACGAGTGGAATGGGCAGGCTCGATTACACTCGTAATTCGAGGACTACCTGTATTTTAAATCATAACCATTAACAATATAATGTAGTCTTAAAATAAACATAAAAGAAGAAAAGAGAAAAATTATATTATAAACAGAAAAATAAAAAACTGAGTTTTTTTTTTAAATTCACTCCTCTGTAAACATACAAAACTAATTCAAACAATGATTTGTTGTTGTTAGTTGCGAAGTCGTGTCCGACCCATCGCGACCCCATGCATAACGTTCTTCCAGGCCTTCCTGTCCTCTACCATCTTCTGGAGTCCATTTAAGCTCACGCCTACTGCTTCAGTGACTCCATCCAGCCACCTCATTCTCTGTCGTCCCCTTCTTCTATTGCCCTCAATCTTTCCCAGCATTAGGCTCTTCTCCAGTGAGTCCTTCCTTCTCATTAGGTGGCCAAAGTACTTGAGTTTCAACTTCAGGATCTGGCCTTCTAAAGAGCAGTCAGGGTTGATCTCCTCTAGGACTGACTGAAACAATGATACACATTAACAATCCACCACTGTAATTTAGTGGGGAGTTCTATATTATAAAGCTCCTTTAGCCAACCTCTATGTCTGAAAATTCCACAGATCTTGACAGATTCCAAATATTAGAGGTATAGCCAAGAGGACCGTATCCATGCACAGTCTTATTAACAATCTTACTGATATCATGCCCAAATGTGGCAATAATAGAATATGTCCAAACCATGAGCTAATTTTCAAGCTGTATCTTGGTGATAACAACCAATATTATTAAACATTCACAAAGGTACCCAAAGTGCATGAAACATGTTTTTGTTTAATCTCATTTTCAGATCATAGGAAATTAATTTCATGTTATTTAAAACAACCTTCCATTCCTTTATCAGGATAGGACATTCAAAATAAAAAACAGTATCAATGTCCTTCAATCATCTTTAACAAAAAATTATTTGCATAGAAGACACAGTTTGTTCCTCTATAACATCCAGTCATTGTAGAATCTCAGAAACAGGAACGCAATATGGAAAAATAGAACTAATCAGAAATGCTTGTATTAAATAAACTTCTAAAAATAATTCTGGAAATTCATTTTTAATTTTACAAAATGTTTTTTTTTTTAAATCTAAGGCTGAGTTGATCCAAATTAATATTATGAAAGGCTCAGTTTACCCAATAAATAGATTTACCCAGTATTTTTAACTAAAGGATTATACTATAATGTAAGATTTCTAGAAGTAAAAAGGAATGCTGATAACCTGGGAAAAGTTACTGAGGAGAGCAGAGCTCTGGCAAAGCAAAAGAAGTATTTATTGCCTTAGAAAGAAAGTCCATTTATGGAATAATTGCTTCTTTGTTCTTTCAAAATTCCATTGTCTTAGTCCTGTCCCATTACCTCATACCCTAATCACCTCAGTGACCTCATCAGGCACATGATGTATTTATATCCAATGAAATGCTTTACTGCTCTAGCCAATCACATGCATTCTATTGTCTGTAAAAATCTACAAAAGGGGACTGTAACCTTTCTCTTAGGGTGATCTTTGCTTCCTCTGGTGTCAATACAGCAATTTATGCTTCAATGTAATATGTCCTGGTGTCCGGTTTAATGAATCCCTTTTTAAAAAATACTTCCTATTACAATTTCAATGGGTTTAATAATAACTAGCCAGTTGAGTGTAAAGAAAAACTGATTTCTGAAATTCCTTAATCCAGTTACTGACCAAAGCAAGGATAAATGCCCAGTGAAGTCTGAAAGTATGGAAAACAAAATTTATCTTTTCCAAAATTCGGACCTTAAATGCTTTGCAGTCTCAACGCCTTCGATCCTACTGTATAATATCAGTTGAATTATTTTTAAATCCTGCATTGACCATCAAAGCCCCATGCAAGAAATGATTTCCACTGAACACTTTGGAAATTGTATAGTTGGACACTATGATGCCATCTTACAAGGATGAAGAAAGTAATATAAGCTTTGGCAGCAGTATAAAATGGTGTTTTAAAATAGATTCCAGGTGGCAGTCATTATGATCTCTACATGATTCATTACACAATTTTCTAATTGAAGAAATGTGATTATAGGACCATTTACCCTGTAAAGAGAAATAAATGTTTTGGGCAAGTTTAGCATTCTGAAAGCTAGATTTGATTTTTATATTATTTTTTAACATGATGAAGTTGCTCATTTTCCTTTAGAATAATGAAAAAATTTTTTTTGAAAAAGGAATTCTAGTTCAGTTTGGGCCATGTAGGAAATATGTCTGAATGCGTTTTAGCATAAGAGAATCACTGTTCCCCCTTTATTTCCTATGAAAGCTTATTTGCAAAAGTATCAAATATTTACAGTATATGGGGAGCATATCAAAAAAGTGATGATGAAAAAAACTTTCTTGCTCTGATGAGAATAGTACAAGAGCCTTGCTTCAAACAGGCCTTTCTGAGATTAAGTGGGAATCACCTGAAAGTTCATTACTCATGTAATCAAAAAAGGGGATAAGAATCAAGAACAGACTTCTTTAAAATGACTGGGGTTACAACTGATGACAAGTTCAATATTCCTTGCTCCAGTGAAAGTGATGGCAACATTAAGACTTCCTCTGCTAAAATTCTTGTTTGTCATACAATTGGTATCCAACTCAAATTACTTATTTAATTTTGCTTATATGAACAGAAATATCAGTTAAGTGACAGGATAAAATAGGGTTTCCAATTGGTGTTTTCTGTCAAGGGCAGTGATATTGTGGAAGATATACTAAGAATAAGTTTAAAATCTTAATTCAGGTAGTCTTACCTTCCCTATTACTTTAATTCACTAATGCATAAAAAATAGCAATACTGCCACCTACTGTTCAAAAGTATACAATTATTACATGGGCTGAGAAAAAGAAAATGCTATATCAAGTTATGGTTCTCAAAAAGAAACAGTGTCATGTCTTTATTTATTCGTTAGATTTAGATACTATGCATCTTACTCTCAGAGTGAGTATTGACAATCTTATGCCATCAGTGGCAGCAACTAGGGAAAAAACTTATTCTCAAAGATAGGGATCACAGTAAAGACCAAAATCAGTTATAAAAATTATATACAAAAAAAACCTTCCTAAGAAAGCTTGGAACAGCCATTAAACAGGATGGAAAACCACTGCTTCCCCCCCCCCCCAGGATACTGCCCATTGTTCAAGTAATGTAATTTAATTTAATTTATACCCCACCTTAATTTTTTTTACGTCAAGGCAGCATACCTAATGTTCTCTCCTCCTACTTTCCCCACAACAATCCTGTGAGGTAGGCTGGGCTGAGAGAGAATAGTTGACTCTGATCCCAAGGGGAATAGGTACATAAAGCAATAGGTACATAAATCTACAGAAAGCATATAAGGAATCTTCTTTGCAGGAAGTGACTGGTTTAAGAGATAATGGGCCAAATTTACACCGGGAACATTTAAAGTTCATACTGTAATATTATGTATCAAATATAGCATGTTACATATTATATAGTATATTGTATTACATATAATATACCAAATATCACTGTTGTATGAAACTGAAATTATGGAAAATATGGTTTACCGTCTTGATGAAAGTCCTTTCTTTTTCTTCCCAAAATTTGTCACTTAATTCAATTGTGCAGTGAATATTTATTTCTCTCTCATAGGATCCAAAAATAAACAATCTGAAATTCAAACATATAATTATTAAATTACCATTAATTGCTTACAGCTGCTACATTTTCTTTACAAATTTATTCATAGTACACTATTTCAGGATATCAGAAGTTTAAAAAAAGAATTTGCGCCCTCTAGTGGAAGCAGGTAGGAAATAAAAGCAAAGACACAATTTCAACATTTTTCATATACGGTAGATAATATATGCACTAAAGTAGATAACAAGTGTAACTGTGCATCATTGCAAAGTAAATAGTATAAAAACTGTGACTGAAAACTAATTTTAATTAAATGTGAATTAGTGAAATCATTCTAAAGGGAAAATATTCTTTTCTGACAGGACAAACACGTATTTGTCATCATAACTTTTAAGTACTTCGGAAAATATGTGCATTATGAAATGTACCTGCCAGCTAATTAGAATAGCCTTTTAATCCATATTTTTAATATATACTCAGTATAGCTTGTATGTGAAGATTCTTCATTTTATAGGAATATTTGTAATTCTACTCAACTGTTATTTTAATAGCTTAACTGCCAAATAAGAAAAACGGGTTAGATTAAAGATCAAGGAAGTGCTACTGGTCTCCTCTATTACACTTTTTCTGAATAATCTATAAGAAATAAATTTTAAAACATGTCTATGTTGGCTAGTGTTACCCAATAGGTTTGATTTATATGCTATCAAGTCAGTATTGACTCATAGTGACTACAAAGATAGTTTTTGTCAGTGATGATTTGTCTCTAACCTGGTTCTACATTTCTTCCAATGGAGCATCTATGACTATTGTTAGGTGACCATCTATCACCTAAAAGGTTGTTCTCGTCTTCTCTTTCCTTCCACTTTTCCTGTGGTAGACACTTCTCCAGAGACATAGGCCTTCATATAAGACCTTTTAGAAGTAGAATAATTTGAACCTGGTTAGTGATGTCTCAGGGAAGAACTCTGCGTTGATTTGTTTGATGATCCCTTAGTTTGTTATTTTGTCTATCCAAAATATTCTCAGGATTTTGAACAACAAAGTTCAAAAATGTCAAAACTTTATCCTGCTTTGTCAAAGTCCTACTTTCACTTACTGCCTGTATAATTTTCATCTTTGTAGATATGAACACATCACTGCATCTGAGTATCTCTTCCAAGTCCTTCTTTGCTACTTTACCAAGTGTTAATCTGCATCACATTTTTTCATTGCTAGGTATTTTTTAATGTTGACAGCTGATCCTAAAAGGCAGAAACTATCCACTATTCCAATATTTTCACTGACGGTTCTAAAGCTGGTTGTTGCACCTGCTTTTATTAGTTTGGCCTTCTTTATGTTTAATCTAATTCCTATTTTTTTCATTGTGTTCCTTGACTTTCATTACTAGAGCTTGCAAATCATTTGCATTCTTAGCTATTACTACCCAAAATACATGCAGTTTTTCTTTAGTTTCCTGAGCTTTTTATCTTACTGATAAGTTAGCCCAAGATATATCTTTTTGATAAAGAGAGAAAAGCCTCTGTCTTGCCTATCACCCTTATATCCTACATAAATAGGACTGTTTACTACCATTATCAACTGTTACCTTGCCACTGATGACTCAGCAGTCATCAACAAGTTATACCAGAAGGAAAAACAGGAAGCAGAGCTATACCATTACTTCAGCTACTAAAGAGACCAGAAATGTGAAATTTTCTTCTCTTAGCCATTTCCATGCCAATTTGTTTTGATATGTTGGAAGAAAAGTCTTCATCCTGGTTCATCCAAGCTGGGAATAAACATGGCAACTGCTTTCGGAAGAAGGTTGTAGTTTATTGGAGAGGAGAGCCAGACAGAAAGATGGCTCTGGCAGAAAAGAGAGAGAAATCAAGGCTGAGCACATGTGGAATAGGTTTTTATACCTTCTGAAAGCCTTTTGTTTGGAATAGTTTCCTGTTCCTGTGGCATGAACTTTGAACTGAGTCTAGGTATGCCTCTCTGGTATTCTTGATGGTTATGAGTTAATCCTATTATGTCCTGTCACAGGTGGGGTATGCAGATTTTAGGTCTTTGTCTTCTTGAGTTTCTGGCTCCAACTTTCCTGATGGTTTTATATCTGCATTTCTATAGGGCTGGCTCCTGCTTGGGGCAGAGAGACTTGGGGGCAGGGTTGGTTTCTGCTTGGGGGAGGCAGACTTGGGGCTATTAAGAAAACTGGGCATGCTTTCCTGCCTCTTTAAGATCCTTGGAGGAAATATATTTTTCTGCCCTTTTTAATATTTCCTTCTCTGGGGGGCTGACTTCCCACAGATAAGAGCAGCAACTTCTCGTTACTTTATAGTTATTACTAAATTATTTTTGCATTCCAGCTGGTCATTCTAATATCAGTAATAAATTGCATATTAGCTCCCAAACATTCTTGTTTTCTTTTCCATCCTCTTCATTCTCTCCTTTTTGATTTTCAGCTTTGACTTATTGCTTTGCAGGCCATTCTGAGAATCTATCTGGCTAAAGGAGAGATTACAAATGTCTAGTTTTGTTAAATTTATTTGTTGCTAGATGAATATTCCATCATTTTCCCAAGAGATTCATACAAATCAGCATCTGTCCTTAGCTAAAACACAGCACATAGCATATTCACCATGGAATGTCTTAGTTCCATAGTTGATCCACTACAGAATCCCTGAAAGACAATCAATTCAGCTGTTTCAAGTCTTCAAACTCATGTAGCAGCCTGTTTCACAGGTTGACAGTTTGTACTACCAGGAAATTAGTCCCGATGATTATAGTGAATTTCCTTGTATTTTTAAGTCTCTGGTTTTGGTTTGCCCTCTGGGCCACATATAATACATCCGCACCCTTTTCTATATGACAACCATTCAGATATTTGATACTGTTACCATAGCTCCACTCAGTTGAATTTTATACCCAGATCCTTTAAAAATTTCTCATGGAGATTGGTTTCTAAAACTTTCACTATCTTGGTGGCCCTTCTTGAACTTGCTCTGTTTTCTCACTGTGCTTTTTGAACTGTGGTGCCCAGAACTGGACAGATGGAGCAATTCTGATCTCTTAAATGAGTTCTACGCTTTGATGATAATGTACGTACCCAAAGGAGCATCTGTCTTTTTTTGAGCTGCATCACACTGCTGGCTTGTGTTTAACAAGTGGCTGATGAAGAAATCCAGTTTTTCTTTACACATATACTACTGCCAAACCAGGTATCACCACTCAATATTTGTGTTATACATTTTTCCTACCCAGATGCTGAACTTTACATTATTCCTTGTTAAATTTTATTCTGTTTATTTCAGTCTACTGCTCAAATCCATCTAAACCTTTAGTGTACTCTGTTATCTAAGGTATAGGTATCACTCCCAGATTTTGTGTCTTCTGTAAACTTTATAAGTGTTTCCACAACTCCCTCAAAGAAGTCACTGATCAAACTGTTGAAGAGCTTAGGACACAGGATAGCACACAGTTTGATATTTCCAAACTAATGTGGTGCCATTAATGAGCAGTTCTGAGTGTGATTGTTCAGCCAACTCTTAAGTCCATCTAAGCCGACTCTCTTAGGAGACGATAAACTGCCTGGGTAGGGTATCCAGTGATGGTTTTTCTCGCCATCACTTGGCTTCTTCCAAAAGAGCCATGCTATGAATTTAGCTTTCATAGTGAACCCACAGCCAAATAAACTATGAGAATGCCCCTGAGTACTTCTTCTCTTAAGAGTATTCTGGTATTTATTGGTGGTCTTCCATCCAAGTACTAGCCAAGTCTGACACAGTTTATGTTTTTGAGATCAGCAAAGTAGTGTAGTTTTGTCATAAAGTCTGTATCATTACCACTCAAAAGGGAAAAATCTGTTTGGGGCAACTGATTCTTCAGGAGATATCTTAGCTACAGCATGTACCATATCAGACACTTCAGCTGTTTTGAGCTCTGTTGTTTGCTAATGAAAACTTTCTGTCAGAAAAATAAACTGGACACAAAGCCTTAACTTGAAGAACCATGACTTTAACCTTAACCCTTTCTTAATCCTGTTTACCCAGTCACTTGATTTTAAGACACAAACAAAACCAATATTACAAGAAGTGTCAAGAACATACCTTGAACATTCTATTAAAGAAACTTTCAGTCTTCCTTCGGTTAGTGAGAAACCTTGTATACTGAGGTTCCGGTCTCTATATTCTTCAGGTGGCACAACTTGAAATGGAAAAAATGGTTTGAACCTAATCAAAAGATATGTACATATTATTTATTTAGAACTGTGATTTTAGCAATTCATTCTGTTGTTACAAGACTCTGACAGAAAATATCTACAGCCCCAAAAATGAAATAATCATTATCATCATGGCCAACTATAGAGTATGTATTGCAATCATTGTTGCATCCAAAGGTTTTTGTACAGGATCTCAGGAGATCCTGTAGCATAGTGGCAACAAGTTCATGTGCTTGTAATTATTTCACATTTCCCAGTAATACTATTTGTGATCACATTTAAGGTTTTATTTCCCAAAAGACTTGAAGAAATATCCATGTGTTTACTTTTATGCTAGAAAGTTATAAGCATTTATTCAAGAATATGTAGTCTGTAACACTTATGGAAAATCCATGCTATAAAAATATGGAAAACTTAAAATGGCAATCTCCACAGGAGCAGACAGGATGTGTCAAACTGACAAAAGCAGTGTTGCTGTGTTATAATGCAAGTTCTACCATTTTTTAAAAAAATACATGCCCAAAAGGATAATGATTGTTGCATGATGGCACAACAGACTTTCTTCATTCTGATTAAAAGAGCAAGATCTTGCAAACACTACTGAAGTATACTGTAATTTATAAAAGAATTGTATAAATAACTGATTGCATTTCATTTCATGCACTGGTTTCTGAAGGCCATAAATTATCCCAGGTAACTAACTTAGAAAGCTAGAGGGCGCCTGATTTCTACAATCAATATTAATTTTCATGTTAAGGTAAAGTCTCCTTTAAGTTGAATATTACTCCTGACGACTTAATGGACATGGAAATGATTCACTATTGCATTCTTCCAGGATGTTGCTGGTGCTATTGTACGAAAAAATAAGGTGTTGTTTAGGAGAAGCTTAACACCCCACTTCCCAGGGACTTGAGAAGTAATAAACCCTGTCGGCATAAGATATTAGGACATAAGCATAGGTGTTAGGAAGCAAGGCCAGTATAGCCATAAAAGTAATTATCTAGAAAGAAATCATGAGAATCCTGTCTTTGGGGTTTTTTTTTAACTATAGCTTTTATCATTCTACTTCACAGACACCCCCCCCCCCCCATCTCCATTTGACTTCTCTAAACCCAGTACATCTTGGTATATCCAAAGAATTATTTTGCTGTATACAATCATAAGTATATTCTAATGTAAACTCTATGCAGAGGGTTTCATCCTCACTCTTTTTAGGTTGCTTCTATAACCTCTGGTGCCATAAAAATATAATTTGTGTTTCATATGATGAGGGTATGTAGCTGATCATAATTATTAAACAACTTTATAGAGACATTTTTCCTCCACGATGCCAGCCAAGTATTACCCAGGTCCAACCTTGCTTTTTGTGATAATCAATGACAGTTAAATGCTGCCACTAGCTGGCTGTTTTTATGGGATTTTTTTTTAAGAGGGTGTGTCTTCAAATCAATCTCAACTCCTTGTGACTGCCTAGACAAGTCCTGGCAGTTTTCCTGGCGCATTTTCAGTAGTGATTTTTACATTAGCGGTACAAATAATCCTTACAACTACAATTGGGACCAAAATCTCAATCACTGAGTAAGGTAGGCAGAGCTTAGTAATTACAAAGTACTTTTTACCTTTTAGAGAAATTGTGAAGATAATTTTCCAAGTTGTAAAGAAGACAAAACTAACTATGCTAATTTACCTTGCAAACGTTCTTCTTAATAAGGGAATATTAGGTCATTCCACTATACTTTATATATTTAGAGAACGGAATCTGTCCAGTGGTGAACAGAGTTCTTAGGTTCCTTAACAATAAGGAAGTTGCATGCCACTATGCTAACTTAAGTCAGGCATTACCACTGCCTTGCAACACAATGTCAACACCAATGCAGTCCAAGACATGTATTTCCACATGTATGAGAAAATATGTAATTACATTATTTACCACAATGCTGCTCTACATAACGTCTCACCAAGCCAAGAGCAAAAATGGGAAGCTACCTTTCAATGCCCACTCACACTAGCCTGATGTCAACCACTTCACACACCAGACTGGCACAGCCTTGAAATGCCTGCATGCTAAATTGGATAAGGAGCAGGCATAGGTGCCAGTATTCCCTGGCCGTCAGTTTAACCCAATCACAACCACAGCCCTATGAGAATTTGGTCCTGTTCTGCCTGGGTAAAACATATCACAGGAAATGAAAGAGAAAAAAGAAAAATAAATTTGCAAAATATACAAAAATACCGATAACCATGCTAAACTTGCTTACGGAAGTCTTAGAGAGAGAGGTGATGACAGTTAACATCTTGTTGTGAATCAGATAGAAGGTAATCAATTACATATTTGTATTATATTACACATTAAATTGTGTTCCTTGACAATTATATCCACCAAAGAACATGCATATTCAAATAATGTCATCTGAAATAACAAATAGGTTTGCCAATTGTGCACCCACATCAGATTATCAGGTACATTAACACCTGCTCTAACAGATAATTAAAAATAAATTGTTCAGAGCAAGTAACTATGAGGACTACAAGATCTCATTCTCATATCACAATTATAAATGTTCCTGAATCAATGTAGTGACCCATCCTTCTAAGCACATACACAGAAGTGCTGCAGAGTTTTAAGAATGTAAAATAAATATACAGTAGAAGAATCCAATGTCATCTGTCACTAGTGTAAGGAAAGTAGCATCCATAAGGAAATAGCATTTATAAGGAGGTTACATAGAAAAAAGGAATAATTATATACAAAAGCATAAATTACTGGTAACAGTTTAAAGTGCATACAAAAATGGATGCATAACTTGGTAAACTGAGGGTATATACATGCAAACTTTTTAATATATAATTTTATTAAGGATTTTAATTACAATAGTAAAATCTAATACAAACTAAAAGAAAGAATAGAAAAAAGAATGAAAGGTACCAGTAAAAATAAAGTAAAAAACAGAAAGAAAAAAAAGAATAAAGAAAAAATATATAAAGAAATGACTTCCAAACTTAGCCCAACAAGGATAAATAATTTTAGTAACTCTTCACCCCTTTTAGTTTGCAACCAATGATCTCTTCATCCCATACCCCATCTCTTAAGTACTGGTAGTCCTTGATTTATGACCCATTCGTTTAAGGACCATTCCAAGTTAACATGGATCTGAAAAAAAAGAGTTATGACTAGTCTTTGCACATATGAACATTCCAGCAGCCCTGCAGTGACATGATCAAAATTTGGAGCTCGGCAACCCGCATGTATTTACAATGGTTGCCGCATCTCCGGGTCACCTATTTGCCAGTTGTGGTCTTTCCAAGGGGCTTCTGACAAGCAAAGTCAATGGAGGAAACTAGATTTGCTTAATGACTGCAGCAAAAACGGTGGTAAAATCAGGCACAACTCATTTAACAACCACATTGCTTAGTGATGAAAGTTTCAGTGCCAACAGTGGTTGTAAGTCGAGGACTATCTGCATAAACAAATGCATAAAGCACAATCTTTTCAGTCCTGGCATCAGCTGAAAGTCTATTAACAACATATCTTATTTTAACCTTCATCAAATAAACTAATTTTACATTTCTTCCTTTTTTTAACAGCCTTAATCTTTAGTCCATTCAAATAATGTTCTAGAACTTGATTTCTCTTCTGTCTCTTCTGATAAGATTCTTTAAAGCTTTAACAAGCCTCTTTGTAAATCCAGTATAACAAAAATTACCCAGGTAGTTTGCAACAACTGGTCCAGAACACACTTCCATGAGCAGTTATAGGCATTTTCCTACTTCACCTATGTAACATCTCTACTCCACAAGCTGCACAAGTTACAGTAATGTCCAGGTGCAATGCAAGGTGTTGATTGTCACCTTCAACATCCTTAGGCCCTAGTTAACTTCAGGACCATCCTTCCCCTAATCCTTGTTCCAAAACAATAAGAGTTGGCACAGTACAGGTGGCATGCTCTAGGTCTCAGTTGTAAAGCATTGCCATATTGAAAGAGCTAAGAGATCCACCATTTCTTAGTATATAAAATGAAAGGAAACCTCACTCCCTACTAGCACTATTGATGTTACCTCATTTGATAATGAAACTTTTTGCAAGAAAACAACCAAGCTTGGAGAACACCAAGGACCCTGCAGAAAACAGCATCACTGTCGCTCTGTTTTCCCTATAGCAGATATAGCATTTTCCCTGAAGCCTTTTAAAGCCCAACTCTGCTGAACCTTTGCAAAACTGTGGGCTGGGCTGCCCTCTGATAGCATACTTCGGTATTTGATTGTGATGAGTTTACTCCGGTACTATACTGTACTTATAGTTGGTCGCTGTGCTTATTATTTTTATGCTGTTATTTTAGCCCTCATATATAAGCTGCCGAGAATTACTCTGATTACTGATGTGACATTTAAGTTGCTAAATAAATTTACTAATTAAAACAAACTCCCAATTTTCTTTTAATTTTATTAATGCATAGGGAGGTTACCTATTCACTCTTGTGCATTTACTACAAATATTGTTCTTAAATCCAGAGATACAGAACAGGTGGTTCTCCAGATGTTACTAAACTACAGCTTCTACCATTCCCCTCATCATCACTCATGCTAGCAAGAGCTCTGGAATAGTGTAATTCAACATCTTGAGTATGACAAATCCCCCACTTTAATGTATTCTTTAATCTATTCTAGTTTTCAGTTGCTACTATACTGCTATAAAAATACTGTAAAAATCTTCTACACAGAAAAGCTAGATGTTATCCAGCCCCATTTACTTATTTAAGAACATTTGTATGTCTGGCAGCTCAAATAATGAATCATAAAAGCTTTAAACCAACAATATGTACAGTATAATAGCCTTCATAACCAATCCTCTAGGCACCAAATACGAAGTGCATGGTCTTAATCTCCTTCCTGAAAGATATTAGGGAGGGAGACATTTTAATCTGGGAGGAATCTGTTCCTTGGGATTAGGGCAGCCATGAAACCATCCTGCTTCTATGCTTGTCTGTCTGATCGTCCAAGGGGAAAAAATTAGGAGCATACCTTGGGGGAAGGAGTGGATTTTTAATATTATAAGCTGCCTGGAATCACCTGTCCAATTTGATTGGCTACAAAACTGTCCATAATTAATCAAGCAGATTTTCTTCCCCTTTTACGTATACACAGAATATTTGTAAAACCTTACTCATCTATTATTAGAAGAGGACTTCCTTGTATTTATTGAAATTGGGCAATCACCACAAATGCTATTCAAATGAGAATTAATCATATTTGAACGTACAATATCTGATTCTGGGTTAAAGTATCAATCTTT
The DNA here is from genome assembly GCA_023970755.1 of Azemiops feae. Taxonomy (NCBI): domain Eukaryota; kingdom Metazoa; phylum Chordata; class Lepidosauria; order Squamata; family Viperidae; genus Azemiops; species Azemiops feae. Next base: position 3,563,431 of record JALGBA010000004.1, read on the forward strand.
ACAAGAAAAAATGCAGGAATACTTTTAAAATAATGAAAAGAATTCACTAGACACGTGCAAACATACTAGAGTGAAAAGATGAATGCTAATTTTGCTATAGTAGTTCTGATTCAAAAATAGAAAACTACACTGGTGCAACTAAAAGGTAATATTCTAAAGCCTTTTCCTGCTCTAGAGTTATAAAATCTTTTTAACTTGTCTAGAAATCTGAAACTGCATACAGAAAAGAACTCCCACCTACAGATGAATGAAAAGTAAACTCCGCTTTTGTCAAATGTACATCAGTTAACCCATGAGTTTTACTCTTTTCCAGAGATGCGTGTATTTATTGGATATATCCTTCCACCTTCATTCAAAGAGACTATTAGTTTACATCTATCAATAAAAATTAATAAAACAAGAACAAACAAGGCTTTCTGAAAAAGCTCAGTTTTTAATAGTTTACAGCAGTGTTTCTTAAAGTGTGGTCGTCCCCCAAGACCCTCTCAAGGATTTGCAAAATCAAAATTATTTCCCAGTTTATGTTGACTTACGGAAAGCCAACAGCAAAGGGGGCAGATCAAATTCGTGCGAGAAGGTTATTCCAAAATGCAGGTACAGCAACCAAAAACCAGCACTGTGAGTAGCAAGATTTAGGCTGCTAAAAATAGTGTGCCACAGTTCAGTGTCACATATAAGACAGAGATCAAACTTCTCCTAGCACTTTTCAAGTTAGCTACTGTGACATTTAGAGTCTGACTTTATACTGAAGATTGCATCTAATTAGAACCCTTGCTTTTTAAATATGTGTAAGGTTCTTAAAGTAATACCTGCATCATGTGAGAGAGCTGCCTATTTTATATACTGATTTGTTTTATTTATAACCAATTCAACACTGACTGTGGATGGTGTACAAATAAAAAAAAACAAGCACATGATCTAACATCAAGCAAAAGATAACAAGCGTAACAGAAACAAGCATACAACATTAACTGAAAGAGAACACTAGGATCCCTGAACTAACCCAGAGCTTGGGGGGGCGGGGGGAGTTTTTCAAAAGTTGTTTAAATTGAAGGCCTGGTTTACTTTAAACCTCCAGGGGATGCTATTCCAAAGACCATAACAGAGAAGTCACACTTAAGTCTCATCAGAGGACAATGATTAATGGATGGAAAATAAAGCCCACCACTCTGCCAGGTGTTACAGACAAGAAAAGAGCATAGGAGAGAGGTGGTTCCTCAGAAAGCAACACCCTACCCCATTAAAGCTTTACACGTTGAATTTTATTTGCATGCTCAACTAGTTACCAGCAGTAGTTATACCAAAGTCTGCTCATAATTGTTTGTGCTGCTGTATTCTGGACCAGTTTTAGCTTCTGAATGGTCTCCCACGAGGCCCACTGCAACAATCCACAATCCAGATTAGATGACCAAGGCATAAATAACTGTGAGAAGAGATTTGGTGCATAAAAGAGTACTATTGGTGCACCAAACTAATTTCCAGATCACAACTGTCACCTACTCTTTGAGGAGCTATGAGCCCAGGATTGTGTACCAGTTCTGTCTGGGGAAGTGCAACATTATTTATAACCAAAAATGGCGAAACTCTGGCACTGGAAGAACCATGAACCATACCTACTTGGGCAGCTACCCATAGCTTCCCCATCCAGACTCCAATAATCTTTAGGCACTGGAACAAGACCTCAACCTCATCACTCACTCAACCAAGGCTAAGCTATCTGAGTATCATCATACTGATGGTAACTGATACTACCCAGTTGGTTCAGGTAAACGTTAAACAGGAGGTGAGTGTGTCAAGCTCTGAGGCATCCACAAAGACTGAGCCTATGTAAAAACTAGCTATGTAAAAAGAAGGAAAACCATTGCAACATTGCATCTCCCACTCCCAAGTCCTCTAGCAATCCAGAAGAACTTCATAATCAATACCAAGGAGAACCAGATGGTCACACAAGTCTCATCCTCCCTCTGCCAAAGATCACAGATTAAGTGAAATCAATGCTGTCATTCTCAACTGAATGAGCGGATGAGGTATAAATGTGGGGTGAATATACCGTAGAATCAAGGGCTGGAAGGGACCTCCAACATCTTCTAGTCCAACCCCCTGCTCAGGATAGGAATCTGATAGCAGTGACCAATATGAATTGAGAACTTTGATGTATTTTGTTCATGTGAAGGGAAGGAATAAAAATAACATTTCAAAACAGATCTATGAAGGAAGAGTAAATAGGTCAAGAGAAAGGGGAAGACTATGAAAGTTGTGTTTGTATGGAATTGCTGAAATTCTGAAAAACAATTACAGGTAATCCTTGACTTACAACAGTTCATTTATGACCGTTTGAACTTACAACAGTTACAATGGCACTGAAAAAAGTGACTTGTTTTTCACATTTACAACCATTGCAGCGTCCCCATGGTCACATGATCAAAATTCAGACGCTTGGCAACTGACTATTTATGACGGTTTACAGTGTCCTGTGATCACCTTTCGTAACCTTCTCACAAACAAAATCAATGGGGAAGCCAGGTTCACTTAACAACTGTGTTACAAACTTAACAATTGCAGTGATACACTTAACTGTGGCAAGAAAGGTCATAAAATGGAGCAAAATTCACTTAGCAACAGAATTTGTGGTCTCTATTGTGGTCCTAAGTCGAGGAATACCTGCATATAATTTTAAAAAACAAAATGCAAGGATGGACCAAGTGAAATAAGGCTTTGCAAAACACAGATGTAAGAAAAGCCCAATTATTATGGTGAAAATTAGATTTGGGTATACTTCCTCCTCTTTTTTTTAATTCATGTATTAATTCCTTTGGCTCATTGTTTCTTACTCCTTTTAGGATCTGTTCATAATGCTGCTTCCCAAGAAAGGGAATAGTTAATGAGTAATGTGGGTATAAAAATTAAGCATACTATTCACTACCAAAGCCCACAACACTTTCTTCAGAAAACGAGCATGGCTTCTTTTGGTGAATTATACACTGAAAGCCAAGTTTATTCAATTTCCTCATTTACCACTCTTCCAGAAGACATTTCTGTTACATTTCACACTGTCCTTACCAGACTTCTTCAGATTAACCCAGTGAAGTATTCTTCTTCCATTCCCACCCATTTTACACAACTATGCAATGTAATTGTATCTCCTTAATCCAAAACAACTTACCTGATTTTATAGTGAGGTAATGTATGCTTGCGCTTAATAACTTTCTTGAACTGATTGACAATGATGGAAGTAAGTTGCGGCAGGGGTCTTCCTTCAAACTGCGACTTGACTTCAAGGTCAATCGAAGGTTCATCGACAAAAGCAAAGGACCAGTGTGTGAAGGGTATACGGGTGAAGACCAGCCTCAGCCGACCCACAATTCTAGAGATTTTGGCAAACAGATATGCTGACTTGCCAAAAACAAGGTCTGCATCAATGGCTAAGTGGAAGCCCCCATCATACTCCATGTCAACTTCAAAGTCCAGCTCCTCTGGACAGCAGTCCTCATTACAGGTCACTGGCCGCAATATCTTGATATTTTTAAAAAGGGGGATGACGTTCCCAAAGGAGACATCCCGCAAGCTGAGACCCTCCAGCACCTTGCCAGTCACCTTTGTCTGCAAAAGCTCCTCAAATTCTACTTTGATTTTCCTGGTGACCCAGTGCCGGATCAAGGAGGTGTCTTTGAGTTCCCTGAAGAGAAAGAGGCAGATGGCGTTGAGCCAATAGAGGGTCTCCTCCGTACACTCCACCAAGGGGGGAGATTCCTGGCTCGGGGGCTTGAAGTTCTGCTCGCTTTTGGAAGATCCAGAAGATCCGGGGAAAAACGATTCCTGCCCCAACATGAGGAAGCCGGTTAAGTACTCCTTGAGGGTCGAGTCGGGCATTACTCTCGTAACAAAGAAGTGGGAGTTGCGAACCCGGGACTCCCCGGTCGCGGCTTCAGGCTGCCTCCGATAAAAGAGAAAGCGCAGGGCGAGCAGCGTGAGGAAGGAGCCCAGCAGAGCTGACAGCAATATTCCATAGACCGACAGCATCGCCTCGCCTCAGCGCCCTTCGCTGCTGCCTCGAGCAAACGCGCCGATCCCGGACAGCCCACCGGCCCTTCGCACCTTTACGCTGTATCCGGCGTAGCCATCCCCGCCTCCTCCATCTTGCCGACAACGACCTGCGGAAAACGGGCCCCGCGCTCAGTCAGGACGGGAAACTCGGCGCCGTCTTCCCTGCTCCGCCCCAGACGAAGAGACGAAAAGCTGCCGCTCTCGCCGCTGCTGCCGCCGCACGCCCAACTCCCTCTTCCTCTGGCCCGCTTATCCTCTCTCGGCGGCGGCGGCGGCAGCAGCATCCGGGTCTTTCCTTCCTTTCCTTCCGCCGCCTCCCGCACCCCCTCCCTTTGGTAGGAACAGAAACCAACTGCTGCTTCTCTACCTTTGCTCCGTTCCTTCCATAGGTCCGGATTGGCGGAACCGGGGGGGTACGGAGGGTTACGTCATAGGGCACGCCGTCCCTTCGCGCTGACCTCATAATACTGCGGAGGGAGGAAACAACAACAATAAAAAAAAAAGAGGAGAAAAAAATCCCAACTGCGTATGTGCGCGTGCGTATTCCCTCCTCCCATCCTCTTCCCTAACGCGGTGCTTCAAAGCCGGCGGAGAAGGTTCGGCTGGTAGGTGAAGAAGAGAAACGTGGGCGGATTGGAAAGAATGATCTCATTTTGCAGGCCAATCAATCTGATCAACTTTGTCTTGCGGACCGATCATCATCCTGCACAGAAGAGGGATTCCCTTTTCAATGTCAAATAAAAAAGATGGGTGAAAACGACAGGTTCGTTGACGAATTTTTAGCCCGTTGCTTGTCACTCTTTGGCTACAGGTAGTCCTCGACTTACGACTACAATTGAGCCCAAAATTTCTATTGCTAAGTGAGACATTTGTTAAGTGAAATTTGTCCCATTTTACATCTTTTCTTGCCATGGTTATTAAGTGAATCACCACAATTGTTAAATTAGTAATATGTTTGTTAAGTGAATCTGTCTTCCCCATTGTCAGAAGGCTGCAAAAGGGGATCACATGACTGTGGAACACTGCAACCGTCATAAATATGAATCAGTTGCCAAATTTCTGAATTCTGATCACATGACCATGGGGATGCTGCAATGGTCATAAGTGTGAAAAGTGGTCATAAATCACTTTTTTCAGTGCTGTTGTAACCTCGAACAGTCACTAAATGAACTGTTGTAAGTTAAGGACTATCTGTACTGATTCCGAAGGAGCCATGATAACCTACCTTGTTTCTTTTAAGCAGAAGTGGATTGCATCTCCAACCATTTCCTGCCCTTTGGGAATTTTGAGACAAAATACTCATGATATTTAGAAATAGGGAAGTGCCTGTTTCTAACTAGGGAAAAGTGATAAAAGTGGTTCAACCACAAGAAAAGAAATTCTAATTAAAAATGCAAATACAATAATATAATTTAAACAGCAACAATAATTGGATAAAAGCCATTCTTAAACTACAAAAAGCTAAGTTGAAAAGTTGTAGTAGGTTATGTGAAATACACAGCTGTAAACAACAGAAGAAATCTCAGGATTTACAACAGTTTCAGAGGAGTCAAGATTATGATGATCATATTGTTTGCAGAGCTGCTTTCCCAAAGTAGAATAAAAACATTCCCCGAAAAAAGGCTGTCAGTGAAAATATCAAAGTTGAAATAGAAATCAAAGAGACAGTGGGTCAACCTTTTGGAAGTGGAAACGTTTGGGATTTTGAGAACATACAATGGGTATTTTCCTAAAATTGCTTGGATCATTGGGCTTGTCTAATGGCACCCATAACTAACTGTAATATAATCATCTTAAGAAAGTGATTTATCAGACCAGCCACCACTTCATGCTTCCTCTCCCAGCTGGGTTCTTAAAATTTCTGCTTATTAATTTAATAATTAAATAATAATAAAGTGTATATAGCTTATTGGAACCTAGATGAGTTATTGGAAATAAAGGCAATATTGGAGGCTGGGAGTTAGCTTTTAAGTATGTCTGTTTCTCACTTTTTGAATTAAATTTTTAAAATGTAAACAGGCACATCAGGCAGAGACCCTGGCAGGGACCAAGGTTGGTATGTGCACCCATCTTTGTCCAATTACATTGGATATACAGCCATGGTTCAATACACTGAATGATTTATAAAAGGAACATGATACAGATAGTCTTCGACTTATTACCACAATGGGGACCAGAATTTCCATTGCTAGGTAAGGTGGTTGTCAAAGTGAGTCCTCCCCAATTTTACAACTTTTTTGCCATGCTTGTTAAGCGAATCACTACAGTTGTTACCTGAATCATGTGGTTGTTAAGTGAATCTGGCATTACCCCATTGCTTTTGCTTGCTGGAATCTGACTGGGAAGGTTGAAAATTGTGATCACATGACCTTGGGACACTGCAACAGAAGAAAAACCGAACGAGACACTTCACCCAAAGTCCCGCTGAAGATGTTACCTAGTTTGGTAACGAAACATCCGGAAGCAAAATAGGCAAACTCTAAGAACAAACCACTGCCAAAAAACCCCACTGCAACTGTTGTAGATACATTCCCGTTGCCAAGCACTCAGATTTTGATCATGTGACCATGGGGATGCTGCAACAGTTGTAAGTGCAAACACTAGTCATAAGTCATTTTTTTCAGCAATGTTGTAACTCTGAAGCATTGCTAAACTACTGGTTATAAGCTGAGGATTACCTGTACATTTTGCCTATGCTGCAATAGCTTCTTTAAAGCCTCTAGTTATATATCAATCCTATTTTTCCTTCTAAAATTGCAACTAATCTAAGCCCAATACAGTAAAATTGGAAGTAATGAGGGTGCCTCTTTAGTTATGCATTAAATTATTCAGAGTTAATATGATTTTATTTCGAATCATTTTAATTCTGTTTTAGAAATATTTTGTTCATAGCAGTGGTGGAATTCAAATATGTGAACAACCAGTTCTCTGTGTGGATGCCGCTTCCGGGAATCCATTCTGGGGCTGGGCAACAAAAAATTAGCTACCGGTTCTGCCGAACTGGTGCGAACTGGCTGAATCCCACCACTGGTTCATAGGCTTATTAATAGAGATGGTTAGATGTTATCATAAGTGCTGAAATAGATAAAAAAATTAAAGAACTGAATTACAAAACAATTTATAATTTTTAAGTTAAATTGGGGAAAGTACCTTTTTATTTAATTTTAGTCTCATTTTTTCATTGGATTCCTTGATTTTCATTACTACAGTTTCACATCATACCCATTTTCAGCTGAGTAGTGTTATTAACATAGCACAGGTTTTGTTTGATGCTTCTTCAGAGAGAAAAGAGGAAGGAATTCTTTAGACATTACTTCTGTAGATATCAGAAACCAGAACAACTCCTTCCTCTTTTCCTATATCATAAGACTGTTTATCTGTATTTACTGATAGTCTACTGAGTTGTTGCTAGTAGCTGATATGGCAAACATGAACTTAGAAAAATCTAATGGCTGCTGAAGGGAGACTTCTGGTTTCAGGACAAAGTGTGGCTAGTGAACTTAAAATGAATTAAGCTCTTTTTCTGACAATATTTAAAGTACCTTCCTAGAATGTTAGTGCCAGTAAAACTAAAGGAATTAAATCCCTAAAGACACCATTATCTGGAGGCAAGCATATTGAGTGTGCATTCCAAAGAGGAAAAGGGAGAGAAAAAAAATCTGAGAAATTAGGAAACTGATGGAAAAAATAAACAAAAAGTGGCAATAAATTAATTAACATTATTCTACAGTGAATTCCTGCCTAGCAATTAGTAAACTATAAACTAGTCATTAAAACTCAGTGGAGACTTCTTATTTTGGAAGGGATTCTCCCCATTCTTTTAGACAGATGCTAAGCCCTGAGAGAATAAGAATGAATTAAAAAGAGAGAAAAGTGAGGATATGAACATGTAATTATTCAGCATTCTACGAAAATAAAGTTGTATTGTTCCTAAATTCTGTATGCTTGATATACGCAAAGATTCTAGCTATATCTTAATGGAAATCTGAGAATGCTAAAAGAGAAGGTTAGGGAAAACAATTGCCTTGAGTAGTGTATGTGCACATGTGTGTGCATGTTCCTTTAATAAATTCCCTACTTCTTTACCAGGGGTTGTAGAATGTAGGCATTTCCATGATACCCAATTACAGCAGTTATATGTGAACAGTTGATCACAAGTGCGAAATGCTTTAAGCAATTGTCTTTAAGTTTAAGGGGACTCACACACAAGAATGCCTGTTTTTTAAAGATAAAATCGAGTAACAGTTTGTACTGTGGAAAGCTTGTTAGTAATTAGCAAAAAGCAAGGGCATGAGCCAGGAAAAAAATGCTGAAGATGAACAGGATTAGGGTGAAAGAGGTCTCTTGGTGGGTTTGAAGATAACAGAAGAGATAAAAATGAAAGGATCTTGCTATTTGTCAAAATTAAATCAAGGCCAGTTGCCAATTCATCAGATTGAATTAGAATAATATTGCCACTAATAGCCAAAAGTCCTTCCTTAGTTCTAGAATTAGAGTTAAGAACTCTAGAGTGAAGTCTTGAATTTCACTGTAGAACACAATGAAGTCTTGGACTGAGGAGACAGAGATGAAGCTAAAGGCTTGCCTCAATTGCACAGACTGGAGTGCTTTTGAAGCTGCCTCAGCGGACTTGGATGAACTCACTGATACTGTGACATCATATGTTAGTTTTTGTGAGGACATATGTGTGTCGACCGAAACCTTGCACATATACAGTAATAATAAACCTTGGTTCACAGCTAAGCTCAAGCAGCTACATTGTGCCAAAGAGGTAGCCTACAGGAATGGAGATAGGATGCTGTACAATCAGGCCAGGAATGTATTAACAAGGGAGATCGGGGCAGCAAAGAAAAGCTATCCTGAAAAGCTGAGCAATCAGTTCTTAGCAAATGAACCAGCAAATGTGTGGAAAAGCCTGAAAAATATAATAGCCAAATCTCCTACTCCTGTCTCCATCCCTCTGGGCCCCTCACCTCTTAGGATCCTAGAAAAAGATGTGTGAGTTCTATTTCATGACAAAAGGTTGGAAAAGCACCAGGCCCAGATGGAGTAATTCCTTCTTGCTTGAAAGTCTGTGCTGATCAACTGGCCCCCATCTTCACACACATCTTTAACAAATCACTGGAGATGTGTTATGTTTCTGCTTGGTTCAAATGCTCTACTATCATCCTGGTACCTGTCCATACCTGTAGGTGGATTATAAGCTTTCTGACAGATAGAAAGTAACAGATGAAGCTTGGGGAAATTATATCAAACACCCAAACTGTATACTCAATACACAGCAATTATTGAGCCTGTCATTTGTACTTGTATAACTGTCTGGTTTGGTACAATTACCAAACAGGACAGGTACAGACTTCAACTGATATTTAGGACTGCAGAAAAAACTATTGCAACCAGCCTGCCTTCCATTGAGGACTTGTATACTGCATGGGTCAGAAAGAGGGCTGAGAGAATACACATCCTGGACATAAACTGTTTCAACTTTTCCCCTCGGGGCACCACTACAAGGCATTGCATGCCAAAACAATAGACACAGAGACAGTTTTTTTCCTCCTGTCATCACTCTGCTGAATACCTAATTCCCACAGTACTGTCTTATGTCTAAGCATTTACTCATATATATTACTTTCTTCTGCTGTATGGGATAGGGTAGGGTAGGGTAGGATAGGGTAGGGTAGGATACATGTTTTGCATGTACACTGAGAGCTGCTGCAGTGGAGACAAATTCCTTGTGTGTCTTTGGCCAATAAAGTTATTGTATTCTATTCTGTTCCGTTCTGTTCCGTTCCATTCCATCCTATTCCTTAGAATTATAATTAGAGAAGACAGAATTAGAATAGTGCACATGTACGTTAACCTTAGTTCATAATCTGTGCACCAAGATGATTAGAACTTTTACTAGAAATGAAAGTTGTAGTTCAGAAAAAATGTTTTCACTTTTGAAACACATAAGCGTGTGGGGAACAAGTGTTCACTATAAATCATGTCTGTAAAGGTTAGCTGGAAACAAAAATATTTCAATTTCCAACTAAGCTTTGCAAAGATGATTGCTATGTGTTTTATTTATAGTTTGAAGATGGGGTGGGGGATGGAATGCTGTCATGTCTCTTTCAGTCATAGAAATGTAGGGGTGGAAGGGACTTGGAGGTCTAGTCCAGGGGTAGGCAACCTTGGCTCTTTTATGACTCGTGGACTTCAACTCCCAGAATTCCTGAGCCAGCAGGAGTTGAAGTCCACGAGTCATAAAAGAGCCAAGGTTGCCTACCCCTGGTCTAGTCCAACTCCCCAACCAAGGCAGGAATCATCATACCATCCTGAACAAATGGTTATGGACAGATGGCTGTCCGTTCTATTCTTGAAAACTTCCAATGATAGGATACTTACAACTTCAGTAAGCAAGCTATTCCACTGCTTAATAATTTTCACTGTTAGGAAATTCCTAATTTCCAAGATGACTCTCCTTCTGATGATCTTCGGGACCCTTACACATATCCTGTGACATTTATTTATTTAATAAATTTGCCCAACTCCAGTGGATTCTGGGAAGCATATGAAACTAAAAAAGAGGAAAACGATAAGAAGCATTAAATAAGTATGTCTAGTTTAATGAAAAGAAGGATTAGGGGCAACATGATAGCAGTGTTCCAATATCTAAGGGGCTACCATAAGAAAAGGGGGTCAAGCTATCCAGATCCAAAGCATCTGAAGGCAGGACAAGAAGCAATGGATGGGAACTAATCAAGGAGAGAAGCAACCTAGAACTAAGGAGAAACTTCCTGACAGATCAATTAATCAGTAGAACAGCTTGCCTTCAGAAGTTGTGGGTCCTCCATCATTGGAGGTTTTAAAGAAAAGATTGGTCAATCAATCTTTTGGCAATAAACAATGACAACATCAATCCCATGCCTGGTTTTCAAGGCTTTCTGCAAACCTAGAAGAGAAAATCTGTGTATGTGTGTGCATTTATTTTCATTGTTGTTTATTTTTTACAAAAATCTCAAATCAATAATAATTCAAAAACCATTATCATTGGTGCCATTATTACTTACTTGTCTTTATGTTCCTATCATTTAACAATCATTGTGTCTGCAAAGTAGTCTGCTTTCCAGATAAGCATGGTTAAATAGCCAAAATAGAGTTTGAATATTATTAATCATACATTATTTTGTTAGGATACATAGAGCATGCTTTAAAATGCTTGTCAGTACCAATAATTGATTTCAGCAAGGAAGATTGAGTGATATTTGTTTGTTTACTCATGAAGATATTTTTTCCCAATTAAAAATACTTCAAAGGCATGCTGGATGTGGATAAAAGGTAAGGAAGGGTCTCCTGGTTGATCACTTGCAATAGATGATCAAAGGGTTCTGGATTTATTATTTAATAATAGCAACAAAAGGATTCCTTACCTTCTAAATTAGTGTGTTAGAATCTTTAATAGTATCTATATAGAGATGTCTTCCTGCTTTCCATCCCATAGAAAAGCTAAAAGTTGTTTAAAATAAAATTATGTTACAGCTGCAATCATTGTTTTTTAGCAAGTAGCACTAGTGAGTATCCAATCTCGTGCATCTGATAAGGTACGTTCTTTATTTCAAAAACAGCTCTGCAATGCATTTTATTTCTGAAGCTGGATGTGACTGCTTCTTTTTCCTAATTACTTCATGGGAGCAAATGTAATGGTGCTGACAGGTGCAGCTGTTATTCCGCCAAAGTCATATGGCATACCTGGATGCAATTGCCCTCATGGAACATGGCACCAAAATTGACCTTCAGAGATATGAATAGATCCATTCAGTCAGATAAAGCTGCAAGGAGAGGGAGAGAAGAAGGGAGATTAGATGATCTTTGGCATGCTGTTGTTCTCTCTGCTTTTAATAGGATATACTTGGCTACTAGCAACTTTAATTCTACACAGCATTATATATTGTGAACAAAACTGAAAATACATGACAAATTACCCTTATTCCTCAATATATGTGATCAACAGAAGGTAGCATATTGAGTAAAGTTGTTTTGAACTTAGCTGAACAAACTATCGTGATTGTTATTGCAGCCACTATTTCATTATTTACCTACATTTTTTTGGTTTCAGAGTTGCCACACTTAACAATATTAACATTTGTGATCATTTACATGAATTATGTTTGTATGCTGCTCAGCAATACAGCTGATATGTGTACTACAGAAAGAACCCATGTTTTTCTCTGCATTAATATATAAGTACGAGTTAATGAGAGAGGAGAACATTCTCTTAATCAGCTTTAATTTATGGCTTATTGACTTTAAACATAGCTGTTGAGATATTGTACCATGTAAAAATAACGTACTTTTGTAGGGAACACAGCAGAATAAGTGCATCATGGTGTTCATCTATTATTCAGTTTATAAATAGACACACCCCTCTGTTGTCTGGAGACTTTGAGAAAGCCTGATGATTAAAGGCAAAGGAAGAAAGAACTGCAGATAAACATGCTTAATAAAAGGCTGGGACTAATGGGGAGGGATAAGAAAGAGCAGGCACAAAAAATACATTAAGAACTAGTGCCTAAAACGATACAGTGTCTGTGGTATAACGCATATAAGTCAAGCATAGACACTTGATACCGTCAATGGTCAGGAGTTATGGAGGAATTGTAAAGACTTTCCTGTGCCCAGTTCTCACTGTTGCGGTAAATTGGCATCTAGACTTTTTTTTCAGAAAGGGGTAAATGGGATAATTATGTATTATGTTCTTCCATTAAGAAAAAAACAAATCAAGCATTGATTGCAGATGGTATAAAATAGTGTCTCTCAGCATCTTGGGCCCAAGAGCAAAATTAGGGTTTAGGTGGTATTTTGGATCTATTCAAATGTACTAGCTAAATGAGTAACTTGTCTGTAAGTAAAGGAAAGATGTTGGCAGATTTCTCTGTAGTCATCACATTGAATTAGTTGGAAAAAAGCAAATCACTAGAAGACTTTTGGATAAAAGTTCAGAGAGAATACCACCTTCAATATGTCTTTGTGAAAGTAAATTTTCATTTGTCATCCAAGAGTGTATATTGAAATAGGCTAAATGCTATGCCATTACAAGAATCTTTTAAAAAAGAAAAGGCATGCCATACACTATATCATCCTAAGTACATATGTGCTATTGAGTTTTGTAATTGATATATTAACATAAAGGGAAATAATTTTTTTTATTAAAGCATGTTTCAGTTCAATATTTTTATTTTTAAAATCTTTTTAAAGAAACAATCATAGGTCTCATAAAAATATTGATAAATTATATATGGTCCAAAAAAGGCTAAGAAACATTGGAATGAAGAATCAGGATGGCATCTAATTTTGACATTTTATTTACCATGAGGAGAGTAACACTCTCCATCCATTATTAGAACTGAAACAAGCCATTTAGAGATTTACAATCTTAGTAAAACCTAGGCTACAGGCCAATGTGCATTTCAAAGAGCTTTACATCTATTTTATATATTTTATAGGTATTTCCTATCTCCTTGTGCAAGCCAGCTTTGCTCACATTCCAGACAATATGTTCTCTGCCTTTTCAGTATGATCAATCTCAAATCTTTTCCAAATGAAATCATATCTTCCGGAACCAAGACAGATGTTGTTCTTTTCTTTGTTGTTGTTTATTTAATGGTATTTATAATATGCCCAAATAATTCTAGGCAGCATACAATGGCAGAAACAAAATTCAGGAACATGATAACAAAATCCAGTAGTCAAAATACCTATGCTAGTCATACTCAATCACAAAAAATGGAGATGAAGGCTTGTTGAAAAGTTATTTGTTTGCAGAACATGATAATGGGATAAGGGGCACATTCTTCTGGAGGAAGTGGGGATTATTACTGAGAAGCTGTTATCTCATCTAGACATGCATTTCTTACAAATGAGGATTCTCAAGAGGTTCTCCCTAGATGATTGGAAGGGCAGATTTAATTCTGACAAGGTATTGCCCCGTGTATCCCAAGGCAGCATAATAGTGACCAACAATTTGAATTTGGCCTGGAAGTCTAGTGGCAATCAAGGCAGTGACTTTAAATTTGGTATTAGTCTATACTAGCAGGGATTGTTTGCTTGTTCACTTTTTTTTTAACCAGCTTATATGCTAATATAGTCAGAACCAATTCTGAGTGTTCTAGAAAGTGCAGAGAAGAGCAACAAAGATAATCAGGAGGCTGGAGGCTAAAGCATACAATGAATGCTTGCGGAACTGGGTATGTCTAGTGCAAAGAAGAGAAGAACTAGAGGTGACATGTTAGCAGTCTTCTAGTATTTGAGGGGCTGAGGAGGGAATCCCAAGCACCTGAGGGCAGGAGAAGAAGTAACAGATAGGTTACCAAAGAGAGATCCAATTCAGAATTAAGGAGAAATTTCCTGTCAGTGACAACAGTGGAATGGCTTGCCTCCAGAAGTTGTGAGTATTCCATCACGAGGTTTTTAAGAAGAGATTGGACAGCCATCTGTCCGGAATTGTACAGGTCTCCTGCTTAAACAGGGGGATTGGACTAGAACTCCCAACTCTGTTATTTTGTAATTCAATAATTATGGTTGTCCTGCCAGCGGTCTATTTGTCACATGTGGTACGAGTTGCAAATTGCTTACATTTCTTTATCAGTCAGGAATCATAAGTATTTATCTGGTGCTAGCCCCACACACTCACGCTATCCCCCTTCCCTCTATTGTCTTGAAGTATGTCTTAAAACATATATAGAAAATAGAAAGTAACTACACAGATAGCTAACAAGAAAATAGAGAATATATGATTGCTATAAACTAGTCCAAAGGCCTAACAAGGATTTTGCCCAGAGGTACAGAGGAATAATTGATGCTCTTCACTATGGTGTAAGGAAAACAGCCTAGTTTTAAATACAGGAAAAACCAAAGAGATCATTGTTGATTTCAGAAAAGGCAGGCACAGCCACACTTCTCTGTGCATTAATGATTCACCTGTGGAGATGGTTACCAGCATCAAATTCCTGGGTGTGCAGCTAACGAGTAGGCTGACTTGGTCGCTAAACAGTGAGAAAACTGGTGAAGCGGGCACAGCAGCGCCTGCATTTTTCTGCGCCGCATGAGAAAAGCACATCTTCCTTCCCTGTCCTGACCACTTTTACAGGGGGACAATCGAGAGCATCCTGTCATACAGCATCACAGTCTGGTTTGGAGGCATCACTGCTTCAGACAGGAAGGCGGTGCAGAGAGTGGTGAGAATGGCCGAAAAGATCATTGGCAGTTCCCTCCCTACCATCCAGGACATAGCACAGAAGCGTTGCTTGAGCAGGGTCCGTAAGATTATCTGGAACACTACACATCCTCTTCACGACCTGTTTTCCTTGTTACCTTCTGGGAGGAGGCTTCGTGGTATCCGTAGCAGAACATCCAGATTCAGCCATAGTTTCATTCCATACAGCATTAACCTTGCGAACTCTCAAACTTCCTCCTTGCGTTATATATTCAAGATGGACAGTATTTAATATTTATTTGCTATGTATATGTAGGGATGTGGGTCTATATATATGTTGTACATATATGTTTAGGTGTGTGTCATGTATATGTTTCACTTTGAGAGCGGGCAACTAATTTTCATTTTTTATGTGTGCCATTGTGCCCACAATATAAAAATGACAATAAAGGTTATCTATCTATCTATCTATCTATAATAACCTAGATGAGGAGATACTTCTTTAGAAATGGGTGTTTTATACTTAAATTGCTTATTCTAAGCATAAGCTCTTAGACTCCAAAAATACATTGGCAGCCGATCTAGTTCCCTTTGAAGAAATACAATATTGTTTTGAGTAGGCAAACTTCTCAAACTTCTAGAAGCCAAGCTCTATTTATAATTTCACTACCAAAAACATACAATTAGGTTTCCAACAAATGAAATCTTGGCACCGTAAATTTCCAACACAAGAACTAACCAATAAATATTGTGGCAATTTTAGCCAATAACTACCATATCATCCTCATCACCTCCAAGCCTTATTGTCTAATACATACAACCTTTCTCCCATTTTGATTCCCACCACAAGAATTTTTAGTAAGCAGATGATCAAATGATTAGCCATTATACTGAAGGAACAATATCACATTAAGAATCAATTAGCAAGCTTTAGCTTTATTGAACACATCTATTCTTTGTCAAATTTCTGTAAATAGTTAAGGTAGTTCTACATAAGCAAATACTACAAAGTACTAAATGAACAAGGGGCTCACTTGTTGTGTTTAACATCTTTCATATTTTATATGGGAAAGCTGCATTTAAAATATTGTCACTGAAATGGGCAACATCTTTTTCATTAAGGCACCTATGTCAAGAGAATCCAGTAAACTCCTTACGCAGGTTCCTTCTGGTGATAACAAGAAGTAGCTGAATAATTTTGTGCAATAGTTTCCCCACATAAACCTCAGGACAAAGCTAACTCAAGAGGAACTTGCTTAAGATTCCGCATGCTTAACGTTTTGTGCCCGGACTGGTGAAATGGAGGTTCAGATTCAAACTGACCACCAAGTTCACCTAGCAAAATTTGCTTTCTCAGCCCAATTATTGAGAGGATTAAATAAATGGGGATCTGTACTGTACTTCTAGCAGAAAAGTTATACTAAATGACAATCAGTGAAGCTAGATACAGATCATGAAAGAGAAGGATTATGTCAGAAACAGAAATATTTCTGGAATACTTTAGTTTTATTTGCTGGACCCAGGGCAAGAGAGAGTAATGTTTGGGATTCAAGCTTAAACATGTATAATCCCAGAAATATCTACTGCTCCACAAGTCCAGTGACAATTATGTATCTTAAAATAAACAAAATAAACAATAAACTGTTTTTCCTTGTTGGTCTTTCAAATCATTTATTTATCTATTCGGTGCCAAAACTTTAGCTAGCCTCATATATGATCCACAAAGAAGATATTAACCTCCATATTGGGGTGCAGGGAATTGCTGGAAAGGCTAATATATTAAGACCCATCCAGAGGCAACATTATCGAGGTGGGATTGGAAACCAGTGGCCACCAAGGTTTTATTCTATTGTCTTATGCTATTATATCAGTCTTTCTCCACCTGATGCCCAGATGTCCTGTCCTTTTCCACCTTATTGGCCTTCTGAAGGCCTGTAAAGTTTGGCTCTTTAGGAAGCATTTAAGAATGTGAAGGAGTAGCATATTCCCTCCCCCTATTCCCCCATGGGTGATAGTGCATTCATGATATTTTAATTAGCCATTTCCTATAGGATTTCATACTTTTAACTCTGATGATTTATAGATCATTTAAATTCCACGAGAATGCCTTTTAGCAAATACAAACCTATCTACTTACATAGAGTAAGAGCAAGGGAAAACTGTTGTGCTCATCTGCATGTTTCCTGCTTTTGTGGTCTTATTACTCAATTTCTATATTTCTTCGTAACCTTAAAAAAAAATCATAGTGAGAGAAGGAAGCAACACAACTGCATAATATATATTTTAAAATTCAGTGTCAATCCAGAATACATGCAGTCTTCAATTTACAACCACATTTGGGACTGAAGCTTCTGTGGCTAAGTCATTAGGTGAGTTGTGCCCAATTTTATGATCTTTACTAGCACAGTCGTTGAGCAAATCAACATGGTCATTAAGTGAATCTTGTGGTTGTTAAGTGAATCCAGCTCCTCCCATTGACTTTGCTTGTCAGAAGTCCCCTGGGAAGGTTGCAAATGGGGGATCACATGACCCTGGGACACTCCAACTGTTGTAAATACATGCCGATTGCCAAGCGCCTGAATTTTGAGGATGTAACGGAGATGATTCAATAGTCGTAAGTGCGAGGACTTGTCATAAGTCACTTTTTTCAGCACTGTCATAACTTTGAATGGTGGTTAAACAAATAAGTTGAGGACTACCTGTAAGCTGAATAACCAATGTACCTAGGGTAGACACTTTTTTTTTTTTTTTTACCATTTTGGGGAAAACATAAATGAAAACCATTTCCAAATAATATGAAGAAACCTGCACAGATTCCATGTAGGAATCAACTTCAAGTGGTTTTTTTTTTAACCTTTTTCAGTTTTTTATATATATAATTTTTTAATATGTGTATTAAGCAATCTGCCTGTAATATTTTCTTTAAGAAGAATCTACAAGAATACCCACAATCAGTCGGATTTGTTGTTGTGGCTGAATTTTGGCAGGATAATCTTGGGAGTGTTTTCAGGAAATAAAAAAATGGGTCGGGGGAGTCTACATTTAGTCCATTAATCACATGTTCACTATCCCAGTATGTACAGCATTTCCTGTTATAAACAAAAAGTGGGGTGTAGTTCTCTCAACAGCTGCAGTCACATCTCCTGTCCAACCGGAACTGTGAGAATGGCAGGAGAAACAGTTTTATATAAAATCGTCAGAATCATCTCCTGATCACTTTACTTCTATCAGAGGGGAATTGAGAAAAAGACGAATGGATGGATGGAAGGAAGGAAGGAAGGTTAATAAAAAGTACATTTCTACTGACTTCAGTATGAGAGCCTTCAGATTTTCAGAATAAAATTGGGGATTCAGCAACCATAATCCTAAAGTACTTTTAGCATGCATGACTGGTTTCACTGAGACCTGAGCAAGACTTGCTTTTCTCTGCAGATCTCCAAAATGACAATAATTTTTTTTTTAAAAAAATAATTACATTACCGTGCCATCTAAGTGTGGAAGTGGGGATGCTATCAAAAGATAGTCTCAGGCATCTTTGTTAAATATTCATTTTCAGTTTACAAACCTGGAGTTATTATTATTATCAATGGAGCTTATATTGACTCAGCGCAGGGGATGGTGTTTGTTCTGGTTATGTTTTTAAGCAAATAGCAAAGGTCGTACATTGGTTGGATACAAATAGAGTGCTGCATTTTTGCACCATAAAAATCTAAATGCTGCTATAGAAAAATGCTGCTCTGTCATTTGTATACAATCTATATTAAAGCTGTGCAAAGACCACTCATCATTTATTCTGTAGTCTGAAACTGATGTTCCACATGTTTTACTCTCTCTCACCACTGACAGGATATAGTCTTGCTAGTCCAGTTTGGGAGGAGCTCCCTTTCAGATGTGTGCATTTCACTCCCCATATCCAACCAAGGCATTTTACACAAGCAAACTTCATTTATTTGTTTGTTTGTTTATAAAATTTGTAGGTCACCCATCTTACCTCAAAGTAACTCTGGGTATTTTGAATGTTCTTTTTCCTTTTGATTGGTTTTTGTGGCACCACTCAAATCAGGATCTCAAGGCTGAGAATATTGGCGGGGGGGGGGGGAACCGGATGAGCAGATGCTGTCCATCCTGTTTCAGTTAATGGTACTTAATTGCCCAGAGTCATTTTGAGGCTTTGACTGAAGCAAAGCATTACGCATCAATATGTTCAAAATAAAAACACAGCTCTGTCATTCAGAAATATGTGTATTTAGTTGCTTCTAAGAGATGATTTACATCTGGCCAATATGTAATGGACATTTAGCTCCAGCAATTCTGTCTGTCTTCCTTACCTGTTTCTTCCAATTGGTCATTGTTTAGAACAGCAAGTTACAAAATAGATTCCTGATCTTATTTTTCCATCATCCCTTCCCCATTCTTTCCTTTTCGTTATGTGTTATACTACCTTTAACTTGCAAACTCAAGAACTATCATTCTACTCATCTTAGTGAATCATTCTGGGAATTGTTTTTTTTAAAAGAACAGGCTAAACCGATGTAAGGAAATAAGTTGTTGAACTTGCACTCCCTTTCTAAGCCTTAGAATCATAATCTTCTAGCTTATAAGCTTTTCTGAATATGTCTAACAGACTACAAGGTCAATCTTGTTTAAGATTAAAAACACACATATTTTTAGAATGGTGAAGCCACTATTAAAAGTTCTCTTTAATGCAAAGTAGGCAGTTTTTCCTCTTAGGAACCACATGGGATTGCATGAAAACAGAACTGAAGCCAACCAAAAGAGGGATTTGAATCCAAAATGGCCAAGGACTTCTAATTTCTGATGTCACAGAGTTATTTTTCTGAAAATCCTTTTTTTCTATTCTACTTTCTGACATTTTCTTTTCTCCCCATTTCTTAGTGGACTGCAGGGAAACAACAGTTCAACTGAACTCTTCTTCAGAACATTTTTTTTTAAAGATAAGATAAGATAACCTTTATTGTCATTTTTTTTACTATGGGCACAACGGCACACATCAAAAATGAAATTTAATTGCCCACTCTCAAAGTGAAACACATACATGACACACACCTAAACATATATATATGTTGAATATATTTGAATATATTCAATATATTGAATATATTCAAGATGGACAGTATTTAATGTTTATTTGTTATATATATGTAGGGGTATATATATATACAACATATGTATAGACCCATACCCCTACATATATATATATATATATATATATATATATTGTCTTGGCGACGTTTCGACAAAGTCTCATTCGTCATCTTCAGGCTGGTGTCTCTTCGGCCTCGTGCTTCTAGGAGCAATGTGTGATCGCAGCTGTTTCTTCCTTTTAACTGCCAGTGGGGGTATGAACTGATTGGGTGGGAGCTTGGCTGTGTTCTGATTGGGTGGAGGTGTGTTCTGATTGGTTAGGGGCTTGGCTGTGCTCTGATTGGATGGGGGGTTGGCTGTGCTCTGATTGGATGGGGGGTTGGCTGTGCTCTGATTGGATGGGGGTGTGTTCTGTTTGGGTGGGGGCTTTGTTGTGCTCGGATTAGTCTGAGTTGCAGCGGGATTTGAGATGGAGAGCTGCATTGCTGTTGTTTGGCTTCGCGTTCGTGGTCGTGCCATATCATCAAGGTGGGTGTCAGTTTGCTTCATGTATGGATTGGAGGGGTTTGAAATGGCTAATGATGCAGCTGTGGTCTGGTTTCTGGTTTGTGGTCGTGCCTCATCATTGGTGTGGGTTTGGGTTTGCTTTTTGCGTGGATGTGTGATGGTGACATCCTGTGTGGTTTTCGTGAGTGTGGGTCTAGTGTCATTCTTTGTGTTAGGGACTCGTTTGTCAATAAGGGTGGGTTTCCAAATGGCTGGTAGGCGGGAGGTATCATCTCGTTTATTCATGCTGTGTGGGCACTTTTCTATCTCGATGGCTTCTCTGATTATTCTGTTGTTAAAGTGTTCAGTTTTGGCGATAGTTCTGGTATTTTTAAAGTCAATTTTATGTCCTGTGGCTTTAAGGTGTTGGACCAGGGAAGAAGTTGGTTCCTCTTTTCTGACTGAGTTCTTGTGTTCTTCAATGCGTGCACTTATTCTTCTGTTGGTTTGTCTGATGTATGTGGTGGGGCAGGCGGTGCATGGGATTTCATATACTCCTTGATTTTCTAACTCAATTTTGTCTTTGGGGTTTCTTAGGATGGTGGATATTTTTCGGTTTGTGCAGAATGCTGTCTTGATGTTGTGTTTGTGGAGGATCTTGCTGATTCTGTCTGTGGTGCCTTTTATGTATGGGAGGAGGGCTTTGCCGTTTTCTTGTTCTCTGTCTTGGATTTTAGTGGGGGTTTCTTTTTGGATTAGGTTGGTAATCTTATTTCTTTGGAATCCGTTGGATGTTAGTACGTTAGTGAGAGTGTGTAGTTCGGTTTTTAGGTGTTGTTCGTCAGCTAAGCGTTTTGTTCTCGAGATGAGTGTCTTGGCTACGGAGTTGATCTGTGCTGGGTGGTGGTGTGAGAGTGCGTGCAGATAGCGGTTTGTGTGTGTTTTCTTCTGGTAGATGGTGTGTCCTAGGGAGCCATTGGATTTCTTGTAGACTAAGACATCCAGGAAGGGAAGTTGGTTGTTAGCTTCTGTTTCCATGGTGAACTGTATTTTGGGGTGTAGGCTGTTGAGGTGTGTGAGGAAGTTGTCTAGTTTTTCTTTCCCATGTGGCCAGATTATGAAGGTGTCGTCTACGTATCTGAGCCAGAGTTTGGGTTTGTGATCAGATTTTTCTAGAGCTTGGGTTTCAAAGTGTTCCATGTAGAGGTTTGCAATGACAGGTGAGAGGGGTGATCCCATGGGTGCTCCTTCTATTTGTTTGTATTTTTGTCCGTTGTAGATGAAGTGTGTGTTGGATAGGCAATGGTTGGTCAGATCTAGGATGTGATTGGGGGGGTTATATTTGTTTTGGATAGCTGTCAAGGCTTCTTTGATTGGCACTTGGGTGAAGAGGGAAATGACATCAAAGCTCACGAGTAGGTCGCTGGGCTGTAAGTTTTGTTTCTTTATGATCTCTATGAATTGGAATGAGTTTTTTACATGTGAGGTGATGGATTCTGCATAGGGCTGTAGTTGTTTGGCGAGAAATTTGGCTAGGTTTTGTAGAGGTGAGCCTATGGAGCTTACTATGGGTCTAAGTGGGGTTCCATCTTTGTGTATCTTGGGGAGACCATAGAGCTTAGGGCATCTGGATGATTTTTCTCTGGGAATGATTCTTTGCTGGATCTCTTCGCTGATGGGGGAGGCTTTTATTTTGGATCTGGTCGTTTTTTCCAGGTAGGTGGTGGGATCTGTGTTTAGGGGTTTGTATGTGGAGTCTTGGAGTAGGTTGGTTAATTTGGTTTGGTAGTCAGATGTGTTCATAACCACCGTGGCGTTGCCCTTGTCTGCTGGTAGGATTATTATGCTGGTGTCTTCTTTCAGGTTAAGTAGTGCTGTCTGTTCCTCTTTGTGTAAGTTGCTTTTGGGTGGCTTGCTGGTGCAGAGGATGTTGGAGATTTCGAGTCTGATTCTGTTAGCGTCGTCGGGGTTGATTTTGGTCAGGCTGGTTTCAACTCCGCATATAATGGTTTCCGTGGGGATGTGTTTGGGAGCGACTGCAAAGTTGAATCCTTTGGAAAGGACATTGGTTTCGGCTTTGGTGAGGATCCTATCTGAGATGTTATGCACTGTTTGTTTCATGTGTGGCTGTGAGGGAGGAGGGGTTTGTTTCTGGCGTTCTTGTAGTCTTCGGAATTTGTTGGTGTGTGTGTCTGTCTTGAGGGTGGTCTGTGTTTCGGCTCTCCAGACGGCGAGTTGTTTGGATTTGTCCCAAAGTGCGGGGTGGATCTTGTTGCTGAGTTTGAGGTGATATATATATATATATATATTCAATAACACAGTCCTCGATCTCCGGGAGAAATATAAACCAGCTGTTTATTGTTAAAAAGTTTAAGACAATAAAAACAACTATTTACAATATTAAAACAACTTAGCTTTCGCTGGTCCCCTGCCAGCGTCCTCAGAGTAAAGTTTTGGGGTGGAAATTACTTTTATAAACCTTGCTAGCCTAACTGCTTACTCATTGACCGTGTGATAGGGCCATCCGTCCTGGCTGACCGTAATTGCCTTAATTGTCCCGCCTCCTCTTTTTTGCACTCCAGTTCTCCAACCTTCCTCCCTCCCATCCTTGTCAATCCCCTCCTTCCTGGCGTTGCTGCCGTTGGCTTGCTTTCCAGCTGCTCCCCCGTACTCGTTCTGGGCCTTACACCCAGATCCGGTGTCTTAGATGCCTTCCCATTGCCGCTCCCCTCCTTTCCATCCCGTTTTTATCCGTTTGGCCATCTCTCCCATGTAATTACACTGGCAATCCTTGTAATTACAGGGAGAGACGGCCAAACGGATAAAAACCAGGGTACATGAACACAAATTGGCCGTCAAAAGGCAGGAGCAGTATTCCCAAATATGGACACATATGGTGAATAATGGACACTCATTTGACTTCATGGGGGCAAAAGCCATCGCCCAGGATGCCTCCAAAGGAGGGCGCCTACTGAAGGAGGCCTGGTTCTCAGATGCGGGCTCGATTAATCGACACGTAGAATTGCCCCCGGCATATCAGACATTAAAAGCATATCTGGACGTGCGGCCCGGAATGGCCAATGGGGGGGCAGTGAGGATGCCAGACCTAGCCGCGCGACCCAAAACGCGTGTGGGGGTGGGGGTGGAAGGCGCATCAGGAGCGATGACACCAGGAAGGATAAGATCGGTAAGGAAGGGAGAGGGTGGAACTGAGGGCGAGGCAGCAGGTGGCTCAGCTGAGCTTAGGCAGATGAGGCAGAAGGATAGGATGCGGCTGTGCGTGCGCACACCCAGGCATGCAGAAAGATTGGAAGGAATAGGACCCAGGGGGGTAGATAATGGAAGGCAGGTACAGCAGATGGTTCAAAGGGATAAGAAGGAGGGGGGGAAGGTGAGGCAGTTGGCAAACGCACCAACGGCAGCAACACTAGGAAGGATAGGATCTGCAAGGATGAGAGGAGGTGAATTCAGGAGTGAACCGGCAGATAGCCCAGCTGATTGTAGGCAGACGAGGCAGAGGGACGGGATACGGCTGTGCGCACGCACATCCAAGCGCGGAAGGAAATCGGAGGAAATAGCACTAATAGGGATAGATAGTGGAAGACAGGAACAACAGGCAGACAAACGGGATGGAAAGGAGGGGAGCGGCAATGGGAAGGCATCTAAGACACCGGATCTGGGTGTAAGGCCCAGAACGAGTATGGGGGAGCAGCTGGAAAGCAAGCCAACGGCAGCAACGCCAGGAAGGAGGGGATTGACAAGGATGGGAGGGAGGAAGGTTGGAGAACTGGAGTGCAAAAAAGAGGAGGCGGGACAATTAAGGCAATTACGGTCAGCCAGGACGGATGGCCCTATCACACGGTCAATGAGTAAGCAGTTAGGCTAGCAAGGTTTATAAAAGTAATTTCCACCCCAAAATTTTACTCTGAGGATGCTGGCAGGGGACCAGCGAAAGCTAAGTTGTTTTAATATTGTAAATAGTTGTTTTTATTGTCTTAAACTTTTTAACAATAAACAACTGGTTTATATTTCTCCCGGAGATCGAGGACTGTGTTATTGAACAGATATGCCCGGGATTCGTATTTTTGCAGTTATCAAAGATATATATATATATGAATATATTGAATATATATATATACAAATATATTCAAATATATTCAATATATTCAAATTAAGACAAGATGTATACTGTAGGTTCTCCAGTATAACAATGGTGTATTTGTTAAATTGTGTCCAAACGTAGATGCAGAAGGATCTCAAAACTTAGTAGTCTTATTTCTCTATTTAAATTATTTCAATTAAAACATATTCATTAATATTAAACAGAAAAGGCATACAGGCCGAATAGACTCCTTTAAACATAAAAGTGAGATTGACAAATAAACTATCAGTTGATTTACTGACATTTTTAGAATTAATTCCAATTGCCACACTTGCAGAATCAGACTTATGGCAAAACTGTGGAATCCTCTGTAAATTATCTTGCTATTATATAGATATTTATAATTATAATACAGTTTATAGTTATAATACAGATATTTTCCATGAAATTGTGGTACAGTATTTGTAGCTTCTCTCTAGTCTTATACATTTCATTTATATTTTGGTTAAGGCTCTCATACTATTTTGTGGTTGTACTATCTCAGATACTACCTCAGATTGATAAACAACACAAAACAACTAAACAGAACAACAGAACTGAAGAAGCTTCTTGGATGAGAAATGAAACATCTTCAAGGAAAACAAAGAAAGTCCAGTTGCCTTTTGAAAAATCACCTTTGGGACAAAGCAACAGTATATTGCTGCACATCAAATGTCAATCTATTCTTTCATGATTGTATTGCCATCAGTGTACATTAAGCAGTTTTGATTTATCTCTGCAAAGCAATTTGTGCAGTGAAAGTGACTCGTGGATCTCACTGAGGTATAGCAATAACCCAACATTAATTTTTCAATATACGCTTTAACATTTGGGATTTGTTTATATTATTGTCAACTGCCCAAGAGCAGTTAATAATAAGTAAAATATAATAGCACATTTCTCTGGTTTAGAAGCATCAAGCCAAAAAGCTCTGTTCTTCACTTGGCAACAAATTGAGAGCAAGTATATTAATTGCATCACATGCCAACACAAGAGTGGGAAAGAGATTGTTCTAAAATAAATATACTGTAAAATGTATTCACACATCCTGGATTGATTACCAGGAAAACAAAGATATATGGATGAATAATAAAAGATGCATTTCACTCCAGGACTGGGTAGGGGAGCATTTCCTCCGCTCTTAAAATAAATATTTCATTGATTTTTATGATACAATCTGTCTTCAGATCTCATGTAATCCTGGAAAAATACACTAAGGCATTACAAAGTGCCTCCAAATTTAACCACAGGATGATATTGGTCCAGTACACAATTTCCTGCTCTTACAACATCAATAGCATTAGCAACCACAGGCTAACAATGCCAATAAAAATAGAGATGATCATTCTCTTTTTCACCCTCTGACACTCAATGAAAGTATAGGAATACCTTTATATGAGAATATAAAATTCTGGTAAAATGGGCAAACTTGATGATATTGCACTATATTATAAATGATCATGCAGATAGATTATGATGCGGAAATAGGGAATAATTGGCGCTCATTGTCTATTGTCTATTTGGCTTCTACTATAATGAAACTGCTTTGTTCTGAATATTATAGATAATTTAACTAGAGTATCGATAGAATCACTTCAAACTCATTTCAAATTAATTTGGAACACATAAGAATCCACACAGACATTGCAGGTATGTGAAATATCCTTCCTTCATTTTGGATGCTTCTCATCCAGACCTTAAGAACCTTAAAGTACTGGTAAGAGCTAGTTGAAGACATTGTCAAATCAGCTTGAATTAGCTGGTATTTCCATGCCTTCCAAGAGTATTTGATAATGTGAAAAATCAGCTATCATTCAATGAATTGTGAAAATAGTTAAGAATCAAGTGTTTTAAGTTGTAAAAAAATTGTTCCAGGGTTGTCTCTCCCAAATAGATTTGGTTGTCTCCTTGCATACTTATGGAGAGGACATTCTGAGGATCCCCACCACATGCAAAGTAAAAGAAGTAAAGTCAGTATGTGTCTCCCTGATTGTGGCTCCCTGATTGCTGTCCCCACAAGTTGGAATATCTTGCCTCCTGAAACTGTGATTTTTCACTATAAAGTTGAAAGAGCAATAGAAAAGATGCACATATAAGATCAAAACTCTTAAAATCCCAAATTGGAATAGTGCTTTCAAAGTCAGAACAAGATAGAATATTTTGATGTTGAAATGTTCTGCATGCTTTCACAAACCGACTAAGGCAGTAGTGGCGAACCTATGGCACAAGTGCCAGAGGCGGCACTCAGAGCCCTCTCTGTGGGCACTCACACCATTGCCCCAGACTCACCTCCCCCCGTGGCCCCTTCCTCACCAGCAGCCCCCCCGTAGGAGAGTCACCCTCGAGCAAGCCAGTGCGGAGCAGCGCAGCCAAGGACATGGCAGCCGGGCAGTACGAACAAGACTCCACCCTTGTGCCCCGTCGCACGCAGATGATGCTGCGGGGCGCGGGTGGAGGGCATGGCCACCATGGCACTGCTGGGCCACCTGGGCAATCTGCGGCAGGCTATGGAGGCAGTGGGTGGCCCTGCAGGTGGGCGGAGCGGGGCAGGCGGGGCCGGTTTTGGGGTACTCGGTCTCTAAAAGGTTCGCCATCACTGGACTAAGGTATTCCATTTATATACACTTGTAGATATACTAGTGCATATTGTTCTGGGCAAGATCACTGCTATTTTCAACTGATGGAAATTCAGTTTCTATCTTAAATAAATAAATAAAATCATACATGGGCTGAACAAAAAGCTGTACAAAAGCCATGCACTTCCAGGATATTGCTGCCATAGATATCCTTTGTCTGCCTAAATACATGCTGAGATGGAGGGGAAGAATGCTGATCAAATTTGTTAATGAAACAACATTACCCTTAGAGTCATAGAATCATAGGGCTAGAAGGGATCTTGGAGGTGTTCTAGTCTAACCCCTTGGCCAAGGCAGGAGTCCTTACACCAACCCATAGAAATGGCTGTCCAATCTTTTCTTGAAAACCTCCAGCGATGGAGCACCCACAACTCCAGGAGGCAAGCTGTTCCATTGGTTAATTGCTCTCTCTGTCAGAAAATTTCTCCTTAGTTCCAGGTAGGATTTCTCTTTAACAAGCTTTCACCTGTTGCTTCTTGCCCTGCCTCAGGTGTTTGGGAGAATAAGTTGACCCCCTCCTCTCTGTGACTGCCCTCGAGTGCTGGAAGACAGCTATTATGTCACTTCTTATCCTTCTCTTCATTAGGCTGGACATACCCAGTTCCCTTAACTAGGTTCATCATAAGGTTTAGTCTTCAGACCTGTTATCATCTTTATTGCTCTTCTCTGCACTCTTTCTAGGGTGCAGCATGTTTTTGAATTAAATGGATTGAATTTTGAATTAAATGGAATAGTTAATATTTTAGAAGATTTAAATAAAATTCAAAATGATTTCGGTAAGTCAGAGAAATACATTGAAGGTAGCTAATAAAATTTAAGAGAGAGACAAATGTAAACTTTGGCATTAAAATGGAGGAGAGAAATACCTGGTTTGAAATGGCACTTGTGAAAAAGTTCTTGGAGAGCTATTAATCACAAGATAAGTATGAGTCAGCAGTGTGATTAAAAAAAAGACAAATGCATCAATAATTACAGAGCTTCCAGATTGTGGGAAGTAATTGTACAATTTTGTTCTGCCTGGTTTAGAGAATACTGGAAGTACAGTATGTTGAGTTCTGTTTACTTCATTTTAAAGAGGATTCAAAGAAACAGAATAGGTTCAGAGAAGGACAAGGAGGATATTTAGGGAACTAAAAACTAATTCCTACAAGAGATTGAAAGACATGGTTAAATTTTAGTCTTCAGAAGAAAAGATAGGTAGGTTGGGGGAAATGGGGTGTTAAATAACACTTTTCAGTGGCAGCTCTCCTGAAAATCTGAAAGGATACCAAACAAAAAAAAGATCAAGATCTATTTTCTCTTCTTAAGCAGTGCAGGACACCAAATAATGGATTTAAGTTACTGGATGACAGACTGCAATCGAATGTTAGCAAAAACATCCTGATAATTAGAGCACTTCAACAATGGAACCAATTATCCAAGTGGTGTTAAGCTTCACAAATTTGGATGTGTTCGAATAGAGGTTGAAGAGCATTGAGGAAGAGGTTGAATTCAAGGATCCCGTGGTATCCAATACAGGTAGTCCTTGACTTCACTTATGACTGTAATGGAGCCTGCTCATTGTGGTTGTACGTTGTGACAGTCATAAAACTGGTTGGTCACGTAACTGACCCAATTTTATGACCTTTTTTGTAGCAGTCATTGTCAAATGCAAGAAATCAGAAGCCAGGATAGAGTTCAAAAACACTGTTATTCCATGCAACCTGTACATAGGAATCTGATCTACTAAAGGTGAAGACAGATTAGTGCCAGATAAGAGTCAATGAACTTCAAGGAGGGCTGGACTTAGGTTTCTTTTGAGGATGTAGGGACTCCAGATTGATTATGCATTTGACCCTGCCCTCGGACTCAGCCTGGTCATCTCCTACAGTCATTAAGCGAATGTGGTAATTGTAAAATGGTTGCTGCAGTTGTTAAGTGAACATTATAGTCATTAAGTGAGCCAATGATTCACAATTGGTATGGTTTGCCAAAAAATGGAAGTAAATGCCAGGTGTCTGTGTCATAAAGCACAGACATGTGACCATGGGATGATGCAAACTACTGTAAATACAGTCTGGTTGTCGAGCATCCAAAGTTTGGTCATATGACCACAGGTGGTGGTGGGAAAACTCTAAGAACTTTGAATCTGGATCATAAGTAGCACCAAGGTAGATCTGTTGGAACTTCGACATGAAGTGTTAATACCACTTTATAATGCCTTGGTAAGGCTACACTTGGAATACTGCATCCAGTTTTGGTCACCACGATGTAAAAAGGATATTAAGACTCTAGAAAGAGTGCAGAGAAGAGCAACAATGATGATCAGGGGACTGGAGGCTAAAACATATAAGAAATGGTTGCTAGAATTGGGTATGTCTAGTTTAATGAAGAGAAAGACTAAGGGTGACATGATAGCAGTGTTCCAATATCTCAGGGGTTGCCACAAAGAAGAGGGAGTCAAGCTATTCTCCAAAGCACCTGAAGGCAGGACAAGAAGCAATGGATGGAAACTAATCAAGGAGAGAAGCAACCTAGAACTAAGGAGAAATTTCCTGACAGTTAGAACAATTAATCAGTAGAACGACTTGCCTCCAGAAGTTGTGAATGCTCCAACACTGGAAGTTTTTAAGAAGAGATTGGACAACCATTTCTCTGAAATGGTTTAGGGTTTCCTGCCTGAGCAGGGGGTGAGACTAGAAGACCTTCAAGGTCCCTTCCAACTCTGTTATTCTATTCTATTAAGTGACCAATTGTAAGTTAAGAATAACCCATACTAAAAAATCTGTACTGATTGCTAATTGCATTGGACACAATTTAAGGTGTTGAGTTTTAAAGCCCTGAATGGCACAGGGGCAGATGTTGCCTCGCCTCTCCCACTTTGAATTTCTCCAGCTATTAACAGCTGCAGGAAAAGCTATTTGGAAGATGTTTCTGCTGTTAGAGGTCCATATTGCTGGCACAGAACAGAGCATTCCCCGCTGTTCCTTCTAATCTTAATTCTAATATAATGCTTATATTTGTGTTAATTGTAATTGTTTTAATATTTTATATACTCCCTTTTTTTTATAAGTTAGGCTCCTTGAGTACTCACCACAAAGGTGAAGATGTAAATGAGATGGGTATTATTTCTGAAAACCAATTCTCAAATGATGATTTTCTCCTCAGTGATAGTTTCTCCTTATGGGGAAACATGAATTCTATAAGAAAGATTCATAGTCATGTTTTTCCATGGGCAAATTAATGTCCGGTTTGTCTTAAATAAAGATTCTGGTTTTTGTTTGTTTTCTGCCAGGTGAGAGAGTCTGTGTTTTCCAATCATGACAGGAGACATATGGGAAATTTTGTTTTCAGGATGTGGACTAAACTTTTTTTTTGTCCATTGATGCTAGATGTTACTGATGCCAACAATAAATATGTGTTCATCCCTAAACTTCCTACCCAGGGACTGACAGACGTCATGGCTAAACCACTTGATAGGGCCTAACGTTTTACATTTTTTGCTTTATTCTTATCCTTATTTTTTATAACATCTTGCCCAACACAAATGCCTGGAAATGCTTGAAAACTCCATTATTTTTCAAGCCACACTGGTTGACTCTTCTAAAAATATAGCCAACTACCAGTATGAAAGCAACTGAAGGCCAGACAAGGAACAATGGATGGAAACCGATGAAGGAGAGTTTCAAGCTAGAAATAAGAAGAAATTTTCTGACAATGAGAACAATCAACCAATGGAACAGCTTGCCTTCAGATGTGGGTGCCTCATCACTGGAGGCCTTCAAGAAGAGACTGGACAGCCACTTGTCAGAAATGATATATAGCAGTGATGGCGAACCTTTTAGAGACCGAGTGCCCAAAAACTGGCCCCGCCCCTGCTCCACCCCCTGCCCTGCCCCCATCTCGCCTGCCCGCAGGGCCACTCACCGCCTCCAGGGCCCGCCGCAGATCGCCCAGCAGCGCCATGGCAGCCACGCCCTCTGCCCGCGCCCCGCAGCATCAACTGTGTGCGATGGGGCATGAGGGCAGAGTCTTGTCTATGCTGCCTGGCTGCCATGTCCTTGGCTGCACTGCTCCATGTGGGCCATGCTCGGGGGCGACTCTCCTCCAGGGGGGCTGCTGGTGAGGGGGTTGCGGGGGAAGGCAAGGCTGGGGCAACGGCACGTGTGCCCACAGAGAAGGCTCCGAGTGCCGCCTCTGGCACCCGTGCCATAGGTTCGCCACCACTGATATATAGGGTCTCCTGTTTGAGCAGGGGGTTGCAATAGAGGATCTACAAGGTCCCTTCCAACTCTGTTTGAATTCTGTATGGATGCATAAAATCACATCTCATAAAAAAAGTAGGAAGAGCCCATATCAGAGCCAAGTCAATCATCCTCTTTCATACCATCAAAAATATAGGATGTATACATGCTTATTTTATTTATTTATTTATTTTTGCATTTGCATTATTTTGGGTCTGTAGAGTATGCAGTGGGCCTAACACAGAAACTGACATTAAAATAAATACTCAAACCTTTCCCCCCACAAAATGATATATAAAGTTTGATATTTGTTCTGTACAGAGATTATATTCTGGTAGGGAAAAATATTCAAAAGGAGCTGAGCAGCCTTTTTATTTGCTGCTGCCAAAGATTTAAGGAGTTATAGCAACAAAAGGTCAGAATGTTCACCTCTGCAATTCCTCCTGCATTCTTGGAATTCTGAAAAGGTAAGAGCTGAAAGAATTCTCTTCTAGAGTAAACAATGTCTCAGCGAAGTATCCTGAGGGTGATCCATTTTCCTTGTGCAACTTAACTTTTAACTGCAAAGTGGAGAAAATGAAGAGAAAATGAAGAGAAGCACATGATTCCTCGCAACAATGCTCAATTCTTGAATCAAGTCAAGATTGGATCTGCTCTGCTCTGCTTGTTGGGTTTGGGTATCAACAGAATCAGGGAGTTAGCATAGTAGCTTAGCTAAGCTCAAAGTATAAACAAGTGCTCATGTTCACCATTCCTGCCAGCATGCCAGATGTGCTCTTTTGCAGAATATTCCATTTCATTCAATATATTTTTCTTTCAGAGTCAACATTCCACGCCTGCTTAGCATGTTCATTCCACATCTAGTTATTTTGTAATGATCTGCAGCCACTACCTTGGGCTTCTTTTATTTCTGGAATTTGAGTTACATTTCTAGCTTCACATTCTATTGATTTATTTTACATATTCATCACATTTCTATACTGCCCAACTCACCTAAGTGACTCTCCTTCTTACATATGGATGGTGCCATTTTGGATAGTTATATATGTTTAATCTTATATATGTTTTTTCATATATAAATCTTATTAACTTCATTATGCATTATGTATTGATAGAAGGATCAAGGCTAATAGATACAAGAATCAACATGCTAATTTTGCTATGAGTATGTAAGACTAAGGCTACCCACTCTGGGCTGTAAAAATCCAAATAACTATTAGATGACAGCATCTACAGTTTCTACTGTATAGAAGCCCTAATATTTTTCTGACATCTAGTGGTGGTCTGGATTTTTGCAGCCCAGAGAAGGTAGCCCTAGTAAGACAAATGTTCAAAGCATCTCTACTAGCATAGTTTCCTTTGACAGTAAGGGGATGTGTTCACGCTACCATAGCCCTATAATTACTAATCATCCAGTCTTTGGTTCCATGAATCTATCCTGTGTACGCAGAGTTTTTGACAGCAGAAGTAACTGGGAAATTCTGCTCATGATAATCCTTGATTTGTTTTAGCCATGAGTCGTTGAACAAAATGTCTGAATTCTCCACTGAACACCCAATGCCCATAATATTTCAAGCCCTTATGATTATATTAATTCAGATTATTGATCTATTACACATGTGCATAAGAAATGTTGTTTTCCTACAAACAGTTGCATTAAATAATTGCCTGGCATTTGTAAAATGATAACAATCTTCCTTCTGATAGGGAGGAAGCCATCTATCCTATCCACCTGTCCACCCATCCATCCATCCACCCATTCACATTCACTTTCTTTTACCAAGGGAAATATTTAAATTTCTCTAGTTATTGACTATTTTATGCTAATATTCATGTTCAGCTGAAATCTTTGTTCTCAGACTGGACAAAGATCTATCCTTTTCAGATGTACACATTCACCCATACCTTTTGTTTTGCCATTTGTGAATAGACCTTGAGGTTGGCAATGTAAGTTGCCAATTGCTCTTCTCTTCTTTGCTCAAACAGCAATAATGGATCACAACGGCCATTCCTTGTTAGCTGAAAGGAAACTCTGCTTTTAAGATTCAGTGAACTAGTTCACAATTTTCAAGGAGAACTTCTCGTAGTAAAAAGAGAGTTGCCAGAATATTAGCTTCGAGAACTCTAGCAACTAGAAAGAAGCAGATTCCTCTCACTTAGCCTGACTTTTTCTTTTCTTTTTGATTTGAATGATCACCCACTTCTTTCTGACTCCCTGATCAGCCTCTTACAGCCATATCATTTCTCCTACAGAATTATCTGGACTTTTCCCCACTGCTGGGTTAAAGTGCTATCTACCCATTCTTGAGTCGGCAGAAAACTATCCTGGCATGACATTTGCTACTTCGATTGCTGCTCTGCCTCCATTACATCTGTTCCAAATCACTGCAAGATGATGCTGTTCTGGAAATGAAAGTTCAGCATGGTTAGGCAGAACAATTTGGCTGGGTCCTCGGATAGTGCTACTATCCAGTACCTAACTGGAATGTAACAGTCCAGATGAGAACTAGATACAGCAGAGTGATATAGAAAATTTGGATGATTTGCTGCCATCTAGAGGACATTCAGAATTTTGCAACCTATATATGGCAAACCTTTTGGTTTTGCTGCTCTCTGCCTTCAAAGTGTATGTAGGAAAAATGTCACCAGTCATGGCACTGCAGTGCCAAAGGAAGAACCAGAGACTTGGTCAGGAACACGACAAGGTTGAAAATATAGCAGGAGTCAGGAGCAAATAAATATCAAGCCAAATGCTAAATCTGCTTCTGGCTACAGAAGACAGTCCCTGTGAGAAGTGCATCTTTTCTTTGTGCAACATGCACAGCTGAAGCTTCCCTCACCCTGTGGTTGTCAATAAAGAGGCACTTGGATTGCTTGAAGAGTTGGCGGCCTGCTACTTACTTGTGAGGTGCTTGTTCTGATGGAGCTCAGAGTCTCCCCCATTTCCTGGTAGATAAGTTGGATAGAGCAGCTTCAGTGCTGGGAGAGGAAGGGACTGAAAATGCTTTGGTGGTGAGAAAAAGGGCCAAGAAACTGCAGCAACAATGAGGAATTTCCTGTCTGCTCTCTTATTTATGTTCTCCTTTCAAAACTAAAGCGTCCACGCTAGGCATTATTATCTGCCACACATCACACTACATATGCATGAACAACAATAGACACAGCTCACTGGGGCATGCAAAGCCGTCAATTCCCCTTGCTTTCAAAACACAGAAGTTGGCAAGAAACTATCTATTGTCCCTGAAGCCCCCCCACTCGATGCAGCTGGAAAATTTTATGGGCAGCTCTGGTCAGCAGCCAGAGGTTTATTCAGGCACAAACATGCATATCAAAAAACAAAAGTGCCACTTCACTTACATGCATTAGCACAGCTGCTCATTGCCCTGTGGGGACACAGGAATCATCTTACTCCCCCCCCCTTTGTTTTCCATGGTGGGGAGATCACGGGAGTGTCATCCAGTCCTGATGTGCAGGTGAGAATATATTCAGGGACACACCACACCACATTCAGTTAGGTTGGACAGACCACAGACAGTAGGCAACAACTCTTTGATGTCCCCCGTTCCTCTGTGCACTAACTGCACAACTGTGCAAGCTGGCATCCAAATATTCCAGTGCCTGTTACTCACTTCTGCAGAGTCAGGTGGCAAGAACTGGAAACTCACCTTTCAGTCACAACTCACCTGGTCTTGTTCTTGCAGAGTCCCCCCAAAAAAACATTTCCCTACAATCTCACCCCAATCTGGTATCTTCAAATGAGTTCTGGATCAGGGAAGAAGAAAGGCATGGGCAGAAACCACCAACTGGGGGCTCCAAAGTGGCAGATTGCCTGGCTTTTGATCTGTGCTCTTGCAACTATATCGGACAGTTGTGGGGAAAATGCCACTTTAAAAAAGGAATCAGAACAATTGGAAATAGATGCACCAAACTATTTTTTTTATTGGCATGCACAACTACAGAGGTCACTGAGTTCCCTGCCAGAGGAATACAAAAGAGTCTTGAACTACTCAAGATTATGGGTTATATACCCCCAGAACTGTAACAAAAGAGCAAAGTCGCCCATACTGTGCCCTTTATAGTCAGATTGTAACAACTGATTATACTATGGGAATGTTTTTCTTTTCTTTTCTTTTTTCTTTCTTTCTTTTTTTAAATATGTGGTTATTTTTAAATGGATGTTTACTTACATGTTTCATTTTAATTCCGGTGCCAGTTTTGGGGTACTTTGGCTGAAAAGTCACATAAAATAAATAAGAACATATTATACCCTCTCTCTGTCTGAAAGTTAATAAGCATTTGGTAATGATTAGCATGACCTGCCAAGAGTTACAGACTTTTCTAACTGGTGTTCATTAACTATCATGCTTGACAGCAATTAAAGGCCACTAAGCCTGTCAACCGATATAGGTAACTGTATTTGTGACTGCCCCAAGAACTGCCAAATTCAAGAAAGGAGTAATCCACCTACCTACACTGTAACTAATGAAAGCTAAGACAATAAGTCCCTGTGCCAAATGATTGAGCAATTATCCACTGCAAAGCAGAGTACAGGTAATCCTCGAGTTATGAATATAACGGAGCCTGCCACTTAACATTCAGTCGTAACCCGAGGATCCGTGGGAGTGAATCACATAACACAAACATGAAAACTCTCTGCTTTCACCCACACATTCACTAATTGAATGCATGTGTTGTTAAATGCACGAGGTATCTCAGGGTGGGGAAGGCCATGGGGGGGGGGTAGTGATGGAATGGACACCCAAGACCTCCCCGACCCACTGAGATACCTCAGGCTCCCCACAACAGCTTCCCCCCTCCCATCCTGCTGCGCCGGACTCACTTACCTTGTCTGTCTCCCCTCTGCCGCAGTTTCTTTGCCTGCTCCCTGAGCCGTGGGGGGGAGGAATAGGGTGAATGTTGCAATGCCTCTGCGGTCGTTCGTAAGGGTGAACAACTGCTGTGGTGCTGCAACATTCGTAATTTCAGTACTGTGTCGTAAATACTTGGAGGGGGTTATCGCGTAACTTCAAACGGTCACTAAGTGAATTGTTGTAAGTCGAGGATTATCTGTAGTGACTATGGACAGGACTAAGTTACTAAAAGAAGGAGAGGTCACCAAGAAGCAAGAGTCAGTTATCAACCTCCTTAGCAGGATCTGGAAACAGAACAACCCTGCCTTGAAAAAAAGTCCCAAAAGCTCCATAATGTCAACATTTACTGTTCATAGCTATGAGGAGGAAAATGGGAGTTGGAGAAGGAAAAGGTCAAATATCCTGCCTGAAGAAAATAGCCAGAATCCTAAACAAGGATATATTAATTTTATATATATCCAAGGGAATATTCACAAGTAGTATTCCTCAATTCACGACCGTAACAGAGTCCAGAATTTCCATTGTAAATCATGACAGTTTTAAGTCGAGGCACCCATGTGACCAAGCCCGATTTTACAACTTTTTTTGAAGTGGGCATTAAATCAACATCACGGTCATTAAGCAAACACTGCAATTGTTAAGTGGACACATTAAGAGAATCAATGTATTCCTATGGGAGATTTTTCCAGAAACCGGCCATATAGACTAAAAGCTAGCCAAACGGCCTGGAAACTGCCCCCCCCCCAAAAAACAGTCATGTGACCACAGAATGCTCCAACGAGCTGTAAAGGTGAGCTGATTTTAGAGCCATCTGAAATGTGGTCATGTGACCACGAAGGTGTGTGCAGCCTTTAGAACTCCGAAACTGGGTCATAAGCAGCTTTTTTTGGGGGGGGGGAGATCTGTTTTCAAATGGTTGCTCAGCTACTGGTTCCACGTTGAGGATTACCTGCACTAGGGGAAGGGAAAGTACAGTGCAATATTTGCACATCCTTGAACATCAAACTCATTCTATTTTTTTTCCATTGCAGGATCAACTTGCCTTTAGAGATCAGGCAGTCCCCTCCTTATTACAGGGGCTGAAAATGTAAAAACCCACATTTGGGCTGCAAAACTCACAAGGCCCACTAGAGAGCAGCAAAGAAGTGTAGAAAAGTGCAACGGCTTGCTAATGGCCTTTCAGAGCCCTGGTGCAGATTCTCTGCTCTGGTGCTTCTCAAAACATCTTTTTTTTTTTTTTACTTAGGTCTTTTATGTTGTTTCTACTGCATATCTTGTGGTTTTAATTGGATGAACGCTCTTACTGCATAAAATTATATTTCTGTAAGCTGAGTAGAGCAAATTGGAACTGGGCAGCATATGTTAAAAATAACTAAGTTTATTTTGCCGCAAGACCTGCTTGTCTTAATTAAATATTTCTTTCTTTGTCCAAGATGTGTGTATGGGGGGAGGGCAATAAAAGAAGGGATTTTTTTTTTGTTAAAAAAAAAAGGAAGGAGAGGAAACAGCCTTCCTTCTCCTCAATTATCATCCCTTCTTTCACATTAGCAGCCTCCTGTGGCTGATATTCATTTCCAAAAATCTGTTGAAGAGCTGGAGCGGGGCATGTGGGCCCTTGAGCTAATTCACACTTCTTCTTTTTTTTAGAAATCAGAAACATTTGGATACCCCTTAGTATCCTAGTTAAAGCTTTTGGCTAAGTGAAGACTTGCTGATTAGATCACTTAGGTGTCTGCACTGTTAATCATGTCCCACATTTGCCTATAGGCTACCACTAAGTGACATCTGAGCTAGACACCATTAATTAACATGGTGCTGAAACACACTATACTTCGCAGATGTATTCAGTTTTCAGCAGCCTTTTGTTTTTCTTCCGCCCAGTCTTCTCTTTAATGTCTTTCCATAAGTCTAGCTATGGATAAAGACTCCATCATTGTTCTTTTTTATTGTTTTAAACATTTGACAGTTGTTCCTAGGATAAAATAACTAGATTCACACACTCCTCTATGATTTCCTTAACCTTAGTTTACCAAATCAGTTACAAGAGGCTGGGTTTGTAATATGTGCTAAGCCAAAAATAGTTTCTAAATCACAATGTAAAGATGATCTGGGGAGTTTATTAAGAAACCCAAATTAGTCAGGTTATAATTTGTGTGAAGTAGGCAAGTCAGAATAAATCATCACTGGTGGAGTTAAGATAAAGTTAGTTTATGTGATGTATAAACCCAGGAAATTAGATTAGGTCACAATCATAATTAGCATCCTATGCAAACACTGTGTATTGACGGTAAAAAAATAGAAAATAGAAAAAATAGAAAATAGAAAAAATAGAAAAAAAAATTTGTTTTAAAGATTTATATTACATAGATTTATGGTTGTGAGCCACACTGAGTTGCTTAAGATGGGCAGCCATAGATATATTTTAAATAAATAAAATAGAATTGAGAGAGTTTAAACCAGTGTTTTTCAACCTCAGTAATTTTAAGATGTATGGACTTCAACTCCTACCGTAGAATTGCCCAGCCAGTTAGGGAATTCTGAGAGTTGAACTTTACCCATCTTAAAGTTGCTGAGGTTGAGAAACACTGGTTAAAAACATGTTTTCTGCCTAACCATTCATCGTTTAATTCCTTCTAAGCATTTTTATCCTTTTATCTCATCCCGTGGGAAAAAGGCAATCTAGAGGTGAACAGTTTTATTACGAGAATCATAAAACTCTGCAAATATTTATCAAAGGACCCGAAAATTAGGTTAATAGTTTCAGACTGTGAATCCTTGGCTTTACAAATGCAAATGAACTCTAGCCTAGTCTAAAATGTCAGAGATGAACATAAGATAGGGGCATATGGAAAAGGCAACCTTTTGTTAATTTGATCACATGGACCAGGCAAAATGTCTGACTCGATAAACTTTGCCAGAAGACTACAGTGAGTACATTCATTTATATGAGTCAATCCAGAAAAGGTCATGGCTCTTGAGGAATTTGAGGAAACAGACCAAAAACACTGGGCTCCTCCTGTAAAAATCACATTGGCGAAAAATGTTTATTCATTCCTATGCCGTCTAAATGGCTCACAACTCTCTCAAAAAAACTTGCACCAAAACTTTATTATAGTAATTATCAATGCATATAATCATAGGGTTATAAAATAAAAACAGCAAAAATGTGCCATCTTAAATGAGCAAAAAAAAAAAAAAAGCAACACCTGTGTATTTAAAATGAAAGTATAGTACAATTTTAATTTAAAGCGATGTAGATTAGCAATATACCATTATTATTTTTTAAATGTGCAGTTTTGGTATGCACAGAATTCTGCATACATCCTATCTCGCACACACTATTAAAATCCAAGTGTTGCCATTACTGGTTTGGTTATTTGCTTTTTCATTAAGCAAGGCTCCCAATGTAGCTTTTATTTATTTGTTTGCTTGTTTGTATCCTGCCTTTATTATTTTTACAAACATATCCAATGTCTTCCTCCTATTTTCCCCACGACAACCACCCTGTGACTAGCCCGAAGTCACTAGCTAGTTTTCATGGTTAAGACAGGACTTGAACTCACAGCCTCCTGCTTTCAAGCCTAGGGTCTTAACCACTAGACCAAACTGGCTCTCTCATTCTCTCATTTAGATTTTGTGGAAATATACAGTATACAATTAATATAGGTAGTCCCTGAGTTACGACTGCAGTTGAGCCCTGCAATTAAGGGTCATAAGTCATGATAGTCATAAAGTGAATCACCATGTGACCTGATTCTAGAACTTTTTTGATGCGGTTGTTAAGTGAATGCAATGGTCATAAAGCGAATACAGTGGTCATTAAGTGAACCATGTAACCATTAAGCAAATCCATTGTTCACTATGGGGCAGTTTTTGTTGGAAACTGAAAGTAGATGCAGGTTTCTGGCAAAACCATTGTAAGTTGCAGTCACACGACCACAGGATGCTGCGAATAGCTGTGAAGCTTTGTAAACAAATGTCCCAGGCAGAGAGCGATATTGGAACTTTGAAACCAGATCATAAGAAGCTTTGGGGAGGGTGGGATCCGTCATAACTTTAAAGATCTCTAAGCGACCCTTTATAAGTCAAGAACCACCTGTAAAAGCAAGACAGTCGCTATCTCAAGCTGATAAATGAAAAAGAAAGAAAGAAAAAAAGGGGAGACAAAGAAGTGGGGTGATGGGATCCTATTTGTGTGATATTTATTTATTTGGTAGTATGAACAATTTATCTATTATCTGTTACGTGACACAGGAGGGGCCCCAGAAGGTGGACATGAATAGCCCTGTCTCAGTATTGACCAGGGCTTCCAAGTGTCCCTGATGAAAGTTCAGTTAGCTCCTGAGTTAGTTTTCTGTATCTGTTTGCTGCCATCTAGTGTTGACTTTTTTGTGTGCTTTTGAATCAGTCTTGATTCCTGGCGACTGCCTTCAGGGTTTTTTTTGCCAAGATTTCAGAAGTGGTTTGCCATTTCTTCCTTCCTAGGACTGAGACAAAATGTCTAGCCCAAGGTCTCTCAAACTAAGGCAGAACTAGAACTCACAGTCTCCCAGTTCCAGCCTGGTACCTTAAGCATTACACCAAATTGGCTCTCTCGTTCTCTCATTTAGATTTTGTGAAAATAAAAAGGGGGCATGGAGGGGGAAGAGTGGGCTCCTCCGTTATCTGCAAAAAGGAGCTGCAACACTTACTAATTAGCACATGAAAAAATGGTACTTTTTAATCTGCTGAATTAAGGAAAATTCACCATCATAGCATAGTTGGTCTAGGATAATGGGAAACACAATCTAAACCAGTGATGGCGAACCTTTTAGAGACCGAGTGCCCAAATCGCAAACCCAAAACCCACTTATTTATTGCAAAGTGCCAGGGCCGCATCAGCATTGTGGTGCCCTCAGGGGGGTGAGGGTGGGCGTGGCCCACTGGGTGGGAGTGGCTGTTGTGGTCACGGCAGACTGAGTGGGCATGGCCAGGGTGGGCATGGCCACCTTGATGTTGCTCGTGGGGGGGACGCCTGTGGGGGCTGGGCAGGATTGGGGGAGATCCAGGGGGTCTCTGGTGGGTGGGGCGGCGGGCAGGAGGCTCGTCCTGCGGGGTGAGGCAGGGGGTAGGGTGGAGGTGCCATTGCTGTGGGGCAAGGCGAGGCAGGGGCGGCTGCTGCCTGACACCATCAGCCCCCGTACACAGAGGCCAGCGAGCGCATGGTCTACAACCTCTACTCAAGTTTGCTAGCCAGCTGCTTCGCCTCCTTCGTGCTGGGTGGGGCTGCCGCTCCGGGCACCCGCGGTGGCCTAATGGACCTGCGCGAGCTGGCGGTGGCAG
Organism: Azemiops feae; assembly: GCA_023970755.1. Taxonomy (NCBI): domain Eukaryota; kingdom Metazoa; phylum Chordata; class Lepidosauria; order Squamata; family Viperidae; genus Azemiops; species Azemiops feae. Next base: position 3,605,454 of record JALGBA010000004.1, read on the forward strand.
GTGTGCCCACAGAGAGGGCTCTGAGTGCCGCCTCTGGCATGCATGCCATAGGTTCGCCATCACTGATCTAAACCCATCTGGTGGGGAGGGATATCAGTTTGACAGGGGAGTTTATTTGGATTGTCCTGCTCCTTCTTTAAAAGTAAGGTGTGTTGGTCAATTTTTTCTTCGTTGTATTCAGAAGCTCAGAGCTAAGGAATACTTATTAAAGAATAATGGGACTCTACCCATGCTGGGGTTTAAGTGTTGTTAACCATGCATTGAGTTTGGTGATGTAGAAACATAGAATCATGGGCTTGGAAGAGACTCGGAGGTCTTCTTGTCCGGTCCCCTGCCCAAAGCAGGAGTCCTAATACCATATCGGACAAATGTTTGTCCAGTGCTTTCTTGAAAACCTCCAGTAATGGGGCACCCACAACTTTGGAAGGCAAAACCTGTTCTGCTGCTTAATAGTTTTCACTGTCAGAAAATTTTTCATTTCAGGTTGCCTCTTCTTCTGATGACCTTCCACACATTGGTTCTTGTCCTTCCTTCAGGTGCTATGCAGAATAAATCAAAGCCCTCTTTCCTGTGGCAGTTTTCCAGGTACAGCAGGAAGACGGCTATTATGTCTCCCCCCCCACTCTTCTCTTTGTTAAACTACTAGACCTACCTAGTTTGTTAAGCTAAATATACCTGGTTTGCTAGGATAAACATACTTAGTTCATATATTTGACTGAAAAGAAGCAAGAATGTATAGGATAATAAATACTGTGTTATGCTTTCTATTCATAATATGTAATTCTTGTAATTCTGTTAAAACAAGTGTTTCATGCCAAGAGGTGTAGTCATAGATGAAATGTCAACAACAACAACAACAATAATAATAATATCCTGACTTTGCAAAAAACCCACCCTACTCGGAACTGCCTATAAGACGTTACTTAACAGTTCTTAGGTCCTTGGTTAGGACTTGAACTATTAAGCTTTTACCATTCCCAGACTGTGAATCGAACTGAAGATTAAATCAATTATTATTATTATTATTATTATTATTATTATTATTATTATTATTATTATTATTATTATTATTGCCAAATAAAAAATTCTATTCTATTCTATTCTATTCTATTCTATTCTATTCTATTCTATTCTATTCTATTCTATTCTATTCTTGTTTGAATAAGGGCCAATTAAAACATGTTGTTAAATGCACACATGTATGAAATGTGACTGGATTTTTTTTTAAAAAAACCCCAAGACTTAGGAAAATCAGAATTAAGATATTATCCCTGTGATTTAGTTAAAATTAAATTAACTGCTTGCCTCTGGTCTACTCCATTTCCTCTAAGATGGTTTGCTGATTTGGTTTAACGATGGATGCTGATGCATAGCATTTTTTTTGTTTCATATTGCTCTGTCCTTTGAAAGAAATGTTGCAGCCCATTGACCCAAATAATCACACCAGAAACTGCTAGGCATTTGAGGTCAAATACTTTATGTTTTCTAAATAATACTTCCTCCATTCTTTATCAGGAAACAGTGTTTATAAGGAAGCCTTGTCACATATTGCTCATGTTCTAGTTTATTATTAATTACAAAATATAATAGCCTTTTGGTGTTGTTACAGGTAGCCTTCAAGTTATGACCACAATTGGGACAGGAAACTCAATTGCTAAGTGACATTGTCATAAAGTGCAATATCAGGTAACCACATTGCTTAGTGATGGCAATTCCAACAGTCCTGGTTGCCACTGTAAACATGGAAAATGTGGGTTGTTAAGCAAGGACCTCATGTGATTGCAGCTTCTGACTTCCTTCTGAGTTCCCCATTGACTTTGCTTGTGGGAAGTTGGTAGGGGAGATCAGAAATTGTGACCATGTGACCGGGCCTCCCTGTGATGTCATAATCTCAGGCCAGATGCTGAGAACCCAGATCACGATCCCATGTCCACGAGGATGCTGTGGTCCGAGAACTCCAAGTGCCCCTTATTATAAGTCCCCTCATTCAGTACTGTCATGACTTTGAATGGTTGCTAAATAAACGGTCATAACCAGAGGACTACTTGTGCATATCTCTCCCCTCTTCCCCTCCTCCCCCCAACACCCCATAAGATAAGACTACAGCATACTTCCTTCTTTACATCTTTTACCTTTCCTGGCTCTTTGTTCACGTGCTTCCATCCCCTCTTCTGTCCTTTCCTCTTATTTCCTCTTTTCTTCCTGTTTAAAAAGTTCATGTTTTTCCACTGGGGTTAAATAACATATCCTTTTCTTGAAGCAATAGATGATTACATTTCCAATTTGTTATTATTATAATGACAGATGAATTCTAATTTTCATTTAAATACTTTACATTGGAAGATGCCCTGCAACTAATCCAAAGCATAAGCTGAGAGCCTTTTTAAAAAGGGCGACTATTACTGTGGGACAAAATCTTGCTATAATCTTCTAACCCAAAGGTTCTTTGTAAAACGTACAGTAGTCACTTTCCATTTTCTGCCACAAGGAGGCAGTACAGATCCATTTGTCAGCCAATTTTGCAACCAAGCTAGAAAAGGAGGAAAAATATAAATGAAACTTGCATGGCTTCTTTATTGCATATTAGATTTCCCCAGATCCTGATTTTGTTCCAAACCCTTTCATTTGCTGTAGATTGAGAAATATTTAACGCCCATACCGACAGTCCTCAACTTAAGACTACAATTGAGCCCTTTCTGTTGCTAAGCAACTCAGTGGTTAAATGAATCTTGCTTATGACCTTTCTTGCCACAGCTGTTAAGTCAATCACTGCAGTTGTTCAGTTAGTAACACGGTTGTTAAGTGAATCTGGCTTCCCCATTGACTTTGCTTGTCAGAAGGTTGCAAAAGGGGATCACATGACCGCTGGGACACTGGAAGCGTCATAAATACATACCAGTTGCCAAGCGTCCAGATTTTAATCACGTGACCATAGGGATACTGCAACATTTGTAAGTGTGAAAAACGGTCATGCCACTTTTTTCAGTGTCGTCGAAACTTTGAACGGTCGCTAAACAAATGGTTGTAAGTCCAGGACTACCTGTATTTGAGCGGTACTCCCATGAAAGCATTTAATCTCATGCCAAATCTGTTAGTTTTATATCCTGTCTTTCCTTGAGGAACTCTAGTCAGGCTTATATGAGGTTCTCCCATTCATTCTACCCATGTTTTCCCGAAAATAAGACCGGGTCTTATTTTATTTTTTGTGCCTCCAAAAGAGGCACCAGGTCTTATTTTCGGGGGATGTCTCTTATACTCACCTCGGGCACTGACAGCCCTGCCCAGCCGGTCCACTTCTTCTGGGGCCGAAGAAGCAGCTTCATTCTGCAGCTGTATTCTGGCCTGCCTTTTGCAGTCAGGCCTTTCCAGAAGGCCTATGAAGCCAAGTACCGAACTCGGTTCTCAGCTGCAGTGACCTTCTGCAAAGGCCTGTGACTGAGAAATGCAGGCCTGGCTGCAGAAAATGCCACAGAAGTGAGCCGGTGAGGAGAGGCCTGGCTGCAAGGTAAGTGGGTGTGGGGCCCGTGGGGCAGATTCACACCCCTACCCCCGCCCTAGCTTGATTTTTAGGTGTGTGCCTCACCCCAAAACTAGGGCTTATTTTTGGGGTAGGGCTTATATTAGGCCCACCCCCAAAAATCAAGCTAGGGCTTATTTTCGGGGTAGGCCTTACTTTTGGGGAAACATGGTATGCCCCAAATAATGACCCCACGAGAACTCAAGGCTGCAAGAGAATGTGACTAGCTTGAAGTTGCCAAAGAGGCAAATGGCAAAGCATGAACCTGAGGCTGGGACTCCAGGTTCTCTTCCTATACAGTATCATAAAACCAGGGCACACTTTGTCTCTTTTCTTTCCACAATCTACCTAGCTCCAATCTGACAGGAGCACCTAATTTGTGTGCACTGTTTTTTCTGCATTGTTTCATGTTTTTTATGCTGTTTTCGATTATTGTTTGCTAGTTGTGAATTTCTGGTGGGCAGTCGTATAAATTGAATGAATGAATGAATGAATGAATCCTTGCCTTTGATAAAATAATGAATGTAATGTGATTCATTATTCATAAAATCAGGAATATTATTTTAAGAAAGGCAGCAAGCACAAGGACAAAACAATGAGACTGTAATTTGAACTAGATAGACTGTCAACATTTAGCCAAGAGCAAAGAAACTTCGCTTGCATATCGCACTGTTGTCCTGTCTGCAACAATTTATTTGATGAACATCCAAAAATCTGCCACTAATACTTCAAACGGCCTGGAAAGGTCTACTGTAAAGCAAAGCCTGCTGGTTTCACTGATATAGACTGATTGTGATTATTTCTTGTAGTGCATGTGTGTATAGTAAGCTTACAGTGTAGCTGTTGTTGAACAAGACGCCTGAGAATATCTTGGACAGCCAAGAAAATAAACAAAGGGATCATCAAACAAATCAACCTAGAGTTCTCACATGAGGCACAAATGACCAGGTTCAAATTTTTCTACTGCAGACAACATTACGTGAAAACTTAGCTCTCTGGAGAAGGCTTCAGTGCTGGGAAGGTACAAGAAAGAAAAGGATGACCAGCAGCAAGCAGACTTATTGTAGCTGTGGGAGACTGAAAGAATAGGTTTGAGGCAGATAGTCATGGAGAAAATCTACCTAAGTGGTTGCTAAGAGTTGACATTGACTTGATGGCACATAATTATCAGTCAAGCTTCCAGTAAGATCCTATCTAACCTTCTCTCCTTTTATCTTTATCTCTCTGGAGGCACTTAGGAGCATTAACGCAAGAAGGAGAGGTATTTTTTTTTGGTCTCTTTTTTATTTTGATATGCCAGCAGTCACTTCAATGCATGATGCTGAATAATGACTCCCAAAAATCTTTGGAGGAACCTAATTTCAAATCCAGGGTTTAATTCTTGCAAGTGAAAGAAGCAAGGGATTAAATCCCACTGAATTCAGTTGGATTTGTGAATACAAATGCATAGAATTATACCTTTTGGAATGAAATAACGAAGACATGTGGATGAACTAATGAATACCTGCAGATTAGCAAGTGCTCAAATTTTGATTATGTAACCATGGGGATGCTTTGATGGTTTTGCAAGTCATTTTTTGGCACTATTGTAACTTTGAATGTTCATTAAACAAATAGTTGTAAACAGTAGTGGGATTCAAATATGTGAACAACCGGTTCTCTGTGTGGATGCCGCTTCTGGAAGTCCATTCTGGGCCTGGGTAACAAAACATTAGCTACTGGTTCTGCCGAACTGGTGCGAACTGGCTGAATCCCACCACTGATTGTAATTCAAGGCCTATCTGCAGAATATTTTGCAACCTCCAAAAAAGTAAATTCCAACTTCCTTGAGGAGAAAAATCTCAAACATTTAGAGTCTAAAGTAGAAAAAGGCAGAAGTGTATTTCACAGGGGAAGAAAACTTTTGAATTTTCCTGGTCTTCTTACTCTTGCATCAGCCTCTTTCTCTAACATTGTCTTCTTCTGCCATTATTTCTCTATATTATTCACCCTCCTGATACATCTGGAACTCATGCAAGCCATCAGCTGTCTTCCCAGATTTGATGGCCCCTTGTTTTTATTATTTCTAGTTTCCCTGCTGTGCCAGAATTAGCAAAATAGAACTATGATCAAATGAACTAACAAAAATGTTAAGCGCCTGGAATTTTATTTAAAGACATTCCTTTTTTATCTTCCAAAATGTACATATTTCAGCTTGTTTGAAGTAATCTTGTCAAGTCCATTCCAAAGGAAATCCTAGAATATTTAACAATATGTATCTTTCGATCACTTTGAAGTCCGAGCTGCTCACACTTCCCCATTATGTTATCCCCCCTAGGAAATGGAAACTAAGGGGGGGGGGTGCAGACCACTGGAGAAATGATCACTCAAGGACATGCTATTTATGCTTTATGCAGATCTATGCAAATTTCTTAGAAGTTCTCATAGTAAGGTCAAGAAGTTGAAGTCTCTGCCATTTAACAGCTCTTTTTCTAAGTAGGAAAATGTTTGTTGATATTATATAGTAAATTAACCCAAATGCAGGTTTTAGATAAGTCTTCCCCCTCAAGCATCTTCCAGCTATGTTACCCATCACATTAAGCTAGCAAATCATTTGGCTGTGCTGTCAGGAAAGCAGGATTAGAACAACAGTTAGAGGAAGAGCCTAACCTGTACTAAATCATGATGGAACCAAAGGTAGATATCAACACTGGGTCTCAAGAATCAGTTCCTTTTCCTTGCTGATCTTTTTCCAACATAATTTCCTGACCTTGAAGTCAAAGGATATGTTTGAGATTCAGTTGCTAGTATTGTCCAAAACTCATTGACTGAGGCCAAAGTCTGGGATTTGGAAACATTAGCAAGAACATTAGCAAGAAAATGTTTAGATTAACCATTCATCCACCATTAGTAATCTATGTAATGTAATATAACTTTTCATTTCAGCCGTCAGCAGAGGAAAGAAAGCCAGGAATAAATGTCTATGGAGATTTAGGACATCATCTCTAAATCAACCTCCTTCAAGGTCAAAGCTCCATGATTATGGCAGCTTTTCATTACATATCTGCAGACTATAAAGGCTGAGCAGGTTATCACTTTTCATGCAGGATATCACAAACAATTTTGATAGTTTAACATTTGGGAAGGCTTCAGTCCAGAGAGATTCAATTAATTTTTCATATGCCCAGAACACTTTCAAGATGTTCCTTCCTCAACTTGAACCAAAAATCTCAGCTTCTATCTAGATCTCTACTATAGATATAGATCAATAAGCAGCAGCTGACTTCAAAAGTGTCAGAGTCAGTAATTACCATCATGTGTGCTCACTAATGCAGATATATTGGAATCTCACAGAAATTGGGCCCTAGGAATTTTTCAATGTGTGAGCTCCTATTCAGGTTATCCCACTGTTGGGAAGAATCTTCAGAACATGGCTTTCTCCCATTTGAAGTAAGTGGAAGAATTTTTAAATCAATAGATTTTGACTCCTGTGTAATCCTCCTCTATACAGCAGTATCTAGGAATATCATTTTTTTAAATTGTAGGCATAGATACAGTACATTTGCTTTTTGTACTCTTTTCCTCACAGAATTTGTCTACTATTAGCAGAATGCACCCCTACCCACAAACAGCATAACAGGAAATGCTAATTCATCTCTCCCTTCCTATCTCCAAAGAAAGTAGTGGTAAATTTATCTAGGCTGGATATACTTAAGAGGAGGTTACATGTTCATTTAAATTGCATCCTTGCCCTAAGCAAGGACTTCCTATTCAATAGCCTTCACATTCTATAATTCTATGATTAATAGCCACCTTTGTGCACTACTCATAATGACTGTGGAGAAAGTTTTAGAGAAAGAACCAAAGGTTCAGAATAAAATCACAGTTCCAGGTTAGCTCCTATTAGATAACAAATGATGTCTCTGGAGATAATCAATCATCCATGTCATGGTTGTCCCAAAGGTGCTTTTCAAAAGGCAACTATCATGTTTCCCTGAAAATAAGACCCACCCAGAAAATAAGCCCTAGCCCTGATTTTTTAGGATGTGCCTAATATAAGCCCTATCCCAAAAATAAGCCTGGAGGGTGGATATGGCCAGCACAGGAGGCGGCAAGCACGCAGGAGCCAACAGGTTCTAGCACAGGGGTGTCAAACTGCCGGCCCGCGGGCCGGACGCGTCATCTGGAATAAAATAAAATAAAATAAAATAAACCATCCTATAAAGATTGTAATTTATTACTTATTTATACTCATTTGGCAAAAATATATTTTTTTATACTGATTTTTTTCTCTACTGATAGAAATGGGCATCAGCAGTGGGGGCAATTGATGAAAATTCTGTGATTTTTATCATCATGCAAATGTTGCAACTTACATACTTGCATCAGACACTGTAAGTACAGTACATAATCTTGACATTTATGTGAGATATTACTATGGGCGTATAATCAGTCTGACATTATCATAGTTTGCTATGGATATCTCTGCTGATAGGCAATTATAAACATATTTAGACCTTTACCTTTCCTACCATGTTTGCGTTTTAGAAGAACTCAAGGCAGTGAGACGGTATATTTTGTAACACAATCTAGTATATGCATTTGTTCCAGTTTGCAGTATATAGTTCTTTTCAGGCTGTTTTTGTGGAGGAGAGAATGATGACATGGAATAGATGACAGAAGAAATTCTGCAGAGTTCTCGTACATCGTCTTCAATGTCCTGCCACAATTATATCAAAAACCACCAGAACCTGGATTTGCTCTGTTTGTACTGTACTTCTCAATTTCTTCAGCCCCTGGAGACACCTGACAGTAAGAGGCACCATATAGGGATAATTGAACGATTCTGTCCGGAAATCATCTGGTTTGGGACTTGGAAGGATACACTGAGTAGAGCTCTGAAAATCTACTTAAAACTTCAGATGTAAGTGTGATACAATGACACATCCAACCTTCTCAAATATGGAAGCCTTTTGTTTCTGAAAAACACAGTTTCTTACTGTGGAAAGCCCCTCTCTCACCTACAAACAAGCATGTTTCTTACATTTGATTTAATTCCTTCTCATTTTTCAGCCTAGCATCATTCCATTCTATTAGCACATACATTTACCGCTAAAACAAGGAGAAAAACCTCTGCAAGAAGTTTTATATATTTATATATATAGTTTTATATATTTTCTCCTAATATGCATTCTTGTATAATGCAATATATTCATATATTCTCATGTATGCACTCTCTGCAATCCATTTTTTGCTAAGCCAATGTATTTTGTGAACATCTTCATTCAAATATTCCCATTCTGCTTTACTCATATTTACAATAACATTCTAGATCACAGAATTTGGAAAAGCACAGATTTTAGTATATGTGTGTGTGTGTGCATACATATGTGTGTGTTTATGCATATATGCATACATATATAGAGAAAGCATCCTGAACATGCAGTCTGGTTAACACACATTTGGGAAATGCAAATTGGGATCTAAGCACTAAAATATATTTAGCAAACTCACCATTTGAGTTGCAGTTTAGCAATTCAAAGAAATGGTTATTGACAGCCAATTCTAGTGAAATTTTCTCATGAAAATTTGATTGCAAGCAACTGAATGTGTGTGTGCTTGCGCGGCGTGCTTGTTAATTTTCCTTTATTTTCTGATTTTATCACATTCTTCAGACAAGAGGAAAAGATCTGTTCCCATGCCCACATCTTGTTTTTTCCTACTTCAGAAGTTTAATATTCATATATTGATCTGAACTTTAAACTGGTGTAGGCAAATTATATCGGAGAAGAACATACCTTTGACGAAAATCAATTAATCTTTTCAGAAACATTTTCAAGAAAAATGATCTCTCCCCCATGAAAACAAGTGAGAAAAAGTTTGGACTTTAGTGTCCATTTTAGAAAAGCTTAACAAATGGGGAAAAGCACTGGATGATGAATAACAAAAAGCTTTGTTGTAAAGAGCTCTTACATTGGCACCTGATAGATGTAATGGACACATTGATTGGGAAACCAAGAACGCCAGTGCTTTAAAAATAAACACCCACCTGTTTTAGATTCAGAGACTGATGTTTTGAGAAGATCAAGCAACACACGATCCTGTTCACCTCCTCAGATCTTTGTGAGATAGAGCTCTGTGTTTTATCTCTACTGAAGTTCATTCAGCACACAGCCAGGACAAGGTTTTCTTTAGTGTGGCACCAGATTTTGCATGAGACCAGGCCTAAAATATCACTGTTGTTCTTTCAGATGAATCTAAAAAAAAAGAGGGAGAAGTACAGTGCTCATTTTTGTTGCTGCAAGAAGTTCAAAACACTTCCATATCTTTTCCATATAGTGCACACCGACCACAACTCTTTCCTAACAGAAAGCAACTGAAAGGGTCCTGGCTGATATCAAGACTAAGGCAGGGGAGAAATTCTATTACTAGTCACCACTATGCCATCTTCCTGCCTTACAAAAACATCACTTGCTACTATATAAATCATTCTACAATTCAATACTGAAATTGTAGTTTGCAAAAAAGAATTTGGTGCATTCCTGATGTTCTTTGACTTCTCACTTATACATTGTCTTTCTGTAACTGTATTTTCTCATTTTATCAGTCTAGTGCTTGTATTATTTTGTTTTCTAGTGAAATTCTTAACGAGAGGTTTAAGCTGAGAATTGGCAACTGATTAGAGATTTTGTTAAAAGTTATTAATCAAGAGCCAGTTTGGTGCAGCGGTTAAATCATCAGGCTAAAAATCGGGAGACCATGAGTTCTGATCCTGCCTTATGCACGAAGCCAGCTGGGTGACCTTGAGCCACTCAGTTTCTCTGAGTCTTAAGAAGGAGCCAATGGCAAACCCCTTGCCAAGGAAACAGCAGGGATTGTCCACGTAGTCTCCAAGAATCAGACAAAATTGAGTGGAAGAAAAAGATTAGTACCTTTGCAGACCACCAAACTTTCAAACTAGATGCCTTTTTTTTAAGATATAAAAGGATTTTTTTTTTTTTTAAAAAAGGCAGAGTCTAATAAATGAAAGCTATTATTTGCCAGAACAAAATTCCATCTGTACTATTTTAGTTTTCATTTATCTCTTTGGTCTTCTATGAATTAATTAACCAATCATTTTTATTTTCTGCCAATTAAACTATTGCAGTCTTGCAGTTCTACATGGTTGACCTTCAACTAAGTAAAAATGTAATCTGCTATTTAAATAGTAAAAATATAAAAATAAGCAGAATCTGCCAGTGAAGTTGAAACAATCCTGTATTTTTTAAAATGTTTTTCTACTATAAAAGTTAATGCAAACCAAGCTGATAAAATCTGGTATTATCATCGTAAATAGAAAGAATTTGTGGTGGGAGAGTTTTGTGGTAAAGAGTAGAATTTAAATTTTAGCAGTTTTCTATTTCATTGATCAACTTGTTGTTGTTCACAACTACTATGGAATGGCTAGGAAAATATATTTTTCAAGGAAGCAGAATGCAGTCTATTAAATTTAGATCAAAAAGAAATATCCACATTGCAATAGTAGAAAGAAGGGAAATCTAGCGATAGAAAGACCTAGTCAGCACGCTTTAGTTAAACAAACATCCTTCTTGCTTTTTGCAGCTGAATGTAGGCAGAAAGGAAAGGAAAGATCAAAGCTAAATCTAATAGTACAGAAGAATAAAAGTGAGAGGGAGTGATGTGAATAAGAGCGATCCCAGTAAGTATTTGGTGAAAGACACCAAATGTGTCAAAGAATGTTTTTTAAAAAAGGAAAACATGTTACATATGGAGAAAAATACAGCTTTTGGTACTACCTTTGCAACATCCCAATTTTATTAAAAGATTATGTGGATGGGGGAAAGAAAAAGAATGGACATGAAGTTAATATTACGATAATTCCATTAATGGTTGAACTTCATTAAGGGATTTAGATTACAGTTTGAAGTGCTCTGCCAACCATTAGACTTTTTTTTTTAAAAAAAACAACTTTTTTTCAAAGCAAAAGAGGGAAGAATCATAAAGAAGCTCATTAGCTTTAAAAAAAATGAGAGCTAAGGCATAATGATCAGTGCAGACTTTTTTTTCCTACAAAAAGAATTTGAGACAACAGAGCAAAAGAGAAAGTGGGAGGATGTATATGACTTTAGTCTTGGCAAACATATGATGAAAGTCCTCCACTAGTGTTATTTTTAATAGAACAGGTGGCCTTCTTTGCAGGCGTTAGATATCATTAAACTATTTAATGCAAATGGAAGACTAGCTAAAATAATATGAAGATAAAATTAAAAGACAAATTAAAAATGGCTGAACTCTAATGGGATTTTGGCAATCACTGAGGTCTCATATGATCTCCCATAATTTTGCAGGATTTCATAGCATATGTTATTTATTTATGTATTTAACTTTGCACTTTCATGGGCATTACTTAGAGGTGGCATGGAGGCTCTGTTTCCACACAGATAATGGACCAATGCAAAGTTTTGTCGCAACAAACTGATTTGACAAAGCTTTGGCAGTTGTCAGATCAGATCAGTTGGTCCAATCAATTTGGATAATGGAAAAGTTCACTATGCATGGTTAGAAAAGTGATATTCTGAATCAAATTGGAACAGAATTGCTTCTACCGGTACTAGCAGAAATCAGAAAAGGGAGTTCCTTTTCTATAGCAAAGGATTTTAGGCTCTGCACCAAGTAGTTCAGGCATCCTGAGAATTCTGAGAATTTGTGGAAGTGATCAAGAAAAAGAAGGTCCACTAGCATGACAGATTTTACCCATAGTATTGACTCCATATGATCTTGATGATATCCACATCATCCTCAACTTATGACCACAATTGGGACTGGAACTTTAGTCATTAAGCAATGCAATTGTTAAGTCACTCAGCCTGACTTTATGAACCTTTTTGCTGTGGTCATTAAGCGAATCTGGTGATCACCACTGACTTTGCTTGTCAAATGGTGATCACAAAATTCTAGGATGCGGCAACTGTTATAAATACACACCAGTTGCCAAGCACCCAAATCCTGATAACTTATCATGGGGACACTGACGATTGTAAGTGTGAGGACTGGTTGTAAGTCACTTTTCTCAGAGCTATCATAACTTTGTACAGTCATTCATCTATCATAAGTTGACAACTATCTGTAATGACTTGTCAAGTTGATTTCAATGATAATTAAATATGGCAATAGATGCAGTCTTGAATTAGGAAATAAGTTATACTACAAATTAAGCTGTTAGTTAATCAAGATCCAATCTAATATTTTCAATGTTACTCATCCTTCCATAATTACATTTTATTTTATTTTGTTAATAGATGTACCAAATGCTAATCAATGCAGCAAATATAAATACAAATTAAATGAAAATACTACTCTAAAAGAAAAGTACCAACTAAATTCAGATTTAAAGAACAGCCTTTCTGAAACCAAATCAGATGAATCTCAGCAATGGAAGCTCACATTTTTCTTAATTTACCCAATGATGTTGAAATAAGTGCACCCATCTTTCCCTAAATTAAAACCACAATCGAGTCTTTTCTGTTTCAACTTCCTGCTGATTTGCTGAAGGAAAGATCATTGGAGATCATTTAATCTGAAGAGGAAAATCCTCTTAGTTATTTTCCAAAAGATTTGCTGAATGGGCTAAGTGGAGCTATTCATGGTGGAAGAAATGGAGAGGAGGGAAAGAAAATGTAATAGTCATACTTTTTCCCAAGCAAAGATTGGACAGAGAAACATTTTTGTAATAAAAGTTCTAATATCCAAGAAGTTTTTTTAAGGCTGTTCTCAGGCATCCTGGTAATTTCAACAGAGTACTATATAAAGAGACAAGAATCTTGCAATAAAATATATATTTTATAATAATTTTCCTTTTTTGGGGATGCATCAGTCAGCAGTACTAGATAAAGACAGGCAAAACAGAGTAAAACCTCTGCTGTAATTAAATTATCTCATGTTTTCAACCTCATGAATTCTGTCACCTTGTTCCTTCTTCTAGTTTTCTTAAAAATGTCACCGAATCTGGTTTTTGCCTTAGTTCCCCTAGCAAGTATAGACATTTTATATTTTTTTCTTTCAAACACTTCCTCACATCAGCCTCTTTCAGAGAATATAAAGCCTCAGGCCTTTTCCAGCTGTTTGAGGCCCTCCAAAATAAAAACTAAATGAGAACACGTGAAAGCAAAATAAGACACACGTGCATACAAACTTAAGTGAAACAGAGTTTAAATCTTTTTTTAAAAAAAACTACTTGCAGATATTGAAGTGTGTGGACTCCTTCAGCTCTGGCTTAGGCCAAATGGCCCTTCCCATGATTGGCCCCATATAGAATTCAGAAGTTCCATACAGAATATCTGCCCCAGTCCCAAGAAGAGGCAGGTCTTCCTGGCCTAAATCAGCTTTCCTTAATCTGGAGCCTTCCAGATACTTTGAGTTTCCAATCTCTGTTGCTGGCTGGGGCTTATGAGAATTAAAAAACTCATACAATTGGGGGGGAGGTGTGAGAAAAGCTGACCTGGCCATCATGACCTACCTCATTTCCCTCTGTTTTTGCAATATATGCTTTGGCTCTGATCAGTATCTCTTTGCTTGCTTTCTTACACCTAAGAATGCAATATACCTAATTATACTGCCTCTGCTCTCTATAATTTATGTTTCCTCAAGAGCCCATTTCTCATTTTGTGTGATATTCTCCCTTCTGTCTCTCACACCCTTTTATGATGCTGTTGTGTATGGTCTCATTAGGTTATCGGTATAATTTGGATTGGAGGCTCCTTAGAGTAGAAACCTTGTGTTTTGCCTAATAGATAATACCTCATCATGCTGTTAGATTGTCTTCTGGGACTGTATTAAACAGGAGTGGCAGATTATTAAGGAAAAGCATCTGGTAGTTTGTGACACCTGGGGTCTGTTTTGCTGCGGCATCAACAAAGTACAATAAAGTATTATTCATCCGATATACATTTTAACATAGGACTAGTTGTGCCATCAACATTTGAAGTGTTAGTCAGACAACTATACAACCGGTGAATGCCGGTGGGGGGAGACACTCTAAGGGCAATACGGGCAAATGTTGGCATCTCTGATTTTGTAGTAAAGAACGCTTTTTTGAGTAGCAGAATCACTTCCTTGCATTTTACCAGCATGAAATGTAAAGGCTCTACATAGGTGTGACATCGACACCTATGTAAGTATAGAACTCCATCAAGCTATTGTTAGGATGGAATTTAGGTAAGTTCTGCCTTATTTGGAGATGCTCAGAGAGACTTGGAGCCCTTTTCCAAGTCCAAAGTTTGGACAGTTTGTTGCCAAGGAACAACAACTGTGTGACTGCTGGAAATGTAACTCAAAGCCTGTGTAACCGTATCTCCCCATGCATTCTTTCAGCATTTCAGAGAGGTCATGTGAACCTCTCTGTAGTAGTGGAGTCTCAGCCTAGGAAATGTAGGTTCCACTTGTATATATCTACCATCCAGATTAATGTTACGCAGAAAACATTCTTCAGGTTTTTTTTCTAACAGTTGTCATTAACTTGGTGAAAGATAATAACGTCCTTTCAAAATTTCTGTCAAGACAGGATGATTCTGGTGAAATTTTTATGGAACAATGAGCAATGTTTTTGTCTTACTTACATTCAAGGTGATGGAAGAATATGTGTGTTTGCTCTTGTGTTATCATTTTGCCAGCAGTTTGTAGCCTCCCTTGTTTCCCACACTTAAACCCCAAGGAAACTGATAATGATAACTCCTCTATTAAGTTTTTTCACAATGGGTAGTGTGGTCAGCCAGGGAGTTTTAGACTGCTGGAAATATGTTACAGAAAAACAATAAAACTAGCAGGTTGCAATCTCTAATAGTAAGTTGGAAACAATGTCAAGGGAAGTTTGAAAGACATTCTCAGCAGCCTGAGAATAAGGTACAAAATTAGACGTTTCTTTAGCAGGAGAAAAAAAAAAAACTTGGAGAAACTGCAAAGTACATTCCAGCATAGCATTAATACAAATACTTGATTTATTGCTCAGAAGTTTGCATTTATTTTTTCCTACTTCCTTCATCCAAACAGATGATGCCAACTGATTTGGGGGCAATGCTTTACATACGAAAAATGAGAAACTTTATAGTTACAATGATGTTGCTGTGAATTTTTGCAACTATTTTTTTTTCATCCAATGTAATAATTCTTCATTTACTTGTGTTATAATTTCAAAAAATATAGAACCAAAAAATGCCAACATATAGTGAGGCAATATGTTACCAAGTTAGGCATTCTAAGCTGAAAACTTTTTGGCAACTTTCTATGGAGATTCTCAGCCATCCAGGTCATGGTTGTCCCAAAAGTGCCTCCTGAAAAAGCTCCTCTGGCTCTTTTCGCAACTGGTGGCTGCAGGGAATGTGGTGGTGACATAACAACATCACATGAGAGCACAAGATGGGTTTTTCTACTCTAGATTTTTTAAAAAACTTTTTTGAGAGGTTTAGGCAGGCTTTTTGAAAATAAAAACAGTTATACTGTTTCTATTAGAGTTTTGATGCACTTATTCTATTTTGTCTTCTCTTTTTTAAAAAAAATAAAAATCCACACACACATGCTGGATATTTGCAATGGAATTTTTAACCAAATATTGGGAGTATAACCTTTAGGGTTTCTGGGCCTAAAAAAAAGGACCACATATTATCCACAGGTTGCAAGTTGTTAATCCCTCTCTAGTACCCCACATTTCAGGGGTCCATGGCTTGACCTCTACCCTCCCAGAAACACAAGGAGGAGAACTACTATAACTCAGTGCCTCTCACTCCCAACCCCAAAAGCCGGTCCAGAAGGATACCATGGTCGTAGTATCAAAATCCGCTGAGAGGTCCAGGAGGCCAAAATGGATGTATCACCTCCATATCAAGCTCTCCAAAGGTCATTGACAAATGCAACCAATGCCATTTCAGTGCCATTTCAGGCCTGAACCCAGACTGAAGAGGGTCCAGACAGTCCATTTAATTCAGGGCTGCAGCTGTGTGCCTACCACTTTCTCTACAACTTTCCCTAAACAAGAGAAAATTGAAGACCGGGTGAAAGTTGCCTAATACAAGAGGATGGTCTTTTTGAGAAGGTGTACACCATCACCTCCTTTAGGGCAGGCTGTACCACCCACAAAAAGACATTAATCACCACTTGGACCCAACCACATGCCATTTCCCAGGAAGGGCATAGGGGCAGAGGTAGCCCGCTCACAGTCCCAAAGGCCCTGTCCACTTCCTCGAGAGCAACTGGCTCAAACTCTTCCCAGATAACAAGGTTCAGGCATGTCTCTGTCACCTCTAGAGGATCTGCCCAGCCAGAATCCAACTCTGAGCAAAGCAGACTGACTTTATCTGACAGATACCAAGAGTATTCTTCACAATGAACCTGCAAGGGCTACCCTTAAAAAAAAACCTAGTTGGCTATCTGCTGATGCAATGAGAGCAGAGATGTAATTATGCTTCACTGTCCTTATCATCACCAGATAAGATCTAATATAGGCTCTTACCTCTGCTTGATCAGTCTCACTCTTTGTCTTCCTCCAGTAGGCATCTCTGTAGGCGTCTCTTACATTTCTTCATCTCTCTCAGTCATTCAGTAAACCATGGGCTTTATGAGATCCACACACAGAGAAAGTTCATTTGGTCCATGGCCTCTGCCACCTGCTCATTCTAAGCTGCATCAAGAACCTTAGCCAAATCATGTAACAGAGTTTTGGGGAAAACTCCAAGCTCCCTCTGAAACCACCCTGGGTCTCTCAGGTATTTGGAATGGGTCGATCGAATAAAAGATGTCGGATATTTTCAACCACAGTATGTGGCCATCTGGAGAGTATCTGATTGGGGGAGAAGAGGAAGGGGAAGAGGAAGAAGACAGAAAAATTATGTTTGATAATTAGCAGAAGATCCCACTGTGGAAGCATTTGCCTTTCTGAATGGCAAGGAGGAAAAACACAATCCCACTGATTATATTCATGCTGCTATGACCCAGCTTACAGAATCTGGAGCAAAAGTAAAGGAAGGACTATTAAGAGATTCATCCAGATCTGGCCATGAACTTCTATAGTAGGTGTTTCTCAGACATCTGATGAATATTTGAAGCCACAACTTCATACTCAGTGGAACAGAGGTATAACAGGAAGCCAGTATCAGTTAGGAATAATTCTCCAGATTATTATCCGGAATTTTTGATTTCCTATAGATCCAGAACTTTCCTTTTTTAAAGTGCCTTTTGGTTGCAGCACTATAGTTCTTTAATCTCTCACTTCATTTTTGGCTGCAGGCAATGCTGCTCCCCACTTTCCTGAAAAGTATACATGGTTTATTTTCCTTTGGATGACATAACTTTGGGAAACAGTGATATCTATGCATTTGTTTTCTTTATAAACACAGAAGCATCTGCCTCCTATGGCTAAATCTGAAGGCCGGGGCTCTCTCTCCTGGTCTTTCTGAATGTAAACTGAGAGCTGCAAAAAAACCCCCTGCATTTACCTCTTTCCTTTTATTAAAGGATTTCATATTCCAAAGGCTAGAAGAAACAGAATTCAGGCTGCAGAGAGACATTTCTGCCCTGTTAAAATAAATTTGAAGCATACAGTATTCCAGTTTCCTTGGACCAATTTAATAATAATCGCTAGTAATATTACAGGAAAGTATCCATTGAAAAACAGTACATCTCAGATTTCCTGGTAATAGGTTTCTTTATATAGTGCTATTTTGTTGGGCAGAACTGTACTCTGCACATTGATTATACAAGCCCTGATATAAAGTTACATTACATTGGGAGAGAAAAATCATATGTTGAATGTTTTTGGTTTTTAAAATGTTTGAGGATATATTTGAAGGATGGCAAGGATTTTGGCTAAGGTAGCTATCTCACAAAGTGTATATGTATATATACATTTAAATATTCCCACTGATTTAGACCTGCCTGGTTTCAGAAGATTTTCCAAGACACATATAATTTCTTTTTCTATGCATCTGAAAATAAAAACAAGCAGGTATATGAAGAAATTCAAGTATCAGATTATCATAATCATAGCCAGTTTGGTCTATTAGTTAAAGTATCAGACTAGAAAGCAGGAGTCTGTGAGTTCAAGTCCTGCTTTAGCCATGAAAGCCAACTGGATGACTTTGGGCCTGTGACGCTCTCTTAGCCCAACTTACCTCAGAAAGTTGTTGTTGTGGGGAAACTAGGAGGAAGGTGATTTGGATATGTTCGCCACCTTGCGTTATTTGTTAAAATAATAAAGGCAGGATACAAATAATAAATAAA